>OZ008368.1:56394937-57042208 GCA_963931995.1 Phaonia tiefii | reverse complement strand
ATTCTTGAAAAAAGGACCAATTCTAAAAAAATTCCCATTTCTTAAAAAAATCCTTTCTTCAAAATAATACCTTCTCTTAGAAAAATATATTTTCTTACAAACAAATTGTATTTTCTTATAAACTGTATTTTCTTTAAACAGTACCTTTTTGTGTAACCAAATAACGTTTCTTCTTTCTAACTTTTCTTTGTGTTCTACTCCCAAAAATGTACCTGTTCTTGAAAAAGGGACAAATTCAAAACACAAATTCCCATTTCTTAAAAAAAGTTTTCTTCCAAGAAATACCTTCTCTAAAAACAATACTTTCTCTTACAAAAATTCCTTTTCTTAAAAGTACATTGTATTAAAAATAAAATAAAACCTTTTCTTTTTTTCTTTTCTTGAGATAAGTAGCATTTCTGAAAATAAGTAGATTTTCTCATAAAAATAATCTTTTCCTAATAACCAATTATTTAAGAAGTACCAGCTCGTAAAAAAAGTACTTCTTTGTAAAAAAATCCATACTCATGTGGCCTTTTACTTCTTCTTAAAAATAATTCCGTTTCTAAAAAAATTTTGTTAACAATTAGTAATAAAATAAGAAGTACCTGTCTTTAAAAAATTTCATTTTCGGGAAAATATAATACATATTCTTACAAAAAGGACCTAAAAATATAAATTTTTTTTTAAATAAATACATTCCATAACAAAAAAAATTCAATGAGTGTTCTCACTCACGGGCGATGTGTTAACACCTTTTTGCTACACGGTACCTGTTCGATTTTTGTGAGCACATTAGTAAATGTTACATTGGAAAATAAAAAAACAGCGTTGAATCATATGATGACGTTACATTTAAATAATATTAATACTTAAAATTATTTAAAGACCAGTGCAAGCACATGTGTCAGTAGTTTCTTGCTTAATATTTTTTGTTTTATTCAAACAAAAATCAAAGAATGCAAAGCAACAGACAGTTGTATATACATACATACATACATTGTTATATTCGTACATACGCTACACAAGTTCACAAAATTTTCGTTGCTGTCTTGCTATCTCATTTTGACGTAGAATACGTCTTACCTTACGGTATGAGGAGTCATGTCAGGTTTTTATTGTTGTAATCTTTATTTCATTGAATTTGAGGAAACGGCTAGATGAATTTTTTTAAAATTTTTTTGTAGGTAAATGAAGATGTTATCTTTCGTTTGATATACATTTCATATTGGTTGATATATTTCTAGTATTTTAATTTCTCAAATGTAAATTGTTTAAACACATACACTCAAACATATGTGTGGTGTTTGGTTGAGTGTTTTTGGTTGCTCAACATTGCTTAGGAACATGTATCTAGTAAAAAGTGAAACGAACAGCAAGCTAATGTTGCTTGGCAACATGTATCTAGTAAAAAGTGAAACAAACAGTAAGCTAACGTAATAAAGCTTTTTTGCGAAAGCTTCAATAAAGCTGTTGTAACATTAATTTTGAATTGTAAAGCGTAAAGCTTTCACACAACGCTCGAATGCTAATGCGAAGACTCGATAAGGTAAACCTTTTTTAATATTAGGGCGGCCCTCTCAACATTCGCAGAACTTATTTCAATAAAAATATTAATTAAAATACATAAATTAAATTAAGTTTAAAAAAATTGAACATAATATTTTTTTTTTAAACGGACTTGAATCAAATGCCGTTGGTAAATATAAAAATTACAGCAGACAGTTGTCCGAGGCCTTCGGCCACGGACTGTCCCTGCAGGCTGTGTCAGAGACACGGCCATTAAGTTTAACGTAGAATACGCCATCCGATAAGACAGAAAACATATATAACAATAAATGATAAATAATATAAGCAAATGAATTTATTGTTATATATGTTTTCTGTCTTATCGGATGGCGTATTCTACGTTAAACTTAATGGCCGTGTCTCTGACACAGCCTGCAGGGACAGTCCGTGGCCGAAGGCCTCGGACAACTGTCTGCTGTAATTTTTTTTATATACGTATAATACGTCATTATTCTCTTTGCTCTGAGAGTGCTCCGCACCCACATTTTATTTGACTTCCCTTTCACAATAATAAAAAACCAACCCGTAAAAAACATAGTTTTTGACTATAAATTCTTAATATATGACCACGCCCCTTTGTCCAATCCCGCGCATATATGTAGCAGATCTTAGAATATGAACATCTAACCAACATACCCAATTTTGTTCAAATACTGTTAACCCTGCTGTTAGATTAGAAAAAACTTACGAATCTTAGATTGAGGGACCATTTGGTCCATACTGCAATTTTCATCCAAAATAATAATTTTATCTTATTCTTTGTAACTATTTTGGTTCAAAAATTTCTAAAGCAAGTATTTGACATATCAAAAACATCCGCTAACATATCAAAAACATCTTCTAAATATTTGACATGAATTTACATTCGCTTGGTAATGAAAAAACTTACGAATCTTAGATTGAGGGACCATTTGGTCCATACTGGAATTTTCATCCAAAATAATAATTTTATCTTATCCTTTGTAACTATTTTGGTTCAATAATTTCTAAAGCAAGTATTTGACATATCAAAAACATCTTCTAAATATTTGACATGAATTTACATTCGCTTGGTAATGAAAAAATGTACTATTCATTTGGTCCTCTAATCTAAGATTCGTCATTTTGTATTTTTCTCAGTCCTGAATAAAGTTAGAAAATTTAATTTTCGCACATAACATTGTTTTATTAAAAGACCCCATTAGCAGAAAAATTTAGTCAGTATATATCACCGTTCCAAAGTTACAAGGGAAAACAGAAAAAATTTGGACCAAATGGTCCTAATCTAACAGCAGGGTTAACAGGAGCAGAAATAATGGATTTTTTATTTGTGATTTGTATGGGAGGTACCACACCCTTTCCATATTTTGATAGTTTAGTTTTGACGTCGCCATTAGTTTGCCTGGGAAGTTTCAGCTCCATTGGATCACGGAAAAAGGGTTAAAAATCAATGCAAATTTTTTTCTGCATACACGCAAACAGACAGGTTAAGTTAATCAGGCCTGTTCTGATATCACTTCACGTCGATATGGTTTTAAATCACCGGAATGGTGTTCTGCAAATAACGATTTTGCAAATCACGTGATATAGAATCGGTGAGGAAAATGACAGTGAACACAGATCACTTGCTTGCTTATGCAAAAAATTTCTTGTAAATGTTTTAATAAATTATTAGAAAACACAATTTGAAATGTTTTTTTACGTTTTTAGTATTAAAATACCTTTTTTTAATAGAAAAACACATAAATTTCTCAATTTCTAAAAATTATGTTTATTTCGGTTCAAATTCATTCAAATACATCATTACTCTTCTGCTTTTCGTGATCTTCTGTTCGTCTTTGGCTGTCCCGTGCTTTACTTTTCGAGAATGAAAATATTAATAATAAATATTAATAAAAACAATTTTAATTACGAAAACTCTACAATAAAGCTCCAGGCACTTGAAATTTTCCAATATTTTTCCAAATTCACAAATTTTTATTAAATATTACCACAAACATATGTTGGGAAGCAAAGGAAATGAGAAACAAAGCAAAGCAAACAACAAAATCAGCTGTTCGCTTTGTGATTTCGAAAACAAAATAACTACGATAAATATAAAATCACGTGATTTTTAGAACACCTACAAATCAGCGGACCTGAACAGGCCTGAATATAAAGAATTTGAAACGGCATTCCATCATATGATGACGTTTCATTTAAATAATATAAATACTTAATAACACTTAAAAATATTTAAAGACAAGTGTCATTATTTTCTTGTTTAACCCTGCTGTTAGATTAGAAAAAACTTACGAATCTTAGATTGAGGGACCATTTGGTCCATACTGGAATTTTCATCCAAAATAATAATTTTATCTTATTCTTTGTAACTATTTTGGTTCAATAATTTCTAAAGCAAGTATTTGACATATCAAAAACATCTTCTAAATATTTGACATGAATTTACATTCGCTTGGTAATGAAAAAATGTACTATTGACCAAATGGTCCTCTAACCTAAGATTCGTCATTTTGTATTTTTCTCAGTCCTGAATAAAGTTAGAAAATTTAATTTTCGCACATAACATTGTTTTATTAAAAGACCCCATTAGCAGAAAAATTTAGTCAGTATATATCACCGTTCCAAAGTTACAAGGGAAAACAGAAAAAATTTGGACCAAATGGTCCTAATCTAACAGCAGGGTTAATACCTTTTATTTTATACCCACCAAAACCAAAGAGAGCGCAAAGCAACAGACACAGGTGCATACATACATTGTTATGTTCGTACATACGCTACACAAGTTCACAATTTTCGTTGCTCTCTTTCTCTCTCATTTTTATATACGTATAGACACGTCATTATTCTCTTTGCTCTGAGAGTGCTTCGCACCCAACAATACACCTATTCGTTGCCGCTACATCAGTGTGTGTGTTTTTTCGCAGTTTGACAATAGTGCTATTCATGCAAACAAGAAAACCTAGAACTTTTGCTCAGCGTAAGTTTGCTCTGAAGCGTTTCATGTGGCACCAAATAAAGTTGCTCAGTGCATCTATGCAGCAATTGTCACACAACGCTGATAAAGTAAATAAACAAAGTAAAATTAAAAGTATATGCTTTTGCCTATTCCTTTATTTTATTTTTTCACATAAATGAAAAACCCTCTCTTTTTTTCAGTACAAAAATATTACCATTGAAATGTCAAAAGTTTTCACGTTTCTCAGCAAATTTGCCTCGAAAACTTTCCACTTTTGTGCAAGTCGTTTTGTATGGTAAATTTGTTTGGTTTGACGTTTGCTGTGCAAGTTTACGATGTTTTCGAGTTTACGAGGTTCTTTCGAGCTTTCATGAAGACCACTAATCTGTGTTTCGCAGTCGGACAAATCTGGGACAAATCTGTTCTATATAGGGGTGGGTCACTCTTCTCATTTAGGGTATGAAAAATAGATGTTGGCCGATTCTGAGATCTACCCGATATGCACACAAAATTTCATACAAATCGGTCCAGCCGTTTCGGAGGAGTTTAACGGATGTGTGATCGCTGTCGTACAATCTTTGTGAGCGCAGTCGGACTAATTGTGTTTGGATGTATTCACATTTGTGAATTTAGGCCGTACCCGCGCCTATAGATGTTAACACATCAAAAAAAAATTCTTAAAAAAAAGTTTATCATTTTACAAAAAGTATATTTTCTTGAAGATCCATTAAAATTATCGTATTTGTTTAAGTTTATATTACTCGATTTTTCAGTTGTTATGTTGTTTAATAATTATTCGGTTCAAGATCAATAACTATTAAAAAGTAATTTTTTTAAAGAGTACTTTCGTTGAAAAAGTACTTTTTAATAGTTATTGATCTTGAACCGAACAATTATTAAAAAACATTATTATCGTAATCTCCCCGGTCCCTTCATGGGATGTAATGGGAAACCATTTATTTTTTTTTTATTATCGTATTTTTCAACGGGAGCCTTCTGCGTGTTGAAACTAACTTGTACATAATATATATCGAAAGGAACTTCTTTTCAACCGGGTGTACCGTGAAACCTCATGTGATTTTTTCCATCGGATTTTATTTAACGTTGACATTTGTTATAATTTAGATTATAAACAGAGTGTCAGTCAGATAGCACTTTTTAAATTTAATATAATTTTTTGTGCAAGTGGTAACTCTGAAATGTATCAGCTATCACATACCGTTAGCCAAACATGCAAATATGCTAAGTCCATTTTTATAAAAATTGAGATTTTGTTACAGAATGATAGAACAATCAAAAATACATCATGTAGAAAACACAAAATACCGTTATGTCCTTTTTCGCCTTCGTTTTGCAGTGGTATTCAAATATGGTAAGTCCAACACACAAAATTCAAATATCCTAAGTCCACACAGAATTGCAAAACAAATTATGTTTGTCTGAAAATGAATAATTATGACAAAATTAATAATGAGTATTACAATTATAATAAAATAAATACTAAGAACAGTGATTATTTAATACTAATAATAATAAAACTATTATTATAATTTGTTACAACGATATCAAAAAAATAATTAATTAAATTTAGTAGCAGGTGAATATTACAATTGTGTGAAAACAAAATAGTATTGCCACTAATTAAAGTATTGCCACTAAATAAAAAGCTTGCCACATAAATTTAACAGAAATTATCCGTGTGGCACCCAAGTAACACAGAAATTTAAAGCGTGGCAAGTTCAAAGAAAACGCGAGGAAAGAGCAGTGCTAGATGGAAAACAACAATTGAAAAGTCGTGTGATTAATATAACTGTCAACAAAAGTCAGATATCGTATTATCTTCATAACTTTACATAAATATTAATTTATTTTATAAGTTATTGTGAATGCTGCTGATAAGAACCAGTGTGAGTATGGCGATGAATCAGATGACTGCGTCATAGGACTTACGGATTTAATAGTGATTCTGAAAGTTTCGTGCATGTCACCGTCTGTATCGGAAAGACGCAAAAAGAGAGTCCGTGTTGAAGATTCTGCATGGTTTTCTGCCAAAAATAAAAAGTGCAGAGAAACTGGGCAATCTTATTTAGGAAAACAAAAGGTGAATAATGGTTGGAACTACAAAAAAAATAAGGAACCGCCTACATTAAAAGATGTCACTGTAAAAAGACTATAACTGTGAAATGTGCTCAGATAACAGACGACGACAGGAAAGAAATATTTACAAGATTTTGGAAAATGACTTGGGATGAAAAAAAGATATACGTAAATACTTTGATTCAAACAGTTGGAGTATCAAGAGCTTGAAATAGAAATACGCAGAACGAATCAAAAAGAGGTCGAACTTTACAGTATTTTCTAAAAGTAAAAAACAAAAGTTTCGAGTGTGCAAAATATTTTTCTTGCATACTTTGAACATCGGTCGACAAACAGATATTGATTGGTTGAAAAACGCCGCAGCTCCAAATGCAAGTACAAAGAAAACTGGTCCTAGAAAAAGATTCTCATCCGAACAGAGACAATGCCTGAATTCGTTTTTTGGTTCCCTGCCAGCCACTGAATCTCACTACTGTCGTGCAGTCACTTCAAAAAAATACCTTCTGGCAGAATGGGGTTCCAAAGAGCAGCTTTGTACCTTTTATGTGAACGATTTTTGTTATGAAAAAAATATTGCACCCCTTTCCAAAACTATTTTCTCGGAGATATTTGAATCTAAGAACTTAGCTTTGTTTGCTCCTAAAAAAGACCAGTGCGAAATGTGCACTCGATTTTCGGTTGGAAACCTCTCGCAAGAGGAATATAATATTCACCAACAGAAGAAAGAAAATGCCAGAAAGGAAAAAAATAAAGACCGAGAAGAAGAAACACATGTTTACACTGTCGATCTTCAGGCTGTGCTAAAGGCTCCAAAATCTCAAGGTCATTAGCTTATATTATCGAACCAAAGTACAGGTGAATAATTTGGTTTTTTACAACCTAAATAACAAAAAGGCGCGGAAGAATTTGCAAGTATTTGGACTTTCTTTATTGAAAATAAAATTCTCCCTGCCAATGACAATCCAGCAAAAATAATTTTTTAAACTGACTGTTTTACCTATCAAAATCGTAACTGTGTAATGAGTAATGCCTTGCTTAATTGTACTGTAAAACATAGCATTATTATTGAACAAAAAATACTTGAAGTCGGTCACACCCAAATGGAAGCAGACAGTGTTCACTCAACAATAGAACGTGCTTTAAAAAACAGAAACATTGACATCCCTGCTGAATACATTGGCCTATGCAAATCAGCCCGTAAGAAACCTGAACCCTATGATGTCATGTATTTGGATCATACGTTTTTTAAAAGTTTTAAAAATATTCGATTTCTTCAAAGTATTCGACCTGGTCATGGAAAAGGCGATGCGAAGGTGACGGATATTCGTGGTATGAAATATACTCCAAATGGAAGAAGCTATGCATTTTTCTAACTTCCTTGGACTATACGTAGAAAGAAGACAAGCAAGTCTACCCAAGGACCACCATAAATATTATGATGAATTACCGCATGAGTAGCACATTATGTTCACCTTGTACGCAGCATAACTTTTTATAAACAATACCCCATTTGTTAACCCTGCTGTTAGATTAGAAAAAACTTACGAATCTTAGATTGAGGGACCATTTGGTCCATACTGCAATTTTCATCCAAAATAATAATTTTATCTTATCCTTTGTAACTATTTTGGTTCAATAATTTCTAAAGCAAGTATTTGACATATCAAAAACATCTTCTAAATATTTGACATGAATTTACATTCGCTTGGTAATGAAAAAATTTACGAATCTTAGGTTGAGGGACCATTTGGTCCATACTGGAATTTTCATCCAAAATAATAATTTTATCTTATCCTTTGTAACTATTTTGGTTCAATAATTTCTAAAGCAAGTATTTGACATATCAAAAACATCTTCTAAATATTTGACATGAATTTACATTCGCTTGGTAATGAAAAAATGTACTATTGACCAAATGGTCCTCTAACCTAAGATTCGTCATTTTGTATTTTTCTCAGTCCTGAATAAAGTTAGAAAATTTAATTTTCGCACATAACATTGTTTTATTAAAAGACCCCATTAGCAGAAAAATTTAGTCAGTATATATCACCGTTCCAAAGTTACAAGGGAAAACAGAAAAAATTTGGACCAAATGGTCCTAATCTAACAGCAGGGTTAACAGCAACTGTTATTTTTGTGTTATTTTTAAAACTATTACATTAATTCCCTTATATTTAATTTTTTAATTTACAACTTGTGAAATATTTTTTTTTATTTCTTTTGTTTTCTTTCTAATTAATAAAAATAAAAAAGCATAATAACTGTTTGTTTCTTTAAAATAACAATAATACCAGTTTATAAGAAAATACGGTAAGTCCACAAAAAAAAATGCAAATATGCTAAGTCCAAACACATCAAATAACTTCACTCTTGTATTTTTATTTAATCGGGAGATTATTGGCATTGGCAAACGGCGTAATAAGTAAAACATTCCTGCGTTTACAGACTAAAAAAATATTTAAAACAGTAAAACTTCGAAAGTTTTTTGTTCCTCCTAAAAAGTTTGCAAAACTTTGCATGTTTAGCTAACGATATGAATATTCCGATTACTAAAACTAGATCGCTTTACCAAAGTCCAGCGCGTGCTAATTGTGAAAACTTATTACAAAAATTTGGAAAGTTATGTTGAGACCGCTCGCAAACTGCGAAGTATTTTCAGTCGGGAAAGTGCTTCTAATGTGTCAACCATTCGAAGAGTGGTCAACAAATTTGAACAAACTGGGTCGGTTCTGGACAGTAAAACTCCTTCGGGTCAACGCACCGGTCGGTCTCTTGAAAATATTGCATCTGTAAACGAGAAACATCAAAAGCCGAAAACATCAATTCGACATCGTTCTCAACAACTTCAAACTTCACGAAGCACAACTCAGCGAATTTTGACAAAAGACATCCACCTTCATGCGTACAAAATGCAGTTTACTCAGGAGCTCAAACCAACAGGCCATGGAAAGCGCAGGCGACTCTTTCATTGGATGATGAGCAAAGTGAAATCAATGCCAATTTTTCAAAAAAGTCATCTCCTCCGATGAAGCGCAATTTCATCTGAATGGGGTCGTGAATACAAAAAATTGACGAATTTGGGGTACAGCAAATCCTCATGCAATCCATGAGAAACAAATACCAACAAACATGGCAAAATGTTTGTTATTGGAGCTTACGTTTTGAAAATGACAGTAACTGTGTACGGCATTCGGAACATGATAAGGGAGTTCTTGTGGCTTGAACTGGACAGAATGGATCTGGACGACATGTGGTTTCAGCTAGACGGCGCCACCACCACACCGCGCATGAAACAATCGATTTATTGCAGCAACGATTTCCAGCACATTTCTTTCTTTGGGGTTTTGTGAAATCTCAGGTTTATGAGAATAAACGAGATAAAATTCCTGAGTTACAGGAACATGATAACGGAGTTCTTGTGGCTTGAACTGGACAGAACGGATCTGGACGACATGTGGTTTCAGCTAGACGGCGCCACCTACCACACCGCGCATGAAACAATCGATTTATTGCAGCAACGATTTCCAGCACATTTCTTTCTTTGGGGTTTTGTGAAATCGCAGGTTTATGAGAATAAACGAGATAAAATTCCTGAGTTCAAATTCGAGACCCAATTCGTCACCGGTGAAATACAGCCACATCTCTGTGAAAGAGTCATGGAAAATTGCATGAAAAGGGCCGTGGCGGCCATATGACGGATAGTTTATTCTGTACTTAAACGGAATATGTTTCCCCTACAATCCTATAAAAAATCACAACTGTCTGAAAAATACGCGTTTATTATTCAAAATGAAAAAGTGTATATTTACTGACACACCCTTTAGTTTGGAAATATGTTCACATTATGTCTTGAAGATAATATCTTGTTTGCATTGTCCTGACTTGCTCTTTTCAAACCAGTTTCCATAACTTTTCTTAACATTTCAGATCACAGCGCACTCACTTTTCTCGGATATTAGCCTTAAGCTGTTAGATGTTCCGTGACTTATTGGTATACACCTTACCGTTTAGGTAGCCCCAAATAAAAAACTCGTAATCCGTTAAATCGGGCGAACGAGGTGGTCAGCTGAAATCGTAATAACGCAATATTTATTATGCGATCGCCAAAAACTATACTCACGAGAGCCTTAGTTGGACGAGTTGTGTGTTGGACGAGTTGGACGAGTTGTGTGAGCAAGCTCTATCCTCTCGGAATTACAATTATAGATTTTTCTCTACCTCTGATCTTAAAAAATTTTCAATAATTCCCGGATATTGAATTTCATTCACTGTAACCGTAACTTGTTTGTTGTGCTCGAAAAAAAATATGGCTGAATGATCCTCTCCTTTAAGTTATTCCACACCATACTGTGTATCTAAGTGGGTGCATGTAATGCTTGGATTTTGAGAGCCTCATATTTTGTAATTTTGTTTATTTACGTTGCTATTAATGTAAACTTAAGAATCTCTTTACATCAAATCGATGATAACTGTTGATCAATTATTCTTCATTGAAGAATTTTCATCAACTCATTGAAAAGGTTCTTCAATTTGCAGATTGTGCGCTTCTTCACATTTTTCAGCTTCATTGAATTGATGGTCTTTTTTACATCAATCTTCGTCTTTTGAATTTAGAAATCGATTTAAAGAATGGACGTAGTATTAAAGAAATAAAGAGAAAAAGAAAAAAACTAGTAGAAAAATTAAAATAAATAACATAATAGCAAATAGTTGCAATCGACAAAAAAACATTATCCATGCTATGAGCATTTTCTAGGTGGTATTATACCTCGTTTTTGTGGATTTTTCACAATGGAAAATAGTCCAAAGAAGTTAGCTAGAAATTAACAAACAATTTACATCAAAACTATAACCAATTTACATCAAGTTGATGACAAACTTACATCAAATTGATTAAAAAAACTTACGTATAATTGACGAGAAATGCGCACCAAATTGCTCAAAAATGTACATCTACTTGATGTAGCGTTGTCGTTGAATCAACATAAACTAACGAAGAAATATCTACGAAAGATTGATGAAATGATCTTCATCAATGCAATGAAGTGTGTCGTAGTTTAGAAAATGAGGAAATAGTTCATCAAATTGATGAAGGGCTTCATAAATTTAATGAAGTTTTTTTATCTGTGGAAATTTGCATCATCGCTCATTATGAGTTTTTAAATAAATTCGTTGTTCGGCAAAATTCTTGGAAATGGCGAGCATATTAAATGCGCATTTGTGCATCGTATGGTTTTAGCTCGTGAACCAATTGAATTGCATATGGAAAAAGCTGTAAATTAAAATTACATTAAATTATTTTTGCAAATACCGCCTAGGCAACACCAACTGCAGATAATGTCGCCTGGTGGTAATTTCGGGAGCTTCCTCAATACTTCCTTGCAGTCGAGAAATGTTCACATTATTTCGAACTGCACGAGGTCTTCCAGCAGGGGAGATATCAGAGACGGCCCCTTGTTGTCCAAAACGCCGAACCATTCGGTAATTTATTGGAGCACTAGGTGCATTTCGAATATGAAAGAAATTTCGCTACGGTCTTTGTGTCTGAATAATCGAATGCTGACTTTCAAAACAAAGTTCAACAACTTTGGTTCGTTGTTCGCTGCAGAGTCAATTCAGCACAAAGTTTCCAAGTTTTTCAAAGTTAATTGTGTAAGAGAAACGAAAAACAATTCGAAAACAAAAAATGTATTCACTAGTTAAATCATAACGTTACTTATGCACCACCCTGCTTAACATAAACCATATGTTTCTTATTCAGTTCGAGTATATTCATTGTTATTACAAACGATGGCTAAAGAAAAACTGTGTTCACCGCTGCTATGCAATTTACCTGCTGCCACTGCATTTATAACGCTCTCCCATAGCAATGAATCTTTGTAAACTGGATTTAGTTTCTTCTACACTTATCCGCTGTCGGCCAGTAGTGTTGGTTTATCAACCTTGTAAAGGTAAAATATTTGTAAAACAGTATTTACAGGATACCCGTAAGGACCTCACTGCAACAGGTACGATAACCCTTAGTTCCAGTAGCCACTCTGTGCCAAGGTGGGGACAATTTACTGTAATCTTTTCACCTACAATGACGTCTTTTGGTATTGTAGGTGAAGGTATAAAGCCCACTGATTCAGCAAAATATCATATACAACACTGGTCTACGGTGAACTTTTGTTAAACCTCAACTGTTATTCACTCGCAGTAGATCAGTTTAAAAAACGATTTTAGTCGATTTATTATGCTCAATATCTAAAACACATGTTCATATAGTCCTACCTGTTCCATCTCCACTCTCTACTTGCAGTCAAATAATCGTAGAACTAATTTAATGGAAACATTAAACGGATGAACTATAATATTAATTATTTTTTTCGGGGGATATTAAGAAAGTCGAACAAAACAAAACCGATGATGTCGAATAGAACACATGAACAAACGTTCAAAGGCCAACACTTTTCAAACAACAAACAACCCCAATAAAACCGTTTCAGTAGATAACAATCTACTGGATTGGAGTTAGAAAACATTTATTATGCCAAACTTTAATTAAATTCGTACATTATTTAGACTTCTGAACGTTTCATGTGTAGACACAACTATCAGTTAAAATATAGTGCTCGTCTTAGTTAACTGTCAACAATAAGAACGAGGTTTAGCAGGGGGAAATAACAACGAATTAAGAACAAGAGGTCTTCCTTAACTTGAGGAATTATCAATGCACTTATGTATAAGTTTCAAGTTGGACCAATATAGAACCCTCTCCTTTTGAAGAGAAGGAAACGAATAAAACAAGAACAGTAAACAGTGAAACCCAAAACCAAAGAGGATGTATAAATATAATGAGTACTTGCATTTGTGTATGTGTATGAAATGTCTAACATCACGATGGAACTAATCAATTCATTGTTTTACTCCTACTCCTAATCGCGATTTGTCGATGGTGTCCATCGCTGGCGTAACGAGTTTCACTTAACATGAACACACAAATATAAATTAGTATTTTAGTATAAATGTATACTAAATACATGTGATAATCACAATTCCGAGTGCTACGGCGGCTTGTTCATCGACTACGGAAAATTCAAAGACCACAGCTTCTCTATATAATACAACTGCAACGACATGTTCCTTGTCATATGCTGACACAACTCTATGTACTCAAAGTCCCACTGTTGGCATGTTGTGATGTGAACACGAAGTTTTCCTCTACACGAGTGCTAATATTATTTGATATTCCACGGCATGCAGATTCTGGTGACAGGCACGGTGGCGGTTAATTGACTTAGAACAACAGTTCGCCACTTTACTTGGACATCGGGAGTCTGCTGGTATACCAAGTTCAGTTTACAAGTTATGTCGTTTTAGTGCTGGTATCGGAGTCGACAGTCGAGAGGTCAGGAATATACTGGAGATGGCGGTGTCGGTCTGTCGGCTGTCAATCTTTAACTTATCTATTAGCCAAAACTTTGGTCTGATTCACGCACAACGATCAGATGTCTACGGGAAACGGGCAACCCTTGTTCCTTAGAGTAGAACCCGTAGCGTACTTATCATGTATTTTCGAATCATTCGTGTAGAAATTCGCATATCTCTCATTATCAGGAACTCGTTTGCTCCAGGAATCTCTTATTTGTATTAGAGTGTGTTTTTGCCGATCGAATGCAGTAATGTTGGAGTACTGTTTGCAGTACTGTTCCGTGACCGACTCCGATCATGCCACATTGTGAGAGTCCTTTACCCTCACTGCAGATAATGTGCCTCTAATGTATACCGGCAATAGGTGTCGGGTGATTCATCGTGAAGTTTGATTTTCAATAGGCTTTCTTTGAGATATCGGGGGTGACTCGTATCAAACTGCTTTGTCATTTTTGTTTAGTATCTTTTGGCATATCATCATGCAGCAATTCACACCACTACAGCGTCTCCAAATCCTTCAGCTGTATTACAAAATCAGTATTCTATGAGAAATAGTATTCGTGCGATTCGAGGAACTTACGGTGGTTCGACGAACTTACTACGAAGAACTTACTACTGAAACCACTATTTACATCCAGCACGTAGTGAAGAGGAGATAGTAGCTGTATCTGAGAGTGTACGCGAAGACCGTGGCGAATCTATTCTTCGTCGTTCTCAGCAGCTTGGCTTGTCGTATTCGACAACTTGGTGTATTTTACATAAGAATCTCGGCCTTAAACCGTACAAAATTCAACTTGTGCAGGAAGACGGTACTACGAGCCATACAGCGCGCGAAACAACGGACTTGTTGAGAAATCATTTTGGTGTGTACTTAACTTTAGGTTTTTCTGCGGTAAATTCGCCGCCTAGATCGTGCGATATCACACCATTGAACTATTTTCTCTGGGTATATGTAAAGTCTAAGATCTTCAAGAATTAACCAGCTACGATTGGCGCTTTGGAAATCAACATTACTCATGATATTGACTAGATACCAGTCGTTATGCTCGAACGAATCGCCCAAAATTAGACTTTTCGAATGGACCACCTCACACGTAGTCGTGGCCAATGATTTCATGATATCGGTTTCAAACAGTAAATGTCATAAATTCTTCTTTAAACCGATAATAAAAATTTTAAGTTCACTTTAAAATTGATGTATTTTATTTTACATTATAATTCAAACCTCACGATGAATAACCCGATATCTCAATGAATCACCCAATATAGCATCGGTGGGAGCAGCGAACAGATCTCCGTGATGCTTTCTCTTAACTCTAGGCAGCAGTGAACAATAGGCGGGTTTCTAGAGCCAGTGAATAATCCTCGGAGAAAGTCTTCATTAAAAACAAATAGCCCTCCTGCAGGTGTATAGCTCTTCCGTCGCTTTTTTCGCCCCTTCGACAATGCTGTGTCTGAGAATAAGCTGGCTGTTCAAAATAACGCGCAGGTATTTGGCAAATTCTGCAATCTTAATTTCAGGACCACTGAAAGTGATAGGTTCCACGTTATGCATTTTATACCTTCGGATAAAGAACGGCCAGCTCGGTGTTGGCTGAGTTTTTATCTAGTCAATTGTCAGCTGTATGAATGAAGGGACAAAGCATTCATAGAAACAGAGAGCCTTGCCTCTACAGGAGTGGACGAACAGGCCTGTCTTAGAAAAACACATGTACATGTCTGCACGACAACAAATGGATAAGCCTTTCTATAGGGGACAAACCCACGTAGGCCAGAGGGACATGCCTCCTTGGGAACAAAGGGACAAGAAAAGAAAAAAGTTCCAGTTTGTGCATTAGAGCACACGTCTCTGTGGTTTTGTTAATTTCTTAGAATTTGCAGGTCAATATTATTGTGAGAATTGACTGTCAATCTACTCGTTTACTCTTAATATTCGCATTGAAATTTTCTTCACCTTGAATATTATGTCACAAACAGGATCTACATTTTATAGAGCTTGCCTGTTTTTGAAATATTATATTTCTGTTGCAACTTTGTTGTGATGTGTTAAAGTTTTCCATTCTTCGCTTAGATGTGTTCAGTTGTTGTTATATCGCAACTGTTTCAATACGTTGCAGACATGATCAGTATTTAAAATACGAAATTTGGGAAAACACAACACAACACAACAAAGACTATATCCTGTGATGGTGGTGTTGAAAATAATGTCAAAGTATTAGCATGTACAACGAAAGCTTAAAGTAACTACTATTTTTGACAATTATATTTAAGGTAAAGTTGTATGGTGTAACTTTATATGAGCGTCGTTCGAAGTTTTTGGTCTTAATTTTCAATTTGGCTGCATTTTAAGGATTTAAAGGAGTAAGTGTGTTTAGTGTACAAAATTAATAAATTATGAAATAAAGTTTATAATTATATGGAAATGGCGTAAATCCTTATATAAAACTACCTCTATAAAGTCTCCATGACGCAGAGACCTTAGGTATTGAATTCGGTACTTTGTTCTAAATTACAAATATAATAGTTATTGAACTCGTGTATAATGAAGCACTAATCTAACTGTGTAATAAAGAAAACAAATTATAAAATAAATCAAATTCTGATTCGAGATATATTTCTACGCTAGTGTATTGCAAATTGAAATGACGTTATGTGAGAGTTCTAAATATATTAAATTTATAGGGTAGGTTAAGTAGAAGAGGCTATTCATTGCACTTAGTGCAATGAATACCGTTGTGATAACACGGGATGTCATATTCCGTCCTCAGCGTTGAACCCGTACAATGACACGGAATGGTTAAGAGGCGTTTAAGCTATATGATAACTGATACTGATATCCCAGGTAGTCGCTGAGGAAAAGACTAACATTGGTCGCTAACAAATCCATTATAACTCTGCAGAAAGATCGTAAGATCTTTCGGTTAAATTTCCTGTATGTCTGTTAAATCCAACATGAAGTTAGATTCAAATAGTATCGCCTACTCATACAAATGACCGTGTGCAGTAGCATATGAGATGATCGACGCTCTCGCCCACCTCTTCATCCCACTGCTTCTGCAATAATCATGAGTTGAGATGCCAAGCCTTGACGCATATCTGCCTATTAAAGAGTGTCCAGTGATCACAGCCACTAGCATAGAGATATCTTGTCTAGGAATGGATATTAAGATTAGCGAACGATTTAGGTCATAACGTACCACATTCATCTGCCCCGTATCCAGCGGAAGAGGTACGGTAATTCCTAGTCTTGCCAGCGCATCTGCTCCGTGACTCCGTGGAATATTCGTGAGCCCCAGCGCCCATAGAAGGTGAATATTGCCCTGATTTTCCATCTCATTTAGAGATGCGTGGCAGTTGCGGATAATTCTTAAAGTCAGAAATACAGATTGGAGGGATTTTATAGCAGCCTGACTGTTAGTGTAGATGTTGATATTCCCTGCGGTGATGACGTATCGATCCACCCAAAGAGCAACCCTTACACTTGATTTTTGAAACGACGTGTTTTGGCATCAATTGTGGCCTGGAATATCTCTATCGCAGAATATCACCACTCAGTTCATTCCAAGAAAAGGACGTTCTGTACCAAGTACAAACAAAGTTTGAACGGTATTATGAAAACCATACCCTTTCTTAAACAGCAGTACCGCTTGGGTTGACAACCTCACCGATGCTCTTAACATATCACTTGATTCCGCATGCCCCTCGAGTTCCTATCGAGGTAAGAGCAACGTACGTGGTCGAAAAAAGATATGCAAATCCTGACAAAGTCTGGCAGAAAACTTTTTAATATGGGTAAGTCCTCAAGGACGGAGAGGGACGAGAATGTGTACAAGGTACAACTTAAAGAATATAAGAAAAAGTTAAAAGGTCTTGGACATATCTCTGCGACGGCATTCGAAACACGTCTGAGGCTTCCAGACTGCGCAGTCACCTCGACGACTGCCACATCTCTGGAATACCGGAAAGACATTACACTTTTTTGGAAGCCTTGGTGGAAGGTCTAGACCCAGATCTTTCGAATGGGCAAGAAATCCAACCTTGCCATCTAGTTTACAGCCGTTACATCCTACGGTATACGTCCCTTCCAGTTCTGTCGGTTCGGGATATCAGTGAAGAAATCTCTCTCAATGGTTGAAGGTGGTCAGTTGTAGTCGTAACTGGTGTGGGATAATCCCCCCCCCCACCACACCTTTCCATGCTAGGGGCGTCAGAATTTTTTTTTAAGTTTGAAGTATAAAGCTCGTAGTTCCCTGTGTGAAAGCTTTTGGACCGATTTTTAACCCTTTCTTAGTGATCCAATCGAGCTGATTTTTTGCAGGCAGACTCGTGGAAATGACTGTATCACGTCAAATTTTTTAAAAACTATTTTTATCAATTCCCAGATTTTCCCCAATTTTTATTATTTTTGAAAAAAAACAAAATTTTTCACTTTTCTTAGCATAACTTGAAGGGAGTCCAAATTTTTAAACTACTTAAGCGTTCGAAAAAAAAAATTTTTTTTGACCCATCCTACTCAATATAGTTGTAGTTAATCAATAGTAACCTTCTAACACTAAACAGTTTTTGACTTTTACAACACTTACAACTGGTCTGACAGATGAAATAAGGAATTGCAAAATTGTTTTAAGTTCTGTTGTGCGAAAACGTATTTGTATATATTTCATCTGAAAAAAATGCAGTGTCCGACGCGAAATAACTTTTGTTACGTTTATGGCTTATTCGCACCAAGTAAAAATTTGAAAAATATTACTAAAACCGTTTCAGAAAATATTTAAGACTGCTTATGTTCCTTACTTGTGGTATACTCCGGAAGTCGTGTGCGACTATTGCTATAGAAATTTGTGCAAGTTTACTGATGGAAGGTCAACAATAAAGTACGCTGTACCAACAATTTGGCTACCACGCACGGAGCACTACAATGAATTTTGCTACTTTTGTGTAACTTTTGCTCAAACAAAAGGGTACCAATATATTCACCGCAACAAAATTCGCTACGCTTATGTAGAATCGGTAATTCCAGCAGTTCTATACTCACCAGAAGAGCGTGTAGCGGCTTCAGTGGAGATTTTTGATAATGTTCCCGAAATAAGCGATGCAGTGTCAACAGTTGTACCAACACTGCTATCAACTTTTCTTGCGTCGAATGCGAGAGTCCACAAGTATCGGAATTTGTGGCAACACCCAGTGAAATTGGGACGGCAATGCCGCATTTAATAAGGCAAGCCGACTTCAATGACCTCGTACGAGACGGAAATTTGTCGAGGAGAACAGCAGAACTCTTTGCATCACGCTTTAAGCTGTGGAATATAGTGGCGGCTGATTTTGGAATAACAGCCGCTCGTGGTCGAGGTACCACTATTCCATATGACGAATTTTTTAAATTGCACGAAGATCGGGAAAAAAACCTAGCTCATTGCTATGATATTGATTTGATGTTTGCAAAAATTGGTTACCCTCATATTTCAGAGGAGTGGAGACTTTTCATCGATGCATCGGTCAACAGCCTTAAAGTCGTGCTGCTTCATATCGGTAACCTACAGCCGTCTGTCCCGATCGCATATGCCACAAACCTCAAGGAAACATACGAAGGCATGGAATTAATATTACAGCTGATAAAGTACAAAGAGCATAATTGGAAACTATGCTGCGATCTGAAAGTGGTCGGTTTACTCATGGGTGTTAAGCGTGGATTTCCAACCCACCAGTGCTTTTTGTGTACATGGGAAGGTCGAAAAAGAGATGAGCATTACACTGAATTTAAGTGGAAGCCGCGAACATGCTACAAAGTAGGCGTAAAAAGTATAGAGAATCTACCATTGGTGCAGCCGTCTCAAATCATTTTGCCTCCACTACACATTAAGCTCGGTCTCGCATCAAATTTTGTGAAAAAACTTGATCGTGATGGCGAGGCCATTGCAACTTTGCGCAAAATTTTTCCGAAATTGAGCGCCGCAAAGATTCATGCAGGTATTTTTTTTATGAAGTCACTTTATGTTTTTTAATGATTTTTTTGATTTAAGCTGTTTTCAATGGTCCTGTTTTCAAATAATTACACGTTCTGAATTTTCATCAAAATTAAATGCTATCGAACAACGTGCATGGAAAGGTACAGTTGCCGTTATTGAGTAGTTTCTTGGCAACAAACGAGCTGCCAATTATAGAAATATTGTAGCAGAAATTGTTTCGGCACATGGCAAAATGGGCATATTAATGTCGCTAAAGATCCATTTTCTTCACAATCATTTAGATTTTTTCCCTGATGATTTAGGGGCTTGTAGCGATGAGCATGGCGAAAGGTTCCATCAGGACATTGCGGCTATTGAAAAGCGCTTTAAAGGAAAAGACATTACGCATATGCTTGGCGAATACTGTTGGTCTATTTGTCGCGATACTGAAGCAAATGCTTACAACCGCAAAAATAAAAGGCCTAAATTTCTTTAAACACATTACAATTTTTAATGTAATAATTCTTTATTTTTATAAAACAAAAGTAATAAAAAAAATTGTTTTTTTAACGAACGAAAAATTTAGGAAAATCTGAGAATTGATAAAAATCTATTTTCTAAAAAATTTGGCGTGATACAGTCATTTCCACGAGTCTGCCTGCAAAAAATCAGCTCGATTGGATCACTGAAAAAGGGTTAAAAATCGGTCAAAAGGCTTTAACACAGGCCACTACGAGCTTTATACTTCAAACTTAGACAAAAAAAAATTCTGACGTGTACATGAAAATCGCCGATACACGTGTATTTTTATTTTTTATCCCCTTTCCGAAAAAGTAAATTTGGTTCATAGGACAGAATGTGTGTAACACGGTGTTATACACGCCATTACCATTTCTGAACGTTTGTCACCAGATTTAGGTAAGTGATTTAGTCCAGCACTGGTTACCAAACTACAATGCCGTAAAGCAGTACCGGGTTGAAAAGTATGTATAACCAGTAAACTATTTTCGGGGATAGGCCTAGTATCCTCCCATGGCTCTTTTACACGAACGTAGACCATATCCATACTGAGTGACTTGAAATTATGTTTTCTGTCGATAGTCACACCTAGATAATTTACACAGTCGTTTAGGCAAATTTCTCTACACCATAAACACAAGGAATAAATATATGGAACCTACAGCTTCCTTGTAAAGACTAAGAGCACGCCTTTCACTGGATTTGCACCAAGTCCGTTCTCCGTGGCTCATTAGGCGAGTCTTCTGATTAAGTTCTAGATCACATCTCTGCACATTCAGGGGTGTTATCCCTGCTCTGCAATTGCCAGGTCATCAGTATATGCTAGGACTGTGTAACTTAATCCATCCAACTCTAGCAGAATGAAATCTTATAACCGATTATTAATTGTGAGAAATATTTTGTAAATATGTATATAACTTCTTAAGGATATATTAGTAAATTGTCGACTTTATCAAATACTCAGGATGCTAAAATACGAAGTTATGGAATGCCTACTGCATTATCGACCGCCAGCAGCTTCTCCATTTAAGTTTTAAGATTAAAATTGTGTTAATTAAAAGCAATATAATGTTTGGAAATGGTGCCATTGGTGCCATGGTGCCAGAATAGGGGAGATATATGACTTCATAGCTTTAGTGAAAAAAAACTAAATTTAGTTACTGCACTTCGTATACAAAAGGTAGAACCAAACTCATAAAATTAATTTCCAAATAATGTAGCCGCCATAACTTATAACCAACGTACAAAAAAAAGTACTGCCAGCTGTACATCAAGACGTATGATTAACCCTTCTGTTATGTTAATAAAAAATCACACATGTGATGTTAAGGTCACTGAATGATCTGGTCAGTGTTTTGTTAGTGTATCGTATAAAAACCTTATAATTTTAGGTTTTTAATATTTCTCAGTTTTATTGCCTATAATTTATGTTTGATTTTAACATTTCTTAGCTGTAATGATTATAATTTTAGTTTGTTTTTAACAGTTCTTAGTGTAATTGATTATAAATAAAGAGAACTGGTTGTACACTTGTTTTATTTATTGCGTATGTTCAAGGCAATAGGACGTAGAATCCGATGTTGAGGACACACTGTTTTCTTGCAAATAGTGCAGTGCTCGTATGTTTTACAGCAAATAGAGCTCTGGCAAACTGCGCAGGTAGCTCTTTGACTTGATTTTCTCTTTTTTGGAGCAACGCCAGCCGAAGTGCTTGGTTGTTCTGCTTCTGTCCGGATATTTCTCACAATATCAGCTGATGACTGATTTTTTGGTAAGCATTTTCTACGAGCGATTTCTTCCTGAACAAGGTTTAAACCAAGATTTTCGAGAAAAACCCTACGTTTATATGTTTTTGACTCGTTCCAATGAGGGTGGATTTCTGTCCATAAAACGTAGGAATTTAGTGCCCAGATATCCACTATATTCGTAAAAAAAAAGAAACAGCCACGGGCCAGCGATTAGTTTATCTCTTGCAAGTATATGTTTCTACTAACTGGTCAATTGTGTCTACTCCAGATTGTGTAGAATTATTAACTAACACTTGACACTTTAACACAAAAATTCACTGAGGAAAACTGGCGCGAAACTAACGCTTGATACTTTAAACAGCTGATGGTCACTTAATGACCTTATGGTGCCCACACGTTAGTTTTTATTATGCCAACTTTTTTATAAAACGAAAAAAGTCAGTGTGCAATTTTTTAAAGGGATTTCTCTCAATGCTGGAATTCGTAAACGGAAATCCCAAACTGTTGTTTCATTTTAGAAGTATTAGAAAGAAAAAAACAGCAGACAGTTGTCAGAGACACGGCTATTAAGTTTAACGTAGAATACGCCATTCGATAAGACAGAAAACATATATAACAATAAATGATAAATAACATAAGCAAATGAATTTATTTATTTGATAGTTACCTTTGATAATATACATAAGCTTATGGTAGGAAAAATAGGATAAATATGTTTTTAAATTAACATTCAAATTTCTCGCAAAAACTAAGTCAATGGTTGTGTTATCAATAGTTGTGGGAGCATCGTTTCGAATATAATCCAAATTAAATGTATCGCTCATATATTTCGCCAATCTGGTATTTGAAGTTATATCTGTGTTAAAATCACCACCAATAAGCATACTGACATCTGTATCAACGGGGAAGTCTCTGTTGATTTGCATAGTTTTTACGTAGAATACGTCTTACCTTACGGTATGAGGAGTCATGTCAGGTTTTTATTGTTGTAATCTTTATTTCATTGAATTTGAGGAAACGGCTAGATGAATTTTTTTAAAATTTTTTTTGTAGGTAAATGAAGATGTTATCTTACGTTTGATATACATTTCATATTGGTTGATATATTTCTAGTATTTTAATTTCTCAAATGAAAATTGTTTAAACACATACACTCAAACATATGTGTGGTGTTTGGTTGAGTGTTTTTGGTTGCTTAACATTGCTTAGGAACATGTATCTAGTAAAAAGTGAAACGAACAGCAAGCTAATGTTGCTTGGCAACATGTATCTAGTAAAAAGTGAAACAAACAGTAAGCTAAAGTAATAAAGCTTTTTTGCGAAAGCTTCAATAAAGCTGTTGTAACATTAATTTTGAATTCTAAAACGTAAAGCTTTCACACAACGCTCGAATGCTAATGCGAAGACTCGATAAGGTAAACCTTTTTTAATATTAGGGCGGCCCTCTCAATATTCGCAGAACTTATTTCAATAAAAACCAACCAAACACCACACATATGTTTGACTGTATGTGTTTAAACAATCTTCATTTGAGAAATATAAATATTAGGAAGATATCAACCAATATGAAATGTATATCAAACGAAAGATAACATCTTCATTTACCTACAAAAAAATTTTTAAAAAAAGATATCTCGCCGTTTCCTCATAATCAATGAAATAAAGATTGCAACAATAACAATCTAACATGACTCCCTATACCGTAAGGTAAGACGTATTCTACGCCAAAACTAACATAAAAAGGTCACGAAATGACCTTAAGGTAACAGAAGGGTTAATATGAATGTAATGCCTTGTACACGCTGCCTCGAAATTGACAATTTTGAATTGAAATTGTCGAACGAAATTGAAATCATTCACACTGGCATTTGAGCAATTTCGCCGCAAAATGACAGCTGTTTGTTTACAACAATTACCTTGAGCAAAGTTATCGTGCCTGGATACAATAACCAAAATTTAGTTAGAAAATGAATGATGAGAATGAAATAAATGAATGGGGCATGAACTTTAACATGAAGCACTGATTTTGCAACGTTTATAGTTTCTTGGCACTAGTCTATATCGATGAAAACTTTAAAATTAAAATTTAATGAATGTGGCGCAATACAATTGATTATTTTTTAGCAACCACGTGTTCAGTAAACGAAGCCGATCCAGAATTATCGACGGCGTTAGAGCAACAAAAAAATATATCGACGGCGGCAACTGAGATTTTATTAAATGCGATTTGTCGGTAGACGTTACCTTTAGGTTCATCTGGTTGGTTGTGTAAAAAATTTAGATAATTTTTTTAATAATTGGGGTTTTTAAATGCAGCTTAACTTAAAGCTTAAAGACGGCGGCGTGAACTTCAAAAACTTATCTACGACGGCGGCACACTATATAATTTTCTGTAGGATTCGTTCTAAATATCTCAATTTCGTTGTTGTTAAAACATATGCGAAATTGAGAAATTGCAGACTTCAATTTTGAGGCAGCGTGAATAAGGCATTATGCATTATTACGAATTTCAATATCGTATACCTGTCTGGCAACATACCACAAGAAATAGTTCAATACTTGCACATTTCACAATATTCAATAAGGTATAGCAATTTTCGTCCTCACTTAGAATGGTAACAACGAATTAAAATTATATTAATATCTGAATATCGAATCAAATACAAAGTTAAATACACATATACGTTTAAATAACAAAGTATATCAGCAGTGGATAATTAATTTTTAAAAAATATTTTCGCTTTTGTTCGGACAAATGAATACGAAATTAATCAGACGAATTGAAATGAATAAATGTTCACAGGTAATTACAAATTTCTCAGCACAATCACATTTGTGTAGATAAAATCAATACACTTATATAGTACATATAAACCCCTTTTACATCACATTTCACGGCACAATAATCAGTTATTGTATCGACCCAACAAAAGACAATGTGCATTCAATTTAAGTTTTAAAACAAAATAACATATAAAACAAAATGTTTTTAAAATAAATCCAAAGTACTTATTCTGAGCACAACATATGCATGTGTTCTGTATACGTTCAATATAATTTGCTCATTTCCTTTTTCACAGGATGCTGATGAGATAATCATCTCGGGTAATAACTTCCGTTTGTGCTGGAATTTATTCAATTTTACAAACTCGGATGCAGGTAACTATAGCAGTATGAGTATTAATAATCATATCTCTGATATCATGCAACCTTTGTTCGTCTCTACGTCCTTTACTTTCGAATAAATAATAATTGAAAATTAAAAAAAAAACAAAAAAATGGATATAATGTACTTTATAAAAGTATTACGAACGACGAAAAAATTGTGGGTAATGCAATGACAACATTATGAGTTTAAAATATGTACGTTGGATATACGTGGAAAAAAATTAACTTGGCTCGGCCAATATCAGAATTCGCTAAAGCGGCAATTGAATGGAACCAGCAGGTGTGCTGACGATCAGGATGACTGCAAAATACGTGGAAATCGAACACAAACAAACAACACAAACAATGACTCCCATTCGGGAATGGACCCAGACTTTTAATATCCCCAAAATTAAGTGTATTAAAGGCCTACGAATCTTTCGCAAGGCAGTACTTTGGCAAGTCTTTCCATAGCTTATTGCTCACTACCAGTTTATTAAAAACCGAAACCGGTTAACCGTGTGTCGGTTTTTTAAAAATGTATATGTAAGAAGAACAGGTTTCAGAGGTCACTTGAAGTTCATTAACCAAAATTTTCGGTTTTTAAATAATTTTTACAGAACTGACATTACAATATGGGACTGTCCGTGGAGGTGGAAAGAGTCTGATAGCCATTCACTTGGGAGTGGCCAGAAATGATTCCTTCATTGGGCAGTCCAAGCAGCTCACTACTTCCACGCAGTATGTCCTGGGCAATGGCTTATCGGAAACCTCCGTTAGCTAGCTAAAGTGAAAAGGCGAAACGAATGAGCAACCTGAGTGGTAATGCGATCACTTATACGTCTCAGGATTATTAGGTGACCCTGTCACTGAAGCTCTTCGAAGTAGTGGACATATTCTACTGTCCTTTGAAGGTGGATGAGCCAACACCCCTGGCCAATGGCGGATCAAAATTAAAGAAACCAAAATCCAGTTTCGAAACACTGCATTCTGGTCAGCGTCTGATCCATAATGGGCGGCTGAAACATGATCATCCTGGCAGTAGGTAAAATGCAAACCACGGTGGGCTGGGTTTGCCTCCCGCCACCGTTATATCGGCAATGAAAATACGCGGAAAATGTGATGGGCAAAGAAACCCCCCCAGTTGTTGACGACCCTCGCAAACGTTATAAGGACCATGATTTAAGGATATGTACCTGGAATGTTCGAACGTTTTACAGGACTGGTGCCACTTTCCAACTGGCGGATGTCCTCGGAAAATATAAAGCTGACATCACAGCGATCCAGGAAATGCGATGGACAGGATATGGTTGCACCAGAAAGGAAAACTTCGATATTTACTACAGCTGCCATGAGCGTAAGCACGAATTTGGGTGCGGTTTGTAGTAGGCAAGAGACTGCGATACCTAGTTTCAAGGTTCAGCCCAGTGAGTGACCGCATAGCCACAATTTGCATCAAAGCGAAATATTTCAACATCTCGTTAATTTCTGTGCATGCACCAACAGAGGATAAAGATGATGAGGTCAAAGAAACATTTCACGAGCGCCTGGAGGAAGTATATGAACACTGCCCTGACCACGACATTAAGATTATTCTAGGCCAAACTAGGAAAGGAAAGTGTCTTTCTACCAACCATCGGCAATCACAGTCTACATGATACCACCTCCGATAATGGAATGAGACTGATAGACTTCGCCGCTGCAGAGAACATGGTAGTTAGTAGCACACGATTCCAGCATAAGGACATTCATAAGGCGACCTGGATATCTCGTAATCAACGGACGAAGAACCAGATTGATCACTTGGTAATAGATGGCAGGCACTCTTCTAGTGTAATGGATGTACGTGTGATTCGAGGTGCCAATATTGACTCGGATAATTACCTGGTGGCTGCGAAAGTTCGCACGAGATTGAGCAGGGCGAAAAACGTACGGAGCCGAACACGGGAAAAGTTCGATATTGACAAGCTACGAATACCGGAGATATAAATGTCCTATCGACAGAAACTCTCTCTCCTGCTGGCGCAGAATACCCCCCCTCCCGAAGACCCAGATGCGCAGTGGAAGCACATCTCCCATTCTTTGGAAATCGCTGCAATGGCTGAACTTGACTATCAAAAACCGCAGAAGGATAAGCCATGGTACGACGAAGAATGTCGCATTAGAACTGATGAAAAGACCCTGCACGTATGGCAACGAAACAGTCAGTTGCAACGCGTGCTGCAAGTGAGCGGTACAAGAGGCTGAGAAGGGAGGAAAACCAATTATTTAGGCGAAAAAAATGGCAGAGGGAACAGAGAGAGAGTGAAAGAACCGAAATGTGCAGGATGAATGGTGAATCGCGAAAGTTTTTCCAGAGGGTAAGAAGATCGACCAACGGGCCTAATAATGGGCTGCCCTCCTGCGGGGACGAGAGTGGAAATCTGGTGACTGAGAAGCAGTGTGTGCTCAAAATGTGGAGGCAGCACTTTTCAGCACTACTCCACTCAGATTATTCCACTGAAGATCAGGAGGTAATGATAGTGGAAGATAGTATAGATTAAACCCCCCCCCCCCCCCAACCAAGACGTGATTGGAACGGCGATCTCCCGCCTGGATGATAATAAAGCCACGGGTGCGGATGGCCTACGCGCTGAACTTTTTAGGGCAGTTGGCGAAGGACTGATAGCCCACATGCATCAACTGATATGCGGTATATGGCTGGGGGAATCTATGCCCGACGACTGGAGTCTCAGTGTATTCTGTCCTGTATTCGAAAAGGGTGATCCGTGTGTCTGTTCCGACTATCGCGGTATCAGTCTTTTATCCATCGCGTATAAGGTGCTTTCGATAGCCCCATACGGGGAAAACTGTACGAAGCTATGTCTGAACTTAGTATTCCGGCAAAACTGATCCGCCTCTGTAGAATGACGCTGACCAACACCAAATCAGCAGTCAAAGTTGGGAAAGACCTCACTGAACCATTCTGTACCAAGCGAGGACTTAGACAAGGCGACACACGTTCGGGCAATCTCTTCAACATCTTAATGGAGATACTAATGAGAAAGGCTGCAGTAAATACGAACAAGACCATTAACAGGAAAAGCCATATGTTGCTGGCGTATGCTGACGACATAGACATCATTGGGCGAAATTTGCGAGAGGTTACTGCAGTATTTTCAAGAATCGAAAAGGAATCAGCAAAGGTGGGTCTTGCTGTTAATGAGGGCAAGACAAAATTGATGGTGTCAACGACTAGAGAAACCTCTCCACTTGGTCCGCACTTGAACGTTGACAACCGATTTAATTTTGAATTGGTAGATGAATTTGTCTACCTTGGATCCGCCGTGAACAAGGACAACAACGTCAGCCTGGAGATAGATAGGAGAACTGTGCTTGCAAATAGATGTTATTTTGGGCTCAGCAAGCAGTTTGGGAAAAAAGCCCTCTCTGTGCGGACAAAAGTCCAGCAATATCAGACTCTCATTTTACCTGTCTTGACATATGGCTCCGAAACTTGGGTCATATCGCAAGCGGATGAAAAACACCTGGGAGTTTTCTAGAGAAAAATTCTCCGTAAAATATATGGGCCTGTGACGGAAAACGGCGAGTACCGACGTCGCTGGAACGCAGAGGTATATAGTGTCTATTCTGACGTGGACATAGCTAGACGAATCAATGTGTGCCAATTGCGTTGGCTAGGCCATGTTATCAGAATGGATGAAGATGAGCCAACGCGAAAGATTTTTGATAACGTACCCGATGGAAGCAGGAAAAGAGGACGACCAAGACTCCGCTGGAAAGACCAGGCAGAAGAATCCCTCCGTATCCTTGGTTTTACTAACTGGCAAGAAAAGGCGAAGGATAGAGCCAGTTGGAAGAATATGTTGAAATTTGTTTAATTTGTTTGTTTAATTAATATGTGTAAGACGTCTGACCTCATGAGGTTGTAATAAGGTCAATAAAAGTAGAGACATTACAATACAGAATTACAAATCTAATTATTTTTCAATTTACCTCTACGATCACTAAAACTATCAGAGCCACAAAAGACTTTGTCAATGAATTCTGTCGCCGTCTGTTTCCTGAAATATGTTGTCCAATGGAAACCGGAAACAAATATGCCAACTCCGATTTAGATATAACCTCTGGAACTGACGACAACATAAGTAGTTTACAAAAAAGTTAAATCTGAAATCAATCAAGAAATTTGTCAACTCAAATGCTTTTGAATATGAATTTGAGCTAATGAAGAAAATTGTCAAAATAATAAAATAAACAAATTGTAGGTCGGTGACTATATTTCAAATGAACTTATAATAAGCTTGAGTCCAAATGTACATAATCTTTCACTTGAATGTGTAGTTGTGTTGAGTTCAAAGTTACATAACCCGCCAATAGTGAGACCGGCTGTGTTAAAAAATTCGTATAACTTTATTCTCCGTTATTGGTTTTTGTTGGGATTTCGAGTAGCTGCAGCATTGCACATCCCCCACCATCAGTTAATGACGAAGCTGCTTAGTGAGCACAACTTCTGTATTTTTTTTCTAACCTGGTGTGTGAGACCGTGAGTCACCGTGTATGTAAGTAAAATAATCGCAACACTTTTGTATTATATTTTGGAAGGATACCAATTTTTTGTTCATTTTATAAAGTTCCTACTGTCGAAAGACTAATAAACATTATTTTCCTTAATGAATATGTGATTTTTTTTATTTTGTCTTAATTTTAAAAAAATGTATTGTTATTTTTAATGCTCTATTTAAAAACATTTGTGAATTTTAATATTGAAATAAAAGAACTTAAAATGATTATATATCTTTGTTTTATTGTCGAAGTGCATAAATAAAAAATTACAGCAGACAGTTGTCCGAGGCCTTCGGCCACGGACTGTCCCTGCAGGCTGTGTCAGAGACACGGCCATTAAGTTTACCCCATCCGATAAGACAGAAAACATATATAACAATAAATTCATTTGCTTATATTATTTATCATTTATTGTTATATATGTTTCTGTCTTATCGGATGGCGTATTCTACGTTAAACTTAATGGTCGTGTCTCTGACACAGCCTGCAGGGACAGTCCGTGGCCGAAGGCCTCGGACAACTGTCTGCTGTAATTTTTATATTTACCAACGGCATTTGATTCAAGTCCGTTTAAAAAAAAAATTATGTTCAATTTTTTAAACTTAATTTAATTTATGTATTTTAATTAATATTTTTATTGAAATAAGTTCTGCGAATGTTGAGAGGGCCGCCCTAATATTAAAAAAGGTTTACCTTATCAAGTCTTCGCATTAGCATTCGTGCGTTGTGTGAAAGCTTCACGCTTTACAATTCAAAATTAATGTTACAGCAGCTTTATTGAAGCTTTCGCAAAAAAGCTTTATTACGTTAGCTTACTGTTTGTTTCACTTTTTTCTAGATACATGTTGCCAAGCAACATTAGCTTGCTGTTCGTTTCACTTTTTACTAGATACATGTTCCTAAGCAATGTTGAGCAACCAAAAACACTCAACCAAACACCACACATATGTTTGAGTGTATGTGTTTAAACAATTTTCATTTGAGAAATTAAAATACTAGAAATATATCAACCAATATGAAATGTATATCAAACGAAAGATAACATCTTCATTTACCTACAAAAAAAAATTTAAAAAAATTCATCCAGCCGTTTCCTCAAATTCAATGAAATAAAGATTACAACAATAAAAACCTGACATGACTCCTCATACCGTAAGGTAAGACGTATTCTACGTCAAAAAAAAACATTAACTATTAGCAACACATTTCGAAAAATCTTCAGTTGAAATCCCCGGTGCACGAGAACGGCGTCACCATTAATCAAAGCCAAATTTGCGTCACCACTGGCGGGTTAAGGGTTATTGTTCAATCATATACGTATCAAAATAGAGTACGAAGTTAATAAACAGTTAATATTTTATATCAATTAGTTGTTTAATCGACTTGAGTACGAAATTAAGCATCGAAATTGATCGTGTTGATTATGCATGAAATTGAAGAAATAATGAAATGAAAATATTATAAACACAATCAACATGATTAAAATGTATCTTTGTTCACTGACTATTATGGTGGATGTTTGCAATGGTGCATTTCATCAGCTCCCTTCTGCATAAGAATTAAGAGTTTAGGTTATGTTATCACACCTTTAGTGATAAACAGCACTCAACTTAAAGAGAATTCATTCAACACCTAATAATACCAAAGCAATACAGTCCTACTAAATTTGCTAAAAACTCCTTCGAATCTAAAATTTTAAAATTTTAAATACACAATCAATACACTTCTACATGGAACTGAAACAATGGAATTGAAACCATTTCGAATGGAGTACATCTAAACATGCACTTTGAAAGCAGCAACCACTTCCTGAGGCTTCAAAAATCGCTGACCGCCACCCATAAAATCAATACTTTTGCTGGTCATATACGAGTGTGTTTTAGGAGATATGTGTGACCTAGCATCGTCGTGATCAAGAATGATTCTTGTTTCTGGGTTCGTTTCCTTAATTCCGCAAAAATATCTGACAAACAAATGGTTGTGTACCATTCAGAATTGACCGACCAACGGTGTTCTAGCGTAACTTTCACAGATATGCCGAAGAAGCAGGAAACAATTTGGTTTGAGTTGCTTCGTGTTGGATCTGGCTAGTCTTGGAAGACTTCCTGTTTAGTCTCAGGTTCATATGAACAGATCGTCGCCGCCTGTCATGATCATATACACGTGTTATAAAGCACAGCCATTGAATTCTTCAATATTTTTTTGCACCAATCGACACGAGAAGATTTTGGACGCGCCATGAAGAAAAAATCCATTATATTATTTATTCACGCTACTGTAGGATGGTGCATCATCGATAGATTGCACATGGCAACACTAAAAATTAAATAGGCCAAAAATATAAATGGCCATGTAGTAATTCGTGCCATTTATTAACCCTCCGTGTGCCATTTATTAACCCTCCGCGTGACTATGTCGTCTGCCCAGACGATATTGTTCTTTTTATCTTAATAACTTTTTTTCTATGCGCTCAATCCACAAACCCTTTGGTGACTTTTCAAATACAGAGTCGCTCAATACAATAAAATGAATTTAAATCATTTTGTGAATGTTGGTAGAAAGTCAAAGTCAGTAACGTCGTATTTGAACTGTGTCGTCTGGCCAGACGAAAGAACATTTCTGACAAAAATTAACCTTTCAAAATAAAATTGCTGTAGTTGACCATGATTTCAATATTTGAACTGTGAAAGATTTGAATTCTGTGAATTCAAATATAGACTTGAAATCATGGCACTCCATTGAAATTTTATTTTTCACGCAGTATATATATAGCAGTATATACATATATATATATAAATATGGGATTAAAATCTGGTGGATTTGCGATGCGAAATTACACTTTCCGTTGAAAGGGATAATTTACACAGGCAAATTGGAAGGTGCAGAACGCGAAACAAATCAAGGCGAAAACGTCGTCATGAAGTTGGTCCCGTAATATCACTACACTGGACGTATTGTCTATACCGATAATTTTTTTACCACCTTGCCTTTGGCTGCACTTCTCATGTCAGTTGGATTATCACTTGTTGGAACTGATCGATGCAACAAATGCTTTATTCCTGATGAATTGCGTCATGATAAAACCAGCAGCCGCGAATTATACAGCACATTATTTTGTTATTATAACTATGCATTTTCTTTGTGCTCTCATGCCGCCAAGAAGAGAAAGGTGGTATTGATACTCTCGATCGAGCATTATTCCAATACCGTCAATAACACAAAAAATATAGCTAAGACTCAGCAAATTTTGGATTATAACAAAACCAAAGCCCGTGTAGATACCATGGATTAAATGGTCACGGGTTATATGTGCAAACGTTCAACCAGGCGTTGGCCGTTGCCTATGATTTCCAATCTGCTCGACATATCCGGTTTAGCTTCGTTTGTCATTCACGACGAGGTAGAACTAAAAAAGAAGAGTAACAAACGACGTAGTTTCATTAAAAAAATATTGTTTTTTTCCACTGTATTTTCTAGGTAAACTAGTAAATATTGGACAAACATACATAGCATACATATATATATATGGGTGATTCCTTGGAAATAACGTTTTTTCGGATGGTGAAATTATTAGTTGTTAACATACCTCGGATGTGATTTTTTTTTTACAGTTTTTGTTTATATATACTACTATAGTGTATACCAACATCTATTGTACTACAACAATTTAAAACATTTATCAATATATTTTATACTATAATTTTCAGAATTGCCACGATTCTGACATCCACGGTATTGACAATTTCATATTTAAATTGACTTCATTCTATGCCAAATTGACGTGAGATAATTTCCTTTGAAAATCACATTTCGATGACTAAATATCGAACAAATTTCGTCACTAGGAGGGCGAGTATTATATTGCCCAATAAAAAAGCGGTACCATGGTATTGACTGCTAATTTTGTGACTTACCCTTCGTAAAGAAAACACTTCACTCCAATCGATTCAATGTGGAGAAATCTGTCAGCCATTGATGTAAACATAACGTTTGATATACAATGGTCGAGTTCTCACAGCGAGGGCGCCTTTATACCCATCCAACATGGCGCCACAGCGGTAAAACGTAAATGTACGATATTAGGCAAAAATGCGTGGACAAAGTTTAGATCTTGTTAGTCGGGCCTAAATGGGAGATTTACGCTCGGTAAATACATGAAAATATCCTCTATCTAGGCAATTTCAATGACCATAAAAAAATATCAATCCATCCTGCGAAATGAGGGAGTGAATATAGTATAAACCTTGATTTTTATGAAATGGACACGCCACGGTTCTGATATTTTCATTAGTTTCTGTATGTTTCTATCGAATAAGCGCGACGCAGGTGAGAATATTGTTGTGGAAAATCTTGTGTGCCATAAAAGTATTGAAAATACGCGATTATTTATTTGCCGTCCCTTAATTACATGGAAATAAACGTGATGGACAAAGAAAACGTTATTTCCAAGGAATCACCCATATACATATATACATATTCTGATTATACACATTAAAAAAAATAACATAACTACCGCTTGTTTACCTGTAGTTGTGAAATAACATTTTTCGTCGACAAACTCTGTAACTGCCCATTCGAGTTACTGCCCATCCGAGGGTTAATATTTCCCGATTTTTCGCGTAAATTTATTATTAACCGATTTCTACTTCCCAGTTTAACTGAAAACCGGTTTAGCCAAAATTGGAATATTCCAAGAAATAGAAAACCGGCAGTTTTGAAAACCTTGGTTTTTGAGTTCAGTACTCGCTACCTTACCCGGGACTGAGTGACATTCCAAAAGATTTGAAAGAGAGACACGAGATGAATTCGGCTAGTGAACAATCAGTAATCCGCATTCTTTGAACCAGAAAAATACGTAAGATGAAAAAATCAAATGACTTTTTTGTTATTGAGGGCGTTCAAGTAACATGTATTTATATTTGTATTACAAGACTGCAGGAGGTATACGTGTTATTGGTCACTAGTATTGAATAAATACGAAACCACGTCAATCTAGAATTTATTCTAATTATATTCTATTATACTTAATAATATCAACAGCAACTTTAAACTATCGTTTAATATTTATTTGTCTACCAGAAAAAGTGTTTTAGACATTATTTTATTAAGCAAATTATACTATATTTAATGTTTAAATCTAAATATAAAATGTGAACTATATTATCCCAAGGTAGTTTCTAAGACAGTGTTTAAACTTTAGAAAATTTATGATTTATTATCTAAATAGACCGATTATTTAACACCCGCAGGGCAAAATATGTTAAAATATTTAAAATGATGTTAATTAATTTAAGCAGTTGAATGTGTCATTTTACAACACTAATTTTGAATTTTAATTCGATTTAGCCCTTTCGCTACAAGTTTTTACTGGGTTGCTTAAAAAATGAAATTTTTTGGATTTTTACTATTGCTGGCCATGGGAACAACAATCAATACTCAATTTTTAAAAATTTTCATCCTAAATGTGTTTTTTGGAATGTATCCATATGGATACAAATTTCGTGTATGGTAAAGAAAAATGCTAGTATATTATGTTTTTTTATGGTCGAGATTTTATTTATTTTAGTAGTTTTAACATATAAAATTAATTTTTTTTTAATAATATATACTATACTTACATTAATAATATACTTACATGGACAAACTAAAAATTATAAAACTAGAATTCATATAATTACAATAAATTAAGACAAAAATAATACATAAATCTATATTTAATACATAAAGTACATATAATCTTGAAAAAAACCATACCAATAATTTATTCAATTGATATATAATGGAATTCCTTGAAGCAATTTCTCGATCCATTGGGAATGCACAGGAAAATGTTGCACTTTGAACACTTGTATCTGGTTTGTCCTTTACATCCTTTGACTTTGCATCTACCTTTATGCGGCGTGTGTTCTGGCCAATGCTGATTTCCGTCATATCGAACAGAAATTGAAGGTGTAGCTTTACGTTTCTTGTCGGAGGTCGTTGGACTGATTGGAGTATCCTCATTTTGGCATAATGTTGGGCGTCCACGCTTACGAGAGCATGCCTGTTGATTAGACCGAGCTAAAAGACCATTAGCAATATCGTTACGAAAGCTCAGTAAGTCCGTATACATATTTTTCATATTATTGTTCTCGTGATCCATTCTATATTCTAACCACGAGTTACATTCAACTAAATCAATAAAGTGGTCAAAAATCTTAAGAGTCCACTTCCACATCTAATCGAAATTCTATATAAAGAAAGGAGAAAATGCATTTTGTCAACTCCTCCTATACTGATGTTGTACTCTGATACAATGTTTGGTTGTGTTATTTCAAAACGTTTTTTTTTTTTCAGCACAAAATCGCGACACTTCGTTACCGGGCTCATGGCCATGAATTGATGACACGAGTTGCACAATTCCCCCATCAAGCCATCTAAGAAGAAAAATATTGTCCGCTCGAAGTCAAAAGTTCCACGGCCTTCTTTTTTCAAATCCTTTTCAGATTTAAAATCAACTTTGCCGAATCTATTCCCTCTTATAGTACCTGTAGCCGAATTTCCTTTTTGGCGTAAATATAATACCAAACTAAGAGTCGTAAAATAATTATCAAAATATATTTTATGATTTTTTTCTTCAGGAACAGTTTTTACAAGATGAATAACAATATCGGAGCAAAACCCTAGCTTTGAGCCAGTTAATATTGTTCCTTTTCCCTGATATATCTCAAAATCATAAACTATGCCTTTTGAGCTGCAAAGGCAAAATATTTTCATTCCCCATTTGATGGGTTTTTTAGGCATGTACTGTCTCAATGTGGTTCTTCCTTTAAAAGGAAAAATCATTTCATCCACACGAAGATTTTCATCTTTGGAATAACATGCGATTTTTTTGTAAACATATTTATTATAGGGCGAATTTTACAAAGCTTATCGCTTCTTGGTTGGTCTATTGTGAACTTTAAATTATTTCGCAAAGAATGGAATCTATTCCTGGTCATATTTTCTGGGAATAATGGTATTACTGTGCCCATTTTCCAATACATTTCCAAACACGGATAGCCAATGGTACCAATCAATATTTCTAGAGCTAGAAATTTTAGAAGTTCTTCGTTGGTTAAATTGAGAGATTTCCCAAATTTATTCATTGATGCCTGGTTTGTTGAAGATACAAGTTGTTGAAGAAAGTCTTCTGTAAAGTACTCCAAAAAATACTCGACAGGCAATTTAATATTTTTCTTTGGGTACGTTTCAGAAAAAGAAGTCTCTGGATTAGTCCAAGAAACTTTTTTCCAACGAAATTCGGCAGCCTTTTTAGACGGAACTTGTGGAGATTGAAAAATTGTGGGACTCTCTTGAACGGTTCCATCAACTTCAAGACTTTCTTCGATCTCAATAACTCTATCACCTGTATCATTATTATTATCAACATTAATATCTTGTATGTTGATCTCATATGGGCCTTCTCTAGAAAGTTCTTCTAATAAGAAGCTGTAATTATTATCAAAAGCCTCATATAATATCGGAATCAACAAAATTGGTTAAATTTTTTCAATTTCAGAGTCCTTTATTTGTCTTGCCATTTTTCTTAATAAATTTAAATCGTATCAGAGATAAAAAAAAGAACGTCTACATCATAGCAGCATCAAACGCAAAATGATTTTATTTGTATTGTGTGTAGAATGTTTACAACCACAACTTACGTTTGTATCCATATGGATACATACAATTTTTAAAAAATTCGCAGAGCCTTTATTTGGTTTAAAACAAAAAACTATAAATGCAAAATATTAAAATAAACATTTCTCTTGATAATTGATAAGTTTTTGAAAAAAAATATGGACCTATATAAATGTAATTTGTAAAATAAAAAAACCTTTTTTTGCAAAAAAAAAAAACAAAAAAGTTTTTTTTTAAATTGCTATATTTTTCTTAGTTTTGTCAAAATACAAATTTTTTTTATGAGCATTATTCACAAGACCTCAGAAAACAATTAAACATCGATATGCAAATCAATTCATTGATTTCGAGATTGCTAGATGCCTCCAAAGTTGAATGTATCCATATGGATACAATGTAGCGAAAGCGTTAGTAACCCAACCGTATAATTAATATTATCCTTCACAAATAAAATTACTCATCCAAAATAATTAATGGCGTATAATTGATAATAATTAGGTTCGTTTGTAATCACAACCAAATATATCCGATACATTAATATGTACAAAGTCAAGTTTAAGGTAACGATTTGATTGGCACCAAGGTATGTAGATGAAATAAATTACTCTTTATTCTTCGGAAGCTAAATGTAGAGATATTTCATTATTTCACACCCAGTCGTAGACTATGCTCCTTTTTGATAACCCACCTACATGTAACACTTATTATTAATTAATTTTAATCATATCATCAAAGCTATTATATCTTAAAACAATTCCCATGCACATCATTGTTTGAAACCACCATCCATAACTAAGTACGATAAGCTAAAACTCAAGAAACACTATGTGATGAACATGGAAAAAATTTAACAAAACCATATAATGAATCAAATAATAAAGAAGAGTCAGAAATAAAGATGAAGTTATTCTCATAATCATATCACTGCGCCCTGCAGACAATTACTCAATTAAACAATGTTTGCGAGTATGAGTACTTATATATATAAGTGTGGGCTATGTGTGGGAGCATACGAAGCTGTATGGAGGGATAATAATAATAAGTTATAGCGCATTCTAATAAACTACAAATGGATATCCTACCACACTTACTTAGTATGGGCGGCGCGTAACTGTCAAGTCATTATATGCTATTGTTTTGTCGGTCATGTCAGTGGATTGCCACAATATGTATGTTATTTCGAGACACAAGAAAGAAGAAGAGTTTGGATATTACTGTTGCTCTTTGTTGTAGCATTTGTAGAAGTGGTGCTGATATAATGTTTTTAGAACTAAGATTAGTATCAAAATGGAATTAGCTACCCACAATATGGGAAGTATTTGCAAAAATATAATAATGAAGACTACAGTAGGGATTGAGCGATTTTTTTAATTTCTTTGATAGGTATAGAACATCCTTATGAATAGTAGCTGTTCCAATTGAAAATTAAAAACTTTCAAATAAAACTATAAAGTGGAATTTCGAGCTTAACGAAATGTTAATTACGAATCAGGGATGATTTTGGAACGAAGTTCCTTATCGCACGTTGCTACTATCCACTTTATTACAACCCATTATGATCAACTATATTGGGTATTTTTGGTCTGGTTTGGTTGAATGGGAACTCTACTAGGTAGAGCCTGTTTATTACATCAAAATTCAAAAACGATGACCGGTATTTAAACTTTCATCATCTGCTTTAATACTGGTCATTGTCAGCCAAATCAAATTCCTTTTACAAAACACATTCGGTTTCCTACTACAAATATTCAAAATTAATTTGAGTCAATGAAAAATCCAAAACCTTATTATAAATTATTGCCTACATGTAAATATAGATCACCAGAAAAATAAAGTACTATCTTGATTTCCGTCTAGTAGATCAAGCATTTCCACTTTGTACTTACTTTCTTGAAACTAATAAAATGTGTTTATATTGGGCTTTAGAATTTTTGAAAGAGGGTGTGTTCTACACTCACATTTGAAAGAGTTGCACTGAGTAGAAATTGCCTACCTCTGGGAAATGCAGCTTTCCGCTCTCCAGCTTCCTCCATTTCTGACTTCATACGACTTTCGGTTTGCTTATTTTTATGCGAATCTTTGCTGGAACGATATTCATCGAAAATTCTTTCTAGAGTCTTGCGTATAAATGATGAGAAGGTTATTACTCTGAAATCCTTCACAGCTTCAAGGACAGTCTTTCCAGTTTTGGGGCTGAATATGACTTTTACTCTTCTCTAACTTTCAGGTATATGGCTGAATGATTAAGTAGCGGTGAATAAATCCCTGAGCTAAACTAAACCTATTACCTTCTGTAATAAAATCGGAAGTACTCCATCAGGGCCTGGAGAATTGTATAGCGAAATGTATTTCGTTTTGTCAAAATTAAACAGTGTAACCGCAGAATCGTCGACCATCACCTCTACTTTCGACGATTTATCCCTAATTGCTTCACCACAATCTGGGAGGTGTGTATCCAGCAGTTATATTAGAGTTTGCTGTGGTGACTCAGCCCATGACCCATACAGCGAGTTGAGTGATCCTTGGATAGAATATTACTCAATCTGCAGGATTCCTTGAGGCTTTCAGTGAGCTTATAATAGGATCTGCATACTATACTTGTAGCATTTCTTATGTCTATCTTATACTTCCGCTGTGCGTTCTTGAAAGGCTTGGTCCTGGGCAATCTGCAGGATTCTTTGAGACGTTCAATGGACTCAAAGTAGGATCCCCATACTATCCCGTTTGGCCCTTTTTATGTCGCTCTTATACTTCCCCTATGCGTTTTTGAAGAGCTTTTTGGCTTTTCTGATGTAACACTGATTAAAAGGATTGCTTTCCTTCCTCCTGAGCTCATTTAATTATTTATTCCACCAGGGTGGACGATCATTCTTTATCATACAGACTGGATATGACATATCATAGTCCTGTTCAACAGTCTCACGGCGTTGTAAAATTAATATTTTTTCTCTATCGATAGACTTTCGAGTTGGACGCGGTTGTGGAAATTTTGGAGGGATCGGGGAAAGAATATTTCCCCGAGGTTCTCCAATTACATATGTTAAAGATGCTATTACGAGACATCAGAATGATGTCCAGGACTTCATACCACCCGTTGCACTTATCCGTACTCGAAGAGTTAAAGTAGGTTTATACAATGGAATTACTATAAAATTATAAGAGATCAGTAATTATACTTTATTGGCAGATACAATAAAATCAAAAAGAAATCAACTATTCCATTGGTTGTACTGCTACCTCAAATCTTATGTCTCGCAGTGGCATCATAGCATCAAATCACATCTGCTGTCCTCGCGGCCATATTTTATGTCAGGAAGAAAATTCCTTTAAAAATCCATGTTCCATATAAGAAATATTTTTATTTCATTTAATTTTTTACAACTTAGTCATTTTTCATAAATTTTTCGCTCATCTCGGACGTTATATCAACGATTTCGCGTTGTGGTAAAAAATGTAATGAATTGACTTTCAAGACATGTGTTCTTAAGTCAATCATTTGACAATTGTCAGAGTATGTTGCCATACCGATATAAACTGCACCCGTTACTTTCTACGATTTACTTCATAAATTACAAAAGATTTTTGGACGATTTCCCACCAGTTTCAAACGACATCAGCAGAATCTTCACACAATGTGCATCAATACATGTAGTTTTCCATTAAATGTTATATTTTTTTCTTTCTTACTTTCAAACACTCTCAATGCATTCAAGTACTAATTTTTGACTTCAGCAAATTCAAAAACGTAGTTTTGAAATTTATTTTCGAGCTGGTGATACTTCGCACACCATTTTATCCACATGTGAACAAAACTGCAAAAATTGTGAAATTAACCCGTAGCATACTTTTAGTAATCAAACTAGGAAGTTCGTCACTGTCTGTTGCCAAAATGAAAAAAGTGTGAAATAGATGATATCGCGATAGCCATACCTACGTTCGGCAAATATGGGGAACAAACGAGAAACAGCTAACGACAATTTATCTCCTTCATTTCATTTCCAGTGTTTTTGTTTTATCACATTTAGCAACAAATCAATCATGATTGGATTTGAAAATCTGTATCAGATTCTTTGTAAAGAGGTTTTTCTAGCTGAATAGTTCTGTTGGTGTTGTCATCGTATTTGCTTTAAACGAAAAAGATTTAGTTTTCGTTTACACTTCACTCAGGAGTGCAAAATAAAAATGACATAATTTTTCATTTAAAGCTCATTCTCTGCATAAAACCGAAATGTTACTACTTGAAATCATGATGGTTTTGCAGGACAAATTGCTTGTTTCTGTTATTTCTTTTATGGGTTTTTCGTTTCATTAATTCGTTTACCTGGTTGATTTGGTTTATTCTTTGGTCAATTTGTTGCCATATTATAGTTTCGTCTTTACCTGTTTCCGGATCATAGTGCCAAAAGGATATGAAGAAATGCTTAAGTTGAATCATAGGATTTCTTCACATCCTGATACGGAAACAGTCTCACTTTCATCTCGAAATAGGTAAAGAAGATAAGAATAACAGAATACTGCCGACTTGTGGTAAACCAGATAACTAAGTTGCTATAACTGTGTACTTTTTAACGCAATTCAGTTCAACTGATAAAAGTTACCAGCAGGATTATTATTATTGATTGAAAAGTGAATGGTGTGGACGGCGTATAAGCAATATTTGGCTGGACAATACTTATATGTCAATGGCCAGTTAAACGGATGCTAAATAAACGATTCTTCCTCCATTAGCGACAATTTCGTATACGTTAGCATCCTTTAACGTCAGCGTCCACAACAACGGTCGATACCACTAATTCTATTGTTTTTGGAGTGGTATAATGAAATGCACCGACAACGTAATAAAGGCAGCCATCGAATTCTCCTTGGCAGAAAATGCCCTCTCCATGAATGTTATAAGTTCATGCAGGTATATTTCAGTATATCTAGCCTTATAGTACGCCCACCATTTTGCTACATTATATAAATTCTTGCTACAGGTGTTCATTTAACAGTCATTCCAAAATTTTCATCAGGAGGGTGCCAAATATATGACCGATGGTCTTTGGAGCTGTAATTGAGGCTATTCCCACAGTGTGAATAAATGCCATCCTTGTGTCCCTCCATGTTCTAGCTGTGTATTTAAAGTCCATACACGATATAACTACATAACATTGACAGCTCGCGAATCAGTATATCGGCTTAAGTCTGTCATTTCGTTAGTGATACCGTATAAGGCCCAGGATCCCTAGTACCTGCTGACCCATATACGTTATGATCTCTTAGATTGGCTGTCGGTGGTGCAATGGTTTCTAAAGGGGTTTTCAAACGTGACGCTACAAAATAAATCGTTAGGGACAGCAAACGACGCCATATTTTTTCCCGCTCTTTTCACATTTCTCTTCAGTAAGGTTTGCCATTTCATCATGGAAAGGTATACGAGCCAACAACGAGTCGAAATTATTAAAATTTACTACCGAAATTTGGAGTCAGTGGCCTCAACTTTAAGAGCGCTACGTCCAATTTATGGTCGAGGCTCATTTCTGGCTGAATGGCTTCGTCAATAAGCAAAACATGCATTATTGGTTAGACAGCAATCCACACGTAATTCATGAGTCATCATTGCATCCCGAAAAAATTACGGTTTTGGTGCGGTGTATGGGCCGGTGGCGTCATTGGGCCGTACTTCTTCCGTGATGATCAAAACCGGCACATTACTGTGAATGCGAATCGCTACCGTTCAATGGTAACCGAATATTTTTGGCCTCAATTGGATAATATGCACTTGGAGACTCCAACAGGATGGCGCCACAAGCCACACAGCGAATGCCACAATCAATTTATTGGAAACCAAGTTTGGTGAACGTGTTATTTCACGAAATGGCCCAGTCGATTGGCCTCCTCGGTCGTGCGATTTGACGCCGTTAGATTATTTCCTGTGGGGCTACGTCAAGTCTATGGTCCATGCCAACAAGCCAGCGACGATTGATGAACTTCGTACGAATATCGAACGTGAAATTGCAGCATTATCGGCCGATTTATGCTTGAAAACCGTCGAAAATTGGGTTCAGTGCCTGGACTTCTGCAAGCATGCCCGTGGTGGCCATGCAAAAGAAATCGAGTTCCATACATAATGGCATCGAACGTACTTTCACAGGAATAAAGAATTTCATTGGTATCTAAAACCGGTTTTGTTTTATTTAAAACAATTTTTGTAGCGCTCTTATTGAAAACCCCGTTATATTATGTTGACCATTGAGGATTTGAGGCATTATATGAAATTTCCCAGCAAAAATAATGCAACCAAAAAGCCACAAAATCCCCAAGTTATGAGAGGTAGAAGCAGTGAATTAGTGCGTAATCAGTGGTGGAATTAATATGGGCTGTCGCAGAAAATAATTACTATTTTGCGGTGCCTACAAATCATATTTTTACTCTTATGAATGAGGAAGTGGCAATGAAAATTGGAATGTTAATTGAATATTCAAATCGATATTTGTTCCTAATGGAAATGATGAAGTGAAAATGTATATATTCTGATAAGCTTTTTCGATGATACTGAAGATATTAATATGTATGTTTATTGTTAAAATAATTTCAGCTGCACCTGTGAAAATTTCATTAACCCTGCTGTTAGATTAGAAAAAACTTACGAATCTTAGATTGAGGGACCATTTGGTCCATACTGCAATTTTCATCCAAAATAATAATTTTATCTTATTCTTTGTAACTATTTTGGTTCAAAAATTTCTAAAGCAAGTATTTGACATATCAAAAACATCCGCTAACATATCAAAAACATCTTCTAAATATTTGACATGAATTTACATTCGCTTGGTAATGAAAAAATTTACGAATCTTAGGTTGAGGGACCATTTGGTCCATACTGGAATTTTCATCCAAAATAATAATTTTATCTTATCCTTTGTAACTATTTTGGTTCAATAATTTCTAAAGCAAGTATTTGACATATCAAAAACATCTTCTAAATATTTGACATGAATTTACATTCGCTTGGTAATGAAAAAATGTACTATTGACCAAATGGTCCTCTAATCTAAGATTCGTCATTTTGTATTTTTCTCAGTCCTGAATAAAGTTAGAAAATTTAATTTTCGCACATAACATTGTTTTATTAAAAGACCCCATTAGCAGAAAAATTTAGTCAGTATATATCACCGTTCCAAAGTTACAAGGGAAAACAGAAAAAATTTGGACCAAATGGTCCTAATCTAACAGCAGGGTTAAACACGTTGAACGATTAAAAACGTCAGAACCACATCCTGTGGTCGGAATTGATTATGTTATGGAAATGATTCTATGGAAGAGGGTAATATGCACAATTCCCATTTTTGGAGTTGCTGTAAAAGCGATTCCATCAGAAATTCTTCGATATCTTTTAGCTGGGCCAGGTGTGTGGGGGACTTTGAGGGATTCAACTACTTTAGTGTTTTGATATTTTGCAATGTTTGAACAATGTTTATATTTCTAGCGAAAATATGAATGTATATAAGTTATTTTCATTGTACGACAATTTCTACTAAGATCTATTTCAGCATAGAAAAAAAAATATTTCTAGTCACTGGTCACGATTAATGTCAGGTCAGTGTAGCTACACATCAGTATATATACATCTACATGTCAATATAACAATATAAAACAATTTTACAATATACAGTGTAAATGAAAGGTTAACAAAGAACATAGGGCGTGAACGTGTTCCCTCTATCTATTTATGTATTTAGCATTTGATTCGGTTTGGTTCCATGATAGCCTAGTTAGCCTATATTCCTTGTCCAGGCAACGCTTCCATGTCGTTGTTATTATTCCTGGCTTTAGATGCCCGTGAGGATTCCAGTGAATAGCCGCTCTACTACTATCTAATATTAGGCGCCTGTATATGACCGATCAAAGTCTATTTTCCCCTATTTATATACTAACTGTTACTTGTATATTACCAGAGTATATATACGAGGGTGGTTGCAAAACTAGCCCACCTTACGTATAGATTTTGACAGTAGTTTGAAAAAAAAAAATATTTTGGTGAAAAATGGCAACCTTATAAAACATGTGTTTTATGTTTCAAGGCGCCACGTTAATTAGTACTTGTATTTGAGCCATCAAACGTAAACGATCTCAGTGAATTTATAATCATGGAAGCAATTCGTCGCAGTTACGTGATTCAATATTTCAATTTCAAAGGCCTCAGTCCAAGCAATATTAAAGACGAGCTAGATACTAGTCTGGGGAAGTCTGCTGTTTCGTTTACGTCTGCAAGATATTGCGAAACAGAGCTGGAACGAGGCCGTACGAGATGAACACCATAGTGATCGACCAATTGAAGTATCCAAGCCAAAATGGTATCGGATAACCGTTTTCTGAAGGTGCGGGAGCCAGTTTCAAATACTGATGTACAGTGTATATTGACATAATATTTGAAGATGATAAACCCATGTGCAAGATGGGTGGCGCGCTTGCTTTCAACAGAGAAAAATCAGCATGGTGAAAATGTTTCAGAACAGTGCTTGGCGATATTTCACCGCAATAAAGTCGAATTTTTGCGTCGATTAATAACCTCATGCTGAAAATAAGAGCTCAAGCAACATATTGCAGGAACCATGTACATTTTTGCAATGATAGCTTTCCTGAATGGAATTGCCGCTGTTTTTTTTTTTCTTTATTGATTGTCACGACTTATCTCAAAAATTTTTAATAAAAAAGCCACATTTGGGTCAAAACTACATATATTATAGCTTATTAATTATTGTGTCCAATACCTATTATATTGAGTAGCAACTACAGCGTGTTTGGACGCAAGTGTACCATATTTGGGGCACGTAAGAAACGCGTTATATTTGCATCCAAACAACAAAACCATATTTGGGGCACGTAAGAAACGCGTTATATTTGCATCCAAACAACAAAAAAACATATTTTTCAGCTTGCATGGATGAGACATGAGTATACCACGTCAAACCTGAGACCAAGGAACAGTCAAAGCAGTAGACTTAAATGGAAGAATCGTATCCAAAGAAGGCGAAGATGGTTCCATCTGTAAGAAGTTCATGGCTTTTGTGTTTTTAGAATGCACATGGAATAATTTTTATTAATTAACCTCAGAATATTATGATAAATTATTGCAGCGTTTAAATGATGCAATTTTTGAAATGGGCCGCATTTGGAAAAACTACAATGCTGTTTCATCAAGACATTGCTCCAGTTCACACATTCACTGTTGTGATGATGAAAAATAATTAACTAAATTTCGAACTGCTTCATCTTGCACCTTATTCACCAAATTTAGCGGACTATTATCTATTTCCAAATTTTAAGAAATGGCTCGGTGGTAAAATATTTGCGAATAATGAAGAGGTGGACTGTGCGTATGGCGACCATTTTAAATAGTTTGACAGTTCTTACTATAACCAGGGTATCGAAGCTATTGAATAACGAGGGAAAAATTGTACCTGGTGAATAATAAAGAACATTTTTCCCAACTTTTTTGTTTCTTCTTCTTTGTTAGGTCGGCGAGTTTGGGAACGCCCTCGTATATGTAGATTATTTATTTAAACAGAATATAACAATATGCAATAATATTAGAATACAGAGATTATATTAAAGGTTCCCGAAGAATATAGAGCATCAACGAGATCGCTCCCTCAAACTGTTTCTCTGGCAAGTCCTGTAATGTGGTTCAATGATAGTCGGGTGTTCTTTGTATTTTTTACAGATACTGCTTCCACACGAGTGCAGAGTTGGTAGTGCAAAAGGTTAGGAAAAGCTACTAACTAAACACTACGAAATTAGACTGGTAAGCCGATCGAAATACCTCTCTAATACAGGGTATATACTTGCTTAGTGGTTGGTGGCAGCCTCAGCATTGGGACAAGATGCGGTGGTCTAATGAAACAGCCATTTTAAATTGCAATCATTATAGAAACGTTTCCAGAGTACTTCTTTAGAAATTGATATCACTATATTTTAGACAATTAATTTTAGGTATGTGAAAATCAAAATATCGTAAACCACAATACCTTATCGTGTAAAGTTCAAGTTTTTTCAATTTCGCCATTTTAACCCTAAAAATCACAACTATTTTCCAAGCGTTAGGGGACAACAGTGCCTCTGAGTCTCTATGAAATATTTCTATTTACAAAAACACATTTTGATAATAATTATGCTGAAATAATATTTTATAAAATCAAAAATGAATTCATTTACATAAAAAAATAGAAATATAATTCAAAGACATACAAAAATTCATAAATAATATTATTTAACAAAATAATACCTAATTATTTTGGCATGACGAACAATTTATTGCTGTTGTTGAGTGTTCATTACACACATTTTTTTGATAATTATTGCAGCATTGCTTTGATATTTTAGATTTTGCGTATGGGCACAAGTGACACCGTTTCCCTTTTCATTTGAAGTAAAAGTTGAAGGTCGTGTAGAAGAACTTTCAGTGGCCAATGCTCCAAGATAGCTTTTCGTTGCAGTTTGGGACGATTGGTGTAAGTTGTTGTTGTTTTGCCTCTTTTTTATGTAAGGTTCAACTAGAGATTCGCTTAATTTTCGCAGGAATAAATTTCATCTGTTGAGTTGTTCCGTTGGTTCCAAGACGGGAATTTATTATTAAATAGCACATATGCAGCTATTCCAGCGGCATCTAGCATATTCATAAAAAAAGCGAATGGCCAACGATTAGTTTTTCTCTTTATCATGTACTCGTGAATAAGTTGATCAAATGTATCAACACCTCCTTTGGTTAAGTCATAATATTTATTTATGTCCGACATAACTTTACCAGTTTTTTCGGTCATCTTGTCCTCGTGGTGTATTGTACACAAAAAAAATTACGGCTTTACGTGGTTTGGGTAGATGTGACGAAATAGTAAAATTTTGTTGACAGTCAAATAAAGTTGTACGTGTTTCCCAATTTTTGTTGGCTGAAATTTGGATGGAATACAGGCCTTATTTTTACGCAGAGTACCTACTAACGGTAGACCATTAATCAGAACACTTTCGGCTAATTCTTTACTTGTAAAGTAATTGTCCGTAGTTACATTGCGAGTAGTCCCAAAATATGGTGCACACAGATTTTCAACAACCTCCCTTCCAAGGCCAACCACTCTGGTGTTGCCAACTTTACCTGTGTAAGGAATTCTGCAGAGTGGGTAGGCTGTTTTGGAATCATACAACCACCAAATTTGTATTCCATATTTGTCCGGTTTCAATCGCATGTATTGAATAAATGAACGCCGACTGCGACAGGGCATAAGCTGCTCATCTACAACAATATTTTCGCCCGGCAAATGTGACCTGGTCTACGGAAAGGGGGCTTAGGTGTCAAAAAATCAATTTTCCCTTTTTGGTTGATTCGGATGGAAGATGAGATGCTTTTTCACGTGGTGAAAAGCAGAAAATCCTAGCTTGCTGAGAAGTGTACTAAAAATGTAGAGAAAGAAGAGTAAAAATACGACAAAATATAATTTATTGGTAATGAACAAAATACATTGAATTATAAGCTATAAAGACATGATTATACAGTAGAACAACGTATTATGGGCCAAAAATATTAATGCTGAGTAGTTTATGTATTTTTCTTTGTTGTCGTTTTCCTTGAGATCTGTTTACGTGTTGATCCTGAGGAAGATGGGCCTGGTCCCTCGTCTGGTTTGAGAACATCTTCACTAGTTTTTGCCTTCCGTTTCTTCGATGGCAAATCTAATTCCGAAGAAGCTTCTGTTCGCGTTCAATGTCAGTAACACCTTTGCCTTGCGCAATCGATATTGTGTTTCCTATTAAAAGAAAAAATACTGAATTTAATCTCAACGTTTGATACAACTACAAAATGAGAAAATAATGAGCTACTTACCACGGCAGACATCGCAGAGATCATCCGCTGGTTTCATAACTGTAACATGGGGTATGTATTTGGACCATATCCGTCGAAAACTGCAATTACTCATCTTCAATTCGTCATCACTGAGTGAAGAAATGTATTTTCGATAAATTGAGGACTTCGTCTCGCTGGATGGCAGTTTCATTATCCGAAAATCCTTAAATTTTGGGAGTCGTCCGGGCAGTGGAAGAGCCATTAAATCGGCTATAGACTCGATGAATTTAACAGCTTTTTCGATGTCAGCCGGTTTAAATGACTTTGGATGTGTACTCGGTTTATTTGCCAGTCCGTGTTGGCGCACTGTTACACCCTGTGCGTGAAAATGACGTTCTAAATTTTCGTAACGCTTCGTCGTACATGCATGTACAAAAAGGAAAAACGAACGACAAACAGGTACTCTGTAGAAGGTAAATTGAATTCTATGCCTCATAACTTCTGTATCCTGTCTCTGTCCATATTTCTTCCGCCCAGCAAGCTTTGCGTATACACTTTCTAGCTTTTCGTTACTCATAATTCCAGCTTCGAAGTGACTTAGTATCACTAAATCAAGTTCATTTTTCGACATCCCTAAACAATTGTTCCGCGTACTCTCGATCATTTCCCGTGGTATCAGTGTATGGCATTCATTATTACAACAATCTTTTGACAGAAATTTTGTTACCAGCTCCTCCTCCTTTACATCAACAACATACAGGTCCATGTTAACAAAAGTTTGTTCGGTATCATCTTCTGCCTGAGATACACATACTTCGTCTTCATCATCATCGCTCTCTTCATAGTTTTCATCACCGTTTTCATCATCGTTTTCATCATCGTTTTCATGGAAATATTGTCCGTATACGGCACTGAACTCCTCATCAACACTCATGTTTCATTTCATGCGAAATGCGAAGACGATAATCAACAGAAACAGTAAACGTCACTTCTTCAGTGTTACTTTTTTAAATGTTCCACACTAGCAACTTACACGATGAACTATAATAATACTCCGACCAACAACAACACTTACTGGACGTCCGTCGCGGAGAACAATTAACGAGATAATGAGAAACTGACGAAACTGACGAAACTGGCGAAACGAGTTGCTTACTTTTAACAGCTTTTTCATAGAAAACTAGTTTTCGCACGTAAGCTCCCTTTTCGTAGACCAGGTCACATATAATATTTTCCAAAATTATGGTTTACCATTTCCCAAATAGATCTGATTGGGGACAATTTATCAGTTTTTCATCTATTGCTTCCGGTATCTTTATCATCAAAACGAATAAATCTTAGTATTTCCATAAATCTTCGAACACCCATTGTAGCTTTGAAAATTGTAATGCCGTATAATATATCCCAAAATATTCGATAGTTTTGAGCGTTTGATTTTATGTGTCCAGCTGTAATAAGTAATCCAATAAACGCATGTAGCTTATCCAAATCTATTGGGTTCCACTTTCTATATTCACCATATGTAGTTATTGCTTCTTTGTTGGTATATTTTTAAATCTCTGCACATATAGTGTCATCAATAAACATTTTGAAGCTACAGCAGATGCTATCTAATGACCTTCCTGGCGGAAGTACAACTGTATCAAGTTTCCCCTTTATGATATTGCATGACTTCGCGCGAGATATTCCATATGGTTTCGCCATCCACTCAGTTCCATTTTTACCATTATATTTTTGGTTATTTACTGCGTTTACAGACTGTTCGATTTCGTCTTCTGATATTTAATTTTCTTCATCTGATGTCTCCATAACAAACTCAAGTTCAGAGTCTGATGAGTCATAAGCTTCAATCAATTTCATCGTCTGTCCACTCCTCCTAAATCTGTTCCAGTTGCACTTTACTCAATAGAACCATATTTTTTTTCTCAATGGGTCAAAGGATATATTACTGCTTTCCTAAAAATTTTCTAATTGTATATAAAACTCTAAACTTTCTATAATAAAATCTAACTTACTAATTTTATCAATAAACCGTTCTTCGAAACTTACGCTTACTACGAATTCTTTCAATCGGCTGTACAAACGATTTTATTCAAAACACGTGTTCTGACTAACACGAACTTATTATACCAACTAAGAGTTTTGTTACACGATGGCATTTCTCGCGGGGGTGTTTTTCAGTTCTTCTTCGTAATTCCTCGCGGAATTATACGTTGAATTTCATGGCCGCAATATTTTCAATATGTAGAGCCCTAATAAGCACTGTTGTGCGTCTGTGTGATGTTTTGTTAAATTTAATTATACTAAAATTACCGATATAAATTTTAGGGCCCTATTTCAATATTATACTTAAATATTGAAATTAGACGAATACAAAAAGTTTTAGAAAAATTTAATAAATATTAATAAAGCTATAAGCAATTTAATTTCAAATAGAGACTGGCAGGCTCACTTATGCTTTCTAGGGTTAAATAAAAAGCCCTAATCTTGTTAAACTTAACATGTTTCAATAAAAATGGTTATAAAATTGACGCAATTTTGTATAAATTATTTCCGCAATATTTCATTATTTCGAGCACCAGTACGTATAAGTAATATACAAATATATTATATGTATGTGCATCTAATCTTATTTGTGACTTCGGCAGAATAACAATATAACCACTGTCTGTATCGAGGGCGTATAAGTAATATTTTTACTACTAACATAAGCAATTTAAGACCCATCAAATTACAACACTACTAGATGTTAATTTGTTTGTCCAAATCACTGATTTCAAATTGTTGGCAATTCCGCCGTTTCTAGATGTATCCATTGGATGTAATGATTTTTATTTTTTTTTGATGTGTAAACATCTATACGCTGGGGGTAAAAATCTTATTCACAATACAATCACAAATTTAGAGTAAGATGTGCGATGTAATCGTTGACCAATCGTAAAGCGTTATCAAATCGGTGTGAGCTATGTATGAGTGTATTAGTGTATTCATACGCTGCATACAATATACTCAGCACCATCTAGTGTGCAATAGTAGCGACTAATTTTCACTAATTGTCGTACATTATGTTATCGTAGGCAAATGAAAACAAATAAATAAAATGAATACAAAAACATTTAATTTTAATAACTTTTAAAAAGATTTTTTGCACTTTTAATAAGAAGTTTACTAAAACAAAGCAAAATAAGGAAAACTAAAAACTAAACTTGTCAAACTATAAGTCTTCTTCGTCTTTGAGATTGTCATTCATACTTAACAGCTGCATATAAGCACCATCTAGTAAGCAAAACATTGGAAATTTGGGAAATTTGTTGTTCAATGGGATATTTTCTAGATGAAGCTGAATGTAATAATTACAACGTTTGATCCCGAACAAAATATACCTTGCAAGATGTATTTAGAACAGGTGCTAACAATAGGTGTGGTAGACAACATCAACAAGGATTTTGTTTTTGTGTTGTTGTCCGTTGCTCTGAAATTCAACACAAACGAACACCAACAATAACAGTAAACAAAAAGACACAATCAAAATAACAAAATTTTAATTTGAAAGTGGGGAACAAAATGATACAAAAAAATGAAGTTTGTCGTTCGAATAATACAACCTGGAAAATGATACTTTTCTTGTATGTATCAAATTTCCCACAGTGTTCAACGAACGTCAATGAAAGTTATGAAAGTTATGGTAGTACTTGACAACACCTGTGCGATATCTACTTATTTCCTTTATCTATGCTGTAAAATAACTACATGCATTACATTTCAATAAACAGCTGCAAAACACCAAAAAAATTATAACTCAGAACATAAAACAACACAAAGTGTATCAAAGCTGAATGGAGGTAATGTTAATTCTAATAAAATTTCTATTTGATTCCAATATAAATTAAGATTATAACATATCTTCATTACGTACTGTTGCCTTACACTGAAGTTGGTGCGCGACAATTGGGTAACAATCTCCATCTCATGCCAATTATTATGGGTGGAGATTTTAATACAAATTTTGCAAACCCACAGTCGCAAGCTTTATCAAAATTTTCATTTGACGTTTTCCACTTTCATATGAGCAATTCTCCACAAACCCCCACAACTAACAATTCCACTACTATAGATGCAGTTTTCCATAGATTTTTAAATACTATTATGTTGGGATTGGAAAGCCACAGCAAGTTTTAATTCTTCTGAGCACTGTTGAAGGTGCCCGGCTAGAATGAGTGAGAACTCGTTTTCTTGAAGTGCAAGATAAGTCTAATCTTTATTTACCAATATTACAACTATTTATACTAGAATTCCAATTCTTAGTTTTTTCATATGTACAATCTGTTTTTTCAGTAATTTTTTTCAAGTAGCATGGTCATCAATATTTTACATGTGTTTTTCTAACTAGTTCAATAGGGTCTTTTACTTTGATAAAATATTTCATAATTCTTAAGGTTTCATGTTGCTATTCTTTAGTGGTTGCAATGTGTTGCTTACTTACAACATGTCATTTAATCTATTTTGGTTATTCCATAAACATGCTGTTACAATGTGTTGCTATAAACGTGTGTCAGATAACAAACACATACCACTACAATACAATCGAGTCAAAAATTTAAATATGTATCTTATTTTAGTTACCATAAGCCAATATTAACTATTTGTACTTAAGGCATTTACCATAGATGGACACTTTGCAGCACTACTAAAATTTCAGTAAAAATAATTCTTTAACTAGTAAATTTTTACTGATTACTAACATTTTTTTCAGCAATTTTTATAAAGTGCCTCCATGATTATGATGAGGTGCATTGAATTTTCAGTAATCAGTAATGCCCGATTACTGATTATTAAGAATACGACCCTATGATTTTACTGGTAATGCAAATTAAATTTCATTATCAGTAAAAATTTACTGAATTTTTTCAGTAATCAGTAAATTTACTGCTTACTGTAATTTTTAATGCAGTACATATATACTGCAGTGTGCCCAATTAATAACCAAACAAAAACCACCAAATTCCTATGTATTTACAATATTGAAAGTTTTGATACTTTTAATTGATTAATTAAAGAAATATAATGAAATCATAAGTACTTCCAACTTAAAAAAAATCTGTCATTACTAGATGTTTACACATCTCCCCTGTGATCGGACTCACATTATTTTATTTTTTATCATGCAGCCTTAAACGCAACCCGTTTGAGAAATTAAATTAATCTACCGTCTCTGAGATTTCTCTGCTTTTATGATTTCCTTCTGCCCTCGTTCTCAAGCTGTGTAATATTTGAATTACTTTTAAAAAGTAACAGTCAACTTTATCTTATAATTTAAATTCTTATATCTGTTTGTTGTTTTGTCATAACTTCTTACTCTTCAAACTATCTATTGTAAAGCTGCAAAACCACTTACAAATTGTAATTAGAAAAGTTTAATAATGCATTTGTCTTGCTGTTTGCTTTTTGTGAATATCGTCACAGAAATAAGTACAATTGGACAAATAAACAAGCGCATACAACAAATTTCTTTTAGTTTGTTGTTTAGAAATTTTAAATGAAAATAAGACAATCAGACGAAATTAGTACCCTTCATGAAGTTTGCTGACATTTGCAATGTGGACTCTAAAGGTGCAGTAAGGGTACGAAATCCAACAGTTATTAATAACGGACGAAAGGGTACTACCGGACTGTGTAAGTTTAATCAGACACGCAGCAACTTATGGTCGAAGAATCTAACAAAGTATAAAGATAACTGACGTTCGTGATAGCTGGCAGGTGTCCTGTATAGAAGACAGGGAGAAACAATGTGAGCAAGATTTTTGCAAGCCACGATTATATTCACAAGCCGATAGTGTTAAAATAATCCGTTGTGGCAATCGAATTGGTTTTATTTTAGGACTGTTAGAACTATAAAACTGCACTCGCGAAACCATGGATAACACTCTTAGAACCACGAATGCTGTTGTTGGGTTGCTACTTAACCCTGCTGTTAGATTAGGACCATTTGGTCCAAATTTTTTCTGTTTTCCCTTGTAACTTTGGAACGGTGATATATACTGACTAAATTTTTCTGCTAATGGGGTCTTTTAATAAAACAATGTTATGTGCGAAAATTAAATTTTCTAACTTTATTCAGGACTGAGAAAAATACAAAATGACGAATCTTAGGTTAGAGGACCATTTGGTCAATAGTACATTTTTTCATTACCAAGCGAATGTAAATTAATGTCAAATATTTAGAAGATGTTTTTGATATGTCAAATACTTGCTTTAGAAATTATTGAACCAAAATAGTTACAAAGGATAAGATAAAATTATTATTTTGGATGAAAATTCCAGTATGGACCAAATGGTCCCTCAATCTAAGATTCGTAAGTTTTTTCATTACCAAGCGAATGTAAATTCATGTCAAATATTTAGAAGATGTTTTTGATATGTTAGCGGATGTTTTTGATATGTCAAATACTTGCTTTAGAAATTTTTGAACCAAAATAGTTACAAAGAATAAGATAAAATTATTATTTTGGATGAAAATTGCAGTATGGACCAAATGGTCCCTCAATCTAAGATTCGTAAGTTTTTTCTAATCTAACAGCAGGGTTAAGACACGCGTTATCATCGCACCAACGTCGTTGTTTATTCCGAAATAGTGGAAAAGTTCTTATATTAGACCGAACGACTTTAAGTGAATCAGTCTCTGATCATTCCTTCTGTTGATATTAGAAAGTCTAATTTTCTGGTTTTTTCGTTTAAAATTGAAAAACTCTAGAGTAAATTGATGATGCACGACACCTTCTTGTATGCTTCATACAGAAATCAATATCTAATATATAAAATCTGGCCTATCGCCACTTTGTATTAACCGGAGATAATTTATTTTCTCTGCGGGCTAGTATGTCGCATTGGCTAATAACTTCATTCACGAACTTCACGATCTTCACAAGAAGTGTGAATAGAGTAACCCTTGCCACAAACTTAACCTTATCACAATTTCCCTGGAATTTAGCATTTTGTTTGAAAGTATTTTGTTTGACCTGGAGGGATCTGGTTGCACAGTCGTGGCATATGCTCTTGATATGGCAATTACAACACAGCAAAATTAGTATCCCACATACAAGGTGGCGCAAAAGTAAACTTCCGAAGTTTTTTGGCTGTAATTTTAAAAAAAAATTAAAAACTTTGATTCTTCTTGTGGATTATTTTTATTTGGTCTTTTAATTTTTTTTACATCAAGTCGAGAATATGATGTCATGTATGTAAACGGCTGCCGCCACAGTTGATTGTCATTTGAGCCCTTTTTATGGCATTTTCCATCACTTTGGCCAAACCTTCCGGCGATAGGTCCTCACATTCTTGACGCATATTGTCTTTAAGAGCTGCAAGAGTCTGAGGCTTGTTGACATAAACCCGCGACTTCAAAAAGCCCCACAAAAAGAAGTCTGGAGCGGTCAAATCAGGCGATCGTGCTGGCCAGTGCAAATCGCGAAAACGGGAGATTAGGCGCCCGGGAAATGCATCCTTCAGCATATCGGTTGTGGCACGTGCAGTGTGTGCCGTTGCACCGTCCTGTTGGAACCACATGTTTTCCAATCCCAATTCATCAAGTTGCGGCAAAAAGAACTCGTTGATCATTGCTCTGTAGCGTGGCACGTCGTCTGGTCGATGTCGACGGCGCTTCCATGACATCCTCGGCTACAGCAGCAATATTCTCTGCAGAACGGCTACTCCGGAGTCTACCACGCCTGGCAGCATCTCGTGTTGTGCCAGTCTCTTCGAGGCGAGCGGCTAAACGTCGCAGTGTTTCACCAGTAGGCGTTGGACGGCCAGGAAATCTGCAACGAAATTCACGTTGTGCCAAAGTCACCGACCGATTATTGGTCAAATAAATAGTCAGCAATATTCCGCGTTCTGGAGCAGTGTAGAGAAACATTGTTTATTAACGTGTATTTCGCATGTGTTTACTACACAAATGTCAAAACAGAACTGACATTAGGGGCCAATCGCAAAATTTATAGCATTTTCTGATAGGAGGATTACTTTTGCGCCACCTTGTATAATCATATGATCCAAGGCTTTTTCAGAAGACTCTCTATGTTTCCCACGAAGCATGAATTGGAAGTAGATCCCCACAAACAGAGCCAATACTAATACAGAAGGTTCCATGTATTCATGTATGAATATTTGCCTGAAGGTTCACGCAAACTACCTAATTGTGATTCTCGACAGAAAACTCAGTTTCAGTCCCATCATTACGGATGGGATCAGTAAAGCCGTATTGGAATATATTCGTACAAAATCGCCGTCAGATTTCAATCTGGTTAATACCTAATAATTATATATTTTATATAATATACTTTATATAATTGCATATGCAAGTACACAGCTGTCGCCACTTCAATATGACTTTACGAAATTTTCGATTGGCAGCCTGCGCTGGAAATCCCCACTTACCTAAGTCTGTTGACAACATGCGAGATAATGGCAATGATGTGTGTCAAGGGGAATATACCCACAACCCCTTCCAACTATTTGAGGGATATCTTCCACCTGTTGCCACTAGATTTGCTGCACGTACAAGTGGCGGCAATGCTAGCAATCTGCCTAGGACATTCCCTGAGAAGGATTAAAAAAAATAAAAATTTTTTTTTTCAAATATTATTTTAGTCCTATCCAAACATTTACATTCGAAAATGTTAACGCCAAAATTCGAAGATTTCTATGTAAGTCAAATATCATATTTATTAGTTTAATTTGCAATTTGTTTAAATACCTTAAAATTTGTTTAAATACATCCCAATGAGCCTTAGGTTAAGTTAGGTTAGAACAACTGTAATAACAATGGACGACATGTTTCGTGGCTATCGTTTAACCTATAAATTTATATTGTCTGGTTAAGGGGAGCTAATTCTAAAATCAGGCTGGTAAGGCTCTCCTGCACCACCGTAACCAAACTCCTTGTGCTCCAAAAATTATCATAATGCATTCGGCATAACTTCCTTAATTTTTCTTAGATCCAATAACAAGAAAGGCCATAAATACAGCCTCCTACTTACACTAAATGGAGAACAAGACAATTCATACGACATGTTTAGCGCTCTTATCTTCGTCTTCATACCCGCATCTTCTACAGTAATTAATTAGCTGAAAAGTGTACTTTCATCTCCCTATGGGTCTGACTATAAGTTGGAAAGTTTTAATTTATTTTAAATGAACTGATCAGACTTTCAGTTAGTGAAAAAGTGTTAACAATTTCGAGCAGGATTCGAACTCACATTCGCTGGACAACCATTTCGATGTTTGAGAGTTATCAACCTAAGAAGTATCTGGACCGTTAGGCCTTGGCACTGCCTGTTGGCACTGCCTGTTGGCACTTGTCAATAACCGAAAATTTTGTTTTCATGTAGAGTTAAATTTGGCCTAACCTAACCTTGCTTTCCTACTAAATCCATTGATGCAGCAGTTTTGACAGTCGTTTTTTATAAACGTTATTATAGACTTTATTAATAATATTATAATTTGTGTTGTCTTTGTGTCAACAAAGCGATTTTATTTCTCAATTTTCGTTATTTTTAGAAATTTTCAAGTCCTTCTCAGCTAACAGACCAGTTTTCCTCTTAGTGGCTTGCTAGATAATTATGACTTATTAAAAAATCAATGCAGAAAAATGCCTTGTCGGTTTCGGAATCTGAATTGAAATCAAGCAAAATAATAAGCTTTGCAGTTTCAGGTCGAAATCAAATTAAAGTAATGATCTGTTGTACGATCTCAAAGCAAAGGCTTAGTAAACGGAACCCTTTCAGTCATGTTTGATACAAATTTATTTTCGAACAAAATTAAGGTTGGTTGCAAATTAGAGTATACAAAAACTAGGGGATCCAAAATTTTTACAGAAAAGTTTTGTAAACTGAATCACTTTCATTCGATTATGAGACCCAACACATCATTATGTCGAACAGATTGCAAACGTATATTAAGCTTCCAATTTGTAAACAGCCTTTTAGTCATCCTAGGAATAAGTTGGAGGACTTTGTGAAGAAAAGTTTGTTGTTTTGAATAGAAACTTCTCAAAAAGTTCTGTTAAAATTCGTTTTTAGTTTCACATATATTATTATATTTCCTCATACCAACTGACACTTCATTCGACGATGATCACCCCGCTTATAGGTCCCACAGACGCATAAATTTGTTCGAAATAAGTTTAAACCGTTTTGCTACTGACACGATAAATTTGTTTAATGATATCATGTTGTACCGGGCGACTACAAACATTTTTTGAGGATGGACGCAACGACTTATGAAGAATTATTGAATCTTATGACTCCAACAATAAAAAGACAAAACACCGATATGCGGGAAGCAATATCGGCAAATGAGAGGCTGTATGCCACTTTGCGATTCTTGGCCTCAGGTCAAAGTTACGAGGACCTAAAATTTTTGACAAATATTTCACCCCACAGCCTCGGTTACATAATTATGGACACCTGCAGCGAAATAATTTCATCATTGCATCAATTTATTAAGGTAATATAACTCAGTTTATTCGGTGAATTTAACAAATTAAACTAAAAAACATATGTATATACATAATTAAAAAATAAAAATAAAATTCATAGCCATTTCTGAACTTGAATAAATAAAAAACATAAACCAATTAAATAGAGGACTTAAAGCAAATTCATAGCGATAGAAACAAAGAAATATGTATGTCTATCCAAAATACGTATAACTTCATTTGTAGTTTGGGTCGTTGAGCAGTTGCTGAAAAGATTTAGGTTCAGACAAAACTTCATTGGACAGAATCTGTACATTCTGCGTCGTAGAGGGGTCTATTGTAGCTGGGGAAGGAGTAAATGTAGAATATGGACACAATTGGGGCATATTGATGGCGGACGAACTGGAACCTGTGTTGGAAGAATATTGTGTAGGGTTGGAAGATGGGCTTTGGAAATACGCAGGGCTAAAAGGCACAAATTGCTGTCTATGTTGTACTCCTGGAGTAATAGTACTGGAAAATGCCAGAAGACCCATTTGCCCTTGCATCAATGCCTCGTCTATTATTCTTTTTGCAAATAGTTGCTTATTCGGATCCATTTTTCCACTTCCACTTTTTTCCCACCTTTTTCTGCACTTGTTTCCTCTTCGATATTATAAACAGAATAAAGAAAAATAACAAGAAGTGTAAATATACCTACAGGGAAGAACACCTTTGTCCGCTGACGTTTATGCTTCGAAGTAATGAGCCAAACGAACAGCATAAAACCGACAACATGAAAAAATTACTGCAGACGCATTAATTTGTTTCTAGAACAAATTTGCAAAAGGTTTTGATAACTTCAAATAAGTTTAAAAACACAGCCACAGACGCTAAATTTTACATAAACTTCAATTTATTTCGAAACAAATTTATGCGTCTGTGGGACCTATTAGTGACGACGATACTATCGAGTAATTAGCCATGAATAATCTTCTCAAAAAACCCTTCGGAACCGGAGAGAATTCTTAGGTCCCAACCTGTTAAGCTGGGACCACACGATTTGTACATTTGGCTAAAAATTTGTCATATTCATTGACAAATAGTGTGATCTCTAAATTGCATTGGTCATTTATCAAAAATGCCAAATATTTGGCTTCTTATGACAAATCAAAAACAACCATACATGCCAAATCATGTGAAAGCAATGTTGCCACAGAAGCCAAATCAAATTTATGAAAATGGCCAAATTTCTGATTTGCCACTTGAAGACAAATGCAAGTGCCAAATAGACAGATATTGTTGACAAGTGTAAGTGTTGCCAATATGTTGATTTTTTCGTACTTGTTATGGTTTCAATTTCTTTGCCATTTTGATTAATAATTTGGCATAACTACACTTTAGTTGCTCCTCACTGGTTTCATAGAATTTTTTAAACGATTAAAAATTACCGAAAATTTTTTTGGCGGTCGGTCCAACTTTTTGATATATAGGCCTTCATAGCTGGAGTATATAATCGGCTTTATCTCAGGTATGTATGGTCCGATCTTGGTCAGGTGAGTTACAACACTTCAAGCTTTTTTTTTTGCAGTAACTCTTTAAACACCAGAGATCTGGGTCAAGAGATATCAAAGTTATAAAACAGAAAAAATTTAGCATGTCACAGTGATCAGTAACATAATAACATTGGACATTGAAAATAGGTGATCCCCGACTTGAGACTCCCTTGTTATTAATTTACTTTGTACACAAACCGAAAAACGCCTTCCGGCCCGAATTTTGCTATCAAACTTTCTCTCTGGGCATTTTAGGCTTTTTGAACGTGAATATCTACGGTCTTTGAAAGGTTAATAAGGAGTACTATACCTTAAAAAAAAGCCTGAAGTTTTGTCTCCTCATTAAACTAAAACTTTACGACGTCCATTTTTTGAGAAAAATCGGTTTCTATCAAAAAAGTGAGGTTAAAAAATTATTTTTGTTAATTTTCCACCAATGGGTTAATAAAAGTGAAAAAATGTACATAACGTAATTTATAGAATTTTGTATGAGTTTTCTAATGATACTCACTTGACCCAGTTGGGACCGTAAATACCTAAGATATAGCCGATTATGTACTCAAGCTCTGAAGGCCTATATATCAAAAAGTTGGACCGACCGCCAAAAATATTGTCGGTAATTTTTAATCGTTTAAAAGGTTATATCGATAGTGAAACTTTGTTGTAAATCGGTGAGTACCAAAATTTCAATCAAAATGGCAAAGAAATTAAAACCTTAACAAGTACGAAAAAATCAACATATTGGCAACACTGTCTCCTCTCGCGACTCAGTAGGTGTTTTCACAAGTAAAAGCAAAACATTGATTCAGTTGATTTTACCAATTTTCTTAATTTCTACGAGTAACACTTTTTGACACTTTTTTCGCGTTTTGAATAATAAAAAAATAAATAAATGGTTTCCCATTACATCCCATGAAGGGACTGGGGAGAACTTCTCACAATCACTGAGCTGTGCGCTTTCCAGTTTTCACTCACTGATGGGGACCTACAGTTTTACACCGATTCCGAACGGTAATTTGAGAAGATTTTTCATGGCTAGATACTCGATAGTGTCGCCGTCACTATGCGAGGTGACCGCCGCCGAAAGAATTTTTTTTTTTGAAGGTGGTCAGAGCCGGGTTCGAACCCAGGATCTCATGTACAAGAGCCGCGCACACTAACCATTGCACCATCGACGGTTTTGAATAATAGTAAATGTATATAGCTGCAGCGAGATTCTTTTGCCTTTGCGTTGCCATCATTTTCGTTTATTTCACTTTAAATTTTACAATAAAGATACAAAATTATGGTTGACACCTGATCAGCTGTTTTAGTGTTTATGACCAAATGGTTAAATCGTGTGAATGAACTGGCAAATATTTGTCACTTTACTGCTGTGTACAAATGTGTGACTAATAATTTTGATGTTTAATAGCCAAATCGTCTGATCGCAAAACAAATCATTTGCACATCGATACCCAAATGCACAAATGTGTACAAATCTAAATTTGTACATTTTTGTACAAATGTACAAATCGTGTGATCCCACCTTTAGTGTTGAAGTATGTGATGGCAAATTTCTCATGGCATGTGATGGGAAAATATACATTTTGGTATTCTTTACAGTACAAAATACAACCAATTTATAATTGTACTATATATAACACCCTTCTTTTGCCTTGAATACCAACACCAATGACGGAAAGAGTACCGTCCTTGGTAATGATACTAATACCATAAATGAAATTGTGTCTGCCTGCATAACAAGGCCATAAAGTTATACAGTTAAAACCACTTTAATTCAAACATATTTTTATAAATTAAAATACATATATAAGTACATAGCACTGCATTCGCTTACACTGGCAATCATAAACAAACTCACCACAGGCAATAGAAATAAAAAGAAACAAATAACTACTTGTGTGTGTACACATTAATGAAACCAAGGGAACAGAAATACACTGGAGTGCAAAGCAGTAAGTAAACTTTCATATGAATGAAAAACCAAGGAATCTCAGAATGACTATGAATAACTACAGAGAGGATTAAAATGAACATATACATCCATAAAATAATAAATAAATAAACGGTTTCCCATTACATCCCATGAAGGGACTGGGGAGAACTTCTCACAATCACTGAGCTGTGCGCTTTCCAGTTTTCAGTCACTGATTGGGACCTACAGTTTTACACCGATTCCGAACGGTAATTTGAGAAGCTTTTTCATGGCTAGATACTCGATAGTGTCGCCGTCACTATGCGAGGTGACCGCCGCCGAAAGAAAATTTGAAGGTGGTCAGAGCCGGGTTCGAACCCAGGATCTCATGTACTAGAGCCGCGCACACTGACCATTGCACCACCGACGGCCACATCCTTACATACATGAAAAGTGAGACTAAGAAAAGTTTTAATAGTAAATTTACGCACGTTTTAACAAAACAAGCAAATACCCTGAAAGACATGAGTACACGCAATGATCCGCACACTACGTCTTTATATACGCCTATATGAATAATGTAGATCCTAAGCATTAAACAATTTAACTTCCATACACATATCCACAAAAATCTACTTATATGTGTATCGACGATATGGGTGTATACACATAAATAATCAGATATTCATGTCAATTTCCTGCAGTTCCTATGCAGTTTTCCCGTCATTACAGAATATTACTCCTATTAGCTAAACACGTACGTATTATTTCTTATTCGTTGGTGTTTTGGTGGATTTTCCACATTTGTTTTCCTATATTGTTGTTGCAAAATGCATAACAAACCAAGGAAAATCGTTCCAGTGAATAAAACAGAAACCCCTCAAATTGTTGTTTATGTGCGGAATTATACACAAGGGATGCAAAAATTGGAACGACGAAATTTAAAAGCGACAGTACAGTAAAAAAGTTTCGTTGTGAACTGTGCTTTTCGGCTTCAACTGAACAAATCGGGATAAAAAATGTATATTTTGGTTACGGAGTTGGATGAAAATTTTTCTACCAAATGATTACAGCATGTGATGTGAATCCAATGGCAAATCGTAAGACCGTGGTGAAATAGTTATTGAACTTTGAGAACAAGTAGCAGAGAAGTAAACAAAGTAGACTGTTTCTTTGACGGTTGTTGATCTTGAGTTGTGTCTGCTTTTGTCAGATACGAATTGCTTTTATCACCGAGTTACTTCAATTTGTGAATTAATCCTAATTTTTTGTAGTTTATGAAACAAACGCAGTTCAAATCTCTCGTACCAAACTATATTACTGTACATCGAAACATAATTTTTTTGGAGGGCAAAGACGGGTTATCACAATTCAAAAATCTATTTTCGGATCTAAATATAATTTCTATCACCCACATTGGCACACCCTTTTTACAAACCAAACATCATGTGTATGCACTAAGCCACGTAAATTTAGTGAACGTGACAATTACACCAAAAGCCTTTTTAAAAAGATTTAGAAATTGTGCAACGTACAAGTAATTGTCGTCCTTTTTTTTTTGCATGGGTGTATGTGTGTTTTTTAAGCTATTTCAAACCAAATACCAACAAGCACTTTGTTGAACAACTGCCACTTATATACAAATTAACAGGGTCTGAAATTTTCCACCAAGGATTAAGTTTTCCCAACATATCGTACTGCGTCGAACACTGAAGTTGTTGTGGACGTAAAACTATAAAGCACAGGAACGAAATGTCTGGTTTAACACCTACCGACAATACGATTTCATAGGGTTTGTGTGAAATTGCATATATATATAAGGACATATATATGTTTACGATAAAGACAATTTCCGTCTTTTCTTTAACAAAAACACCGATATTAGTCACATAAATAATGTATGTAGTAAATAGCTTAGGTTACCTCTTTGTACTCATCCTTGGTATGGTAATGCCAAGATAGCAGACACTTAAAAAATGTATGTAGTAAATAGTTTAGGTTACCTCTTTGTACGCATCCTTGGATGGGATAGCAGACACAAAAATATGTATACACTTTATAGATAGATATTCATTACAATGATTTTCATCAACTCTTATTTCACAATGCGATACCTGTGTGTGCCCTTCAAAAAGACGTCAGCAGGCTTTCCCTTTTATATGAGTAATAACTATTATTGTCATTGTCATTGCCACCTTTATTCTCATTCACAGTGCGATAACAATACATAGTCGTTATACGACTACCAATAAAATTTCATGATTTAATTTTTATTTCATTTTAATTTGGACATACTCTGACAATGTTCGGAACAGAATGTTTGGAGAATACTTTTACTCCAAATTTAAGGTTGCTGTCAACGATGCCGACTAGATGTTCCCGAATTTACTACGAAACTCTTGTTTACATCAGCAATGTTTTTGAGGGGCCGACCTATTCATTGACGTCTACGAGACATAGTATCCATAATCGGCCGAGTTTCCTAAAATTTTCTAATCACTCTTTAAATTCCTTTTCACAATGAAAAGGAACTTTTCTGTAGTGTGCCGCTCCAGTTTTAATAAACGAAACAATCGAAGCCGACCAAGTTTCCGAGCTGCCACTTGCCAAGGAAAAATTCCAAACATTTTATTGAGACTCCTATATATTGGGACAAAATGTTTTTACACCGGTTGCGAACGGTATTTTGAGAAGCTTTTTCAGGGCTAAGTACTCGATAGTGTCGCCGTCACTAAGCGAGGTGACCGCCGTCGAAAGAATATTAAGGTGGTTAGAGAAGAGATTGAACTCACGTTCTCCTGCGCAAAAGCCGGGCGAAAGGTCCTTAATTGATATATGTATATTAGGGTGGACCTTGTGTCGATATTTTGGTAGATGAGGGCTCTATTCCGTGCCTTTTTGAAAAAAAATGACAATGCCGAAAAAAAAAAATTTAAAAAAAAAAACATTAGGGGTTGCGCACGAGCCGAGAAAAAGGTCCACTTTGCCAAAATTAGGGGGGAAATTGCCATAAGTCATCAGGGGTCACCCGTAGGGGGGAAGAATGTATGGCCGACCCCCATTAACTTTTTACCGCCAACATTTTCCCCCAAGACACCCACCCCCTATCTCCTCCCCTTAGGGGGGTCACCATACAAAAATGGAGGTTGCTCAGTATTTTCGAAAAACACCATAGGTCATCAGGGGTCACCCCTAGGGGGGCAAAATATATGACCGACCCCCATTAACCCTGCTGTTAGATTAGGACCATTTGGTCCAAATTTTTTCTGTTTTCCCTTGTAACTTTGGAACGGTGATATATACTGACTAAATTTTTCTGCTAATGGGGTCTTTTAATAAAACAATGTTATGTGCGAAAATTAAATTTTCTAACTTTATTCAGGACTGAGAAAAATACAAAATGACGAATCTTAGGTTAGAGGACCATTTGATCAATAGTACATTTTTTCATTACCAAGCGAATGTAAATTCATGTCAAATATTTAGAAGATGTTTTTGATATGTCAAATACTTGCTTTAGAAATTATTGAACCAAAATAGTTACAAAGGATAAGATAAAATTATTATTTTGGATGAAAATTCCAGTATGGACCAAATGGTCCCTCAATCTAAGATTCGTAAGTTTTTTCATTACCAAGCGAATGTAAATTCATGTCAAATATTTAGAAGATGTTTTTGATATGTTAGCGGATGTTTTTGATATGTCAAATACTTGCTTTAGAAATTTTTGAACCAAAATAGTTACAAAGAATAAGATAAAATTATTATTTTGGATGAAAATTGCAGTATGGACCAAATGGTCCCTCAATCTAAGATTCGTAAGTTTTTTCTAATCTAACAGCAGGGTTAACTTTTCATCCCCAACATCTTTTCCGAACAAACTTACCCTATATCTCCACTCCTTGAGGGACTCCCCATACAAAAATACTGAAAATCTATGTATTTACAGTTGCACAATATCGAGATTTTTTTGATTTTTTTTGATTTTTTTACAGAAATTCCACCAATATTCAAGAGTGGTCATTGTTTGGAAAGTCTTGAAAAATTTGAAACGCACACGTGCTGAATCAGGTACATAGGCACCCTTAGCAGATGCCCCCATTCATCAGTACCTGGCAGTAAAATATTGCAAAATACGTAGTAGTTATAAATAGCAGTTCATTCATCGATTGTTGTCATTCAACAAGTGCCGACGACCGCGAAAAGTAAATTGATTTTTCTCCCGTTTTTTAAAAGTTAAGATGACAACACGACTTAGATCGCGCGACGATATTTTTTTGATTGGTTATCCAAGCATGAATATTACGGGGAACAAATTACCGTCGAAGAAGCAAGTGCTAAGAATGCATTTCTTCAACATTGGCAAACGAAACATGTCGAAGAAAAATAGTGCGGTTATAGTCGCGGACGCAGTGATGATTTTTTGGCGCCAAGCAGCTATTCCGACGAAAGCCAGAGGAGATGTTACAAGAAAAATAGCTGCGCTGCACGATGAGTGGGATGCTTTAAGAAAGTCATCTCACAGAAAGACTGAGTCCACTAGAGAAAAAGAAAATACGTTTTCTGATAGCTCGGATAATCTTTTCGACATCGCACACGCCAACGCCCTTGAGAAAATGACAAATACCGAAGACATTGAGTTTCTGCTAAAGCAAAGAGAAGATGGCCGGCCAGGAACTATGGGAGGTGTGGACGCTACTGATACTCGAACGAGGAAAAGAAAAGCTGAGCGCGAAGAACAAGCAGAGTTGCGACGCAAACGTGCAACGGAATCTAGTAGAGATCGGTTCGCTAAAGGCGGTAAGCTATTTCGCGCTTTGTGTGTTCGTCCAATGTTTATATTCAAATGGAATTCGTTCAATTGCAGTGGTTAAATTTTCAAGCAGTGATTCAAGCGATGATAATGGGAGACAGGACGAAAACTTCCCGGCAGAAGCTGGCCCGTCAAATGTTGGTGACAGAAGAGGTTACAAACAATGTTTTACTGAACGAGTCCTATCAGCTTTGGACAAGTGCAAAGTGACTGACCGAGACGCGGTCGGCATTATGATAGCGGCGGCAGAAGCATTTGGACGCGATCCTCAACAATACACAATAAACCGTACGTCGCTTCGGAGATGTCGGCGTTCAAATCGAGAGAACATGCTGAGTTATGTGAAAGACAATCCAGAAGTAAGATCGCACAGATTTATTTGCTCTCATTCAGAATTCTTATTCTTCAACGCGTTTCATTCATCTCCAGCTTGTCGCAGCTAAATCCTTCGTAGTCCATTGGTATGGCAAAATGCTTTTGGATTTTGTGGGTACAAAGAAGGTGGACCGTCTACCGGTAATTGTCTCGTACGGAGAAAAAGAACAACTTCTTGGAGTTCCCAAAGTAGAAGATGGGAAAGGAAAAGGCCGGAGAATAGCACATGCCGTTTATCAACTGTTGGCATCTTGGCATATGACACATCGAATACAAGGACTTTCTTTCGACACGACATCAACGAACAGTGGCCCATTCTCCGGAGCCGCAGTTGCTCTTGAGCGGCTGTTGAAGAGAGAAATCTTATATTTACCTTGCAGACACCACGTATACGAACTGTAAATTGTAAATAACTTGCGCGTTGTGAACGACACTGCCGAAAGAGGAGTAAAAATGATACAAGATTATAATAGAATACTGTGTCAAGGCGAAGAAGAGAAACAGTATTTACTACATGTTATCGATTCTTACCGCAAGAAATACCCATCAGCGAACAAAAATATGTTAATTTGACTATATTATATTAAGAGTGCTTAGTAGTACTACTCAATTACAGCTTCTTTTATTTTTGTATGGGGAGTCCCTCAAGGAGTGGAGATAGAGGGTAAGTTTGTTCGGAAAAGATGTCGGTCATATATTTTGCCCCCCTAGGGGTGACCCCTGATGACCTATGGTGTTTTTCGAAAATACTGAGCAACCTCCATTTTTGTATGGTGACCCCCCTAAGGGGAGGAGATAGGGGGTGGGTGTCTTGGGGGAAAATGTTGGCGGTAAAAAGTTAATGGGGGTCGGCTATACATTCTTCCCCCCTACGGGTGACCCCTGATGACCTATGGCAATTTCCCCCCTAATTTTGGCAAAGTGGACCTTTTTCTCGGCTCGTGCGCAACCCCTAATGTTTTTTTTTTTTAATTTTTTTTTTCGGCATTGTCATTTTTTTTCAAAAAGGCACGGAATAGAGCCCTCATCTACCAAAATATCGCAAAAATGTCATTTCAAGGTCCACCTTAATGTATATGTATGACTTCCCTGACTTGGTTTACAGTACCTCAGTCGAGCAACTCAATTTTGACTAAATTTTTGATTTATCGGACCTGTATTTCGTGTTTTAAGGCCTAAATGGACTCGATAGTATTTGTAAAACACCTGTCAATCACGGTGCTCGAGAGATAATATTAAAACTGGTTCAAACCGCAGCTGCGAGGTTGCCAATGGACTGCCGAGTTTCGGCTGACTATGCTATTTTCGAACACATTGCACAAAAGATCGATTATAACATTGACTGTGTGGCACGTAACGCAGTCCTTTTGAAATCATATGTCTCTACAATTCTACAACGTACGTCTCTACAACTCTTAAAACAAACAAACACTGAGCACGGCAAGTTATCGCTCACCAGTGACGGTTAAGGCGGCTTCTTTCTCATTTTCGCAGAAAACTGGGCCTATGATCCAGCCATGTTAAAAACCGCGCCAACTAGTCACTCGTTGCGGATGCATCGGCTTCTCCTCGACGACGTGTTTGTTTTTGAGTCCTAAATGCAATAATTGTATTTGTGCGTAGCCCCGAGGTGAAAATGTGCTTCATCGAAAAAGATGATTTTTTGATAAAAATTCTTATTTTTAGCCAAGAGATCATAAGCGCATTCAGCGAAGCGAAAACGCAACGAATGTACACGAAACTTCAGTTGTTGGACTAATTGGACTTTACTTACAGTGGGTTTTCCAATAGGTGTTTGACAATTTCGAATTTAATTTGTGAATGCACTATTTCACTGATCATCTAACTGTTACTTTCCTTTTTTTCAGTAAACTCAACATATTCATCGTGGTAAAGTACACGAACGAACAACGTATGCATTTTAAAAAAAATACTACCGAAATTCAGAGTCGGTGACCGCAACTTTAAGAGCGTTAACTCCAATTTGCATTCGTTATTTTTGCCCTAGTAGACAAGTAGTAACAAGTTTAGTGCACAAATTTCAGTCTACATATCCATTGTGTGATGCTACCGTGCGAGTGAGACAACAGGTTGGTCGAAGTGGCGAAAATAACGGTGCCGTTCGATTCTGCGGCGTTCTGAGCATCGCTAAGACCACTTTTTGGCGAATTTTGCCTAAAGATCTTGGTTTGTACTCATACAAGGTCAACCTGACTCAAGCATTGAAGCCGATGGACCATTTGACGCGACATATGTTCTCCGATTGGGGTCTGAAAAAGATGCGCCAAGATTATGAATTTCATCGCAAAAGCATCTTCAGCGACGAAGCTCATTTTTGGCTCAATGGTTTAGCCAATAAGCAAAATATGCGTTATTGGTTTGGTGAAATGCCGGGGTCATCATTGGGCCATAATTTTTTGTGGACAATGACGGTCGTCACGTTACTGTGAATGGCGATCGTTATCGGTCAATTATTACCGATTATTTTTTGCCCGAATTGGAAAACATAGATTTGGGCGACATATGGTTTTAACAGGACGGTGCCGAAAGCCACACAGCACACGTTATAATCGATTTATTGAAGAGCAAGTTTGGTGAACGTGTTATCTCAAGAAATGGACCAGTCAATTGACCGCCTCGCTCGTGCGATTTAATGCCTCTACACTTTTTTCTTTGGGGCTACGTCAAATCATTGGTCTATGCCAACAAGTCGACGACGTTGGAAGAACTCAGAGCCAAAATTAAACGCGAAATAGCGGCCGAAATATGTGACTGAGTCATCGAAAGTTGGGTCGAACGAATCGACCGCTGCCGATGTGCCCGGGGTGGCCAAATGAACGAAGTCGAGCTCCACTCGTAAATGTTTCGATTGTGTTTCAAATCGATCATAAAGTTTTGGAAATACCTCAAATAGTTTGGGTTTTTTTAAAAAAAAAATCCAATGAGTGTTCCAACTCACGGGCGATGTGTTAACACCTTTTTGCTACACGGTACCTGTTCGATTTCTATGAACACATTCGTAAATGTTACATTGGAAAATAAAAAACAGCGTTCAATCATATGATGACGTTACAGTTAAATAATATTAATACTTAAAATTATTTAAAGACCCAGTGCAAGCACATGGGTCATTATTTTCTTGCTCAATACTTTTTGTTTTATTCCCACAAAAGTCAAAGAATGCAAAGCAACAGACACTTGTACATACATACATACATTGTTATATTCGTACGATATAACCGAAGATCAACATAAAATACTTTTTTAATATTACTCCAAATTAATACTCCAAATTAAAACACTTAAATCTCGGCTTGCCGATATCGGATCGCCTTAATTTTTGGCCTAAACTCTTCGTCGAAACCCGCACTAGCTTTTTAATCCAAAAATTAATAAAATCGGCTATGAATTTCCGGAGAAAATCGCGTGGGAAAATTATATGAAAATCGCCCAATAATCACTTTCGATACCGACTGCCAAGCAACGAACAAACAAACGATGATTTACTCTTCCAAACCTAACACTTGCGTATGTATTAGTTTGATAGTTTACTGCCCTAGAGGCGCCCGTATAGATGTTAACACATCAAAAAAAATCCAATGAGTGTTCGAACTCACGGGCGATGTGTTAACACCTTTTTGCTACACGGTAACTGTTCGATTTATATGAACACATGTGTGAATGTTACATGGGAAAATAAAAATCAGCGTTCAATCATATGATGACGTTACATTTAAATAATATTAATATTTAAAATTATTTAAAGACCAGTGCAAGCACATGTGTCATTATTTTCTAGCTTAAAATTTTTGTTTTATTCCCAGAAACAACAAAGGGAATGGCAAGCAACAGACGCATGAACATACATACATACATTGTTATGTTCGCACATACGCTATTCAAGTTCACAAAATTCTCGTTGCTCTCCTGTTATCTCATTTTTATATATGTATAATACGTCATTATTCTATTTGCTGTGAGAGTGCTCCGCACCCACATTTTATTTGACTTACTTTTGTCATTAATAAAAAATCAACCCATAAAAAAACCGTTTTTGACTATAAATTCTTTATATATGACCGCGGCCCTTTGTCCAATCCCGCCCATATTTGCACCAGATCTAAGAATATGTAAACCTAACCAACATACTCGATTTTGTTCAAATACCGTTAACAGGAGCAAAAATAATGGATTTTTAATTTGTGATGTTTATGGGAGGTAACACGCCCATTAGTCCAATCCCGCCCATATTTCGACATTTAATTTTTGTCGTCGCCATTAGTTTGCCTACGAAGTTTCAGCTCGATTGGATTACGGGAGAAGGATTAAAAATCAATCCAAAATTTTTTCGGCATACATACATACAGGCAGGTGAAGTTAATATAAAGAATTTAAAAAGCCGTTCAATTAAATGGTGACGTTTCATTTAAAAACAACCAAACACACAACATCACACACACTTTGTCCGAAGTAGCTGACGTATACATGTGTCACATAACCACATGTTTGCCATATCAACAGCAACGAAACAGCCAATCACACAACATCACACATACTTTGTATGAAGTAGCTGACTAATTAGTGTGTCACCATAACGCCGGCTGCCCAAGCCTGGGCTTGCAAATGAAATTTTGCGTGGCTATGCTTTATATCTCCGTTCAACAACATCAACAGACACGTGTACATACATACATTATTATGTTAATATATATTCTATAGACTCAATTTCGTTTGCCTCACCCCTGCCACGCTCATTATTCTATTTCGCAGTCGCAGAAAATCTGGTTTTAGCAGCAGGATAAAATCTGGTTTTAGCAGCAGCAGAAAACCTGTCTGTGTGTTGTTTGCATGCGTTGACTTTTATAGATTTGGTCCCTATACGCCGCTATAGATGTTAGCACATCAAAAAAATTACAGCAGACAGTTGTCCGAGGCCTTCCGCCACGGACTGTCCCTGCAGGTTATGTCAGAGACACGGCCATTAAGTTTAACGTAGAATACGCCATCCGATAAGACAGAAAACATATATAACAATAAATTCATTTGCTTACATTATTTATCATTTATTGTTATATATGTTTTCTGTCTTATCGGATGGCGTATTCTACGTTAACCCTGCTGTTAGATTAGAAAAAACTTACGAATCTTAGATTGAGGGACCATTTGGTCCATACTGCAATTTTCATCCAAAATAATAATTTTATCTTATTCTTTGTAACTATTTTGGTTCAAAAATTTCTAAAGCAAGTATTTGACATATCAAAAACATCCGCTAACATATCAAAAACATCTTCTAAATATTTGACATGAATTTACATTCGCTTGGTAATGAAAAAACTTACGAATCTTAGATTGAGGGACCATTTGGTCCATACTGGAATTTTCATCCAAAATAATAATTTTATCTTATCCTTTGTAACTATTTTGGTTCAATAATTTCTAAAGCAAGTATTTGACATATCAAAAACGTCTTCTAAATATTTGACATGAATTTACATTCGCTTGGTAATGAAAAAATGTACTATTGACCAAATGGTCCTCTAATCTAAGATTCGTCATTTTGTATTTTTCTCAGTCCTGAATAAAGTTAGAAAATGTAATTTTCGCACATAACATTGTTTTATTAAAGACCCCATTAGCAGAAAAATTTAGTCAGTATATATCACCGTTCCAAAGTTACAAGGGAAAACAGAAAAAATTTGGACCAAATGGTCCTAATCTAACAGCAGGGTTAAACTTAATGGCCGTGTCTCTGACACAGCCTGCAGGGACAACTGTCTGCTGTAATTTTTATATTTACCAACGGCATTTGATTCAAGTCCGTTTAAAAAAAAAATTATGTTCAATTTTTTTAAACTTAATTTAATTTATGTATTTTAATTAATATTTTTATTGAAATAAGTTCTGCGAATGTTGAGAGGGCCGCCCTAATATTAAAAAAGGTTTACCTTATCGAGTCTTCGCATTAGCATTCGAGCGTTGTGTGAAAGCTTTACGCTTTACAATTCAAAATTTATTTTACAACAGATTTATTAAAGCTTTCGGAAAAAAGCTTTATTACTTTAGCTTACTGTTTGTTTCACTTTTTACTAGATACATGTTGCCAAGCAACATTAGCTTGCTGTTCGTTGCACTTTTTACTAGATACATATTCCAAAGCAATGTTGAGCAACCAAAAACACTCAACCAAACACCACACATATGTTTGAGTGTATGTGTTTAAACAATTTTCATTTGAGAAATTAAAATACTAGAAATATATCAACCAATATGAAATGTATATCAAACGAAAGATAACATCTTCATTTACCTACAAAAAAAATTTTAAAAAAATTCATCTAGCCGTTTCCTCAAATTCAATGAAATAAAGATTACAACAATAAAAACCTGACATGACCCCTCATACCGTAAGGTAAGACGTATTCTACGTCAAAAAAGTTGTTAAGACCTTACTGGAAAACCTTATATAAACCTTTAGCTAAAGTGGCAATATTTGCCACTCAACGCACGGGACAAGCACGTTCACGAGCTCCCGGATTGACGAACCCACTTCAACAATTGATCCAAAAACTGTTTGATGACATTCTCTTTCTTTCGAGATTATTTACGAAATTTCTAACAGTTTGAGTTGAAGCCTCAGACATTGGAAGAAAGTTCCTAACGTAAAGCGACCCATTTCTTAAATTTCTAACCTTTAGCTAATAATCTGTCACTACCTCTGTTGCCATTAGTTCCGCAACATACCTCTAAGTCGGAGTTGGCAGATATGATTTCTATTGCCTTGGACAGCCTATTTCAGCAAACTATAGGCTAAATAATTCGTTGGCGAAGTCTTTTGTGTCGATGGGGGTTAGTAACCATAGTGAGCTATGAAAAAGGTTTTAGGTTTTAAATTCTGCGTTATTATATCAGTTGTGTACAAACCGAAAAACCCGGTTAATCGACTTGAAATCATCGGTGAAACCGGATCCTGTAATAAAGCAATTTTTTTAAAATCCGACATACAGCTAACAGAATGGAATTCGGTTAACCGATTTCGGTTTTGAATACACTAGTGGCATTGATGAGTAATATAGTTCTTGACAAAATGAGGTAATTTCATTTAATTATGAATTAGAGCGAAACGCGTGCATCGATTTTAATGATCCATGTTTCGTTTTATTCATATGTTAAGTGAATTTAGGATAAGTTAATAAAACTTTACAGTTTTTACCGTTACTTATGTTTCTTGTTTTTTTAATAATAAAAATTTTAATTTTTTAACCCATATTCAACCCGTGTTGCGTTTTCGCAACAGTAACTTTGACGCAAGGTAGCACAGGTTTAGTACAGGTATTTGCTTACTTTTAATTTTGAATGATAGTTTGGACTATTATTTCTACGACAAAAGTATAAAAATTTTCTATATATAAATTTTAGTAGCATTCACAGCCTGTAACAGGAAGGGTTACTAAACCGCCCTTTTTTAAAATAATTAATTAAAATAACGAAATGTTTTTAAAAAGATGTCTACCTCTCGAATCCTGTTGCCAAAAGATTATAGAACAGAAGAAAAATATCATCTACCACAACAATTGTTTTATAATATAGTAAATAAAGCGGCAAAAATTGGTGTTGCGAAAACGCATCGTTGGTCGATTAGGTGTATATCAGAAATTGATGTGCATTGATGCTGTGATATAAAGAAGTTCGTAGAACCTCGTTGCTTACACATGCATACGTACATACATACAACACAGTGACAGTTTCAGTGGGAGTGTCATCGCATTTTAAAAAGTTTTTCATTATTTTTTTGGTAGTTTTTTTCAATTATAATTGAGAAATGGACAGAAAACACTTTCTTTCGCAAAAACAACTGGAAGTGATTATGAATCAATCTTCTGATGAAGAAGACCATGCCCAATTGTGTTGAATGAAAACACTACAATCATTTATGTTCCACCAGCCAAAGTTGATGGTATCAGTGATGAAGAGTGTATCGATGACGAAGACCTTGTGACAGATGTTCGACCCAATCTGGAAATTGCCGGTGAAATCACCATCGAATATGATTCAAATATATTTGATTTTCCAAGCCCAACAACTGAAGCATTTCCAAAAACTGGACCTTCCACGTCTAATCCTGAATATACTTGTCTTTCAAATTTTGGGGAGCCTTCTTGGACAAAATCAAGACGCCTTAATTTTAATTTTGATGGTGTTGATGAACATTGTGCGATGCCATTGCAAGCTAAAATTGTTGATACCATGAGAGGTATATCAGAGGTCATGTCCGAATTTGACTGGTTATTTTCTCATAGGTGGTAAATCCCCAGTGAAAATATTTTTTGCAATATTTCGATACCGAAGTTATTGATAGTTTAGTTGAAAGTACCAACCTTTACGCTCAGCAGCACAACGTTGTACTGCAGATTACGTAGGAAAACCCGTTCCGTTTTCTTGGAATACAGATATTTTCTGGCTATCATGCACTTCCTCAACTTCAACTATACTGGTCTGTGAAACCAGATTTCGGTATTCCCATTGTGAAGCAATCAATGTCACGTCATAAATTTACGACAATCAAAAAGGTGTATCATTTGATGGATAACACCAATATTGACATCACTGATCGATTTGCCAAAGTGAGACCTCTAGTTGATATCCTGAATGTCAAATAGAAACAGTTTGGTATTTTTATTACTCATCTATCGATCGATGGGCAAATGGTACCATACTTCGGCAGGCACAACTGTAAAATGTTTATACGGGGAAAGCCAATTCGGTTTGGTTTCAAAAACTGGTGTCTATGTTTGGATACAGGCTATTTATATGAAGCTACGGCATTCAAACTCTTAGAAGCATTTATAGTTTTAAATTTTTGGCGCTCTGTTCCATATCCGGATCATCATGTTGTATATTTTGACAATTTCTTCACGTCATATTACCTATTCTGTTTGTGAATGAGCGCGAGTTTCGAGCAATTGGGACAGCAAGATCCAGTCGCTTGAGAGGTGCTGATCTTCATTTGGGTACCACAAAAAATATAAGTCAAAGGAATCGTAAAAATAAACCGGATAAGAAGCTACCTTCGCTCCAGTACCTGGAAAATCATGAGTACGATTATGTATTTGATAGAGACAGCAAATTGTTTATAGCTCGTTGGCATGACAATAATGAAGTCACTATAGTATCAAATTTTGTTGGCGCTCAACCAGAAGTTCCAACGACGCGTAGAGGAGAAGAACGTATCACTTCCACCTCCAAAAATAATCAGTGAGTATAACAAGCATATGGGTGGTGTTGACCCACACGACAATGGTGTTGCCGACTATCGTATAGCAATCCGAGGTAAAAAGTGGTGGTGGCCATTGTGTCAATTCTAGAATCGTAAATGCGTGGAAAATGCACTGCCTGATTGCAAAAGCTGAGAACTCTCGCCCGTTGTGTCAATTGGAATTCAAAAGTGATATTGCCCGTGGTTTGCTACTGTATGAAGATCGGTCAGAGGAAGAACCATCATACGAATACGATATTGAAGAAGCAGAAAGACTACCACAAATCCCACGTTTAGACGTTCGGGGTCAATGTCATATGGAAACCTCCGGGCGGTACCAGAAAGAGATGTGCTAAATGTCATTCGCAAACATTTTTCCAATGTAAAAGGTTTAATATTTCTCTTCATCCTAAGTGTATTGACACTTTCCATACAAACTAAATAAATTATATAACAATATTTCGGTTATTTTACTCTTAAATTTAACTTTTCATTTAGATACTACAAACAAATTCCATACAAAAACTGGATTCTTCTCTTTTTGTTGCCAAACCTAATATACCCCTAATCGACCAATGATTCGTTTTCGCAACACCTGATTTCCAGGAACTCAAATCTTTCAGATATGTGATTTTTGAAGCCTCAATAGCCAGCATACAAAATGTCATTAATTATCTCAACGGAATCGGGTAGTGGTAAAAAATGGGTTAAGCAAAAAATATTTTTTTGTCACCATTCTTTTTTTATAACCGCGAAACTGTTGATTGCATAGAGCAATAGTATATAGAATGGGTTAAAGGTATTATAATTCAAAATTTTACAGAATTTTTCTCAGGCAAAGTCGGACACGTCGTTCCCGAGTAATGACGACATATATACTAATGGCTGTGGCCGTCGGTGGTGGAATGGTTAGTGTGCGCGGCTCTTGTACATGAGATCCTGGGTTCGAACCCTGCTCGGACCACCTTAAAATTTATTTCGGCGGCGGTCACCTCGCATAGTGACGGCCATGAAAAAGCTTCTCAAACTACCGTTCGGAATCGGTTATTTTTTTTGACAAAAATATCAGGAAAATTTGAGAATTGGTAAAAATTGATTTTATCAAAGAATTTGTATTCTAGCTTCTAACCGATACAATTTACTTGAACTTTTATACATTTTTCGACAACAACCGTGTAATCCTCTCACATTAATTTTGTGTCGAGGGCGAATGAGGATTATCAAATAATCCGTAATATCACACATACTACCTTCACTTGAATAGAACTAAGTTAATTTGATATTTGTACTAATTCACGAACACTATTTTATTTCAATTGATAGTACACATACATGTACACAACCTTATTTTTACTACGTCGTATAACCATTAACAGCAATCGTGTATTCCCCACATAGCCAGGAATAAGAATTTAATAAACCCAAAAACACACAAAATTTTACAGCTCACCACAAAATGTTTTTGTAACATTTCATCATAAAATATTTACTACTTCGACTTAGATCCTTATTTTCAATACGGTTTATTTAAAAAAGAATATACTTATTTGCTCAACTTCAATTCTATCCATGACTCACTGGAATAAGCCTCAAGTCAGCTTATTGACTTTAGAGTGGAACTTCCTGGCATCACACCAGCTACTCTTGCAAGACTTTAAACCAGAACAAGCACAGAACGGGCGGGTCATCAAACACACACAAAGGGTACATGATGAAAATGTAACAGTTGACCGAAACGACTACCTACGATTTCTTTCACAAAACCAACACAAAATGACAAGGAAACACTGTCAAGCTATAGGAAATGGGAAATACTGAAGAGCAAAAAGCAGAAAAAGGTTCATAGAAAATGGAAAAAAGCTATTTTTAAACGAACAGCACACAATAGGAAAGTGAGCTGTCAAATAAATGCAAGTTTATACTCAAATCAAAAAAGGTCACTTTTATATTTAACTATATTAGATATTGGTCTCAGATAAAAGGATGTCTACGTTGTGGTTTTTTTTTCTTTGGTTAAAAGGTTTCTTAAAAAATGTGGTTAAACTGCCACTCCTGCACACAGAGGTTAACACGAATCCATATTACCACTGGTATATTTTCAGTTCCTAAATCAAATTACCTTACCTAAACACAGGTTCTTTTGTTCGATAAATTTTCTTAAATGTAGCAAAATTTTCTGTGACGGATGAATCTTAAATTTTCGTTAGACGAAAGGACAATATTATTTTGAATGATTAAACAATGCTGCAAAAAACTAAACCTTTTCAAGTTGTGGCACGTCTGGTGGAGTACATAATGAAGCAAAACAAATTTAAAGATAAAATCCAATTTTATTTTGATCAAAATTAAATTAGCTCGTAGAAAATGTGCAAGTTTTATAGAAAATAATTAAAATTAGTTGGAAATTTTGTAAGGTTGAAAATGTTTTTCAAATTCTCTAAACGGTTCTAATGATATTTTGTTGGGTTTTTAGGCACATTCGAGACACATGCCTAATGGGTTGTGTGTGCAAACACACAGCCTCTATATATTTTAAATATTACTTCATAAATAAGTGCAATATACGAAATGAATGACCAAGAGATGATCAACTCGTGTCAGCACTAGAGTTCTATAACATTTTAACGATAAAAATCGTTAACATCCGATTTTTATGACTAAAAATGGTTTAACGGGACCCAATTTATTTTGACTATGACTTAATTTACGTATCTCATATCGTCTGAATATTTCCATTATTTATTCCAATTTATACGTTCTACCGTCCAAGTCTCGGGGAAGACAAATTATGTGAATCCGAGGTCGAATCTAGTAATCATCTCATAATCGTTATTACTTAAAAATATAGTGCACATTATGATCAACGTTTCTCTTTCTCATTTTTTATTTTCATTGTCATTGAAAAACGGTGCCGTAATCCAAGACCTGCCCTCCGCAATTTTGTGTTTTATCTACTGCCGGGATTTACTTGCATCCGATGGACTTTGTATGGCCCTGCAATCTTCCGCCGTTGAGCTGTATTATTGGTTCATCCGCCTTCTAAGGTAAAACAAGTAATGTATGGCGTTTAGCTCTTGGGTACCTGCATAAATTCTTAGACCTTACGTACCGCATTGGTAAATGCGAGATAGCCACTCTTTATCCGAAAGGCTACGTTAATGCCCCACATCGGGACTAGATTAGTACTTACGGTTATGCACTTCAGACAATAGACCCTCTCTCGAGATATGGAGATACAACTTCATTAGGGTCACATAGAACTTGTCCTGCCTTATGGTGCAGATTCCTGGGTCACATCACACGTTGCTTAAACATCACTGGAAGCCTTTGAGAAACAAAAGCTCCGAAAAATATATGGTCCTATAATGGAGAACGTATCTTCTAAATAACAGATAATGAAGTGCAATCAAATTTTTTTTAACTTATTAAACAATAAGCTGTTCTAGCGAATGCATGTTGTACATCCTAAAAGCTTTTGGAACAGTAATTTTGCTTCTCAAACGCATCAGTTACGACATTGAACACATTTTGAGTTTGTTCTGGTGTTCCATGGCTTTGTGTAAATCGAAACTGATTGTCTGCAATAGTATGGAAATTTTCTAATATTAGGAATAATAAACCGTAAGACATTTCCTCAAATATTTTGAAGAGGGTTTCAAACACACTAATCTGCCTGGACAAAATGATAATAGAAAATGTTCGAGTTTAGCGGTTTCGGAATCAATATGAACTCAAGAAACTTCCATTTTGTCAGGAAATAATTAAGTCCCAGAATTTGCATTGTCAATCTGTGTTCGAAATACAGCACTCTTACGGGCAAGAATTTTGATGTGTTAATATATATAGGCACGAGGGACTAAACTCATAAAGTGAACACATCCAAACACAGTTTGTCCGACTGAGATCACAGACTGTTTGGCGTTAAACTCCTCCGAAACGGCTGGACCGATTTGTACAAAATTTTGTGTGCATTTCGGGTACATCACAGAATCGGTCAACATCTATTTTTCATACTCCTAAATAATAAGGGCGACCCACCCCTATAGGGAACACAGATTTGTTCCGCGAGCACAGATTGCCAGACCGCGAAAAAAACACACACAGATGTAGCGGCAGCGAATAGTTGTCTTGTGTGGGTACGGACCATTCTCAGAGCAAAGAGAATAATGACATGGTTATACGTATATAAAAATGAGATAGCAAGAGAGCGTCGAAAAAGGTGTGAGTTTGTGTAGCGTATGTACGAACATAACAATGTATATATGTACATGTGGCTGTTGGCTTGCATTCTCTTTGTTTTTTGTGGGTATAAAATAAAAAGTATTAAGCAAGAAAATAATGACACATGTGCTTGCACTGGTCTTTAAATAACTTTAAGTATTAATATTATTTAAATGTAATATCATCATACGATTGAACGCTGGTTTTTATTTTCCAATGTAAAATTTACTAATGTGTTCATAGATATCGAACAGGTACCGTGTAGAAAAAAAGTGTTAACACATCGCCCGTGAGTTCGAACACTAATTGGATTATTTATTTCACCTTTTTCTTCAATAGGATTTAGTAGTCTGTTATGTAGACCCATTTGTAGTGGAATGATAAAGAAAATCAAAATTTCTTATTTTTGTGGTGTGGTATTAAAGAAGAATGGTTTAGATGTGGCTTCTAGATGATCAGCGAATGTTTCTTCTATACTTTTATCCGTTCTGGAAGAGGTTCGATCGAAATTTCTGATTAGGATATTTCTTTTTGAAGGTCATCATTTATATCCTCTAGGTATTGAGCTTAACCATCATCAACTTAAATAACTATTTTTACTTGTGCAACTTCTTTCGAAATTCAACCTCATAATTCCTGGCAAACTTTATGGATATTTCAAATCTAACCGCAGTTCTTGATGAGCGGTAGTATTGAATCATGTTATTGAAAAACACATCAAACTAAATGGGAGCTAAATCTCAATTGCATTGAGAATTCTTTAATATGTAACTGCTGGAAAGTGTCGCAAGCAGAAAAACACAAGACACATTTCACCCACATATTTTTTTATTGGGCTTCAAGTATTATTTTTATTGAAAATGCAATAGCATTCAAACATTTATTTAACAAATGCAATGTTTTAAGTGTTATTTTCCAACATTGCAATAGTAATAGATATAGTACTTGAATTAAATACTAAGGGCTATTAAATTAACCTTTTGTTTTCAACAAACGTGCCTATAGTATAATAGTTTGCTCATCTATTTTCTCCTGTGTACTCTCTGTCCTGGTTCTCTTCTTCGACTCATCATCGACAATATTAATTGATGATAATTAAGAAACGGATATCGACTAATTGGCTTTCATTGCCTCAAACTGTACAAAGGAAGTGAGTGTGTAGCCTATGCGAGCATTTTACTCGCAGACGAGTACATAAACTTTGAATAGCAAATGGCCTTTAATTAGAGTCAATAAATCATGACGAAATGAAGAAGAAGATTCCATTGATTAGAGTACATATTAGTGAGTTGGTATGAGAATTATATGAATTGAAAACCGTTTAAATGCTCCCAATGATTAGTGATTAACCTTTGATTAACCGTTTGGATACTCCCAATGATTAGTTATTAACCTTTGAGATAATAAATTCATGCGTCAATGCAAGAAATGTATTCACCGAAAAGGTCAAGAAACACTTAAGATTTTATTCCTCATTTTCTTATATAAAAACAATGATTTTGAGTATGTTCTTGTAGTAAAACTTAGGCATAAATGGTCAATTCTACATAAATTCTTGACGTCTAATATACTTTATGTATATAATTTTTGAAAATGCAATGAACTAAAATTTGATTTTTTTTTAGTTTTCCCAACCGGAAAGTGAAAAACGCTACGAAACTCGACCTGACCCCCTTTCGATCTTAATGAAACTCTGCACTTTTGTTCCTAGTTCGTGAGAATAACGTCAGTCTAATTCATAATAATGTAGTGTGGCCGCCTGTGTTCCAAAACAAAATTATTTAAACTTACGTTGGTACTAAAAACTTGAAGATTCAGCCATGGGTAACACGAATATTGTTCTTTGCATCATCTGACATTACATTTTTAGGCAAGATTTTCTGTCGCCATAAGTTAAGGGGTGGGGTGGGGCAACTTTAAATTGAAATGCGAGTTTGGTTTCGTCACTAGATGTCTACAATTTCAAATTTTCTTCCCCAGAGTCGCCAATTTTTTATTTATGCTCTTGCGAGTTCGTAACGTCTTCCAAACGGATCCGCCAAATCGCTATTTCACTGACTCTTATGTTTTAAGAACTCGTAGAGGGGTCGAAATGGATCGCGATAAAAAATATGCTGAATTTCAAAAGGTGTCACGAACGTATTTTTTCCCAAAATTTAATTTTATGACCGATTTCGTTAGTATTTATTTAACGTATGAGAAATTCATACTACAAGCTTACAAGGTCTGCAACATTTTCCTAATTGAAAAATGGTTGGGTTTTGTTAAAATAATAGAGAATTCAGTCAAGCACACAAACTGGCATGGCTAGTTTGCTTTTATGCGTTGACTCCCTATCGAAATGTCACCCACAAATTGTTGTTTTTTTTTCTGCCATAGTAGAAGAAGTCAGTAAAATCTATACTTCTTAATTTTTTTCTAAAATAATATTAATTTAACGATTGTTTATTTAATTTTTTTTGTGTATAAAAAATTCTATTGAATAAGCAATTAATTGATTAACTTCATTTGACACTTTCATATTAATAATTAAATAAACGACATAAGAATTTATCAACCTCAATTTACGTGAAAAGTTTAATCTCTACCTGAATGTAGGGAAACCAATAATAATATTAATGGTTGACTTTTGATTTACAAAATAGACTTTAATAATTCTATTAATTTTTTCTTTGACAGATTCAATAACAGTACAGATGCAATGGTATTTTCGATTGATTTAAAATTATTAATTGTTATTGAACAAAATTATTGACTACATTGAAATATAATGTGAAATAGCTATGAGAAATTCTTTATCTAAGGTGATTAAAAAAATCAATGTTAGACTACGTTTGAATGTCTCCCGTATTTCACTTTTAAATTAAATTGCACGGCATTGATTTCGCTTTGTTATTATACTTATAATTTAGTACCTAATTTTTGCTTATATTTCTCTTAATCGCGCATTTATTGTCGCATTGATTGTTTATAGCATTTGTAGTTTTGGAGGTGTTTCAAAAGAAATCATCCGAAGTTGTTTGGCTCTCATTTTTTGTCTAAATGAAAAACTTCGATTCTGTTTTTTGATCATGTTTTTTTGAACCTTTAGAATTTTATTGGTTAAGCTGAGAAGATGATATCGGTTAAATGGACGCCGTCACAATTGAGTACCAAACGGGCTCGTTGTACATATTCTCGCACGCGTGTCGAATGTTGACCTTGAAGGCTTAAAAGGGTCTCGGTACGGTTAAATCGGGCGATCTTGCGGGCCAGTGCAAATCGTCAAAACGAGAGATGAGGCGACCCGGGAGCGCCGCCTTCAGAATATCGGTTGTGGCTCGCGCAGTGTGTGCCGTTGCTTCGTCCTGTTGGAACCACTCGGTTAACATGGCCCTATAGCGCGCACCGTCCACTCTTGTCATTTGACCAGCGGCGTTCTCAAAAAAAATGGTCCGATGACTCCTACAGCGTGAACAGCGCACCATGCAGTCACTCTGAGCGGATGTAATGGTTTCTCGTGCATCACGCGTGGATTGGTGCCCCAGAAGCGAAAGTTTTGCTTGTTCACGTACCCGCTGAGGTGGAAATGAGCCTCATCGCCCATTATGATTTTGGTGGAAAAATCGTCAACTTCGTTCACGAGATTGAGGATGGCTTGGCCGTAGGTTACACGCGTTTGGCGGTCGACTTGACTTTGTATGGGAACCTGTGCAGGTCTTTGACCAAAATTCGCCATAGGGACGACCGGCTGATGGCTAATTTGGACGATGTTTCTGGCGATAGCTCGACATCCTCGGCAACAGCGGCAATATTCTGGGCAGAACGGGCGCTCCGGGGCCGGCAACTCCTGACAATGTCTCGTGTGGTCCAATACTCTTCAATATTAGTCGAAGAGTATTGTCGGAGGGCGGGGAATCGGCGACGGTATTCGCGCTGCGCCAACACCACAGACGAATTGTTACTCAAAAAAATTGACATGATTATTCCGCGTTCTTGGGGAGTTTATCGCTCCATGGCTTGTTTACTTGTATTCTACATCTGTCTAGTCCACAAATGTTAAAACAGATTTGATATTGACGGCCATTTGCAAAAACAAGAGCATCTTCCAATAGGGTGGTCACTTTTGAAACACCCTGTAGTATGTCATGATCTTTAATTTGTCATTGTATGTTTACAATTTCATCATGGAGAGATATAGACGGAAACAACGATTACAACGTTTATTCAATTTGTTTATCAAAATAATCGTTCTCCAATTGTAACTTTTGGTGCGCTTTAGTCATTGTATGGTCATAATAATGTAGTTATTGTCTTTGGTTTTCCAAACCAAACTGAGACCACAATATAAAACTTTGTACTTAATAAAAATGTAAATGAAAAGTTCAGACATATGCAACTGTTGCAAGGATGTTTGCTATGTATTTGAATTAAATGGGGATACAAAATCTTTGAAAATCCATGAATATTGTAAATTTTCTGTAAAGAAAGATAAAAAAAGGATTACACTGTATGATAATAAAAACTTTTTAATTTTAGTTTTGAATGTTTTAGCAATTAGTTCTCGAATACTTAACTAGGAGTACTAAACAAATCAAATGACTTTGTTATAATTTTAAATGGCCTCATTTTCCTTCAGCATGATATTGTGCCCCTTAAATACTATACGTCACTTGACTGTATTGATATTATTATTAGCTTTTCACTTGCCTTAAGTGAAATAATTCGTTATTTTATTATAATTTCTAATGCTTAGTACAATAAATGTTAATTTATTCTTCAAGTTTGAATAGCTTATGTTCCAACGAAAAGTAGGTGTGTATATCTTATAAGCACAGTGCACAAAGACTTCAAATAGAGGATAACCAGTCGAAGACACCAGGAATACTAGAGTTTTATAGCCATCCAAAGGCATGGTTGGATACACTCGACCAACTAATTGCCACATGTACTTGTAAGCGGAAGACTAATCGGTGGCCTGTAGCTCTATTCGCAAATGTGCAAATATGAAGATGAAAAGTAATGGCGGAAGACACGGCAATATTGTACTGTCGACAGGAAGCTACAAAGAAAAATTCAAAGAGAGGCCGTTGTCACTTCAGTGAAAATAAGTCAGATAGTACTAAATATAATATAAAATGTATGAATTGTAACTTATTTGTGTGCAAAACTCATTCCTATGTAGAAACTATATGTAATACTTGCAAATAAATTGTATTGGGCAAAATGTGCCCAACATGCCAGATTCGTAACTTTTTTTCTTTACACAATGAGGGTTAAACAAGAAATTTTCCAACATATGTTAGCCTAGACACAAACCAAAGCAAATGTAGCCAATATAGTTGATAATACTGGGTTGTAGCGTAATAGCATTAAAGAAAGCTGTTTAATTTTTTTTCATTATCATTTGCGTAAAAAAATTATAGGCAAGTTATGCTTCCAAATGCAGTATTGGCGCGGGTGAAGTGGAATTAAAAATTACATGAGGTGTCAGGGGACACCCGGTTGGAACGAAGTTCCTTTCGCTATACTTATTAGTTAGTTCCAACGCACCTAAGGCGCCTGTTGAAAAATACATACAAATAAATATTTTATTTATTGAATGTATTTTTTAAAAAAAAGTATATTTTTAGGCCCCTTTTGTAAGAATGTGTATTATATTTTCCCGAAAATGTCCTTTCTTTGATGAGGGGTACTTCTTTTGCAGTGAAAGGATTAGGCATAGCTTCTCACAAGCCAGTAAGCTGTGCGCGTTCTAGTTTTACACACACTGATTGGGTCCTACAGTTTTACACCGGTTCCGAACGGTATTTGGAGAAGCTTTTTCATGGGTGAATACTCGATAGTGTCGCCGTCACTAAGCTCAGAAAAGGCTTAAGAGTATGCATTTTTTTTCCAAAAAATACTTTTTTAAGAACAGGTACTTTTTAAAAAAGTGGTACTCTTTTTAGGATAAGGTTATTTTTTAAGAAAATTTACTTATTTTCAAGAAAACAAAAGAAAAGGTGTTACTTTATTTTTAAGAAATGGTACTTTTAAGAAAAGCAATTTTTGTAAGAAAATCTATTTTTTGTAAAAGAAGGTATTTTGTTTTTTGAAGAAAAGCTTTTTTTTTACTAAAGAACAGCTACAATTTTAACAGTAGGGACTTATCTCAAGACAAGTTATTTTGTTTTACAAAAAAAGGTATTCTTTAAAGAAAATTTCTATTCTTTAAGATATGGCAATTTGTTGTAAGGTAATGTACTTTTTTAACAGAATGTTGTTATTTAAAAAATTACTTTTTTAAGAAAAGGTACTTTTTGTATGAAAATTTTCTTTTTTAAGCAAAGCTACTTCTTTAAGATGCTATTTTCTTAAACTTCTTTCACTTTGGCTTTTCGAAATTTACTTTTTATTCGGTTCATAATACAATATGTAATAAACAGGCTCCACCTAGAAAATTTCCCATTAAGCAAGAAATATGTTAGTCTGGACACAAACCAAAAGTACGAGTGTTAGAGTGCTGTCAAATATAATTCCATGCTGAGGGTTGTGTTCATGGATTTGCCAGTCTTGCACTTTGGTTTTTCTAAGTTTACTTTTTATTGGATTCAAAAATAAAATATGTAATACACAGGCTCCACCTAGACAACTTCCCTTTAAACTAAACCAAACCAAAAGTACCCAATATAGATGATAATAATGGGTTGTAGTAAAGTAGTTTAAAAAAAAGTTGTTTACAAATTTTTCATTTAGCCCCCATCCCGCAATATGCAAAAAGAACTTCGTTCCAAAAATATGTTGTTATCATGCTTTTAGTCAATCTAGCCATAGAGTGATTTAAATATGTGAATCTACTCTGGCTCTATTCATGTAATACGGTAACTAGCTTTTTTCAATTTTGTCCAAATTATTAATAAGAACACCGATCGAGTCCTTTTAATTCTGCACATATCACACTTTAAATTTATTGAGTTTCAACCTTTAACTTTATAATTCAATACAATCGTAGCACTAATTTGTTGTTGAAGCTGCCTAATTACTAGTAGTTTAGTATTTATATTCAAGCATAAATATTCAATATTCATCTTCTAATTATAAATCAGCTCACATTATCTACCATTTGTTTTCAATTTGAAAACAAAATAAATTTTGTGGTTGCACATTTGCCTTCAGTGCACTCAAACACATCCACATACAATGCCACATTGTGGTAGCGGTTTCTGTCATTGCGAACCATTATTGAAATGCCAAAGGACAAATGTGTTCGTCTAGTGGCATACATATGTAAGTGAACGTTTAGATACATATTTCGACAAAAAAGCTAACTTTTTTTAATATTGGGAATTTTTTTTTTCAAAAATATTTCATGACGTCGTTGATGAAATTTTCTACAATAGAGGTGTTTTTCGTAACCTATATTAATTAGCATCAATTTTGCGAAAAGAACGCATTGATATTGAGTATATTCAACTTGGCTTCATCACGTAATTATTCATTTTTAAATTCTTTATATTAACTTCACCTGTCTGTATGCAGGCGAAAAAACTTGGGATTGATTTGTAATCCTTTTTCCGTGATCCAATCGACAAAAATTAGTTGTCAGAATATGGGCGGGAGTGGACAAAGGGGCGTGGTACCTCTCATACAAATCACAAATTAAAAAGCCGCTATTTCTGCTCCTGTTAACGGTATTTGAACAAAATTGGGTACGTTGATTAGGTTTACAAATTCTAAGATACGCAGCAAATATGGGAGGGAGTGGTTGTCATTCAAAGTTTTTGTCTAGAGTAATGTGTAATAAATTTTCGCTAAAATCACTTTTTTCCACCTCTACTGAGTACTACTGCGCAAAAATTTTCAAAATTAACATTTTGTGGCAAAGACCTCTCTATAATCCAAAACAAATATCCTTGAGATTCAATTGATTTATTTAAAACTATTGGAAAATTTAAACTAGTCAGGTTTACTTGCTTCGTCATTTAGACAATATAAATGGTTGGTTTATACATCCCCCGTGATCGTTGATATTTTCACTTCAAATTTCATGAATGAATGAAATGTATCTCTTCATATCTTTCCTATCTCCTTATATTCCTCAAGTCCACTCTAAACAAAATTGTATACAAGTGTTTCTCACTAGTTGCCACGAGCATCAAGTGCAGTATTTGTGTTAACTTTTACAATCAAAACAAAAGTATATGAAAGTTTTACATCATAACGAATTCATTCATATGTGTGAATGTTTCAAAGAGAGAAAGTTGAGCAAAATAATAACTTCTCTGTGTTGTGCATTTGTCTGGTTGGCAGAGATGTTTACTTTGCGTTGATTGTTAGCCCTTTTGCAAATGTCAAAACGACCAAAGAGCCAATTCAAAACAAACAACTCAACCATGTCTAACAAAAAGCAAAGGGTTAAATATTATTCATTTGTAGTTCGTCCAACCCTGACAGTCTATAGAACAACATAAACTTTTAGACGAATAAATACACTCACACACCACAAGTCTATATAGTAAAACGCGCAGACAATGAGAGATGAGTAAATACATGTTTACACCCGCACGTACGACCGACCGCACAGTCATAGGCGCATATATCATACTTCCGGACTCTAGAATGCAATGTGCATGATGATGAATATGTATTGTATGAACATTTACATCCCCGGTATTATATGCTTATCTGTTATTCCAAAAACTACAGATGGTATTCATATTAGAGTATGCATGAAGATTTTTGCTGGCATATCTGGTCATTGTTACAACGGGTGCGCCATCTAACGTTTTTTTTCAACTAGTGTTTATTTTGTGAAACGTAACACTTAGCTCATGTCTCATTTGACAGATAATTAGTTTTATCCTTCGGCTAAACGAATATGGTGGTGTATACGCTTGATCAACGCTGGGAAATATTGCGACATTACTCTGAAAAGTGGGCCGGCGATCGACTTACAGAAGATGCCGATTTTGCCAAAAAAATCATCTTTTCAGATGAAACTCATTTTGATCTTTGCGGGTATGTAAACAAGGAAAATTGTCACATTTGGGGCACAGAAAACCCGCACGCATACATTGAAAAGCCGATGCACCCAAAACGAGTCACTGTTTGGTGCGGATTTTGGTCCACAGGCATAATTGGGCAATTTTTTTTCGAAAATTAGCAAGGAGTGGCCGTTACAGTGAATGGCGATCGTTATCGGGCCATGTTGAACGAATTTTTGTTCACAAAAATTGAAGAGGAGGATAACGGCAACATTTGGTTTCAACAGGACGGCGCTACGTGCCACACAGCCGAAGCTGCACTCGATGTTTTGTGCCCTGTTTTTAAAGATCGCATTATCGGCCGCAGAGCTGATGTCGTTTGGCCACCTCGGAGCTGCGATTTGACACCGTTTGACTATTATTTGTGGTGTGCCCTCAAAGATAAGTGTTACGCCGACAAGCGAGAGACAATTGACGCTTTAAAGGACAATATTCGTGAAGCCATTGGTGAAATACAGCTGCCCACAATCAATAATGTGCTTAAAAATTGGACCGATCGTGTAGGCAGCCATTTGAATGAAATTATTTTCCATTATTAACCGGAAGGATTGTACTTTCAAATAAAAAAAGAAATTTGACAAAATATTCAGTAGTTATTTTTTTTATAGCATTTTCAAAAAAAAAAAAGTTATTTGGCGGACCCTTTAGATTTCTGTTTCAATTAACACTACAGCAACATCTGCTACAACAACATATTTAAAACCACATTATATTTCGATATTTCTTTATTATTGAAGATACCGCTGCATGCGGTATTTGGACGGGGTCTCAAAAGACGTGTTTTGAAGAGCTGATTACGGGAACGTCATACTTTTGTTTATGCGAGGGTAATTGTAGCCCCTCGTAGATTTTGGTTAAAAACAAAATATTGTTGTGTCATTGTGGGGCTCAATATATATTCTCAATATACATTTATCCGGTATTTGATGAACCACGATAGAGTCAAATGGAATACAATTTGACCATTTAAACAAATTTTATTGGCATAATACCTAATATTTGGGAACAAATATTTTATATATTGTATATGATTCAATGGCAGAAACAGAGGTTATATATTTATTAATTGATAGCCATTATTTGCACAAAAATATCATTATTATGTCAAATCGAATTCGATTTAAATTGATTGATTTCCATCACACACCATATATTTTTTACATTTTGAATTAGTTTTATTTCACGGCAACATTTTGAAATCGTAATCAGGTGCTATTTCTTTTCAATCCTTCAATTAAAATTTCAATTTATTTTTTTCCTTAATAATTTGTTTCTAATTTTTCGATCTTTATTTGACTAATTATTCTCGACTAATTGTTCCAGCTTAACGTCTCTTCAGATTTCATAAAACTTTTTTGCTTTATTCGATATTTCGATTTCCTTTGGAAATCTTCTTATTAATTATAACAAACAAACATCAATACAAATTAAAATGAAAATTTTTGACAAATTGTGAAAAGTAATACTATTTATACATATTATAATATAGTAATATTTACAGAAACTAGAAAAATTAAATTGAATATTGATGTTTGTTTGTTATAATTAATATAAAAACTTTCGAAAAAAACAAAAAATTTTTATGAAATCTGACGAGACCTTAAGCTGGAACAATTAGTCGAGAATAATTTTTTCTTTAACCTTACTGTTAGGTTAGGAAAAAAATACGAATGTTAGGTTAAGGGACTATTTGGTCCATACTGGAATTTTCATGCGGAATACCAATTTAATCGCATTCGTTGTATATATTTTAGTTCAATATTCACTAAATATTGTTATTATTATTATCATCTTTGTTTTGAAAATAAATGTAAAGAAAATCAAAGGAAATATACTATGGACCAAATGGTCCCTTAACCTAAGATTCGTATTTTTAACGAATGTTAGCTTAAGAGACCATTTGGTCCATACTGCAATTTACAAACAAAATAACCATCTATTCGTATTCTCTGTATCTATCTTGGGTTAGTAATACTCAAATATTTTTATTATTATTGTTATTTTATATTTTGAACATAATTGTAAAGAAAATCAAAGAATATATTCTATGGATCAAATGGTCCCTTAATCTGAAATTTGCAATTCCTTATTTGACTCAGTCCTGTTTCTAGTTAGAAAATTTAATTTTTGCTCATGCCATTGGTTTATACAAAAGATCACGTGACCTGAAAAATGAAGTCAGTATATGTCACCGTTCAAAACTTACAAAGAAAACTAAACTTTTGGACCAAATGGGTTTAATCTAACAGCAGAGTTAATAAAATTCAAATATTCAGTAATATTATTCAGACAAGAAATTGGGTACCGTGCAATAACTCCCAAATGAAATAACTCCCAACGAAATAACTCCCAATGAAAAAAATTCCAATAAGAATGAAATAACGCCCAACTGAAAAAAATTAAATAACTCCCAAAGGCAAAAATGAAATAAGTCCCAATTTCTGGGACTTATTTCAAAATGTAAAAATAAAACCCAATAAAAATGAATTAACTCCCAATGATATAAGGCCCAACAAAAATGAATTAACTCCCAATTTTTTTTTGGTTTCCTTTTACAGAACGCTTTTTATTTCATAATTATATGTAAGCATATACATAGTCGTAATAATAACTACGATCTAGCTGCCGGACCCGCGCCGCGCCGCGTCGAGCCTCCGCCCCCCCCCCCCCTTCCGGTTGACATACATACCTTTTCATAATATTCAATATGAATCAAAAGAAGTTGCTTAAAGCATCCAAGCGGTACAATTGAAAAAGTGCCATCGATTAAAATTCGTCTAGAATTGTTGTTTTGCTTCTTTGGAGTGAAATAAATTCCAACAGGAATGCAATAAATTCCAATTAGTTAAGAAAAATGAAATAAATCCCAACAAAATGGGAGTTATACGACTTAGAAGTTATTTCATTATGAAATAACTCCCAATTAGAAATTATGACATAAGTCCTAACGCATTGGGATTTATTTCATAATGATATTATTCCCAATTTATATGGAATTTTGTTAATTTTTTGTTGGGACTTATTTCACTTTTTTTTTTGGGATTTATTTCATTTGGGAGTTATTTCACGGTACCAAGAAATTGTACAAATATGATCGATCAAAACTTTAAAATGCTGCCGTGAAAAAAAAGTATTTGTAAAAATTTTTAAAATATATTTTTCCAACTATGTTATATGTCGATTGAGCCCTATATTGACCCAAAAATTAAATACGCCAGGAATCGGAACCCCAGCGGTAGGAGACTATAAGTACCACCGAATAAAATAATTGTACATTCCGAAAATAAGATTTAAATTCCCTTTCGCGATTAAAACTGTAAAAAACGCGGTATTTCATATACCCTAATTTCAAAACCAAAACCGGTTAACTGAATTTCCGCCCGTTAACCGTAAGTCGGTTTTTAAAAAGTGATATTTTCGCAGAACTGGCTTCACCATTTATTTCAGGTCAATTAACTGGGTTCTTCGGGTTTTATACAACTGATATAATAACGCAGAATTAAAAATCTAAATTCTTTATCATAGCTCACTATGGTTACTGACCCCATCAGACAGACACAAAAGACTTTTCCAACGATTTATTTTGCCGATGGTTTTCTGAAGTAAGTTGTCGAAGGCAAAATTAGTCATATCTGTCTACCCCGATTTAGATGTAAGTTCCGGAAGTAATGACAACACAGGTAGTATGTAAACAGAAATACATAGAAAAATAAGCAGTTCACAATTGAAACAAATCCAAACGCATATTTACTCAACGATGATTTTGCTTAACCCTGCTGTTAGATTAGGACCATTTGGTCCAAATTTTTTCTGTTTTCCCTTGTAACTTTGGAACGGTGATATATACTGACTAAATTTTTCTGCTAATGGGGTCTTTTAATAAAACAATGTTATGTGCGAAAATTAAATTTTCTAACTTTATTCAGGACTGAGAAAAATACAAAATGACGAATCTTAGGTTAGAGGACCATTTGGTCAATAGTACATTTTTTCATTACCAAGCGAATGTAAATTCATGTCAAATATTTAGAAGATGTTTTTGATATGTCAAATACTTGCTTTAGAAATTATTGAACCAAAATAGTTACAAAGGATAAGATAAAATTATTATTTTGGATGAAAATTCCAGTATGGACCAAATGGTCCCTCAATCTAAGATTCGTAAGTTTTTTCATTACCAAGCGAATGTAAATTCATGTCAAATATTTAGAAGATGTTTTTGATATGTTAGCGGATGTTTTTGATATGTCAAATACTTGCTTTAGAAATTTTTGAACCAAAATAGTTACAAAGAATAAGATAAAATTATTATTTTGGATGAAAATTGCAGTATGGACCAAATGGTCCCTCAATCTAAGATTCGTAAGTTTTTTCTAATCTAACAGCAGGGTTAATTGAAGAAGTCAACTATAAAAACAGATAGGTTGAATAAAATAAATAAATAAATAAAGGGTGGGCCATGTAAAATTTGGAATTTGAACCCCCCGTTATATTGAAGCAGAAGGCCCAGTTTACATTTATGAAGAGACAGATTATTAGGTAAAGGTCAGAAATATACAAAATGGGTTGCCTTACGCTTGAAGACGACTGTTAAATATTAAAAAGTTTCAGCCAAATTGTTGGGCCTTCAAATCAAACTCTAAGAAATAAATTTAATGGAAGTAGAGTTCTAACAACGCCGATAGTGCATCAATTTGTGAAGCACGTTTGTCAATCTCGGCATTATTGAAGAAAATAACTGGTCTAAGTGCTCGACCAGTAGCTAAAAGTATGCAATCAACATCAACTCGCCACCGTTCGTAGCAATGAAACATTTCTCTCAGTTCTTAACGCAGAATGTTGTACAAGCTACTCGGTACAAAGGCTTAAGTCAAAATAGTCCAAGACCCTAAGCCGCGCGGCCATCCGGTGCGTTTTCACTTCGCTCAATGGGCTAAAGATAGTTTGGCTGAAGATGAGCATTTTTACCGAAAGATAATATTTTTCTATGAAGCTCATTTTCACTTCTGGGCTAAGTAAACAAACAAAATTGTCGCATTTTGGGCTCAAGAAATCCACACGTCGTCGAGGAAAAGCAGATGCATCCACAACGAGTGACTGTTTGGTGCGATTTTTGACATGGTGTTCCTTTTTTCTTCGAAAATATGCAAGGAGCCACTGGTACCATCAATGGAAAAGGATGACATGGACGAAGTATGGTCTAAACACGATGGCGCTACCTGCCACACAGCTAACTTTACAGTCGATATTTTACGCACTGTGTTCGAAAACCACATAATCAGCAGAAACTCGGAAGTCCATTGGTCGCCTCGCAGCTACGATTTGAACCCATTAGACTATTAGCTCTGGACTAATATCTCTAGTGAAAGATAAGTGTTACGCAAAACAATCCAGAGTCCAGTAAGGGCATAAAATATGTAATAAACCGCTAATAATTAGTTTTTTTTAAAGCGAAATTACATTTCCAATTTTATATGGCACACATTTTAGTTTCCCATCACATACCAAGAAGGCATAGCCTGACACAGTCTAATTGGGACCTGCAGGTTCTCACCGGTTCCGAGCGGTATGTTCAAAAGTTAATCGGTTGTCGATCCCAAAATTCAATAATACCGCGTTTATGATGCAACCGAAATCTCGATTATCCAGATTTCCTTCACAGGAACAGCTGATTTGTGTATGGAAAATCAGATGTTTACGCCACGAAATCTAGATATCTCTAGACTTCGAGTGCAGTATAAACATGTTTTAAGACTGAGTTTAAAATAGACGATGTTTGTAAAATGCATAGTTTACCATTTTGTCATTAAATCGTCATGTGATATCAAACATTTAGACCTATCCATTTGGCCTACGTAAAGTCCAAATCTAAAATTGGGAGCTAAAATTACTCGCGTTGCCCTTCAAATACCATTCGGAGTTATCGGCCATTTGAATCTCAGAATCGTGTATGTCATAAAAAATTAAATTTAAGCCTAAGCAGCAAACCACATATTTTTCAGGCAAATCATATAGTTATGCGCCGAGTGAAATATTTCGAAATCCATTTCATACACTTTAGATGCGTCCTTTGTATTCACAACCTACAATCGAATACAATAAAGTACATAATTTGGTATCGAATATTCTAGTAGCGAAAATGAAACCTATTTGCATACTGCTGTTGTTATAATTGTTTGTTTTATGTTAAATTAATACCGCTGCCTGATAAAATGTCACAGTGGCAATTTCGACTTGTAATTAAAATCAAATCAAATCTCAATTTAGTAACAATTTCTTACAAAACCCAATTTGTTGAAACAATGTAATGTAACCAATATTTGTGCGTTTTAGATATTAATATTAATACTAATATTAATATTAAAATTAATTTTGTGTTTGGTTTTCAATCTAACAATTATTTTGGTTGCATTTGTTTTATCAGATTTTCCGTACGCTACAAAAAATGGTGTTTATTATTAATATATCCTTTTTCACTGAGATAAATATCTGAGTGTTATTAAGAGGTTTGTTGCCGATAAAATTTGTTACAATAAAACTATATATGGAAGCGTAATAAAAATACTGCTACAAAAAACTAGTATTATTAGACTGAATCGTTTAAAGGAAATTGTATTGATTACACTGCGTAACAACGTTGTGGAGGGCGAATAATTCACTTGCATAATGAAGTTATACTACTCAAGACATATCAAAACTCCGAAAGGACGATCCCTCTTTGGCCTGACTTTTTTCTATGGCCTGGTGTCATTTTTATTTTGAGCTGAAATTGTGTTTTAAAAATGTCCATAAAACTATGTTTGGCATTATCGTAGCGCATTTTCGAGATAAAATGTCTTCAGTGAATTTGAATGAGACCTTTTTTCGCAGCAAATTTCAATCCTCCATGAAGAAAACTTACGTGTCCTTTTCGTCCGTATTTCGAGAAATATCAAAAAGTACCTTGAAACGTAACATTTGGACATTCACATATTCGAGAAAAAGGTTGTTCAGAAAATTTCACTAACGATTGTCAATGACAAGGAATCGATATTTTTTTTGCCGGTCCTTTTGACCCTTTTTCGCACTAGTGTTAAGATAGCGATATAGAATATCCAGTTTAAGGGTTTAAGTATACTTGAAAATGATTACCTGTTAATTTCAGAAAAGACCGCAGAAAGTTATATATCGAGTCCATGTTTAGAATTTTAACTTTAAATTCAATAGGTGCCTTGATTTTCTGCTCGGTTTTCACCTAGGCAAATGCACGCAGGTATAGGGGAAACCGTCTACCCTCGAAAATACCTGTTGAAATTTCTTGGTAGAGTAGTTAAAATAATGCAGCTGACTACTTTTTTAAACGAAGATTACCAAATAATATATTAAAGAATATTTCGAGTTTGGTTTCTTATTGCGTGCGTAATTACATATACAATATTCGTTAGTCTGAAATTTCAGGTGGAGGACAAACCAAAAACATATAATTTTCGTTTAAAAATATTCAGATGTTGGACAAATTTAGCGATAAATTTAAAGTTCACGACTACAAAATGCGACGAAACGGACCCATTATATATAAGGACTTTAATTGTCCACCCCAAAATCAGCAGGTAAAACTGTAGTAGGATATTTAAATCCTCAAATTGGTTATTCATATATTATACTTAATTAAATACATCATTTTCCTTAGTCTGAAATATTAGAAAATGTACAGATGTAGGACATATTTTGCGATAAATTTAATGTTTATGACTATTTAATAAATGGACTCGTTATCTAAATAAATATTTAATTTTTCACGGCCTATTCTAAAATCAGCAGGTGACAATTTTGTAGGATATTTTAATCCTCAAACTGGTTATTGAAGGTCGCTGTCCAAACACGGCTTTGAAAAATCACCACCTGGCCCGGCAAAAGTTGAAGATATGAGTTACGTGTCTTTGAGAAGCCCTACTGACATATTCTTTTCAACATTTTAATGGAACATATGAATGCCCAAAAGTATCTTTTTAAGGCATGTTTTTGAAATTTCTCGAGATAAGGCTGAAAAGGACTTGTAAGGAATCGAGATAGGGGATAGCAAAAATTTACAAAAATCTCATTCACTTTCAATGCACATAACTTGTCTCGAAAATCCGCCACAGTATTGAAAAAGACAGGTGTTTGCTAATATTTTAAAATCTTTTTCACTTGCAAATGAGAACTTCATCAGCCAATAAACAAATAGGGTGACCTAAAAGGGGCCTGTTCATCGGGAGTTTTAACCTATTTTTAGCTATATAAAGATCATTATATTGAAAATTATCTTTATATGGAAAACTTATCTCATAAATGTTTACAGATACCGGCTATTAAAGATATCAAATACTAGTCATTTAACCGACTCCATTTTTTTTCCGACCGAACGCATCTGGTACTTCAACAAAAGCTTACTTTGTAAGTAATATTTTTTTGATAAAACTAAATCTTTTAATTTGTATTAGTTTCCTTTCAGAAATTTCGTCTAAATATAAGAGTGTTTCAACACCCCCTAAACTTTATATTGCACTCCATCATTGCGTTTTGGATCTTGTATTCTCGTCATGATAAAAAATTGAGTTGAAAGTATCTGTTCGAAAACTCGAAAAGTGGCTCAAAATGGGTTAGTATACTCACCTAAGGCTTTCATTCCGTAAATGTATCATTCATCGCAAGACAACTACCTTCATTTTGTTGCACAGTGTTGTCGAAAACTAATGTGGCGTTACAGTCCCGCAAATAAGGGAAACGATTAGTTAAGTATAGCTTGACCTGTATAAAGCTGCAATCATTTATTAGTCTTCGAAGGCGAGCAAAATCTGACAAAACTTGTTCGAGCACCAAGCAATACAAAGCATAACTGGTCATGTGAAAACAGTTCCATAATTATAGTTAATCAAAGGAAGTGTAACATTTGTGACTGGTTTAGTTACCATATAACATTGGCAAATTATTGATGGGCATATAACTACAAAGCAATTCTTCAACAAATTTACTGTAACCATTAGTTTAATTCTACAGGTGGCATCTTAGCTAAGAATGGATGTCAAGCTTAGAACCCATACCAGGCTGTCAAGTAACCAACAGACAGTGTCATGTCTTTGTCATGTCAATTTGCTTTTCATGCGGTGTCTTAGTAGTGGCGGCAGTAGTGGACTCTCTAGATCTAAAGCCACGCCGATAAGGTCCAATCAGGTCTGCAATAGAGGTCTTAGCAATGGATGAAAAGTTTATTTCATGGTAGTTATCACATATACTTGGTTCAGCTTTTTTAAATACATGACATAGTTCCCTGAGACTCTAATCACTAACTAAATTGTGCATATGACGAGGTGTACGAGCTTTACTAGCTCATCGCCACCAGTGGTAAATAGCGCTGCCGGGAGCTCATCAGCATCTGCGGTTTTATATATTTAAGTCGGGAGATTTCTATTCTAACCTCGTTTTGGTGTTAAGGGGGAAATCGACATCTGCTTCCTTTATTTCCTTAAATGATCTGCGAAAATATTTCCGTCCAGCGTGATCTGCGAAAATATTTCCATCCTCATGTTGACCGAAGCATATCCCTTTATTGGTGTTAGAATTTTAAATTTTGGGTAGAACTTTCAGGCTTCGCTCTTGCTTTTGCCAAGATTACATTTTATCACCCTCACGCTTTCTCTAGTGTCATTTTTGCACTTAAATAAGCAGGTTAATTCCGTCCTTGTGCCACCCTGTTGCAGCATGCGATGTAATTGGCTGAAGTTTATTTCATGAACAATTGAAGACCCTGGTGGAAGAAAGTGCTAACTCACGTTTTTTCAAAAACAATATTTTCCTTATTTTAATGTTTAATGTGATTCAAAACAAATTAAAAAAAAATTAAATTTAATTTTAGTAATTTAAATATCAGAGGTTGACTTTTTCTTATCTAAAATAAAATCAGATACCATTGAAACATTAAACGAAAGAAAATATTGTTTTTGAAAAAAAGTGAAACCTTCTTCCACCAAGGTCTTCAATTATATACTACACATTCAACACAATCCCTCGACATCGTGGCCAGCGAGGGTGTTAGACCGCTTGTTAGCCTGCTCAATTCATGCTTTAATGCCATTGTACGTACAAAATTGTATAGAAAACGGTTTCAATGATTTACGCAAATGTCAGGAAGATAATGGTTAACCAATGGTCGGTTGTTGTTGGGTTTGAAAACACCTAAAATCCAAATGCCCACAAATTGGTCACACTACTCTCGAATCGCTTATTCGCATTGTGTTCAAATAGGTGAGTAAAAATGTATATTTAAAGCATTTGCTTTTGTTTCTGGCTTTTGATGAAGATAACGTTTTTATGTTGTCTTTTTCTTGTAGCCTCACTCGAACTGACGCCTCTAGACACACCCACACATACATATTGCAATCAAACATGAGAAGTATGTTGTTAGACAAACATTCATGGGGGATATGTATAATAAATGCAGACATACTCATACCTGTATCTATTGGAGAACGGTATAACACACGGACATAATCCAAAGAACAAAAATTAAAGAAAGTATAGGAAGTTATCTATTATTAGCAAATAAGAGAGAGACACATTGAGGCATCTACAATCAGGTCAGTAGCTTCGCACTGTCATATGGAATAATAGAAATTGAAACACAACTGTGTTGCTGTTCACCTACACACCACAAAGACATTGTGTTGTTTTTTCACCCTCCTTTTACACACATCGTTAAAAGCTATTAAGCTCACATTGGAATAATTTATATGAGAGATGAAAGAAAGGTGCAAGAATGTATAAATTTTTGAATGAAAAATTGTGACTGTGCAAAAGAAAAAATATTTTTAGTTGATATAAATATTAGGGTGGGCTGAAAATTCGCTTTTTTAGAATTTTACTTGGTAATAGCAAAATTATTGTTCTTCGTAAAAGAAGAAAATTTTTGGTAAAAAAAAAATTTTAGGTTGATATCTCAGGGTCGGGTCGCCTCGCCCAACCCGGTTAAAGGTTAAAATTTTATAAAAATAATTTTTTCAACTGTGTTCATTGCAAATTTAATTCTCTACAAAAAAAGTAAAATGGTAAAATCTCCTACAGTTGATAGTTACTAAGATAATGACAATTTTGGTCATTAAAATATTTAATAATCTTAACAATTACCACAGTAGTATATTATGCTGAAAATTGTTTTAAAGTTATTGAGTAATAGTATCCAACAATTACAAATAAGATTTGTCAGTAAAATATTAATTAATTAATTTAGTTTTAGATTTTACAATTTATATATTGAAAATTAAACATTATATTGCTTCTTACAATCAATGATGGGATTTGTTTGACGAGATTCCAAAGTTGACCGAATAAATCCGTCTCTCATTTCGAAGCCACAATCAGTACTTGCTGCTTCTGTTACAAGTTTCACCGTACGTTCTACTGCTTGTGTGTGACAAGGAACATTTTCAAACTCCCACACATATTTTGGTTCATTATCATTCCTTGATAATCTGTTTCTTAATTCAGCCGTGCGTGTATTGTTTATTATTGTTTGTAATTTAATAAATTTAAAACAATTTTCAGCATAATATACTATTGTGGTAAGTATTGTTAACATTATAAAATATTTTAATGACCAAAATTTTCATTACCTTAGTAACTATCAACTTTAGGAAATTTTATCATTTTACTTTTTTTGTAGAGAATTAAATTTCCAATGAACACAGTTGAAAAATTTTTTTTAGAAAATTGTAACCTTTAACCGGGTTGGGCGAGCCTGAGATATCACCCTAAAACTTTTTTATTTTTTACCAAAAATTTTCTTTTTTTACGTAGAACAATAATTTTGCTATTACCAAGTAAAATTCTAAAAAATCGGATTTTCAGCCCACCCTAATAAATATATCGGAAAATTATTAGACATTTAAATTAAATTAAATAAAATTACATAAAAGATTCAGTTTTTATTATAAAAAACTTAATTTTTATTTTAATTTCAGATTATGTTTTTAATAATTGTTCGGTTGTAAATATATGTATATCTATTAAAAAGTACTTTTCCTAAATGTACTTTTTCATAGAAAAATTAGATTTTAATAGATATTGATCTTGAACTGAACAATTAATAAAAACATAACAACTGAAAGATCGAATAATATAAACTTAAACGGATTTAATTTCAGATTTATAATTGACGTCAATACACAAATCGTTATTGTTAATAGACACTACTATAAGTACACCTGTCTCTAAGTGCACTTGAATGTATAATTTATATTATTTTAACCCTGCTGTTAGATTAGAAAAAACTTACGAATCTTAGATTGAGGGACCATTTGGTCCATACTGCAATTTTCATCCAAAATAATAATTTTATCTTATTCTTTGTAACTATTTTGGTTCAAAAATTTCTAAAGCAAGTATTTGACATATCAAAAACATCCGCTAACATATCAAAACCATCTTCTAAATATTTGACATGAATTTACATTCGCTTGGTAATGAAAAAATTTACGAATCTTAGGTTGAGGGACCATTTGGTCCATACTGGAATTTTCATCCAAAATAATAATTTTATCTTATCCTTTGTAACTATTTTGGTTCAATAATTTCTAAAGCAAGTATTTGACATATCAAAAACATCTTCTAAATATTTGACATGAATTTACATTCGCTTGGTAATGAAAAAATGTACTATTGACCAAATGGTCCTCTAACCTAAGATTCGTCATTTTGTATTTTTCTCAGTCCTGAATAAAGTTAGAAAATTTAATTTTCGCACATAACATTGTTTTATTAAAAGACCCCATTAGCAGAAAAATTTAGTCAGTATATATCACCGTTCCAAAGTTACAAGGGAAAACAGAAAAAATTTGGACCAAATGGTCCTAATCTAACAGCAGGGTTAAGGGATGTCACAGCGTATGAGTTATACATGTGAATTTTTGTCATTCGGAGTCTCTTTGGCTACAAACTGGGTAGGCCTACAGATGTCTCTTTACAAAGTGCATTCCAAGTGGCTAAATACTGTTGTTCAGAATGGCAGACCAAATATTGCCACCGAAAACGCGTAGTTTAGAATTATTTATTCAGTAAGTAATCAACCAAATGTCCAAAATCCACGACCCTATGGGAAGATGCTATAAGTTTTGCAAATGGTGGCGACTATCAGCTTTAGTTTAACAATTCTGAAGTAAGAGAGTTCAGAATACATATCAACATGCCGTAGAACGCTATGCCCCATAATTTCGGAATACCTGCGATTATATATTGTGGAATAATTCGATACTGAGTTTGACATAACGTGAATTTTAGCAAAGATTTCCAAACTGTCCTACTCCAACTATTCAAATTCATTTCAAACTCAAGGCGTTTAGTGGCTCTTCCCGATAAGGCTTGATAGTAAAGGCGATAGAAGGCTTTGTCGTGATCGTTCCGATAAAAATATGACGACAGTGGTTGAACATATCGAGGATGAGCCGTCAAGGTCGACGAGGCGTCATTCTGGAAAATTGGCCCTTACGCCTTCCTCTGTACTGCATATTTTGCTGATTGATTTGAAGATGCTCCATTACGATGATCATGTGCAAGATGTCGATCTGCTACTGTCTACAGACCGTCAACTCAGTATTTCCGTCTGAACAAATTTTGCGTTTCTGGGGCACTGAAATTCCACTTCTCATTCATGAAAAGCTATTACAGTACATCCACTCAAAGTCACAGAATGGTATGAGATTTACGCTGGCTTTGTCACTGGGCATTATTACTCCGAGAACGCCGTGACTAACTCATTTACTTTGACTGGTGAGCGATACAGAACCATCACCAAAGCGATTTCCTTAGCTCAAATTGATGAATTGGGACCATCTCCAGGAATCGAACCCACGTTCTCATGCACAGCAGCCGCGCACACTACCATTGCACCATCGGTGACACTGCACGCCGTTATTTTGAAGGAAGCTTCTCCGGCCGTTATATATTTAATTTTAGCGACTTGTAGTGCATCGCCGAAATTTAACGCTAAAAACTTCTTCCTTTCTGGTGTTTTTAAGTCACGGGTCTATATGAACAAGACACATACACTGGAAGCTCTCAATGAGAAAATACGGCAAGAGTATGACAACATGGTGCCAGAAGTTTTCGCCAAATTTATTGAAAATTCTTTAAAAATTGGACACATTATTGTACACAGAGTGTATAAATTAAATGACAAAATGGTGACCAACAGTGGCGGCCCTCACTTCACAAATATCGACTTCACAGTGTTTTGGAAAAAATCTTAAAGGTTCACAAACTAATTTTTAAAAATGTATATAATTTTGTCTTATGGAATCCCTGTCACTTATTTTTTAAATCCTGCGCAGATTACATTTATACCCTAATTGTCGAGAAGGTTTTTGTCTTATAAAAAAAGATACCTCTAGTCCTTCAAACTTAAATGTGAACCCAGTTTATAGAATTTAATACGTGTGGGTATTATTCACAAAAACTGAGTATCATATTGTACTAGGGATTATCAAAAAAAATTACTTTGTCAACGATGACTAATGCATCAGAAACTTGTTGTATATGCTTTGGTCTTTAGAAATTCTGACAAACAATCTGGCAATCCGTGTCAGAGGCATCTAAAACTTAAAAGTTTGTGTGCCAATTATTCTCGAAATTAATTCTTTTGGGCCCGCTAGAATACAAATGTTAGTTTTACCCAGAGTAATTCCATTCCAGAGGCGCCAAGATAGCCAAAACTGTTGACAGACCATAGATCTGGGAATTTAGGAGTCTCTTGCTATAATCCCTACCGACGAAAGTTAAGGCTTACCTTAAGAAAGGATTTACTTCACATCGCATTACTGTTATTCATAATATCGTCTTTAACAAGTTTTATCCATAGAGATCATGGGTGTAATTTACAACTGGCCTTAAAAATCAATCCAACTTATAGTTTGCTTTTGTACAAACCGTGATCATATTCCTAATATTAAAAATACTTGAACATGAAAGTTTGGGTTTAATATCCGCTCTGAAGAACAGCAATATAGGTAAAGAAGTTTTTCAAAAGCCATTAGGAAGCTGTGCCAAGCTGTAGGTCCCCAATTAATTACTGTAGAAAACGTAAGGCGCACAAGTCACTAATTATGTGAAGCCCTCCCAAATACGTTCACGGGATATAACGGGGAACTAGTTGTTCTTTTTTCCCTGTTTAAACCAATTTTGAGTCACTATTTAACAAAAACGACACTTTGTGTCGTATAAGTAACAACATTAGTCATTTATAAAAAATTAAAACCGGAATTCTAGTGTTCAATTTAATATGCAACAATTAATGACAATTAGTTTTAAACATCTAACGTTTTACGATAAATAAGCAATTCAAATAAAAATCAAAGAGTTTGTTTTAATATTAATATTAATAATGAACGATAAGAAGGTAATTATTTAACCGTGTTCATAATACGTTTATTAATTTTCGTATAACATGCAGTCCATTATATTCACTACATTGGACATTTATCCTTGGAACAAATATACAACATGATATATATCGACACTGTAATAACCGGAATACTACCAGAAAGAGGCCGATGGTCAGGGAGTCAGTTGAATTCTGAGCGGTGGTTAGAGTAGATTAATAGCTACGAAATTGGAATACAATATTTATGTATGGGCGTGTTTGAAAATGTACTTGTAAATGATAATCGCGGGAGCTTTCACGTTATGTTTTAATAATGAGCCAAATTGAAAGTACTTAAATATTACGGTGAAGCTATTTTAATAGTGGACAAATTTATTGTCACGTAGTGTTATACCAACCACAATATCATTTGTTGCATTTCTTTGGTTCGTTGGTAATTTCGGTAACATTAACGAAAAAATTTAAAATCGTCGAAAAGTAACTGCAATAAGTGACAATTACAGATACGCAAAGGGTATCTGACGAATCCCTGGCATTTAAGACCCAACCCCAAAAGAATCAAGCAAAATAAGTGGCAATTCTATCCACGCGTTTTTAAAACATTAGGTTAAGATTATACTAAAACCCACCCGTCCTGTGTGGCAAACATAAATATGAAAGACCACATCCTTGCCAATAGGTCTATTTCTATCTTTATGTCTGGCATTTTTAACAGAAACAAAAGCCAGTATAGCAGCTAATCTCAGTAAAAATCCAGGCAACACCAGCAACCAATAATAAACCCAGTACTAAGGAGACCCACAGTCAGTGGTTGTTCTGTCGGATTCATGATTTGAATCAGTGGAAAATCATGATTTTAATCAGTGGAAAGGATTAAAGGAAAGATTAAACGCTAAAAGCTATTTTAGGAAATATCAGTGTTTTATGCTGATGTGGCGGTGAAAGTTTAGAACAAAATAACACTGTGTTTTTGATTTCAGTTAGGTTATTTCTGTGTGTTTGTGTCTGAGCAAGCATTAGTAGAGATAGTTTGTTCATTCCTTTCGAGTTTTTTGAATTTTAAGTTTTGCAATTTCCTATGTTTGAATGTTTTATCGTTTCTCTTCTTGGAGTGTTATATCTTGATATGGTTTTGTATTTCTCTATCTATCTTTCATTTGATATGTCTGCCCTTAGGAAATCACTTAAATTCAAAATATAATTGATTGTTTAAAACAGCATCCTGGACGTAATATCCTGATTTATGAGCGCGCAAAAGACTGAAGTTGTACAGGTTGGAGCGCTGTAATTTGCTTTTTTGCACTGCAGGCTGTGGCGGCACTGTTGTGTGTGGGTTATAGTGACTGACGGGAGATTTGTATTCGTCTGCCTCTCAGTTGCCATCATGCATTGGACACGTGAGGAGAAGTCATTTTGTGTTGAAGCGTATTTTCGTATTTTCATTGCAGTGCAGCGTGTGTATAACAGCGGGTATGTAAGCAAGGAAACTATGCCGTATTGGAGTGAAACAAACCACAGAGGACCTCACCAGAGACCTTCGCATTCGGACCGCGTCACCGTGTGGTGTGGCATATCAAGAGTAGGCATCATTGGCTCTTATTTTTCCAGGATAACCGTCTTGCCGTAACTGTGAACTCCGAACGGTACTGGATTATGATACAGGATTTTTTCAGTCGGCTCTTGAGGCAATGCAATTAGAGGATGGTGCCACTGCACACATAGGGAGGGTTACCATTAATTGTTTGAGGAAAATGATTCCTGAACGGCTAATCTCTTTGACGGGTGATGTAAATTGGCCGCCACGCTCACCAGACTTAGCTTCGTGCGATTGTTTCCTTTGGGGTTACCTGAAGTCGAAGGTGTATGTCAATCGTCCCAATACCTTGGAAGACCTAATTAAAAATATTGCGGCTGAAATTGGCAGAATACCAGTCGACATGCTTGTTAAAGTTCATGAACATTTCAGGAAACGTATGCAGCAGTGTGTGGATAGCGAAGATCGACGTTTGCAAGATACACTATTTAAAACCATGTAATTTAAAAATTCCCTTACTTTTCAATATAACTAAAATATAAAATAAATTTTTCTGTGGTTTATAATTTTTTTATTTCATTCATTTTAGACATCTAGAAACATAACAATTTTATATTAGAATAATAGTAAGAGTATCACTAATTGTGCATCCTCAAACAGCAGACAGTTACTATAATTTGTAAGTTAGGTTTGGTTAGAATAACTGCCTGTATGAGAGGCTCAGGCAGATGAACCAGTATTACTACTTGCAGAAACTGAGTAGATGACGCCTGCTAACACGTGCCAGATTTGGTAACTCACCAAAGAAATGTGCAACTTGTGTAGCCTGCTGCTTTCTGGAAATAGAGGGGCACATAGACTGAATGTATTCTAATCCACCACCTCGACTTTGTCACCACAGCTTCTGCAAAAGTAATTTCTCAAGACCCTCAGTCTCCTGCGTGAGTTTCACTCAGATGATGACCCGGCATAACAGACACGACGTCTGGTATCCAAAACGATAGCAGGGCCTTAGCGCTTTTCAAGCTACACCAGCTTGGACTATATACAGTTCTCTACTACTGACCACCTACCGTTAGTTGCCATATCGGTACAATTTCTCAAGAGGAGCTTTAGTTTAGTTTTCACTGGAGCATGTAATTAGTCCCAAGCCTAGCAACTGCACCTATTTTGCAGTTCCGTGGTATGAATCTGTGGATCGGCATGCAAATCTGGTGAATATTAAAGTGTGCCATTAAGAGACCTGCGATAGTCGAGGTCAGATTTTGAATACATCCACTACACTAGAAGAGTGCCTGCCATCTATTACCAAGTGATCAATTTGGTTCTTCGTCCGTTGATCAGGAGATATCCAGGTCGCATTATGAATGTTCTTATGCTGGAATCGTGTGCTACTAACTACCATGTTCGTTGCAGCGGCGAAGTCTATCAGTCTTATTCCATTATCGGAGGTTTCTTTTCCTTTCCTAATATGGCACTAAAATCGCCTACAATAATCTTAATGTCGTGGTCAGGGCAGAGTTCATATACTTCCTCCAGGCGCTCATAAAATATTTCTTTGAACTCATCATCTTTATCCTCTGTCGGTGCGTGCACACAAATTAACGAGATTTTGAAATAATTCGCTTTAATGCGAATTGTGGCTATGCGGTCACCCACTGGGTTGAACCTTGAGTCTAGGTGTCGTAGTCTCTTGCCAACTGTAAATCCGCACCCAAATCCGGGCTTACGCTCATGGCAGCTGTAGTAAATATCGAAGTTTTTCTTTCTGGTGCAACCATATCTTGTCCGTCGCAATTTCCTAGATCGCAGTGCTGTGAGCTTTATATTTTCCGAGGACATCCGCCAGTTGGAAAGTTGCACCAGCCCTGTATAGCGTTTGCACATTCCAGGTACATATGTACATTTTCTTACAACAAATTGCCTTTTCTTAAAAAACTACCTTTTCTGTATAAAGTACCATTTCTGTGAAGCAAAATAACTTTTCTTGAGATAAGTACCTACTCCTAGATATGTAGTTATTCTTGAAATGGACAAATTGTAAAAGAAATTCCAATTTCTTAACAAAAAAACATTTTCTTGAAAAAAAAAATACTTTTCACAAAAATACTCTTTCTTCCAATAATTTCTTTGCTTAACGTACATTTTCTTCAAAATCAAATAATACGTTTTCTTTTCTTTTCTTGAGATAAGTAGCCTTTCTGAAAATAAGTATATTTTCTTACAAAATAACATTTTCCTTAAAAGTGTACCACTTCTTTAAAACGTACCTGTTTCTAAAAAAGTATTTCTGAGTAAACAAAAATCTCTTACAGAAAGTACTTCCTCTTAAAAATAGTACCCCTTTAAAAAAACATTAGCTTTTAATAAAGGAAGTACCTCTCTTTAAAAATTAAATTTTCGTAAAAATATAATTCATATTCTTACCAAAAGAGACCTAAAAATATGCAAAAAAAAAAATACATTCTGTAAAAAAAATTCTTCAAGAAAAGTTCATCACTTTACAAAAAGTACCTCTTCTTAAAGATCCATTTAAAATTATCGTATTGATTAAAGGGGCGCCTTAGGCGTGTTGGAACTAACTAGTACATAGTATATAGCGAAAGGAACTTCGTTCCAACCGGGTGTCCCCTGACACCTCATGTGAGTTTTTTATTTTTTTTTTATTTGGAAAATCTTCTGAACCGCACGTATGCTATAAATTTGTTCGATTTGGCGATTACTAATAAATTTAATAAAAAATCAGCAAATTCTAGAAATTTGCAAAGTAATCAATTTAATTTGACATCAATTCTAAATTGTCAATACATTTTGGTTTTATGAAATAATTCAATTTCCATTTTTGTTTATAATTTAGGATCAAACAATTGTAATATCGTTGCAGCTAGTATGTGGTAGACTAGTTGTATTATGTATGCACTCTAAGTGAGGGCCTCGTATTCATAATCTACAATTCTAATAATTTTTTTAAAATTACAAATATAATAATAACAAACACATGAGTTGAGTCATTAAAGCGGAATTTTGAAATTTCGTATTGACCTTATTTTTTTTTGGTGCTTGAATGTTAACATAAGAGAAGTTCGTACTAACAGCATTCAAAGCCTAACACGTATTTATGTTTTTGTATTGATATAACATGTTCAAATGCCGTCGCAGTAATTTCGGTTTGCATTTATAACACGATGCGACAATTCAAAATGCCTGGGAAGTGATAGTATTTTTCTTATATGTAGGTGCTGTCGAGTGAAATAAGAATCTGCTTGCAAAATTTCCCAAACACCTCCATAATCTTGAAAACCGGTTTTGCGTACATTTTCGCACTTATTAGCCTGTAAGTCAGTTGATTATCAACCGATTTTAATTTTCTCTCCGTATTTAAAAAGACGAAAAATAGGCCTAGAAATAGAAAATATGGTAAGTCTGTGTGTATTTGTCCAGCAAACATATATCCTTTTAAAATTTGTTTCGAAATTTTTCAACTTCGTCCATGATTTCACATATTATTATACAAAGAAACCATTAAGAGTCTTGAATTTATTCAAAATGGATGTTTCCTAATGAGTAAAACGCAACAATCCGGTGTTAATTGACTGAGTTATTGAAGTTTTCATTAAAACAAAAATATTGCCAGACTAAATATTTAAATAAAAATAAATAAAGGGTTTCCCATTACATCCCATGAAGGGACCGGGGAGAACTTCTCTCAATCACTGAGCTGTGCGCTTTCCAGTTTTCACTCACTGATTGGGACCTACAGTTTTACACCGATTCCGAACGGTATTTTGAGAAGCTTTTTCATGGCTATATACTCGATAGTGTCGCCGTCACTATGCGAGGTGACCGCCGCCGAAAGAAATTTTAAGGTGGTCAGAGCAGGGTTCGAACCCAGGATCTCATGTACACGAGCCGCGCACATTAACCATTGCACCACCGACGGCGACAGACTAAATACTTATAACCAACTAAAACCCATGTGAAAAGTTTACCCCTTAACCCTTAACAAGCATTTTATTACGCCACATTTATGACACATTCTACAGTAAAAAAAATTAAATATATCAAGTTAGTATGAAGAAACATCCACCAAAATTCCCCTATAAAGTTATTGCAGTTAGTGGCACATTTAAACAGATCAGCTAGTCTTCTGGTGTTGAAGTTCACAAACTTCGAAACGATCGACTGGTAATATGAATTCAAATCCTGCTTGTGAATGTTGAAAATTGAATAGTAAGAAAATATAACTCCCAAGCTAAATTATAGTTTACTACTAAAAACATAAAGTCATAAAGAGGGATTTGTCTATACAATGCGGAATTGACAGGGACAGGACATCGAAAATCGGGATAATCCCGTCAGAATCGGAATGGCTGTTCCGGTTAAGTATGCGTATGTACAAATCGAACCAAATTGGCCTATTTCTATTAAAAGTCATTATTCCAACAAATAGTAAATATTGTTTGATTTTGCTTTGACGGCAACACTAAAACAATAACTGTACAAGAAAAATCTTAGAAGCAAAACTTTGATAACGCATTGTAAATCAAAATGTGATTGATTAATGGCTTAAAGTGATAAAAGAGAAATGCATTGCAAATGAATTGAAAATTATAGAGTTTTTGGTTTACTTCGAACACACTTTAGTCCACAATGTCTTGATACTTGCAACAGACTATAAAATGTATTCTACATATTGTCTGTTTGTTATACAAGTGTGTGATGCGTGCTGTTCACAATTTTTCCATTATTTATTCCACCCGAGCCTATGATGTTTCCAAATCATACCCGTACACTGTCCGCTCTACCATTCCGTTTGATGCACCTGTCGTAAATTTTTCGTGGTTGCTAGATAACCAAATCAGCTTGAAAGCCTGCAATAAAGCTGGTCCTGATGGTATCCCGGACTCTATGTTGAAATACTGCTCGACTTCTCTCAGCTTACCGTTCACTCTCTTATTTAACGCTTCGTTGAAGTTCGGTCATTTTCCTGCACAGTGGAAAAGCTCTTATATAATCTCTCTCCACAAATCTGGTAGTTCAGTAAATGTTGCAAATTATAGGGGAATTGCAAAATTGAGTGCCATTCCTAAACTTTTTGAGAAGTTAGTCACAGAGGTAATTTCTCATCAGGTTTCCTCTATTTTAGATCCATGTCAACATGGCTTTCGGAAGGGTCGATCCACCGTGACTAATTTGCTTCAGTTTTCCTCTTCTATTATTGACGGCTTTATTAATGGAGATCAAACTGATGTGATTTTTACCGATTTTAGTAAGGCTTTTGATACAGTTAAACACAATTTGTTATTATATAAACTAGGGGCAATGCGTTTTAATTGTAACATGCTGAATTGGATTATTTCTTACTTAGTGAACAGAGAACAGATGGTATCATTTGGTCGATCATTCTCAAGATCTATTTTTGTGTCATCTGGGGTGCCTCAGGGCAGTCATCTTGGGCCGGTTCTATTTTTGTTATTCATTAACGACTTACCCGCCTTCATAACGCAATCTAAATTGTTAATGTACGCTGATGACGTGAAGATCTATTTTGCTTACAAGGATCTTTGTCAATATACTTTACTTCAGAGGGATTTGTCTACTTTCCAGACGTGGTGCGAAACCAATTTGATGGAGCTTAATTTTACGAAATGTAAGCATATGCTGTTCTCTAGGTCATCGTTATTTTCGGCAAAATACATTTTAGGTGGCAATGTTCTTGAATCGGTGGATTCATTTGTTGATCTTGGTGTTCTCTTGGACAGAAAATTGAATTTCAACTCCCACATAATTACGATGGTAAACAAGGCTTATGGCGTTCTGAACTTTACTAAACGTTGAGCAAAGGAATTTTCAGATCCCGACGTTACGAAAAATCGTTTTACTTCACTAGTCCGACCTATTCTCGAATATGGATCAGTTGTTTGGGACCCCCAGTACAATTTGTATGTTAATATGATTGAGTCGGTCCAGAAACAGTTTCTCATATTTTGTCTGAGAAATCTTCAATGGAACCCGAACCATAATCTTCCTTCGCATAACAGTAGAGTAGCATTGATCAGATTGACGACTCTTAGTAGTAGACGTACCATGATAAATTCTATTACAGTTTTGAAGATAATTGATGGATGTATATGTTCTGAATTTCTGTTATCTAAGATTTTCATAAATGTCCCATTGAGACCCACGAGGTACTATAAACTCATTCACATTGAGTTTCAGCGTTCGAATTATGCGTTCTTTGATACAGTTAGGAGAATGTGTCGTGACTTTAATGAGCTATATCAGTTTATTGATTTCACAGGAAGTTGGGAAACGACAAAGTCTAGCATAATTTGTCATTTGAACCGATTGCATTAGTGCTGCATATTCATTAACTTACATATGTAAATTTAATTTACTCTATCCTTACTATCTGGTCTGATTTATAATTTGGTTTTCGTTTTGCTCGTAATTATTATATATTATGAAGTCTGTTATGTTAATATCTCGTGATGTGCTTTTATACTTATTTATGTTAGTGTAATACCAACTGGTGAAGAATTTCTGTAGTTGGTTGTAACGTGTGAACTTATGATCCTTGCTCTACCGTTATAGATTGGTCTATAATGTGTACGCTGTCCTCACGTTATGGGGACGTGGCCCTCTCGGTCGGTAGGGGCGGGTAAGAGTGGCGGCGATGGGTTCGCTCGATTAAAAAAAAAATAAAAAAAAAAAGTGTTTAAAATCGATCACATTAGAAGCACAGAAAAAAACTCGTTTGAACATTTTCAATTCTGTTTTTTTTTCATCATCACAACACACAGTGGAAAATGTGATTGCATTTGAAGTGTTCAGCGGATTGAAATACCAACTTTGCAATTAAAAGGGAAACCCCAGCAGGTGTCTTAACTTTTAATAACAGTCTACAGATAAGAAATTACATGTATTTAAGCACACAGTGTGAAAGTGTATAAAATTCTACTAACACATGCGGGAAGTCATTAAACAATTTTCCGGTTCCACTTATGAAGTGAATCGTAAAAGAACTTATACTTACATATTATACTACCATATGAGGCTTATGGTAGTATGACGGGAATCAGATATTAAAAAACATTTCTGTGTTGCATAGTGAAATCTCTTCATAATAATCATGATCATAATTACTGTTGTTAATTTTAGACAAACTCACACTATAATAGTAGAAAAAGATACGAGACAGAAGTGAAACTTCAAGTGTGTAGATATTTTAAACAGTTTATTTGTTTCCCTTATTTTCCCGACGATTGTGAATATTCGGTAGAATTTCTAGATGTATATACAATGTATGGTTGTTTAAACATGTATAGGGTTTTTCAATAAGAGCGCTACAAAAGTTTTTTTTAAATAAAACAAAACCGGTGTTAGATACCAATGAAATTCTTTATTCCTGTGAAAGTACGTTCGATGCCATTATGTATGCATGGCCACCACGAGCACGCTTGCAGAAGTCCACACGCTGAACCCAATTTTCGACGGTTTTCAAGCGTAAATCGGCCGATACTGCTGCAATTTCACGTTCGATATTCGTACAAAGTTCATCAATCGTCGCTGGCTTGTTGACATAGACCATAGACTTGACGTAGCCCCACAGGAAATAATCTAACGGCGTCAAATCGCACGACCGAGGCGGCCAATCGACTGGGCCATTTCGTGAGATAACACGTTCACCAAACTTGGTTTCCAATAAATTGATTGTGGCATTCGCTGTGTGGCTTGTGGCGCCTTCCTGTAGGAACCACATGTCCTCCAAGTCCATATTATCCAATGGGGGCCAAAAATATTCGGTTATCATTGAACGGTAGCGATTCGCATTCACAGTAATGTGCCAGTCTTGATCATCACGGAAGAAGTACGGCCCAATGACGCCGCCATCCCATAAACCGCACCAAACCGTAATTTTTTCGGGATGCAATGATGACTCATGGATAACGTGTGGATTGCTGTCTGACCAATAACGCATATTTTGCTTATTGACGAAGCCATTCAGCCAGAAATGAGCCTCATCATTAATTGGACGTAGCGCTCTTAAAGTTGAGGCCGCTGACTCCAAATTTCGGTAGTAAGTTTTAACAAATTCGACTCATTGTTGGGTCGAATATCTTCCCATGATGAAATGACAAACCTTACTGAAGAGAAATGTCAAAAGAGCGGGGAAGAATATGGCGTCGTTTGCTGTCCCCATCGATTTACTTTTGTAGCGTCTCTGTTGAAAAACCCTTTATATCCCCATCCCCATCCCGCTAAGTAATATTGTGCTCACTAAAACAACTGTTTTTGTTTTGTAATAAACAGAGCGACGGAAAAAGTATTGTTGCACTCTTCTCCCGCTCTCATGTAGAGAGTCTGAGTAAATGAGCATAAAAATAAATAAATGGTTTCCCGTTACATCCCACGAAGGGATTAGGGAGAGCTTCTCACAAGCTGTGAGCTGTGCGCGTTCTAGTTTTACACTCACTGATTGGGACCTACAGTTTTATACCGATTCCGAACGGTATTTTGAGGAGCTTTTTCGTGGCCAAATACTCGATAGTGTCGCCATCACTAAGCGAGCTGACCGTCGTCGAAAGAAATGCAAGGGATTGAACCCACGTCCGCATGCACAAGAGCCGCACACACTACCATTGCACCACCGACGGCCACGAGTAAATGAGCATAAACGAGTCTTATTCTCTTTGTAGAATATTTCAATATAAATAAACCATTTCGACAATTTTATTAAATATAACAATACGAAATGCATAAATGTTTCAAAAATGATGAATGGACCAAGTTATGACAAAAAGAGAATAATACGTTTCGAATCATTCGTCAGACGTCGCCAGTGTTTTAGATTCATACAGTTCGGTCCATGAATTCTCTATGCCATTCAATACTCTTTGGCGACACCGTCCTGCTAGTTTGTACGCTGCCGCTACATCAATACCATCATACATATTTACAGGCAGATACTATTGTTGTGCAACAACCACATATGTTAAGCGAACGCTGTGTTTCGTTTGCATGTGTATACCTTGTTAGATTTCCCTACCCGTGCCTATATATGTTAACATATCAAAAATATGTTTATATTCCCTTCATTTTCTGCAGCATAATTCCCATAAAAACGAGAAATTATGCTTTTAACTGCCAACGTTGTGTTTATTTTATGTACAAACATAAACTAAGGAACAATTTTCTGCGAAGCAAATGTAATGAAAACTGAAGCATTCTTATCAGCGAAGCTCTTTCAATTGCAGAAATTGGAGTTCAAACTCAAATTTAATTGTCAAATATAAGGATTAGGGCAGGTCAAATTGTATGGAACGATTTTTTTGGATGAAGCGTATAGCAAAAACGTAATCTATAGGTGATTCTGAGAAATTTTGCTCAAGAGACCATTACCCTAAGTCGGATTTGGAGCCCCCAAAAGGTATTTTTATCACCTTTCAGAATCTGTATTGATACCTGTACAAAAAGTTAATTTTAGGCTATTTTTCGACAAATAATTCGTAATGTCTCTACTAAAAATAAAAAAAATATTGGTATCAATACAGATTCTGAAATGTGATAAAAATACCTTTCAAACAAGCCCACATTGAGAAATCTACTATAATTCTATACGATTTTATGACGAATTTAATTAAATTATCCCATGTATATATGGAAAAATATCTACTTTGAAATTTTGGGGGGCTCCAAATCCGACTTGGAGCTATGGTCTCTTGAGCAAAATTTCTCAAAATCACCTATAGATTACGTTTTTGCTATCGCTTCATCAAAAATAAAATTAACCCGCCCTAATAAGGATGCTTAAAGTGTAGAAGAGGTAAAGCCAACCAAGTACCAATAGAATAAATGTGCAGCATAATAAATCAGTTCCCAAAAATACAGTGGTGTGTTCCTCACGCTTCGAATTCTTACTTAATATTTATATTCCTAATAGTCGGGGAGTGTAATGGGCAGAGTGCGCGCCTCTTGTACTGGAGATCCTGGGTTCGATCCCTGCTCTGACCACCTTAAAATTTGTTTTCGACGGCAATCACCTCGCACAGTGACGGCGACACAATCGAGTATTTATCCATGAAAATGTTTCTCAAATTCTAGGGATGTAATGGTAAATCATTTATTTATTTAATAGTCGGGGAAATGATAAGAAGTTCAAAACCAAGTTTATCACTATAGTTAAAGAAAAATCTAATTCTTGATTAGCCTGTACTATCTTTACCATTTTTAACGTATGTTTTATTATCTTCGTCTTTATATTTTGCTTCGATATTACAACTTCTTTTAACACTTACTATGATCTCAAATTAATGCAATATAGGACATCATGCTGAGCTGTACTATATACACATAGAAAAAGTATTTGTAATCGGCATTTTTTAATAACGCACCTTCAGCTTAAACGAAATTTAGAAAGGTACGCTCGAACTCCTCTTGTACGCAATTAGTTGTTATACTTGTCAGTTTTTTTACTGATGCTCCTTGAATTACATATCTGTATAATGTCGAATGAGAAGTAGTAGGTGTTAGCAATTGTGACGTCTGCTATGCATCGCTATTTTAAAAAGGATTTCCTGCAGAGTTTTGAATGCGTTTTTGCTTTCATTTTGCAATGCTATCGCACTTAGCTGCTCATATAGTTTATGTGAAATTCTAACAAGTGAAAAGGTGACACAATTATTAAAGCATACATTTATTATACATTTTGTATAGCATACTTTTAGGAGTGCTCTGTTCACATATACCAATACACACTAGCAACTAGAAAGGAGGTTAAGGACGCAGTTCGCTGTTTCAATTCGTCGAGTCAAAACTTTTGATGTCATATAATAAAGTATAAATATTATGTGTATAACTCTGTGTTTCTGAAATATGATCGCTAGAATATGTATCCAACACAATTATTCTTCAATTATTATAGCATATTTATAGTCTATATTATATATTTTCTAATAAAATGGTTACTCATCTTCAACAGTGTCGGGTAGCATAAATGTGTTAAACTTGTGTTAGTTTTTGCTGTATACTTGTGTTTTTTGTCCTGTCATTACTACAGCTTCAGATTATGTTTTCTTAATTACCAGTCGAGTTAATTACTGCTATATATCATTGTGGGGAATAGTTGAATTGTCGTATGTAGTTACTTAACTGACTTGTATGGAACCACCCATCCCTTTCAGATTCATTTACAATTACTACAGTTGCTACAGTACATCACACATTTACATATTACAAGATATTTTGTGTAGCTTTAAGTAATTTGATTCTACTCAGTTTGCAACAAAGGAGTGTTGACACACAATTAAAAAAAAATTGTTTCTCATTACATCCCATGAAGGGACAGGGGAGAGCTTCTCACAATCACTGAGCTGTGCGCTTTCCAGTTTTCACTCACTGATTGGGACCTACACTTTTACACCGATTCCGAACGGTATTTTGGGAAGCTTTTCCAAGGTCGATAGTGTCGCCGTCACTATGCGAGGTGACCGCCGCCGAAAGAAATGTTACGGTGGTCTGGGCAGGGATCGAACCCAGGATCTCATGTACAAGAGGCCCGCACACTACCATTGCACCACCGACGGCCATTACGGATGTTAAAAATAAAACAGGGTGCATCTAAGATTTTATAAGTGATATTAAGTGTAGTTATCCTAATTCTCAATCGGCATAAAATTTCCTAGATCGGAGTGTAATCGGCGTGTATTCTAAAAATGGAAGGGCAAACCGGGTAAGGATAAAATTTCAGCTAGATGTCAGAGATTAATTTACGAAACAACCGAATGATGGAACTAAACATGAACTTCGGCAAATATTTCGAGACTAGAGAAACCGATGGACAACTTTATTTCAAACCTTCTAAGTTATGGAAATTGAAAGATCTCATTGTTGCAATCATATCTTTACATCAGTAGTATTCCCAAAAATGCAGATACTATTTTGGACTGAATGCATGTTGAAGATGTTCAAGGTTTCCGAGACTGTTCGCAAACAATCCTTAAGAAGATCGAATGAGCTAAACGGGGCCAATTTGAGCTTTAACCTTAGATCGAAGATTTGTGCTGTAAGCCCCGTAAATTTCTAAAACCTATTTGGAAATGCGAATGATGTTTTGGAAAAAACTTGTTCAGAATAAAAAAAAAATATTTGAATTTTTCGGAATGACCTTATTTCCATTAATTTTGAATTTTAATGTACTAGAAGTTCGTACTACAAGCATTCAAGGTCTGCCTCATTTGAGGGTACTGAGAGATCTATCCAATGGAATCTATTGTAACCTTGATTGGAAACCACCTTGGAATTATCACAACATGGGCAGATAGTAAAAGGCTCACAGATTCTGGAATATTTCCAAAAGATCTGTAGGCTCAAAATGGGCTAAAACAAATAAAACAATGACTATATACGATCGTGATAACGCCGATCTTGACTTAGCCTGGTCTTGACTTAGTCTGGTGGACGGCAATGAAGACAAAGTGCTACGTTCAAGGTCCTACGCACGTGCTGTGTGGATATATTATATTTTTCTTCCTATTACTGTTATTCTTACAAATGGAATAGAAGATCGTCCGCATTCCGACACGTCGCCGAGAATATAGATATTGAGCGGTAATTTCTCCTTCGTGATCACAACGCCGTGTTTCAAACAGTGGTTAAGGCGATCATGTAATACGGTCGATGGCTGGACGATAAAGGTAGACACACAACGGTCAAAATATGCACAGAAAGTCAAGTGGCAATCAACGCGATATATTGATACAGAGCTAGACCACATACGCAACTAGAATGAGCGGAGGAAATAGCCATATTATCCACCACCGCCAAACTTGAGATTATAAGGACTCCAGCTCCGTAATCGTTTAACTTTTTAACGATAAAAATCGGTATGTAAATGTCAAAATTCAACATAAAATTTTCAAGTTATTTCAAGTTAACAACCGATTTTTAAAGTTACAATATTTCGGTTCAGAAAACCGCTGAATCTTGGGGAAGGGATGCCGATTTCACAGTGAAAACCCCCAGTTATGGAGGAAGGAAATATAATTTTGTTACTTAAAATAACGTGTCTGACCCAATAAAGCCTTTGAATAGTAAGCCATAAAGTAGACACAAGCCGGATAGAACAGATGAACTAAATCAGATGAACTGGCCCAGAGATGAGCAGGATCCAAAAGGCTATCTGTGAGTATAAAACAGGCGAAATCAGTCAAGGCAATAACGGTCAAACTCCATCATCATGTGACAATGTAACAATAACCCACATTGGATTATGGAATGCCCCAGATGGGAAACTCGAACTGAGCTGGCAACATTTGCTTATAATTTAGTGTATCAATGCAAATTAATCTAGGGCGTGCGAGACGCATGTTAAAACTATGGAATATGTTCCGCTTTTTCTGGATTAAGACTTCAAAAACTCTACGGCGATACAATTCTTGATTTGAAAGAACTAAGAGGAAAATTTTTGGGAATAATGTAGATATATGTATGTAGCATAAATATCCTATAGAAAATTAAATGTTTGTCGCTGGAATTTGAAGACCACGCAAAAGGCCTATCTTCTACATTAGGTGTATGCCCATAAATGGATAATGAATAGAGGCACAAACGATTCATATCCTCTTTCGAAATGTAACGAACCGTCTATACAATATGTGGATTGTATTGCATTACAAAATTCCGTGAGGCTCAGTTGAGTTCACTAGTAAAAAAAAGACCCCTGTATCCCAGTTTTGCCCAAAGTCCTCCAGGTTTTTTTATGGGCCTCCAAGGAAGTGAGGCCTCGGTGTGATTTTTGCAAAAAAGTGATCATTTTCGCAAGCTCATATCTTGCAAACCATTACTCTCTGAGGCAAAGTTGTAGCTCTTGTCATAAAGAATAAATATAAAATCAAAAAAACTTCATCTTCAAAGTCAAAATCGGAAAAACCTTTAAAAATTCAAATTTTTTTTACCTTTTTTCCCCTGTTCAGGTGCATAGGTAGCAAACCGTTCAAAATTCAAGGAAACAATCAAACAATGCAAAGATCTCAATAAACAACGTTCTGGAACATATGAACTTTCTAGGAATGATTCTTAACACCGTTTAGGTAGCCCTTAGATACCCGCAAAAGTGAAAAATTTCCCGAAAATTTTTTAAATTCATTTGGTTTTTCTTTACTTGAACATTGAGATACTATAAAACCTTATCCCGTAAGTGAAAAAGGCATGCTGCAGGTTTCATTGCTATACTATTTCTGATTTTATTAATCTTAGTCCTTAGGTGGTATTGGTTGACATTTAGAGTTAGGGTTGTTACAAAGAGTAGTAGCATGGATATTTAGTAATAATGATTCAGTGTTGTAGGGATTAGTAGTCTCAGCAGGGATGGCACTACAATACTATGCTATCTATTACAAAAATTATAAAAAAAAATATTCGTATTAAAAAAAAATAAATATTCGCAAATCGCACTCTCTTAAGTAGTGGATCCAAATCGTCATCCGAATCGTCCGAATCTGACTCTGATTCAGAACTTATGGTGTCCACAGGCACGTTACTTCCAGACTGCCCTCCATTATTAGCTCTGGTAGTGTGGCTGTTACAGTTGCTTTATAACTTTTGTTCCTCTCAGCATATCGATTTAGACCACATGTGTAATTTACATAGCAACTCGTTTCATCATAATCACCTTGGAGATTAATCCAGCATACCGGCTTACAATACTTCATACTATGTTTGCCTCCACTCAACCATGCCATGAGATTGTTATAACATTGGCGACCTAATACAGTCTAGGTGTGTAATTTTCATCGGTCCAGTCTTCTTCGTCGAAAAACAATTTATATGCTTTCTTGAATGTATTAGTTAAAAGATTATTTTCCTTTTGCAATGTTGTAGAACTATTTTTCCTAATTTGATGACTAAATAAATCAATATTTTAACACTGCATATTGAAATTGTCAGTTGCCAATATTGTGTGTGAATTATGCTGTAGCACTTTCACTTTTTTTACTTTCAATTTCACTTTATAACTTTCACCGCTGAGCTCTCGTTGACGTCGCGCTGTGTAATGCCTCGATGTGAGCGTCGTGTTGCTTTTATATTGTGTGCTGCGTCCCTTGTGAATTCAATGCAGATGTTTGCTTCCAGGTAGTTTTTTGATATAAGTTTTTTTGATTTTATATGTTCACAATTTCATCTTTATGACAAGAGCTACAAAGTGTTGCCAGGTATTTTTTTTATATTTTGGGTTGTTTTCATGTGAATTCAATGCAGATGTTTGCTTCCAGGTAGTTTTTTGATAGAAGTTTTTTTGATTTTATATGTTCACAATTTCATCTTTATGACAAGAGCTACAAAGTGTTGCCAGGTATTTTTTTTATATTTTGGGTTGTTTTCATGTGAATTCAATGCAGTTGTTTGCTTCCAGGTAGTTTTTTGATATAAGTTTTTTTGATTTTATATGTTCACAATTTCATCTTTATGACAAGAGCTACAAAGTGTTGCCAGGTATTTTTTTTATTGGGCAGGGGAACTCACCCACCAGCTTGAGAATTTTTATTAGAATCCACTTACTATCAGTGAAGGTACAGTGCACTCACACACTCGGCCACCCCACTGACAATTATTTAGGTTTAAAGGTTTGGAAATCAAAATTTTTTTAAGAAATCGCTTATTTTCTTACATTTTAATTGTTTCTAAGCGTAATTTTGGCTCCCAGAATGTACTTTTGTTAGAAAAACCTCACTATCTCCGGTCTTAGAAGGGTTAATGCTAAGTATTATACCTTAAAAAAGCTTAAAGTGTTTCTTTTACTGAGTCTAGGTAGAAATAAGTTTACTAGGGCTGTTTTTTGAGAAAACCAGATTTTTATTAAAAAAGTGAGGTTATTAAATTTTTTTTTTTATTTTCCCCAATAAGTTAATAAAAATTAACATATTTATTTACAGGTTTATAGCGTTTTCAAAGGTCTTCTTAATGATACCCATATCAACCAGATCGGATAAGAAATGGGTGAGATATAAGCGATTATATACTCAAGCTATAAAGGCCTATATCTCAAGAAGTTAGATCGGCCTCCTTAAATTAACTTTCGGGTTTTAATCAGCGCTATAAGCCCTATCAGGCCAAAGAAAATTGGCACATTTTTCATAAAGTAAATTTGTTCGTAAAAGCGGAAAATAAAAAAAAAACTTTTTGGGCGATTTTTCGCTCATTTTTCAAAGTTTTTCGCGATTTTGACCTTGAAGATGAAGTTTTTTTTTGATTTTATATGTTTGTTCTCTATGACAAGAGCTACAACTTTTCCTCAGAGAGTAAATCAAAATTCCGAACGGTTTGCAAGATATGAGCTTGAGAAAATGATCACTTTTTTGTAGAAATGACACCGAGGCCCCACTTCTTTGGGGCCCATAAAAAAAACCTGGAGGACTTTGGGCAAAACTGGGAGACAGGACTCTTTTTTTTTTTGTCTTTTATCACGTAGTGGTGTCCGTATATGGTAATATTTTTTCGTGTTGCACTGTGTAAATAAAGGACATATACATATATGTATAAATTTATATATATGAACTTATTGTTCAGCTCATATTTCAACGCCTGTTACAGATTTCTGCAGCTTTAAACCAAAACTATTTATACAACCACTATATCATTCTGTACCTAGATGTAATAAATTACCCCAGCAATTATCCATTCAAGAAATAAAATATATTTTCAAACAAGTCGCATTTATCCCCAACAATTGGGTCAAAGATGCTATCGGGAAATTTTAAGGACACTTGAACATAAATTGTGTGGAAAACGTGATAAGTCGTACACACTCATTATAACTGGTGATGTATCCTTTCGCCTGTGTTTTAGTGTTGGTGTATGTTTATGTGTATTTTTGAATTACAGTACTAGTGGCGCCACAAAGCCATGCACCTAACGTGCAACATCATCGTACAGTAAAAACCAATATAATTGCAACATAAATAGTTTATACTGCAGTACAACGATAATGAGGACATTGTCGCCCAATTCTTTGCAAACAAAAAAATACTTAATGACTGCAAAACGAAAAGGTCCAATAATGTTCCAACAGTTCCAAATGAACTAACTCTACTTCCTGCAGAAACAGATACACAAATACCTTAGAAATTATCATTCGCATGCTGTATAAATGATACCAGTGATATGCCAATTGGAAGATGATTTAGTTTTATGATTTAGTTTCTAAATTAACTACTAAATCGTTTTTTAAATTAATAACACTTTTTTGTCTGTGTTTTTGTTGCTTGAGGGAAATAAGTAAATTCTTTCACAAGTTCTGTTTCGATCGTAGCATACTTTTAACGACTTTAGATTTGAAATAACTCAAATCACTTTACTTTCATTACAAAATAAAGAATCTTCCGGATAAAAAAGACTTATAAACGAATTTGCAAATCTTATTCACCACAATTGCATGACGACGGCGAATGAGTCTGTGGGAGTTCATCTTCTAATAAAATTATATAATTTAATAAAGTGCCGCTAGCCCAAGCCAAACGCGGTGTTTTTAAAATGACGTGGTTCTTCTAAAAACACATCCTTCGCTCTAAGCTAATCTTCTCTTTCCAAGTGATTTTCTCATCTTGTTAGGCTCGTAATGAAATTTAATTTAGTGTTGGGTCCTCGAGATTCCTTTCGATTAACCCTATACACCATCTTGTCTTGTTATAGTCGCTGACTTTTTTACCTACGTGTTTGAGGCAAATCAACTGACATCATTCCATACTCTGGAACTGCTTGCAGTTACAGTGGGAAAACTCAGAATAAATTAAGCAAGAATTATACACAATATTTTACTTTTAAGCTGCCTTGAATCTGGCTGCAAATATTAAACTGTGTGTAATTTTTTATGTCATGGCAAAATAACCATATACGGACACCATTACGTGATAAAAGACTAACAAAAAAAGACCCGTGTCTCCCAATTTTTCCCAAAGTCATGCACTTTTTTTTTATGGGCCGCCAAAGATTTGGGGCCTCGGTATCATTTTCGTAAAATGTGATCATTTTCTCAGGCTCATATCTTGCAAACCGTTCAGAATTTCTCTGAAGCAAAGTTGTAGCTCTTGTCATAAAGAACAAAAATTGCGAACATATAAAATCAAAAAAACTTCACCTTCCAGATCAAAATGGCAAAAAACTTAAAAAAATTCAATTTTTTTTTACCTTTTTTCCCGTGTTCAGGTCCATAGGTAGCAAACCGTTCAAAATTCAAGGAAACAATGAACTTCAAAAATTTACCTAAGATAAACAAATTTCTAGAACATATAAACTTCCTAGAGAGGATTCTTAACACTGTTTAGGTAGCACGCAAAAGTGAAAAATTTGCCGAAAATTTTTTAATTTAATTTTTTTTACCTTTTTCTCCTGTTCAGGTTCATAGGTAGCAAAAAATGAAATATGCCTGGCCAGAACCATGTGTTTGTCCAAGGGTTAACACCGTTTAGGTAGCGCTTAGGTATCACGCGATCATGCCCCGACAGCAGCAGCACAGGCAATGCAGTAAGCTCAGCACACGCAACAAGGGACGCAGCACACAATATAAAAGCGATACGACGCTCACATCGAGGCATTACACAGCGCGACGTCAACGAGAGCTCTGCGGTGAAAGTTATAAAGTGAAAGTGAAAGTGCTTTATGACAAGAGCTACAACTTTGCCTCAGAGAGTAAATCGAAATTCTGAACAGTTTGCAAGATATGAGCCTGAGAAAATGATCACATTTTACGAAAACGATACCGAGGCCCCAAATCTTTGGCGGCCCATAAAAAAAAAGTGCATGACTTTGGCAAAAATTGGGAGACACGGGTCTTTTTTTTTTAGTCTTTTATCACGTAGTGGTGTCCGTATATGGTTATTTTTTTTCGTGTTGCACTGTGTTAGTTAATCTTTTTATGGTTTCTATAAATAAATAGATTCATGCCCCGGAAAGGTCCTTCCACATCCGAGTTAAAGTAGGGCAGTAGGCAGGAAATACATTTCTTGGTGAACCATTCAAGAAAAATGTATCATCTAATCAGGTATGTGAATCTTTAGCATTATGGACTACGAGTATTTTGCCTATGATTAACCAAGATCTGGACAATGGACCTTATATGGGGTGTCTCAATAAGATTGCACTTTTTAAATTTAGTGTATTTTTTTGTGCAAGTGGCAACTTTGAAATCTGGCAGCTGCCACATACGTTTATACCGATTATTAAAAACGGAGGGCTTAACTAAAGGTCGACGCTTTATAATTACGAAAACGTACAACAAAAATTTGGAAAGTAATGCTAAGACCGCTCGCAAACATCGAAGAATTTTCAGTAAATACCTAATGACACCTAATGTGTCAACCATTCGAAGACTGGTCAACAAAATTAAGGAAACTGGCTCGGTTGTGGACAGTAAGACGCCTGTGCTCAACGTACCGGTCGGTCTCTTAAAAATATTGCTGCTGTAAACGACAGTGTCGCCAAAAACAAGAAAACATCAATTCGGCATCGTTCTCAACAACTTAATATTTCACGAAACGCTGCGCAGCCAATTTTGACAAAATAACTCCACCTTTATGGGTAGAAAATCCAGCTTACTCAGCACATAGCAGGCAAAGTGCAGTCAAGGGCTATTTTTCAAAAAAACTAATTTTCTCCGATGAAGCGCATTGCCATCTCAATGGCTTCGTGAATACACAAAATTGTCGAATTTTGGGCTCAGAAAATCCTCATGCAACCAGTGAGTAAGAAATGCACCCACAACGAGCAACTGTCTGTTGCGGATTTTGGGCAACCGCCGTGATTGGGTCATACTTTTTTGAAGATGAGACCGAAATTAAAGTGACTGTGAAGGCCATTCTATACAGGAACATGATAACGTAGTTCTTGTGGCCTAGTCTGGACGGCATGGATCTGGACGACATGTGGATTCAGCAAGACGACGCCACCTGCCACACCGCGTATGAAACAATCGATTTATTGCAGCAACGATTTGCGGAACAAATTATGTCAAGGAATTTTGATGTTAATTGGCCAGATCATGCGATTTATTGTCGTGCGATTTCTTTCTTTAGGGTTTTGTTAAATCTGTGACAGAATTCCTCAGACAGAGAGAATTACTGAGATAGAACTCCTCAGTTCAAATTAGAGATCTAACGCATCGTCGGTGAGATACAGCCACATTCATAGGAAATTACACAAAAAGATTAATGGCTTATCGCCAGAGCCGTGGTAGCCGTTTGACGGATGTTTGCCTCCATACTAAATCGGAACAGGACTTAATTACAATCCAATAAAAAAACACAACTATATCAAAAAATACGTATTTATGTTTTAAAATTACATTCTTACTGAGACACCCTGTGTATATTTGCAGCTTAATTTAAAACAAAATTCTAAAGAATTTCTGCGCGCTATTGCATAAGTATTGCGAATATATTTGCTTTATAGAAACTTTCTACAACATATTAATCATGTCATACATGAAACATCCCCATTTATATATGAACCGATAGCAGAAAGAATAATTTAAACATACAATAACACACCTACAAACACATTACCCTAGATCATGAATAATCTCTCTCTGTGTCTCTTTTGCTCTAGATAGAACTAGCGACAGAGCACATTGTGAAGTCGGCGTTGCAACATACACAACTGTATTTGTATCACAAACACAGTTGTATTTGCATCACAATCACAAATACTGTATTATACATCTCATTTTGTCTCCAAGATATAATAGTGAATATCAACCATAGTGTGTTTGGACACAAGTATACTATATTTGTAACAAGCTCCAAACACACACTACATTTGCTATCAAACAACCAACAAATCCAGATATTTTAGCCTGCAAGCACTTAGAAATATACACAACCACATCTATTGTAACATATTAACCTGTATATCCAACATGTAATGTTGCAATATTTCTAATTCGTACAATCTCTTCAACATCTTAATGGAGATATTAATGAGAAAAAATGCAGTACATACGAACCAGAAAATTATCACGAAAAGCCATATATTGCTGGCGTATGCTGACGACATAGACATAATTGGGCGAAATTTACGAGAGTTTTCTGAAGTATTTTCAAGAATCTGTCTTACTGTTAATGAGAGCAAGACAAAATTGATGGTGTCAACGGCTAGAAAAACCTCTCGACTTGGACCACACTTCAACGTCGACAACCGATTAAACTTTGAAGTGAAGATAAAATTGTGGTTGCAAATAAATGTTGTTTTGGGTTCAGCAAGCACTTTGGGTAGAAAGCCCTCTCTCGACGGACAAAATTTCAGCTACACCAGACTCTCATTGTATATATCTTGACATACGGCTCCGAAACTTGGGTCATTTCTGTCTTAAAAAATATAATGAAAAAAAAATTAAACAACTTTTGTTTTAACGCTATAACCCACTACCACTATTATCAACTATAAATAAATGGTCATCCCATGAAGGTATTTGCGAGAGCTTCTCAGCTCGTTATCTTTTGTTTTGGTTTTTGTCTAGACTAACGGCATGGATCATAGAGAAAGAAATTAACTTAATGTCTCACATATTTTGGGAAAGTTCTTGTTTAGTGGGAAGTTCTCTAGTTGGAGCCTGTAACCAACATTTATTATATACTGTAGTTTTGAACCCAATAAAAAGTAAATTTAGAAAAGCTAAAGTAAAAGAAGTTTAAAAAAGAACATTTCCTTAAATAAATGCCTTTTCTTAAACAAAATTTTTTTTCAACAAATAAATACTTACTCATATTCCTAAACAAAATATATTATCTTAAAAAATACCTTATCTTAAAGAATTATCTTTTCTTTAAAAAAGTAAATTTTCTAAGAAAAAGTATATTTTCTTAAAACAACTAATTTGTTTTTTAAAATAAGTACATTTACTTAAAAAATTAAATTTTCTAACAACAAATTGAATTTTCTTAAACAACAACCTTTTCTTTAAAGAGTACCTTTTTTCCTGAAACAAACTAACTTCTCCAAAATATACCTTCTCTAAATAAATTTAATTTTCTCACGAAAATTTCCTTTTCTTAAAAGGACCTTTTCTTAAAACTAAAATAATGCCTTTTCTTTTCTTTAGAAAATATGCTTTTTCTGAAAATAAGTAAATTTTCTTAAAAAAATAACCCTCTCCTAAAAAGAGTACCACTTCTTTAAAAAGCGCCTGTTATTAAAAAAGTACTTCTTTGAAAAAAAAATCCTTAGTGGAATTGGAACTAACTAGTACATAATATATAGCGATAGGAACTTCGTTCGAACCAGGTGTGCCCTGACACCTCGTGTGTTATTTTATATACTTTGTAAGTTAGAAAACCTAGTATTTTGCATTTACTGTAGACATCACTTTGATGTCTGCTTGAGTATCAGTGAATGTCTTCCAACTGGAATTTGCACACATTTTATTTGGAAGTTTCAGTTGCATTCCACTGTATAATATTAACTGCGGCCCACGAAAACTTCTACAATTCATCCATACTGTTCCTAACTACAGATATTTTCTCAGTCCGTACGCCAGTTTAAATGTTTTCCTCTTGTGCACTTGAACTTTTTAACACTCCGTTGGTGTCAACCTTCAACACTCGACCAGGAAGATGAGCACTGCAAACAAATATGAATTGCTGACAGAAACAAGTACAAGAAAAAAATAAAAGCAAACATAACGTAAGAAATTGTCAAATCAAATCAATTTGTGTAATCAACTAAAAGATAAACATAAATGTGTTGCCAGATGTCGACATGCTCACGTAAACTTCCACGACCACCAACATTTAAATGCAACGATGTACGAGTATTCAATGACTGGAATAATTGTATTGACTTCTTTGTCAGCGAAAGTGTTCTCTTCCCAGTTGAGTTTGTGCTACTAATATGCAAATTTATGGTTGTTCATTGCTGACATTTAATAAAATTTTAAGATGCCAACATATGGGATAGGCGTAAGTTAGCCAGAGCTCAGATTTACTCGATTCTACTCGCGAGTGAAAAATACTCGCGAAGAAGAGTACTCGAAGAGTACGAGTATTACAAAAAGTTTACTCTCCACTCTTTTATTTTAGGTGGGAGTACTCGCGAGTACTCCTTTTTAAAAATTAAGAGTGGGAGTAGAAATCTTCGAAATAGAGTGAGAGTTTACTCTAAGAGTGAAATCGAGTGGCAAAATAGAAACTGTTTGTTTTTGCTAATTTGTGTGTGCGTGCAATGGCTTTTGGTGTTGCTATGGACTGAGGTGTGGAGAAGTGTTTGACGAGGGTGGACTGAGGAGGCTTGTGAGTGGAATCCAATTGAATCAAGATTGTTCAAGGTTTATTTTGCTTCATTGTTGTTGCTTTTACATTGAGTCTAGAGTTGGGTAGTTCATGAACTACCTAGTTCATTTAGGGTGACCAGAGACCACCCTCACGTATATAATGCACATGTTCGATATCTCGACTGTGATCGTGATTGTTATATCTGGGCACCTTAAATGAACGAGTTCGAGAACTAGTGTACGAGTTCGACACAAGTCTAATTGAGTCGTTTCTGTGTGTAGTCTTGCCGAGTACTCTTACAGTCTTTTTCATACAGTGCGCGTGTGCGGATACAGTGTGAGATCGCCCTACATCGATCATAAAATTAATTTGTATTTTTTTGATTTTGTTAAATTTCCCATGTAGAAATGAATATTGAGGACGATGGATGGCAATTCATTGACCAATTTATTGAAGGATTTCATCCGCTCTTCATTTTAACAAAAAAATTACAAGAGGAACAACTTATAATAGGTAAGAGTACAAGCACCTGAACTTTATTTTTCATATAAATCGCTTAATAAACAAACTTTCTAGGTGATTTTTTTAGAAGTTGGTTGGAAGCGAAAATGAATTTGAGTAAATTGGAGAATAACCAATACTCGAATGATATTATACATTATATGGACAAGCGTACAGAGAAGTTATTTGACAATGATGCATTTCGTTCTGCAGTGTACGTTGATCCAAGATTTAACTTTGTTGAATCAGCTTACTTTACGGCTGAACAGCGCAAGAGCGCAGAGATACACATTGTTAAGTTATGGAATATCATTAAAACCATTGGCCCATCCCACCCCGTAGTAGAAAATTCTCCATCACCTCTTCGACCGACATCAGAATTAGACTTGTTTATTCAGTCAGATGCCGAATGTGCAACCGAACCATCTGCTGAACTAATTACTTCAATTAATATAAAAGGTACAAGGTACAATTTTTTAAAAATTTTAACGTTGTTATGTTTGTGGAAAAAATATTTTTTTCTAGATTAATTTTATCGAAGCGGGAGTCTTGCAGTACGGACATTATGCAATGGTGGTTATGCAAAACAGTTGACGAGCCACAATTATATGAACTGCTTCAAGTTATACTAGGAGTCCCGGCTACACAAGTCTCCGTTGAACGAGCATTTAGCGCATTGGCATTAATAGTGACGTCAAGACGAACCAGCCTTAAAAAGGAAACACTCGACAATATTTTGATACTAAAATTAAATAATGAACTACTTAAAAATATAAAATATTAAAAATTCAGTGCATTTTACAAATATACCCTTTTTATTTCCATCCTTATTTTATTACACGTGTAATAAATATATTTAATAAACAATAATAACTAATAAACAATTTTGGTAACACTCGTAATCTTTCGTAATCACTCGAATTACTATACTTGCTACTACACATACACACACGCACACACAAATCGGCAAAAACAAACTAAAGCCGAAGAATAAAGTGCTACCCTCCTTACTCCTCAGTCACCTATCCACACCGCAGTCCATAGAAACACCAAAAACCATTTGCTTTACTGTACTTGCTACTACACACACACACACAAATCGGCAAAAATAAAACTTTATAAAGCCAAAGAATAAAATGCTTGAAACTGTATGAGAAAGACTGAAAGAGTACTCGGCAAGAGTATAATCTGCTCGATTTCGAGCGTATTTTACTCGCACTCGAAATCGAGCAAAGCATATGCGCTCGTATTCGAGTGGCATAGAAAAATCGAGTATACTCGATTTTTTTTTCACTCGCAGGAGTACTCGCGCTCGAATTCGAGCGAGTTTCACTCTCTACTCGAATTCGAGCGAAGATTTCGGAGCTCTGAAGTTAGCGAAGTATATATGCTATACACAGTGCATTGCATGACACATGTAGAACATAATTAACTAAATGTTAGTGTTGAACCTGATGTACCGACTCGTACTTATAGGAGCAACATGCAGTTATTTCCTGCAACGACATTATGTACTCAAAATAATATAGGAGCGACACCACGTTCAATTTTGCCTGCATAAAATATTCGAAACTACACATTTTCTAGATTTCCCATTGGTTTTTCACATTTCAATTTATGTTTTCGTGTTTGTAAAATATATTCCTGTTTATTATTTATTTCATTTATTTTTTATTTCTGTGTTTCATAATATTACACGACCCTGTAGGTTGAGAATTGTCCCAGCTTTCCTCTTGTGTCAATTTTCAAAGTTTCTCTTCCTTTCCTTTTGTTTCTATATTCTTTTTATAATTTGTTGGATTCAAAAGTATGCAGTACTTTTGAATTTTTCTCCACTTTCTGGTGGCTGCACTTTGCTAAATGTTCACAGCTTGTCAGATATTTTAACGCATTTTCATGGCGCTTTAGGTTTCTTGGACGTTGCTGTTTTTATTTCTTTATTTTTCATCTTTTTTCTGGTATTTTGCGAAACAATTTAAGCGGAATGCTTAGGTCAGAGTAACGTAAAACAAACAAAAAAATAAAAAATTTAAGTTACTTTAACCCTGATGTTAGATTAAGCCCATTTGGTCCAAATAATGGCTAGTTTTCTTTGTAAGTTTTGAACGGTGCTATATACTGACTTCATTTTTCAGGTCACGTGATCTTTTTTATAAACCAATGGCATGAGCAAAAATTAAATTTTCTAACTAGAAACAGGACTGAGTCAAATAAGAAATTACAAATTTCAGATTAAGGGACCATTTGGTGCATAGAATATATTCTTTGATTTTCTTTACAATTATGTTCAAAATATAAATTAACAATAATAATAAAAATATTTGAGTATTACTGACCCAAGATAAATACAAAGAATACGAATAGATGGTTATTTTGTCTGTAAATTGCAGTATGGACCAAATGGTCTCTTAAGCTAACACTCGTTAAAAATACGAATATTGAACTAAAATATATACAACGAATGCGATTAAATTGATATTCTGCATGAAAATTGCAGTATGCGCCAAATGGTCCCTTAACCTAACATTCGTATTTTTTTCCTAACCTAACAGCAGGGTTAAGTTACTTAAGTTATGTAAATTTTTTTGTTCTGATTTTATATATTGTTTCAATTAAAATGAATTTTCAAAATTTGCCAACTTGCCTCAATAATGTCCAAGCGGCGCTGAGGCTTACCTATATTTTTGTTATATATTATAACTTTAAAACTTACAGTCTGTTTTGAATACACTTTGAATAAAAAAAAATAAAAATTAATTTAAATACTTAGAGACAAATGAGACAACTTGAATATATAAAGTTAAGTTGACTAAACCGCGAAAGCTGACGATAAAGAAATATATGCTATTTCCTGGGAAGACAAATATTTAGGTACTGTCATACACCCGCAGTTATTGTAAAGAATATATATTTTATCAACTCTTAGTTTTGTTATATTTATCGTTTATAAAACAAGGTTATATCTAAATCACTATTATGACAGTAGTGCTCTTTATTTGCACAGAACCCAAGTTTACACTTTACGTTTATTTGATATTCAAAACCGTTACTATATAGTACCGGTCGATAACTATTTGATCTCCTTTGAGATCAGTCTGAATTTAAATGCATCGTTGTCCCACTACTTATATATCTGTGGTCACAAACAATAACAGCCTAACTCGGGTTAGTCCAAAATTGAAACAAAATTTTTGAGAAGTCACCGTGCTCAAATACCAACTTTTTTTTGTTAAGAAGTAAGTAAAAGAATTTGTTTCCTTGTTATCTGTAACAAAGTTATCAAAAAACTCCGACTCCTGATTTCCAGTAAAGATATTAAACTTTAAATTGCTCTCCCTGAAAAATGTTAGAATCGACTTAGGCTGTTCTTGTTGGTGACCACAGATATAGAGCATTCATAAAGCATATATATAGAGGGTTGCTGTTTACATTTCGGATAATGGCAGTACTAGGATTGCTAGATAAAAACTGGAACTTCCATTGGAAAATTTGAAATTTTTTACCTTAAACATAGATGGAACGTTTTCTCTTACGAGCACTATTTGTCGTATTTCATCTCGGTCAAAAAATTAAATTAACCTGTACCAAGAGATCAGTCTCTGAGGTCGCCCAACTTCGGTCGTTTTGCCGGAATCCATCGATGCCGTGCGTGAACTGATCAAGCAAGACCGACAGTGACATATCGTGAGATTGAGATATTCTTGGGCATTAGTATGACAAGCATCAATAAAATACTGCATGATCAGTTGGCCGTGAAAAATTCTCATAAATAGGCTTGTGCCGATTGGAGCAGAGAATTGTTGACAAAATACAACCGCGGTTACACAAATGCAGTGTATATCATCATCATAAGTTGCGAATCATGGATCTCTGGATATGAGCCTGCATCAAATCAGAAATCGACCGTACGGGTCTTTCAAGACGAGATAAATCCAACAAAAGTTATAAGTGGAAGAAGCACATCAAGCAAATAATCGCGTTTTGTTTAGTATAACCGGTCATATGGCCACAGTGCCTTCAGTGGATCGTAGGACGGTCAATTCAGAGTGGTATACCACCATTTTTTGCCAACATTGTGGGAAGAAATAAGGAAAAACAACAGGAGAAGACGGATAATTTTTCATCAGGACAATGCCAACTGTCATATATCAACTGAAACAATGGGCTATTTCAGCACTCAGCATGTCGAATTTATGGGTCATATGCCGTACAACCCTGATCCAAATGACTTCTTTTTCCTGTGTGGTCAACGGTTTTCAACGCCCGAAGCAGCTGTGGAAGCATCCAAAAACCATGTTTTCGAGGTGTCTCAATTGGAGCGGAAAAAGTGCTTTGAAAATTGGTATGAGCGTATGCAAAAGGGTACTAATCCTCACGGGCAACATTTTGAAAACAATATAACCATTTCCAGTGATAATTTATTTTCTTGTGTGGTATTCCCTTTCTGATCAAAGTGGACTACATTGAGAGGCGGTGAGATAAGCTTATTCGGAGTTTACGGAAAATATAAATATATACAGAAGTGAGTGTACTTCAACTGACTGTTCGATGATTATACGGAGTATGTTCACGATGCCGGCGCAGAAACGACTAGGCCTGAAATTCGTCAGCTCCCTCTGCAGAATTTGCTCCACCAGAGGCGATTTCCGCTGAAGAATAAGGATCGTCATTATTTGGCTTATTGGATTTAGCATTGTAATATCTCTACAGTTCTTGCTTTTCGGTATAGTGATAACCAGTCTCTCTTTTCACTCCGTAAGGATTTTGTTTATCCATGCCATCTGTTAACCGGCGTAATGACATCTGCTTACACTGACGCACAGTTCTGCGGGAGTATTATCAGGCCAAGAAGATCTGTGTGCCTTATTTTTACTCACTGTCTCCTCGATCTCTGCTTGAGACGGGGGTTCCGTTCAAATATCCCTTCTCGACTTACGACGTGAGTATGCTGCCGAAGGGGTACACTGATCTTCATAATCCGCAAGCCAAGATTTTGTCAATGAGAATTCATGCCATCGCTCCCCTTGCTGATTTGGTGGTGATTCTCCGTGCCATCATTAGCTTTCAACGATGCAGTACTCCTGATGGTGTTGCCAATCAGCTCGTGATGTTGTTTCAAATCAGGTAAAAAAAATGGTATGTCAAAGTTGTACATGTGTAGTTACAAGGTTTTTCATGCCATCGCTCCCCTTGCTGATCTGGTGATGATATCTCCGTGCCATCATTAGCTTTTAATGATGCAGTACTCCTGATGTTGTTGCCAATCAGATCGCGATATTATTGCAAGTCAGGTAAACAAATGGCATGTCAAAAGTGTCCATGTTTAGTTACAAGGTAGCCTTTGAAGGAACTTTGCCCAAAACCAAATTTTTTCTATCGAGGTTCTGGTCTACAATAGATAGCACATCAATCATTAGGATAACCGCCCATTATTTGTATGGGAGATACCAAATCGGGTTTGACAGAGTGGCGTTGAATTAGATATTGCCTAATACCAAATTTCATAATGGTTTATGGATTGTTAAGGGAGTAATCTTGTCTACCAACCAGCCGACCCCACAAACTTTGTATGGTAGTTTCCAAAATGGTTATGGTAACCTTGACAATTTTCGCCAGTTAAGTTGACGTTTAAAGATTAGTAATCAATGCCTGAGTTGAACATAATCACATATTTCAGAAAAACTTTCAAATGAAGCGTGAGTTTGTAATAAATATGCCGAGTTGTATGGTAGGTTACAGAAGACAGACGGACTGACGGACATGATCAGTCGTCTTAAAATGTACTAAAACGAATTTCATTCTACGTTACTAAGGATCTTGTATAGGTCCCTATGGGTGAGGGAATAAATAGGATGGCTAAGACTCAGCTGGAAGGATCAGGCCGATGAATCCCTACGGAGACTTAATACTGTAAACTCGAAACATATGCATATATACTGAGTAACAATTTTGGTTTCTACTTGTAAGGCCCCAATTCACCTACAACCAACTAATTTGGTAAGTAACTAAGTCACGAATATATTTTAAAGCAGTTACCTATATATAGTTTAAATTCATTTATTTAAAAGAGTCAAAAGATATTTTCCCCCGTTTTTTTACCTTTAGAAAACTGTCACTATAAACTCTTCTAGAACACACACACCCACTTTTCAAGAACACATAAAACAAATTGCAAACGTCAACATATACTTACAATTCTGCGACAGAGACCCACAAGTGTTTGTTGAATGTGATATTGTATATAGCTCATACGCCGTGAATAAGAACTTGACTATTGTTCATTTTAAGAATATAACATATGTACTTTAGAGCTTTTAAACTTCTTAGACATAGCCAGAAAAGAAATGGTGGCAAAGAAGCACAACATTTCAAGCAAGCATTTCGTCCTTTTAACCGTCGTTTACAATTTTTTTTCTCTTATGTGAAAGAGGAAATATTTAAACTTTGCTCTTATGGCATTTCGCAGAGACTTTTGCTTCCTAATAGAGAAGAAACCATCCAACAAAAATCAAGCTGAAGAAACGGAAGTGGAGAAGGAACACAAAACTAATGTGAAAATAATACCGTTTACTTGAAAGAAAATGTTGACAAACAGTAACCCACGTAGTTTTCTCTTACCTTGATTTCTTTATTTTCCAGCGGTCTTTACTATAAAAGCGCATTTACGTCTTTAGGGTGAGTTCCGGTTTATTTTGTCCCGCTCTTGCTCCTCGACGTGAGTAGCTTAAATTTAAGTAAAGCAAAGGAATAAGCAAACAACACAAATGCGTGTGATAATGTATTAAAGTAAACGCCTTAAACCCAATAAAGAGAAACTGAACCGGTGGCATGAAACAGAGGGGTATAGGTTACAAATTTAAAACATTTCAAATTGAGCCAACACCTAAACTGAAGGCATTTGACATTTAAATTCATATACTTTACAATATTTCGGTTAAGACAGAAATTACATCACGAGACTTTGCCGGGGATAAAAATAAGGCTAAAAAGTAAACGGAAATTTAACGGGAAATTATACAAAACAAGGAAAGCAAACCGAAGTAAACAATGGCTAAGGAAATGGACGGAAATAAAATCTATAGGTCAAAACAATAAAATCCCTCCGAATCGTAACAATATTATTTGTCAACATAAACATATAAAATGCGACGAAAAAAATATGTTAATGGATTAACAATTTATGTCTTGTAAATACGGAGACCCTGTAGTTTCTTAAAAATTTAACACTTGTTTATAAAAAATACGCAGGAGACAGAAGATTGGTTGGTTGGTTGAAAAGGCTGCAAGACAGCACGCTGTCTAGCATACTGAGGCTAAAGAAGCCCATTGTGATACTTGCAGTTTCCTCCATAGCAACTATTGACTAGTCGTCCAGGCAATTTGCCCTTTCAATAAATTTGTCTATAAGACCTACAGGAATATCCTGTAGGGCTACGGTACTAACTAGATGAGTTCGGAATATCCTACTTCTCAGTCCTGCCAGAGCAGGGCAATCCAAGGGAAGGTGTTTTGTCGTTTCCTCGTCCTCTTCCATGCAGCATCTACAGAGAGTGGAGTTTCTATGTCCCAATTTTAGGGCGTGTTTTCCTGCAAGACAATGCCCCGTAAGTGTTCCTATCATTGTGGATAACCTGCGTCTCGGCAAGTTAAGTAGTTGCCTAGTCCTCTTCGTCTCCTCCTGTGGCCAGAGGACCCTGGCTTGTTCGCAAGTTGAAGCAAGTCTCCACTTATCCTTGAACATATTATCGGCTCACTGCCTGATCTGTAAACGGCAGGTAGAGATTGGCATACTAACACCTTATTTTGCTGCAAGAACCTGTACCGTAGTGCCCTGTCTAGCTAACGCATCCGCTACGCAATTGCCTGGAATGTCGCTGTGTTCCGGTACCCAGATGAGCCTGATGTCAAAGTACTCTGCCATCACCCTAAGTGATGAGTGGCATTCTTTCACCGTCAGGGACGTAGCAGACATGGCTTCCAGGGATTTTATGGCAGTCTGTTTGTCTGTGTGGATACATATTCTCCGGAGGGCTGTGACACTACTTTTCAGTAGTTCAGCAACCTCCAGTATGGCGGTAATTTCCATCTAAAGGCGGTGAATGGAATTTTGGTTTTGTGGATGGACCTCATAGCGTACTTGCTCGTCCAACTTTGATCCATCTATGAAAAATCTGATACCTTTCCCAGGTATTCCTGTTCGGAATAGGAGTCCTTTGAGTTGTCGCCGGTAGAAGGTAGGGGATACAGTAGTCCGTTTTTGCAGGAATAGAGTTGATCCGCTGTTGTAATTCAGCGTGTCCGGAATGCCCCGATATCACAACGCCACAATGTCTCATTCTCACCAGGGATGTAGCGGCTGCCCTTTGGGCCAGGATATCAGGAGTACAGATGTTGAGGATAGCACTATGTGCAGTACCTGATGTCGTGCCCATTGCCCCACTAACGCTAGTCAGTGCTGATCTTTGAATTTTCATCAAGGAATGCAGAATATATGTCTTTTGGAGGGACCTCCACCAAACTACGATGCCATAGAGAAGTATTGCTCTGACTATTGCCGTATAAATCCACATGGTGATCTTAGGAGACAGTCCCCAGCGCTTTCCTATAGCCCATTATAGCAGTAAAGAGCAACAGACATATTTTTCACCCTCTCCTCCACAATCGTTTCCAAGACAGTTTTCTATCCAGAATTATTCCCAGATACTTGAACTTTTCCGTCAACTGTAATTGCACCCCATTAACTGACCGAAGTTCAAATGCGGGTATTTTATATTTCCGAGAGAACAAGATAAACTCGGTTTTAAGTGGGTTAAGTGATTGTCCGTTGTTAGCGGTCCAGTTCGAAATCAGACTAAGTAGGCTGGTTGTACCAATGCTAAGTAAATTGAGGTTGTATCTACCCGTACAGATGATGGCAATATTATCGGCATAGGCAAAGGCCTGGCATTCGGCCCTGTCCAATTCAAGAAGCAGTATTCAAGAACAGTTTACAACAGAAGATTAACACTAAGGCACTTTTATGAGGACACAGAAAAGTTCTTACCCGTTGCATCTGTGACACTTTTTTCTAAAGCAGCAATTTGTTCGGCCGAATGATTTGTTCGAACGCGCAAGGGTATTATGGCGTTTTATACCGACCCAGTTTCTTCGAATTTCTGCACCAAAGTGTTGATTGTTGACTTTATTGGTCGAAAAAATCACACAATTCGCGGACATCACTTCAAGCAAACTTCAAAGATCATATATGACTACATCTGTGTGTTACACTCCATTTCGTAATAGGTTTTTGTTAATAACTCAAACTTCATAAGAATGACAACTATAATCTTTAAAATATCAAATTATTTCCAACTTAGAGATAATTTATGCTCAACTTCAGTACTAATTCATGGTAGATAATTTAATCAGATTAACTTGAAAACTCTCTTCATGTGATGTTACATTTCTGGTGTTTCATTATACATTGATGTATAGCGTTGATTAGGAATATTCCACTACGAAATCTTTTCAAACAAATATAAACTTGTGTAAATATATACACACAAATATATTTCCTTACTATCATTACCTAAATTCCCACAAAATTCGTATTGATTTGCTTAGAGATGTTAAACCAAATCCCTAAAACGACAGAACTCAAGCAAACACAAACTCTTACCAATTTAAATTACTTATACGCACACAAACCTTGACAGGGTACGGGTATGATACAAAATTGTGTACTTTAGTGCATTGACAATATTCATACAAGTACGTACTTTAGGTAAGTTTATATATGTATGTGACAAGGGACGCCTATAAAACAACGCCATTAAGATGTTGAACCAAATCCAGAAAAAGTCATATCTCAAGCAAACACAAAGCAATTCCATTACCATTACCAATTCGTATTACTTATAGGCTCACAAACCTTGGCAGGGTATGGGTATAATACAAAATTGTATTCTTTGGTGATTTGATTTAGTGTATCAATATAGTACGCACTTTATGTAAGTGTATATATGAGGACTGTACGCCAATAAAACAAATTTTGTTTGATTGTGCGTGTGTGATGTTTGATTGTGCGTGTGTGATTTCGTAAATTACTTATAGATGTATGGGCAAACCAATGCTGTTGATACAAATATGCGGTCCTTACTTACATGTAGCAATGTCTGGACTCTATATCACTAACCGGTAAACAATTTTACCGACGTGTAGGATAGCTGTAAATTCTTTAACTTTATATCAGTCAATCAGCCGAAATTTCTGAAATTCTTTCAGTCATTTAAATGATTTTTATCAATACTGTCTATCAGCCGATTCTGCACATTCTTTGAAATTTCGTATAAGAATTATGCGTCAGGTCTGGACATTCTCTGTTGGGTGTTTTTTATTTTTTTATCAATACCAGAATCATGCGACCGTTCTTCACTTTCTCTGAAGGGTATTAGGTTTTGTTTTCAATAAGAAAAAATGGGAAAACGTATGCGGACTCAACGCAATTACGTTAATTCGGGTCCTACGAATCGAACTGCGTCAATAGTCTTTTGACCTTTAAGGATTGTTTCATACAGAGTACTTTTTAAAATTTCTTACTGAGGGTACTATTTAGAGCTAATTTTTTGCGGCAAGTTTATACATATGTCACCATTATTCGAGAACAACTAATCCGATTTTGTTTAAACATATTTCGAAAAATTAACAGTTATAATAGCTTTAATACGTGTGTACACTATTTTCCAAGATAAGCAACAGTTTCGTAGTTATAAATAAGTTTACGAAGAAAATATAATAATTTTTGCTTACAAAGTTAAAAGTGTGTACGAAAATTTTTTTGTAAAACCATCATTAGGTATTTTAAATTCAAGCATTAGAATATTTAAGAATGGGATTCTATCTATGCTACCACGAGATATATTTCCTGTTGCTATTTATTTGTCTATGTATAATTTCAAACTTATCTGTGTTAGCTGTATTTTGAGAAATTTTTTCCACCTATGTTGCATGGAACTTAACAAGAAAGTTACGGTTTTTGCGTCGTAGGTGTAGAAATTTTGCAATAATTTAAAGAATCCTTTTGGAAACAAGTTCCTTATCGCACGTTGCGGGATGGGGGCTAAATGAGAAAATTGTAAACAACTTTTTTTTACTAATTTATTAGAACCCATTATTATCAACTATATTGGGTACTTTTGGTTCGGCTTGGTTTAACGGGATGTTTTCTAGGTGGAGCCTGTTTATTACACAGTGCAACACGAAAAAAAATAACCATATACGGACACCACTACGTAATAAAAGACTAAAAAAAAAAAAGACCCGTGTCTCTCAATTTTTCCCAAAGTCATGCACTTTTTTTTTTATGGGCCGCCAAAGATTTGGGGCCTCGGTATCGTTTTCGTAAAAATGTGTTCATTTTCTCAGGCTCATATCTTGCAAACCGTTCAGAATTTCGATTTACTCTCTGAGGCAAAGTTGTAGCTCTTGTCGTAAAGAAAAAAAATTTTCGGCAAATTTTTCACTTTTGCGTGCTACCTAAACAGTGTTAAGAATCATCTCTAGGAAGTTTATATGTTCCAGAAATTTGTTTACTGAGATCTTAGCTAAATTTTTGTAGTTGATTGTTTCCTTGAATTTTGAACGGTTTGCTACCTATGCACCTGAACACGGGAAAAAAGGTAAAAAAAAATCGAATTTTTTTAAGTTTTTTGCGATTTTGATCTGGAAGGTGAAGTTTTTTTGATTTTATATGTTCGCAATTTTTGTTCATTATGACAAGAGCTACAACTTTGCCTCGGTTTGCAAGATATGAGCCTGAGAAAATGATCACATTTTTACGAAAATGATACCGAGGCCCCAAATTTTTGGAGGCCCAGAAAAAAAAAGTGCATGGCTTTGGGAAAAATTGGGAAACACGGGTCTTTTTTTTAGTCGTTTATCACGTAGTGGTGTCCGTATATGGTTATTTTGCTATGACTTAAAAAATTACACACAGTGTTACATATTGTAGTCTTCAACCCAATAACGAGTAAATTTAGAAAAGCCAAAGTGCAAGACTGGCAACTCCATGAAATACAACCCCTGAGCATGGAATTACATTTGGCAGCATACTTACTCTCGCACTCTTACTTTTGGTTTGGTTTGTGTCTAGACTAACATATGGGGAGACATTTGTTGTTTAATGGGAAGTTTTCTAGGACGAGCCTTTTTATTACATATTGTTGTTTTGAACCGAATAAAAAGTAAATTTAGAAAAGCCAAAGTGAAAGAAGTTTAAAAAGTAAAATTTCTTGAAAAGTGTGTTTCTTAAAAAAACTAAAACTTCTCAAAAAAATACCTACTCATATTCTTAAACAAAATACCTTTTCTTAAAGAAAATACTTTATCTTAAAGAAGAACCTTTGCTTAAAAAAGTAAAATTTCTTACAAAAAGTACAGTTTCTTATAAAAAGAATTTTGTTGAAATAAGTACCTTTTTTTAAAAGGTACATTATTTTACAACAAATCTCCATTTCTTAAAAAAAAACCTTTTCTTCAAAAAAATTCTCTTAAAAAATACCTTTTCTGACAAATATTCATTTTCTTTAAAGTACCTTTTCTTAAAACTTAAATAGCTTCTTTCCTTTTCTTTTCTGAAATAAGTAGCCTATCTGAAAATACGCACATTTTCTAAAAAAAATAAGCTTTTCCTAAAACGAGTACCACTTTAAAAACTACCTGTTCTTACAAAAGTACTGCTTTTTCGCACAGAAAATACTTCTTATTAAAAATGGTGCCGTTTCCTAAAAAAAACATTAGCTTTTAATAAATAAAGTACCTCTCATTAAAGAAATTACCTTTTCGAAAAAAATGATACAAATTCTTACACAAAGGACCAAACAATATCCTTTTTGAAAAAAAAATTCATTGAATTTAAAAAAAATTTCTTAAAAAAGTTTATCATTTTACAAAAAGCATATTTTCTTAAAGACCCATTTAAATTGTACTATTTTGCAATACGCGCCTTGTTCTTGTTGGGCGTGTTGGAACTAACTAGCTAGTACATAATGTGTAGAAGAAGTGAACTTCGTTCCAACCGGGTGTCCCCTGACACCTCATGTAATTTTTTTATTTATCTTATATTCTTGCCTTAGTGTTGGCATGCCATTGGCCCTGGTGTGGTTTGATATTTTTCAATCAAGTACTCGTATTATGTGAACACATACAGTTACTACTTCTTACACTCCCTCTCATCCTATTCATTCCAGTCAATATATACGAACTTCCCTTTTAATAAAATTGACTTGCAAGCAACATAATTGGTACAAGTTAACGTGGTTATTCCCTGGAGTTTTTTGTTGTTGGTTTTAAATACTTCATTGTGAGTTGCATTTCATGTTGTGGCAATTAGAAGCGATTTTGTATTACACCATCCTACTGTAAATCATTGTGTATTTTCATATTCACTTAGCCAAATGAAATAATAGTACACTGAAAGAAAAACGATTCGTCGCATGGATGAAACGTAGTCGTTAATGTTTTACGTTTCATGTTATGAACAGTTTTGTACATTTGGCTATTGATTAATCGAAAAATGTTATACATGATTTCTTTGACAGTTTCTCGTCTCTCTCGCAACAATAAATTTTTCGTTCCTACAACAATTATATTTAATTTGAAGAAAAAAACCGCAAAAAATCAAACTAAAGGTAAAGCGTTTGAAATGTAGACTATTGTTTGGTGTTTATGTTGATATTTTGTATTTTATTCAGAAGAAAGAAAAAAAAGGAAAAATGATTTGCAAAATATAAAACTTTATTTTATGAGAAATTATTCCACTTCACTGTGTTATGATACTTAGCATTCAATGTTGTCGGCTCGATGACCCAAAAGAGAAAGAAAGAATATTGATTTTAAAATGTTAGCCGAAGCAACGAAAAGATATAGAAAATATTGTCCCAAAAATGTACTAAATTTCCAAATATGGGCACATCATAAAATAGTTCCGCTAACTCCAAGTAGAACGCACTTAGACCTCGATTCACTTACGTTTGCAATCATGTGTGCATTATCACCACGCAATATATACACTGTTATTATGCATAAAGAATAACATTGTTAATCGAGGTGTAAGTGTATAGATCGAGGCAAGAATTCTATTGACAACAACAACAGAATATTTGTATAAGCTTAAGCTCTTGTGGTTGTCAGAGTGCTAGATAGTGGAAGCTAAGATGCTGGGAGTTAAGTATTTGAATTGGTGATAGTTTTGCATACAGTAGAGAGAATAAGAGTAAGTGCATATTTAACATGACGAGAGGCCAAATGTAAATGTTAACATTGAACACTGTGACGATGATTACTACGTTAAATATGTTATTATGTTTCGTGTAGCAAATTAAATACATAGTTGTATCTTTATATAATAGTGATAAGAATAGTATATAAGTATAGATATAGTATCATATAGTAAGTATGTACATACATATATTCTAGTGTATTATAGATATGTTTAGATTGAGATTGTCTTATGGGATGTAAGAATATATGGAATTAGAAAGACTTGGACATTTGCGTGAACATTCTCCCCCTGAAGCACGAACGGTTTTCAATGAAGGATGGCCTATTGTTGGGAGTGCCTTAGTCGAGTTATATACTCCGCTATGCTCCAACTCACAGCGTCTGCAGCAAGGCCCCATCCAAGCATTTAGCAAAAGGAATTTATTTTTGTGAAAAGGCAGGATTATTTTCTGGAAGAAAAGAAATTGTTGAAACTGGCCGCTTTATGATTTTATTTCTGGTTTGGACAGATACCACCCTTGTGTGTCCATCGGATCCTGGATGTATTTGATGTATGCGTCCAAGCAGCCATTGGCCAGGACCATACCTTTCATCCACAATCAGTACTAGATCTCCAATTTTAGGTTTACCATTACTTTTCAACCATTTTGGACGGGCTTGAAGTCGGTTGAGATATTCGATGTGCCATGTTTTCCAAAAATGTTGTTTAAGCTTTTCAACGCGCCTCCATCTCGTAAGGTGATCTATGTTAGAATCCAAAAATTGGTCGTCTTGGATGCAATTCGTGGGTTCGCCTATTAAAAAATGTGCAGGTGTCAAGGCGTCAAAATCTGATGGATCCGTTGACAATGGACACAAAGGACGAGAATTCAAACAACTCCCGATTTGACAGAGCAATGTGGCCAATTCTTCAAAGCTAATAGTACGGTCATTCAATATGCGTTTTAAATGAAATTTCACTGATTTCACACCTGCCTCCCAGAGACCGCCAAAATTGGTTGAAGCAGGTGGAATGAAATGCCAAATAGTTAAATTTTGGCTTACAGCATGACACAGCTCGTCAGGTAATAGTCTTATGCTTTTGTTATGGAGAACTTGGAGTTCTTTAGAAGCCCCCACGAAATTCGTTCCGCAGTCTGAGTAAATATCCGTACATGCACCTCTTCTGGAAATAAATCGTCGGAATGCTGCCAAAAAGGCATTAGTAGTTAAGTCTGAAACCGTTTCCAGGTGTAAGGCTTTGGTGACTATACATACGAACAAGCATATGTAAGCTTTAGTGGTTACATCAGACCGGAGAGTGGACGCTTTGATAGAAGTTGGGCCAGCATAGTCGACTCCACTATGTTTGAATGGACGAGTTACATTCAAACGCACATTTGGAAGGTTCCCCATGAGTTGTTGAGAAACTCGTGCAGAATATTTAAAGCAGCGCATACATTTTCTAATTATAGTTTTGGCTAGCTGATTTCCAGATACTATCCAAAACTGCCGATTCACGTACGCCATTGTTAACGTAATTCCACCATAAAGAGTTTTCTCATGTGCATCTGAAATAATAAGTTTCGACAGAGGATTAATTTTAGACAAAACAATGGGGTGTTTTACATCATACGGCAAACTTGAATTGTGTAGACGGCCACCGACACGAATTATACTATTTTCATCCAAAAAAGGCATTAATTTCAAAATACTGCTACCCGGCATATCACGTTTTCTTGAAAGAAATTTAAATTCGACTGGAAAGTCAACCATTTGTGTAAGCTTCACAATACGAAGTAATGCTTTCAGCATTGCTATGGATGTTAATGGAGACGATTTCTTATCTTGTGGATTTTTACAATTGTACACAAATCGGAAACACAAAGAAATTACACGAATTAAGGTCCGCAACTTAGAAAATTTACTTACGATATCCGAATAGGAAATTTCATTAATACTATTTGTCGTTACTTTGGCTTTTCACTCCTCTTCAGAAGTATTAAACATAGGCAGGTTTTCGGGCCATTGTGAAGTCGGTTCATAAAGAAATTTTGGTCCATACCACCAAATCTTATTCTCAACTAAAGCTTGAGGCAGAATACCCTTTGAGGCACAGTCTGCTGGATTCAATCCAGAAGGAACATACCTCCAATCTATGGGGTTACTAAAGCGCTGTATCTCTGCTAATCTATTGGCAACAAATACTGTCCAGCTAGAACTTAATACTGTTGAACTATCACTCCAATAGTAAATGTTCTTAACATTCAGATCCCTTAGGGAGTTCCTCACCTTTTGAACAAGTTTTATCAAAAGAGTAGCCGCACAAAGTTCCAGTCTAGGTATAGTTACCGTTTTAGTAGGTGAGATCTTAGACTTGGCTTGCACTATGTTAACGGAAATATCACTAGAGGATATAACACGAGAATAAACAACTGCAGCATATGCGACCGTGGATGCATCACAGAAGTAATGCAGTTCAGTTGCCGAGCCTTCTGACCATTTTAGCCATCTAGGAATTTTCAAATGGCCCAGTTTTCGCAATGGAGATCGGTACTCCAGCCATTGACTTTCCACGTTCTTAGGAATTTCAGCATCCCAGTTCACACCGCACTCCCAGAGACTTTTAAATATTGATTTGGCTATTACCGTGGATGGTGTTAACTATCCAAGTGGGTCATATAAGCGTGCCGATTCCGACAGAATTGACCGTTTGGTAACCGATAAAATCTCGTCTAAATTGACCTTGAAAGTGAATGAGTCATCATTGGTATTCCATCGAATGCCAAGTGTTTTCTCGGTGTCATCACTATCAAAGTCTAGGGTGTGTGAAGATTCTCTGTATTTTTCTGGGATTTCCCGTAAAAGTTCTTGTGAATTCGTAATCCACTTACGCAGATTACAAACGCCCATTTTCAAAAGGGTACACAATGATTTCTTTAACATTAACGCATCTTCCACATTATCAGCGCCTGAGATTATGTCATCAACGTAAGAATCCGATAGCAGAACTTCAGCGGCTTTCGGAAATTTGGACCCAAAGTCCTCGGAAATTTGTCTCAGTACGCGAATTGCCAAGTAGAGGGCTGAAGTTGTACCGTAAGTTACCGTATTCAACTCATATATATATATTTTATCAAGGGCATTATCACGCCATAAAATCTGTTGATATTTACGATGTCCTGGGGTGACATCTATCTGACGAAACATCTTCTCGATGGCGGCACCAAATCCAATTTTATGTTTTCTCCACCTTGTCAGAATTGAAGGAAGGTCATTTTGAAGAGCACGGCCAGGAGAAAGTTCCTCGTTAAGAGACTTACAATCTTTCATGTGACTGCTACCGTCAAATACAACTCTTAACTTGGTGGTGGTACTATTCTCCTTGAAAACCCCATGATGGGGTAAGAAGTAGGAATTGGCACGAATGTCTTTTGGGTAGGTCCCAATATTCGTCATATGGCCAAGAAATTCATATTCTTGCATAAAGTGTTTATAAGCGTCTGCGAACGAAGGGTTCTTAGAAAATGAAATTTTTCATCTGACGCAGTCGTCTGAGAGCACTGATTGCATTATTTTCATTCAGGTCTGGCAAAGTATTTTCACTCAGAATAGACTTAGATGGCAAATTTACCACATATCGGCCAGAACTGCAGCGCTGAGTAGTGGCCCTAAAGTAGTCCTCACAAGCAATTTCCTCATTAGAATATTCTCTCTTCAATATAATCTCTTCTTGCTCCCAGAACGATCTCAAAATGTGCTCCAAATGTACACATTACTTGTCGATACAGTTTGTGTAGCTCCAGAAAATACCCAACCAAAATGGGTATTTTGAAAGAATAGGCCATTATGAATAAAGGATTCAGATGGAATTTTGATCTTGGAGCAGACATCTGAACCGAGAATCATATCTATTCTATCAGACTTATAGTAGAGGGGATCAGCTAAACCATTATCCTCAATATTAGGCACAGAAATATGCTTTGAAGAATATTCTGGTGTATATGAGGAAAGATTAGCCAAAATTAAGGCTGTGCAGGAGAGTATTACCTCATGCTTCCATGAGTATAAATCGACGTTAACAAAATGCTTCGACAAATTTGCATTTCCGTCGCCAATACCAATCTGAGATTTTATTTTTTTGAGACCCAAACACCCGGTACCCTGGGAACCGGGGTCTAACAGAGCTCTTAGTGGAAAGTGACCACGTGGTGTACTGACATACACACGGATTGTGTACAATAAAACGGATTTAAAAGAATTTGCACTGTGGGAAGTGACGCGAGTGGTGAAATTTTCACTTAAATTTGACGAAGATACGTGATCATCCGAATGAAGCAGCGTGTGATGCAGCTGTTTGCACGTAATACACCGAAAGGTCGAGCCACAATTACTGCGGTCATGCCCAATTACGAAACAATTGCGACAAATTTTCCTTTTCGATAAAAACTCATTTTTAGCATTTAGAGGAAGAGCCAAGAATTTATAACATTTGTAAAGCCAATGAGTTTTATCGCAAAATAGGCAAAGAGCAGGGGTTTGTTTTGAAAACTTACCCGAATGGCATGAAGTTTTCTTAAGTTTTGAAAATTTCCTATCAGGTGGTGTAGATTTCTGTTGGACTATAGAAGGAATTTCATCATTTATTGAATCCAGGGTACGAAAAGTTCTTTCCAGAAACTCGAACATTTCTGAACGAGTTGGAATCTCGGTAGAGGATTTTAATGATTATTCCCAATCTTTGCGCGTCTGTAGATCTAATTTCTGAGCCAATAAATGAACTAACAGTGGATCCCAGCTACGACTATTAACTCCCAAATTTTTAAGGGACGACAAACATTCTTGCGTAGAATCAAGTAACGTTTTTATTGACTGAAATCCACCGTCAGATTTTCCAATACCAAATAGTCTTCCAATCAAATGCCCAACAATCATACTTTTGTTGTGGTATCTCTATTCGAGAATTATCCAGGCGGAATCATAGTTTGCCTCTGTGCAGAAATACTCTTTATTAAATGAGCAGCTTCACCCATGAGCGTGCCTTTCAAATAATAAAACTTCTGAATTCTTGTCAATGAGTCATTATTGTGAACTAAAGAAAAATATATATCACGGAATGGAACCCACTCCATATATTCTCCTGAAAATTTCGGAAGTGATATTTTCGGAAGTTTCGCATCCATGGTAATACTGGTATCTGAACGATTGTGTGGAGCTGCAAAAGAGCTAGCTAATGGGGATTGATTTCCCAATTGTTCCGGAAGAGAATCCAAAAGCTTTCCCTTGAGAGTGAAATATCTTTCCGAGAATTCGAAGTAAACTTCATCACACATGTAGGGAACGTTTTCCTCACTGATAGAGTCGTCATGAATCCTCCCCACAATTTTATCGTGTTGAAGTTCAAACTTATCAAAAATTGCATCCACTCTGCGAGCCCATGTGTTCAGATACCCGTGAGTTTTCTCCAAATTGTCTTTTAATTCTAAATGGTTTTCATATTTAGCTATTAGTTGAAGTAAGTCGCGTTGCGATTGAATCATCATATTAAGTTCACTCATTATCTGGTATGGAAATTTACACACGATTTGATTACTCAACAGTATTCAACGCGACGTTACAATTTCTGACAACTTGCCACAGATATTTTCACAAAATATTATTTCAATCAAAATATGATCGGTTTCCCGGGTTTCGGCACCAATATGTTTATGTTGAAATTTTGTATTTTATTCAGAAGAAAGAAAAAAAAGGCAAAATGATTTGCAAAATATAAAAATTTATTTTATGAGAAATTATTCCACTTCACTGTGTTATGATACTTAGCATTCAATGTTGTCGGCTCGATGATCCAAAAGAGAAAGAAAGAGTATTGATTTTAAAATGTTAGCCGAAGCAACGAAAAGATATAGAAAATATTGTCCCAAAAATGTACTTAATTTCCAAATATGGGCACATCATAAAATAGTTCCGCTAACTCCAAGTAGAACGTACTTAAGGGGCCCTTAGAGCTGTGGATAAGTTGCTCGACTTCAAGTTGACATCAACTTCGATAACTAGACATCAACTTCGATTTTGCCCTTACACTCTCAAACTAGTTGAGGCAACTTCATTTTCTTGTCAGATGACGAAATGAAAGGTGGTGAGCGCACTGCGAAAATATCACAAATTTTACGAAAAAACTCCATTTTATTTTCTTTAAATGATTATAAATAACACTAGAAATCATATTTATTTAGTTTATATTTTTCCGATAATGTTTAATTTAATTATTTTTTGGTTGATATATTTACATTTTGCCGATAATGTTGTCTCATGAACGTTTCTCACCGAAATGCGTATGAAAGTTGATGCAACTTCCCCTTACACTGGTGGATAAGTTGACATCAACTTCAAAAAATCAAAATGGCTTTGATTTTACATCAACTAGTTTGTACAAACCTCCAACTTCACCTTACACCATGGATAAGTTGATGTCAACTTGAAGTCGCTGCAACTTATCCACAGGTCTAAGGGCCCCTTAATCCACAGGTCTAAGGGCCCCTTAACACTGATGGATAAGTTGATATCAACTTCAAAAAATCAAAATCGCTTTGATTTTACATCAACTAGTTTGTACAAACCACCAACTTCACCTTACAACATGGATAAGTTGATGTCAACTTGAAGTCGCTGCAACTTATCCACAGGTCTAAGGGCCCCTTTAGACCTCGATTCACTTACATTTGCAATCATGTGTGCATTATCACCTCGCAATATATACACTGTTATTATGCATAAAGAATAACATTGTTAATCGAGGTGTAAGTGTATAGATCGAGGCAAGAATTCTATTGACAACAACAACAGAATATTTGTATAAGCTTAAGCTCTTGTGGTTGTCAGAGTGCTAGATAGTGGTAGCTAAGATGCTGGGAGTTAAGTATTTGAATTGGTGATAGTTTTGCATACAGTAGAGAGAATAAGAGTAAGTGCATATTTAACATGACGAGAGGCCAAATGTAAATGTTAACATTGAACACTGTGATGATGATTACTACGTTAAATATGTTATTATGTTTCGTGTAGCAAATTAAATACATAGTTGTATCTTTATATAATAGTGATAAGAATAGTATATAAGTATAGATATAGTATCATATAGTAAGTATGTATATTAAACCGACTCATTTTGTATGGGGCCAAAAAAAGTGTTTATGTTCCACCCCCTGAAATGTTCCTTGACTTGTTTTTTTATGATTCGCAAAATATTTCGCGTCTAGGATTAAAACCCCGTGAGCTGGACCGTTTTTAAAAAAAGGCTTTTTTTGCAGAATATCTTTGAAAAAAGGCCTTGGCAGAACATTTGTTGGCATGTTTTTCATACCGTTGGATGCGTCTTTAAAAATGCTTTCCTATGATACTAATATTGCACATATTATCTTTAGTTAACTATCAATAATCTTTGAAAAACTCAAAAAAGCCTTTTTTTAAAAACGGTCCAGCTCACGGGGTTTTAATCCTAGACGCGAAATATTTTGGGAATCATCAAAAAACAAGTCAAGGTACATTTCAGGGGGTGGAACAAAAACACTTTTTTTATGAGTCAGTCTAATGTACATACATATATTCTAGTGTATTATAGATATGTTTAGATTGAGATTGTCTTATGGGATGTAAGAATATATGGAATTGGAAAGACTTGGACATTTCCGTGAACAGTTTGGTTTATATCTTACTTTTTCCATAGTTTGTTATTATTATTTATTTATCTTGGCTGTTTTCCAACATTTATAATGACGAAAAAAATTCGTTGCTGCAACGAAACAAATTTCTGTGATGATCAGGAGAGAAATGTGGAGGAGTGAGAATATGATGGATTTTAAAACAGCTCAGATATACAAAATGGTCAACATAAGTGGTGGATCACTTAAAAATTTTAAATCAGTTCCTTGGCAACAACCGGCTGTGGTTGACTTTTTTTGTCCGCCCTTCGCGCTGGTTCTTCTTCCGTTGCCGTTGTGCACTATAAGGCCATAAATCCTCCGGAGTAGTTCTCTGTCGAAGACTCCCACAGATGTTTCATGTGCTTGCGATAAGACCCAGGATTTTGCGCCATAAAGCAAGACAGGTTGTATGAGAGTCAGGTGTAGGTGGATTTTCGCCATTCGAGAGATGTAATTAGTTAACATAATAATCAAATTGTATGAAAAACAAATTGTGTCAGAAAATTTGAGTTGAAACAAATTCATTGCAGCACTGAAGCATTTTCATAGCAGCATTTTCATGAAACAAATTCCTTACCGCAATGAAACATATTCTTTTCCGCAACAACCACAGTATTGAAGAAAACATTTTCGTAGCGGCAATGAAACTGTACCTTAACTCACTTTCGATGACAAAAGTTGTTGGGGCGACGAATATTATCATTCCTATGACAAAGCTTTTCCGTTCAGTATATGGTAAGAGTGGATGCATTGATTTGTATATGTCAATAGATGAGTGTGGAACATCCTTACACCTTGCTGTTGATATTGTTACATATATGTGTATGTGTGGTTGCATTTTTGAGTGTGCCTTTGTATCTGCATTTGTGTGTGTTTGCATCTGTGTGCCTGTGAGTCTGTTTGTTTATATATAATATCCGCCTCTTGCTGTTTACTGCCGTCCACTGCTTCCTCTATTGTAGTCGTATTGCACACGATAGTAAAGAATATAAAATGTATGCATTTATTGTGAGTAAGACTCGGCATCTGTTAAACTGAATTTTATGTAAGAGATGTGGAGGTGAAAGAATGACAGTTTTAAGTAGCAGCCAGTGAGCATTAATGATGAAGTGAAATCGAAGAAATTGTATTAAATTTAATTTCGTAACAGCTGAAAAGCTCCACGGGAAATATTCACTTAATACTAGACGTTACCTTACGATTGGATGGGGGATTGAAGGGTGCACTGTTGGCAAGTCGTAACCGTCGTCAGGACATATTTTCTACTGTCGTTATTTTTTCCATCTGTCATAAAAACTGGTGATTACAAAAGAAATATATGTGCTGAGTTTTGCCTAATATATTTGTCATCTTCTTACCTGTTTTAGAAATAGTATTGTGTTGTTTTTAATCGACAATCTGTCCCCATTGCCAGGGATGGCTTAAACTTACCTACTTTATTTAATTATTTTCCATTGAATTTAAATGCTTTGTTGTCATACATTTTCTATTTTGTTTTCTGCCAATAATTTAAATGAAACAATTAAACGGTAAAGAGACATACACTGTTACAGTTTTTATTTTTAAACATCATAAAACACAACTTACAAAACTTGAAACGTATAAAACTCGCTGACGTTTTGATTGATTCTAAAGAAATGTTTAAAGCAACATCAAATCTATTTCATTCCAAACAGATACAAAAAACAATTGACAAAAGACTAGTTAAGACAGAAATGCTACAAAAAAGTAGGCAGTGGGAGTTTTCTTTTCAAGACTGCTACTAAGAATTAAAATAAAAATTCCCCTGCCGAGTAATAACATTCAAAATTTATTGATATTTGATAAGAAACAAAACCTTTTGGTGGATAATATTAACATGGGAGTGGGAGTGGGAGTTTTCTTTTCAAGACTGCTACTAAGAATTAAAATAAAAATTCCCCTGCCGAGTAATAACATTCAAAATTTATTGATATTTGATAAGAAACAAAACCTTTTGATGGATAATATTAACAGAAGCTTTTGTGGGTTGTTGTGGTCAGGAGATGACAGTGGTTTTCATGCCTCAATTTCTATGCAGACCTCTTACAAATTCTTTAAGCATAAATATCATTTAAACTCTGATCTGATATCTTGTGTGTGGAACCCACATCAAAATTCCAATTCAATAAACGTACCAATATTCATCCAGGAGAGCCTCTTTTATCAATTCTCTTTCTCTTCGTTTTCTTGTTGGTACACCAGATAGGGTAGTGAAGTTGTCCTTGTAATTTTTGTGTTTTAGCTTTTAAGGATTAAATGGTCAAAAGGTTTCCTTTCGACGTCATTTGAAAAACAAACGCACAACCATAACCACAAAGGATTTGTCTAGAGTTACTGCAAATCGATGTCAAATATGTAACTCCCGTTTTTCTTTTCCTTCTGAATGCAACAACATATTGATGGGTTTATTTTTTATTTTGGAATATATTAAACTTTGTTAATTTATTTTCTTGGGTGAAATAAATTACGAAGAAACATACGTTATTTGATTTCTCGTAAAAGAAACCAGTTTTCAATACTGTTTATTAAAGTGCTGCTTCTAAGAGGTTTTTATGAGTTTTGGGTTTTATTAAGGATTTCGCTGGACAAATATCCTTTGGTTTCGTTATTAAGTCAAAAAGGTCTAAGCACCAAGGTATTAATATAAATAAGTGTAGCAGTTTTATGGACATGTAATATCGTATTTTCATTGATTACACAGTGCAACACGAAAAAAAATAACCATATACGGACACCACTACGTGATAAAAGACTAAAAAAAAAGACCCGTGATCAGTTTCTCAGACTCATATCTTGCAAACCGTTCAGTATTTCGATTTACTCTCTGTTTACTCTTCGATTTACTTCACATTCCAGATCAAAATCGCAAAAAACTTAAAAAAATTCGATTTTTTTACCTTTTTTCCCGTGTTCAGGTCCATAGGTAGCAAACCGTTCAAAATTCAAGGAAACTATCAACTACAAAAATTTACCTAACATATAAACTTCCTAGAGATGATTCTCTCTAGGATGATTCTTAACACTGTGTAGGTAGCACGCAAAAGTGAAAAATTTGCCGAAAATTTTTTAATTTCATTTTTTTTACTTTCACTTTCACTTTATAACTTTCACCGCTGAGCTCTCGTTGACGTCGCGCTGTGTAATGCCTCAATGTGAGCGTCGTGTCGCTTTTATATTGTGTGCTGCGTCCCATGTTGCGTGTGCTGAGCTTACTGCATTGCCTGTGCTGCTGCTGTCGGTGCATGATCGCGTAGCGCTAAGCGCTACCTAAACGGTGTTAACCCTTGGACAAACACATGGTTCTGGCCAGGCATATTTCATTTTTTGCTACCTATGGACCTTAACAGGAGAAAAAGGTACAGGAGACCTGAACACGGGAAAAAAGGTAAAAAAAAATCGAATTTTTTTTAGTTTTTTGCGATTTTGATCTGGAAGGTGAAGTTTTTTTGATTTTATATGTTCGCAATTTTTGTTCTTAATGACAAGAGCTACAACTTTGCCTCAGAGAGTAAATCGAAATTCTGAACGGTTTGCAAGATATGAGCCTGAGAAAATGATCACATTTTTAAGAAAATGATACCGAGGCCCCAAATCTTTGGCGGCCCATAAAAAAAAAAGTGCATGACTTTGGGAAAAATTGGGAAACACGGGTCTTTTTTTTTTAGTCTTTTATCACGTAGTGGTGTCCGTATATGGTTATTTTGCCATGACTTAAAAAATTACACACAGTGTTATGAAACCCATATGATTGATAATAGACCTGATATCATCGATTATAATGTTATGAATAATTTAAATTTAAAACTGTTTTGAATTTTTGGAACGAAGTTTATTAACGCACGTTGCGGGATCGGAGCTAAATGAAAAAAAAAATTAATAAATTTTTTTTAACACTATTATGCTGCAACCCAGTATTATCAACTATATTGGGTACTTTTGCTTTGGCTTGTGTCTAAACTAGCATACATATGTTGGGAAATTTCATGTTTAGTGGGAAGTTTTCTAGGTGGAGCCTGTAACCAAAATTTAGTATATCTTGTAGCTTTGAACGCAATCAAAATTTAATTTATTACAGCCAAAGTGAAGGAAGTTTAAAACAAACATTTTCAAAAAAATTCAGAATTTACATAAAAATTTTACTTAATTTTTTCAAAAAAAATACCTATTCATATTTTTAAACAAAGTAACTTTTCTTAAAAAAAAGACCTTATCTTAAAGAAGTAAAAAAAGTAAATTTTCATACAAAAAGTAAATTTTTTAAAAAGAAGGATTTTTTTAAATAAGTACGTTTTCTTAAAAAATTACATTTTCTTTCTGTGCAATAAAAATAAATTTTCTGCAGATAATTACCTACCCTTAAAAATTTACTTATTCGTGAAAAAAGGACCAATTCAAAAAAAATTCCATTTGTTAAAAACAGTCTTTTCTTCAAAAAAATACCTTCTCTTAAAAAATCCAATGAGTGTTCGAACTCACGGGCGACGTGTTAACACCTTTTTGCTACACGGTACCTGTTCGATTTCTATGAACACATTCGTAGATGTTACATTGGAAAATAAAAAACAGCGTTCAATCATATGGTGACGTTACAGTTAAATAATATTAATACTTAAAATTATTTAAAGACCCAGTGCAAGCACATGTGTCATTATTTTCTTGCTCAATACTTTTTGTTTTATTCCCACAAAAGTCAAAGAATGCAAAGCAACAGACACTTGTACATACATACATACATTGTTATATTCGTACAATATAACCGAAGATCAACATAAAATACTTTTTTAATATTACTCCAAATTAAAACACTTCAATCTCGGCTCGCCGATATCGGATCGCCTTAATTTTTGGCCTAAACTCTTCGTCGAAACCCGCACTAGCTTTTTATTCCAAAAATTAATAAAATCGGCTATGAATTTCCGGAGAAAATCGCGTGGGAAAATTATATGAAAATCGCCCAATAATCACCTTCAATACCGACTGCCAAGCAACGAACAAACAAACGATGATTTACTCTTACAAACCTAACACTTGCGTATGTATTAAATTTATAGTTTACTGCCCTAGAGGCGCGCGTATAGATGTTAACACATCAATAAATAAATTTTCTTACAAAATATTACCTTTTCATAAAAAGAGTACCACATCTTTAGGAAGTACTTAATACCAGGGTGCAGAGAACGATTAAAATACGCTCTTTCTCACAGCTACTCGCGGCGAGAAATCAATTGCTTGCAATTTCTCACGAGCGATAAAGTAACGATGAGATTAAAAGTATTTACAATCTTCCACGAACAATAGCAATGTTCGTAAAATGCACGAATGAGAAATCTTCGCTGCAAGCGTCATTGATTCAATCTTCCGCGATCGTTCGTTCGTTTTTTGAGAGCGTTCATTGTAAAACTCATTCAGAAATTCGTATAAGCAAGGGTAGTTAGGCTGTTGACTACAAAAAAATACAGTTGCTGTTATTTTGCAAATACATACATATGTATGTACATTCGTTCGCTCTGTTGGTGCATGAGTGTGTGGAGATTTTATAAATTTGTTTACGGCTTTTTTTATGATCTTGTTTGCAAGATTTTTTTCGCTTTCATTTGGCAAAGTTTTATGATCCTGTTTACAAAATTAAAGGTTTTTATTTGTTGTTTGTTTATTCGATATATTCAACTCTAAATGAAAAAAGAAAGCGTTACAAGTGTTTGTAAAATGATTATTACGTGTCGTTTTTTCCATCACACTTTGCCCATTTTTTATCAGCCTAGCAAACACACAAAATAATTAAAAAACCGGCCGCGTATTATCCTCTTCACTCGTATTACGATAAACTAAACACAATTATTTACTGCACCCACGCTCATTGGTTTGTGAGCATTCGTTGCGATCAGACGTGTTTGCGGATAGTCAGTGGTAGAGTTTTCTATAGTGGTCATCTGTGCGAGAGTGTTAGTGAGTTTGTGTGTGGTAACAGGTTTGTGCACAGCATCGTTGCTGTGTTCGTTGTTGTTGTGCAAGAACGGTAACTTGTTTACAACTTTGGTTCGCCAAATTGTAAACAAGTGGTTATAGTACTTCTTATAGTACATTTTGTTGCTAGTAAGTAACAGCAATTCGGGTAAGTGTTTACTTTGAATTTCCTACTTGACTAGTTGTTGTTGTGGGATGGTTAAGCGCCGTAAGCGGCGGGGCCAGACTGGTAGTGGCGGCAGCGCTGCTGGCATGTCTGGTTCGATGACGGATGGTGAGTCATCGACGTCCTCAGCCGTTCCCAAACGGGTTCTGCTGGGGTCGCCAGAAGGTAAGGCTAGATCAAAGCCGGTTGACGCCGACTTTGATAGTAGTGCAGGAGCTGGTGGAGTGCCTTCTAGAGGCAGTCCGAAGAGGGGTGCGAGTGGTACCCAGGCAGGAAGTGAAGGGGGAGCTGGTAGTAGCAGCGCCAAGTTGGTTGCTGGCACCAGTGGTGTCAGTACGTTGGCTGAGGAGATGAGGAGTACGATCAGCAAGGTAGGTGAGGTTTTGAGAGCTGCTGGTACGCCGAAAGGCGTGTTGAAGGGTCAGCTGCCAACAGTACCTGTTGGTACGGCAGCCCCCGCTAGTAGCGATGGTGGTCGCGGCCGTAGCCGCGTAGGTCCCAGTGGACTGGGTGACGTCGGTGCCGCTGTAGAGCGGACACAGGCGGTCACCCGTAGGTTGGTCTCCGATTTAATGGAGGCCAATGTTAGTAAGGAGTTGGTTGCGAGGGTCCTCGGTTACTCTTCGGAGTACGAGGCACTCGTGGTAGGTCTGCTGGCTCAAAACGAGCGCCTTCGGGGCCGTCTTGACGCCAAGCCCAGGGAGAGCAGTAGGAGTGCCGTTCGACCCGCGGTTCCCACCGCGCTGGCAACGTTCCTCGCACCGGCTCCAGTGGCGACTGCCCCTGTAGCTGTGGGAGGAGGTTGTTCGGTAGTCACTGCACCAGTTGTGAAGCCCGTCGAGACCTGGTCCTTGGTGGTGCGGGGCCGTAAGGGCCAAACTGCCAAGGATGTGGCCAGCAAGGTGGTGAGTGAGGTGGGGCCCACTTTAAGAGAGCGGGTCCATGAGATCAGGGCGCTTCGTGGTGGTGGCGTTTTAATACGCACACCATCTGTAGGGGAGCGTGCGGGTATCGCTAAGAATACCAAGTTTGAGGAGGCTGGGCTCACCGTTACGGTGCCTGATAGCTCGGTTGTGCGAGTTGTTGTCCAAGGGGTCGACTCGAAGATCACCCATGACGAGTTCATGGGTGATGTCTTCGAGAAAAATCTCAAAGACAGGATCTCGCTTGATGAGTTCAAGAGTGGTGTCCGGCTCACTAGTCGGCCGTGGGATAGTTCCAAGAGCGGAACAACGAACGTTGTCTTGGAAGGGCGGGCTTCGGCCCTTGAGCCTTTGCTAGCATCGCGTCGTTGCTACGTGAAGTGGTTCTCATTCCGCGTACGACCGTTTGATCCGGTGCCAAGTTGTTTCAGGTGTTTGTCGTTTGATCACTACGTTAGGGAGTGCAGATGGAAAGAGAATGCCTGTTCTCGGTGTGGACAGCAGGGTCACTGTGCAAGGGATTGCGGTAACGCAATTCATTGCAGAAACTGCGCTTTCCAGGGGAGACCTTCGGCTCATCGTATGATGACTGAGGACTGTCCCATGTATAGCGTTATGCTGGCTAGAGCGAGGGCTAGACATTAAGTATGGGACACACAATCTTACAAATAAATTGTGGTAGGGCAATGTCGGCAATGTGCGAGGAAGGAGAGGTAATGGTAGAACGACAGTGTAGTTTTGCTCTCATTCAGGAACCTGCTAGTGGCCATGGTGTCATTACAGGTTTGCCTGCGAGTATGCGGGTCTTCGCTGATTTGAGACTTAACTCCACGGTGGTCGTGAATGACGGTAACGTAGAGTGTACCGTAGTTTCTAGGACCGACTTGGGGGTTTGCGTGTGTGTAGAAGGGGGTTTCGGACGGATATTTTTGTGTAGTATTTACTGCAAGTTTTCTGAGCCTTTAGAGCCGTATTTGGCATATATGGACACGGTACTACTACTTGCGAGTAGTAACCCTCTCGTCCTAGGGATAGACGCTAACGCATCAAATCCGCTATGGTTTAGCAAAACACCCAGACTTTCGACTGGGTCGCAAAACAATTACCGGGGAGAGATGCTAAGTGAATGGATTGTTTCGGGCCACCTTCATGCCTTGAATGAGCCGAGTGAGCAGTACACTTTTGATAATGGTAGAGGAGTTAGCGATATAGATGTGACGATTGCGAATAGCGCAGCTTTGAGAACGTTTCAGTTTAGTTGGAGGGTCAGACCGTCCGTAAGTGATCACAATTACATTGTAATTGATTTCACTTACGAACGGACTGAAGTTAGCAGCTTAGACATCGTGCGGTGGCGCACCAGGGATGTGAACTGGGATGTGTATGGAGAATTCATCGCAGCTGAGGCTAGCGAGATTCCAATAGAAGTCTTTCGTCGTAGGACCGTAGATGAGCAAGTCTCGTGTTTACGCGAAGTTGTTCATAGGGCTAACGACGATCTCCTTGAAAGGTGTCGCAAGAAAACTTTGAGAAGATTACGATGGTGGACACGTGAGTTGACACTCAAGCGGAGGGAAGTGCGCCGTCTCAGGAAACGTTTCCAGAGAGGCAAACGGAACGAAGCTAGTGATCTTGACCAGCTCAGATCGGCGTACAAAAGTTGCCTCAGCGATTACAAGGATATGCTTGTAAACGTGAAAGAGGAAGATTGGCGACAGTTTGTTGCCTGCCATAGGAATGATCCTTGGGGTCATGTGTATAGAATCTGCCTTGGCAGAGGTAGGAGGACAGATCTCTCCGGGTTGAAAGATGGCGATGCCATTCTTACTTCCTGGAGTGATTGCGTCAAGGTTTTGCTGCGGGAGTTCTTTCCGAGAGCGGAGGCAGTGGCCTCTTCTTCTTCTTCTGGGGAAGTTGAGACTGTTGCACCCGAGCTGGAAAGATCAGAGATCGCAGAAAGCATGGCGTTAGTTAAGTCGCGAAAGTCACCTGGTATGGATGGAATAGCTGGAGAGATGTGTAAAAGCGTCTGGAAGGCTATTCCGGAATACCTAGAGGCTTTGTATGGGCGGTGTGTACATGAGGGATATTTTCCACGCGAGTGGAAGGTAGCCCGTGTCATTGTACTCTTGAAGTCAATCGATAAGGACAGGAGTAATCCTCGTTCTTATCGGGGTATCAGTCTCTTACCAGTATTTGGAAAAGTACTGGAGAGGATTCTGGTGCAGAGACTGAATGAGAGAGTCGCTGACAGCATGTGCCGTTGGCAGTTCGGTTTCGTAAGGGGCCGAAGTGTCGAAGATGCCTGGGCGCACGTGAGGAGGACTGTTGTAGAGTGTACTCAGAAGTATCTTCTGGGTGTTTTCATCGACTTTAAAGGTGCGTTTGATTATCTGAGTTGGGCGAGCGTGGAAGAAAGACTAGCGGGGCTAGGGTGTCAGGAAGTAGCACTCTGGAGAAGTTACTTCTCTGACAGAAAAGCAGTGATAGTCGGGGCAAATAGTTCTGAGTGTGTTGATGTGGTCCGAGGATGTCCACAGGGTTCCATTTGTGGACCGTTTGTGTGGAATCTGATGATGGACTTGCTTTTGCATGAGCTTGAGGCCGAATGCAAGATATGTGCTTACGCTGATGACTTGCTTATCATGGTCGAGGGTAGTTCTCGTTCCGAGTTGGAACAGGTATCCTCGGCTATGATGAGTATTGTCACTCGGTGGGGCGAGCGTGTAGGAGTTAGTTTATCGGTGGAAAAGACAGTGACCATGTTGCTGAAGGGTAGTTTCAAGTCCCATTTTCCAATCGTGCGTTTGAATGGTGGTGGCACAATCCGTTACTCCACGGAGGTGAAGTACCTCGGAGTCACCATGGGAGAAAGGATGAACTTTTTGCCTCATATAGCGAGACTTCGCGAGAAACTGACGAGCGTTGTAGGAAAGGTTAGGCGTGTTATGAGGAGTGAGTGGGGTCTGAGTCGTCAAGCAGTCAGGACCGTGTACAGGGGCCTTTTTGTTGCCATGGCAACATTTGGGTCTTCTGTTTGGTGCGAAACTGCTAGAAGCGTCTTCGGGCAACGTCGATTATTCTCTGTTCAGAGAGTAATGTTATTGGCATGTATGCCAGTATGTCGTACGGTGTCTACAGAGGCCCTACAAGTTTTGATGGGTGCCACTCCTCTTGATCTAGAGGTGATGCGTCGTAGCATGGACTTCAAAATCAAGAGGGGGTACGCACTGGGTGAGTCAGATTGGCTCATAGTTGGAGCAGAAAGCATGAGTAGAAGTGAGCGGCGGGCTCGGTTAGATGCGTTAGTCACATCTGAGTGGCAGGGCCGTTTGAATTCCAGTACCAACGGTCGAGTAACGTATAGATTTATACCGGATGTAGAATTCGTCGGGAAGAACCCTGAGTTTAGTTTCAATCTAAGCCTTGGTTTCATACTGACAGGTCACGGGTCGTTTAATGCATTCTTGCACAGAATGAGACTTGCGGATCGGGAGTCGTGTGATTGCGAAGCGCCAATCGAAGATTGGCTCCATGTTTTGTGCGAGTGTCCCCTTTACGGGGCTTTTAGGGATTTAGTCGGCATGGGTGTCACCAGATCCGGTGGTGAGTGGTGTGTGAGTAGTATGCTTCTGTCTCCGGATGCGTTGTGTGTGGCAACGCGGTTTGCCTCTCGTGTTTTCGCGAGTAGGCGCGCTAGGACGGTTTAGTTGTTGTTGTGGGTTTCACTGGTCTCTATCGGTGTCTCCCTTTTGTATTGGTTAAACGTTTTTCGTGATCCTGGCTTTTTCAAGCTAGTTATTCAGCCGTTTAGGATCTCGTTGTCGGTACTGCTGAACCCTGCGAATACAGGGATTGCCAGTCCCGGACTTCGTCGGAGTCGAATTTGGAAGTGGATTAGCCGCGAGGTCTGACCAGAGGCCTGTTTCTGGTACCGTGTGCTGTTTGGGATTGACACGTGGAAGGTCTCGAACTCGTGCCCTTTCAGTTTGTGTCTTGTTGTTGTTGACCCACGGGGGCATCATCGGGCGAAGCCTGAAGATTGGCTGCCGGTCGCTGTCATTGACCGGAAGAGGTGGAAACAGCCTTGCTCCCACGGTGAGAAAGCTGCAGCCGTCTGACTGTAGTTATTAGACCGTTTAAATTGCAATTTTAGCATTTAAATGGCAATGTCACGTGATGTTGTTGTTGGTGTTGATTTTGTATAATTGTTTCACGATTGATGCTTTTGTCGCCGGGGGTGACCAGTCCCCTACTTAGTACAAAGTAAAAACTGGGAGCAGCTTCACTGCGAAACTCGGACCAGAGAGTATGCCTATCTGGTAGCACGGGTGGGTTGGCCCCCTTGTGGGAGATCGTGCTGGCTGTGGTTGCCACCAAAATCGCTGGTAGAGGTTATGTAGTTGCCTTGTATATCAGTTACTTGTAACGAAGTATGCTAGGCAAGGTGCATATCCTCGAAATATGGGATCCGTGGCCCTTATCACGGAAGAGGTTTTGGATAGTACCTCACTCTTACCAAGGAGGAGTAGCTCATGTACAGAGAGTTTACTCAATTGGTAGCTCGTGGACGGAAGAAAGAAGTCGCGCTGGCGGATATGCGAATACGGGGCGTTTGTTCTCCCACGTAATCGTGTATACCAATGGTGTAAGGCTTCCTATTCCTGATCTCTTGGCTGCCCCTCTATGCGGGGTAGCACGGATATCTCACGGGCGGCGCTAACAGTCGTATCAAACATGTTCTTGGTGGGGCGGTGCTCACCTGTGGTTAAGGACTTCACGTCGAGAATCACATTAAATCACGCGGACTCTGCACCCACGCTCAAGCATAAAACAAAAGTTACAAAACAAACAGAGCGTTTGCGAGCATTCACAAACACTCGTTTTCGTTGGTGAGAGATTGCGTGGAATGATTTCTCTCAACACTGCTACGAACGATCGCTGTTGTATGCTCTCTCATTTTAATGTGTTACGTAAACTCATTGCATACAATATCTCAAAAACAAATACCAACGAAAAGTTGTGGCGAACGCTCGTTCAATGAAGTATTTATCGCGTTAAAATACAATCGCAAAATGAGCTTATACGGGAAGATCGTATTTTTAATCGTTGGCGAGCGAAACTGCTTAATACTCATGATAAAATGACAGTACTGGCGTTCAAGATGGAGATACGCCATTGACAGCCTTTAAACTAACTGACTGCCATGGTACAAATATAATGGTAGATGCAGTACGACAACAAATACAACAAGCCAAAAACAACAGACATTTTGTTTTTGCTCAGTGCCTGTATTGTGTCAAGTCAGCTGATGAAAAATATTGAAATTGTTGACAAAATTGGAAAAAGTGCCATTTAGAAAATAATTATTGTTTTATTTGATATTCTGAAAGTGCTTAAATGTGAAAATTAAAACGTTTTTATGTGATTTTTACAGAGAAAATTTTTTGAAAAACAGCAGTTGCAGGCGAACGGGGGTTGCAGAAACCAAATGTAAACAAACTTTGACATAAGAGGAAAACTTACTCATACTCACTCCAGAAAAAAGTTAAAATCAGCTGGCCTAGTGCTTCTACCATTTATTTGTACCATGCTGACTGCCCAGGGATTTTCTGAAAACCACAGCTGGAAATTATTCAATTTGGAATGATTGTCAATCGAATAACTATGTATGTATAGAGAATAACATTAGTATTCGTGTTTGTTTGAACTTCCTGCCAATAATAATTCACACTAATCACATATTACCACAACATAATACTTCTGAGCAACGCAAAAGGATACAAATACTGTGGTTTATTACCCTTCCTTTTAGGTTATACTTTTTTGGGTTCTTGTACTTATTTATTATATTCAAAATTAAAATTTTCGAGCTTTTGGTCGTTTTTTTTTAAATTATTTTATTTTCCAAGATTGCGCTGCCCTTTGACATCATCGTTACGAAGATAAACATAATTATCTATTAAAAATTAAATGAATTAATAAACAAAAATTACTCCTTATGTCATTTGAAAAAATAACAATAACAATTGTCTTTGGGAGCCCCCAACCACACTCTTCTTCAATTGTAAACCTAATATTAGGATAAAATTTATTAAATGTCAAAATATTACCTATAGCACTTTCTAAAACGATACAGAAAAAATCGTGTACATATTTGGTAATCATTTTCGTTTTAATGGCCAGCTCTTCCATGCAGGAATCAAGTAAATTCTCCATAAAAATATCACCCACATCAGGGAAGCTGGAGATCCCAATGGGAAGTCCTTCTTGTTGAAAATATTCCTTGTCATCATATCGGAATTACCTGTTGTCATCTATACAAAGCTTTAAAATATAGAAGAATATTGATTCATTAATATGTGTGTGCTGATCTATTCTGTTCCATTTTCCCTCGATAATACGAAGTGCCAACTCTACAGGTACTTTTGGAAATAATTAAACGATATCGGATGAAACTAAATTTTCACAACTGTGTACCTTTAGTTCCTTTATTTTATTCTTAAACAGCAATGAGTCCTTTATGTCTTATTTCGAGTCTTCTGTAATCCTTTTTAGTATGTTCATAATGTATCTACATAACTCATAAGTAGGCGAATTAACAAGAGAACATATTGGTGTCTACGGAAAATATTGGTTGTTTATTTTTGGTACTCCATACAACATTGGTGTTGTGGACACATTTGTCTTAAATTTCTTCTTTTCAATTCGATTTATGTTTCCTGCTTTCTACAGTTTTTCTACAGTATCAATGTTCAATTTTTGAAGTTTGTTAGTAGGATCTTTATCCATCAGCTTGTAGTTAGTTGCAATTTGTAATATATAATAACATTTTCTTAAGGCTACCGTCGCAATTCCCTTACATGCATTAACTATCATTATGTCCTTCTTATTCTTTACATACCTTTCAGCCTTACCAACTTTATCTAACACAAATTTATCCACAATCATCAGTTTCATGCAGAGCTGAGCGTTGAATTTCCCTACTATTGAATCGAATACAGAATGTTTGAAGGACAGGAACTTGTACAGTACTATAGAACAGATTATGACGAACAATTTCTTAAAAATTTACAGATTATAATGTGGAAATGGCAGATTATCTTTCTATTTTATCCAGAAGAAGCCAGAGTAGATATCCGTTACAAGCCAATTCAGATGATAGTGTCGATTGGTATTTTCTAGCTGAAGCGACAGTAACGTGGAGTGAAGATAGTAGAGCATTGAATTGCCACTTTATTCTGTTATAGAATGGCATACAGATTATAACAAAATTTTTCTTACAATTGCGCAGTGTAGGATGCGGATATGACAAAGTACCTTTCTATCTTTCCTAGAAGAATCAACAGTCGGAAGCGAGATTGGTGTCAAGTATTGCTTTCTATGTGAAGCGAGTTCGGAACAGAAATTTTGATTTGCAAAATCTGAACGTAGTACCGCAGTAACGGCAGCTCTATTCGATGCTATTAGCAGCTAATAATCCGGTCTACGGTTTTGGAAGATTAGTAATGAAATCACACCTTGTGCTCATTTTTTTTACAATCTGCCCAATAGATGAGCGTTTAGTTTTTGCTACTGATGTGCTTTCATGTAATTTTTGGCAGCTTTGTTATTTTAGGAGATTGTTTGTTAAGCACGTGCCATATTTGGGGCTACACTTGGTTCATCATAAAAAACATTCAAGGCACTATTCTCATATGATATTAAAATTTTTAAAGAATTTTTACCAAAGGGCTAATGAATCGATAAAACGTTTCCGCATTATACTGTTAACTTAAAATTTAGATTTAGTCGACATATATATTTTACGTCGCATTTGAAGGAATTTTTGACGTAGCATACGTCTTACCTTACGGTATGAGGATTCATGTCAGGTTTTTATTGTTGTAATCTTTATTTCATTGAATTTGAGGAAACGGCTAGATGAATTTTTTTAAAATTTTTTTTGTAGGTAAATGAAGATGTTATCTTTCGTTTGATATACATTTCATATTCGTTGATATATTTCTAGTATTTTAATTTCTCAAATGAAAATTGTTTAAACACATACACTCAAACATATGTGTGGTGTTTGGTTGAGTGTTTTTGGTTGCTCAACATTGCTTAGGAACATGTATCTAGTAAAACGTGAAACGAACAGTAAGCTAACGTAATAAAGCTTTTTTGCGAAAGCTTCAATAAAGCTGTTGTAACATTAATTTTGAATTGTAAAGCGTAAAGCTTTCACACAACGCTCGAATGCTAATGCGAAGACTCGATAAGGTAAACCTTTTTTAATATTAAGGCGGCCCTCTCAACATACGCAGAACTTATTTCAATAAAAATATTAATTAAAATACATAAATTAAATTAAGTTTAAAAAAAATTGAACATAATATTTTTTTTTTTAAACGGACTTGAATCAAATGCCGTTGGTAAATATAAAAATTACAGCAGACAGTTGTCCGAGGCCTTCGGCCACGGACTGTCCCTGCAGGCTGTGTCAGAGACACGGCCATTAAGTTTAACGTAGAATACGCCATCCGATAAGACAGAAAACATATATAACAATAAATGATAAATAATATAAGCAAATGAATTTATTGTTGTATATGTTTTCTGTCTTATCGGATGGCGTATTCTACGTTAAACTTAATGGCCGTGTCTCTGACACAGCTTGCAGGGACAGTCCGTGGCCGAAGGCCTCGGACAACTGTCTGCTGTAATTTTTTTTCTGTGCCAGGCATTATCCCTCCGATGAGTGACAGTTCTGAACTTCACGGCCGTGTGAGAAGGTCCCTACGGACCTTTTTTGTAAATCATGTTTTTTACATATAAAAAATTTTTTTATGATTTTTTTTTTGCTTTTATTGTTTATAAATAAATTCTACATACAAAAATAATTTTTTCAATTTTTTTAATTACTAATTACTACGGCGTACAAGAATTTCAGTAACGTCTAAATTACTTGCATCTGCCATATTCATATTTTTGTTTCTATCACACACGGTTTTACTTTTTGTTCTTAGAATTTTTTCTTACAATTTTTTGTTTTTATCATCATCCTTAATGTCTTTGAGTTTAGGTCTTTGTGTTCAGAACAAGTAAATTATGTGTTGAAACAATAAAAAAATTATAGTGATACCCAAAACCATGCATTTATTAGTGAAATTCAGTACAAGGTCCATACGGATCTATTCACACGTCCGCGTACTATTCTCACTAAAACCTGGATAACTCATAAAGTAATAATCCGATTGGCTTGATTTTTTCTCCAAAAGATGCGCAACAAAATACTCTTGGAATACAGAGTAACTTGGAGGGGGGGGGGGGGTTGTAGTGGCCGAAGTAGAAGTAATTTCAGTTTGAAAAGGCAAAAAGGTCCCTAGGTACCTTCTCACTCATCGGAGGGTTAATGGTGAATGACCTACATTACCCATTATCGGCCTGATGTTTGTTATCTCAGTGATTTCATGCCTTTCTTTGCGTATATTTTGTATTCCGGTCTTATATACTGGACTAGTCCCATTAGTTTTTAGTTAATAATACTTTATAATAGGAAACATGCAATGGCAAGGGTAACACGGGGACCGTAATGAACGCATAAAGCAGAGATCTGCTACCCTCTACACGCATACAATTATGTATTTGTTTTGGTGGTATTACTATGGTGCTATTGGTGATCGTAATGCATGATGGACGTCACTTGCAGTATTTTGTAATGTCTGTTGCATACAAATTAATCCTAACTGTCAGTGCATGTAAAGCAAACGCAAACACTATGTTGTGAATGTGGGTACGTACAAGCGCCTGAGTGTCTGCATATGTTTTGGTGAATATATACACGCAATGTTGCTTATATTTTATGCAAATATTTAATTTGTCCTATTTTACAATTGCCAACAATGATTTTCAGAAGCACATACACAAACGTATTCACCATTCCTATGTTAGTAATTAGTAACGTCGGGTCATTGTCATCATTGTCCATTGATTATGAATTACATGCATTATATATATATATTTTATATGCATTTGTGGGCATAACTTTGTCTGAAATATGCTAACATTTAGTGCCAACATTTGCTGGGCTGTATTTGGAAATGTATGCCAGTGAAATTGCTCGCATTCGTGGAATAAATCGTAACTATTATATTTATAATGGTCAATTGCCGTTTTATTATTAATGATATTTTTGACACAGAGTGCATGTTAATTTTTGTAAATATATAGCTTTTGCATTTTTCGTGCGCAAAAATAGCAAATCGGATATGAAATTGTGTCAGTTTTATATTTGCGTTATTGCTAAATTTAGATTAAAATTTGTTTGTATTTCTTAGCGATTTATTAGTGAAGGTGAATATTTGCCTGATTAGTTTTTTTAATATCTCCAGGATGCTTTTGATGAAATAAAAAGGAATGACGATTGAGTAAGTGTCGCTGGTGTATTGGCTTTCTAAACAACGATACTATATACCATTGTGGCTAAAACCTCTACTATTACTGGCTCTTATATTTAGAAGATATTGTAATTCTTTATATTTGAATTCTATCTACACTAAGATATCCAGACCATCACAACTGGATCATATTTTCCTATAAATGTCTATCTCTGTGTAAATGGGAAATGAAAGGTAAATTATTGAAAATTATAACATTTTGTATAGATTGTCTAAGATTTTGATTAATTCGCTTTTGTTTTTCAACAATGTATGGATACGGTTTTAGGAGAAATAGAAATGATGGCACACATGCTCAGACCGTGTTGATACACAAGCTAATTGTCGTACATCTTCCCCTCTTGCTGCTTATATGGGGTACGTTATCCGATAACATGGCCTAGCCACCGCAACTGACCTAATTTGATTCGCTTAAACATGTCCACGTCAGAATATAAATCATATAGCTCTTGGTTCCAACGACGTCGGAATTTTTCTCTCGAATACTTCCAGGGGTTTTTCATCCGCTTGCGATATGACCCAAATTTCGGGATCATATGACAGTACTGGTAAAATGGGAGAGGGCTTTGTTTTTAAACTCTTCCACTTCAAAATTAAGTGTTTAAATGTTCATATGATAAAGTTGACTACTGTGGGATCGCATTGTTATTGCAGAGAAGAATCCACGACCGGCGGCTGCTTTTTCTTATTTCTCCACATAACTCCTGGGAAACGAATGACATGCTCTTATTCAGAATGTCCCATTGTACGATGCTGGCCGTTTGGAAAGAAACTAAAACAAAAGAAATCAGAGATGGGTTTTAGCATTCGAAAATATCTTATTTTTGGTACCATCGAGTAAAACAAAGCCAATTGGATTCAGCGTAATAAAATACTGCATCACCTAGTTACATTGAATATGGATGTTTGGTCAGACAAAGTGCTATTAAAGTCTATATGATTTATATATTACAAGGGTTGATATTTACATTTCGGATCCAGCAAAAAAAACACTTATCATTGGAGAGGGTTTTATTGCTCGAGACCATTCAATATTTCTATTAATAGAAATGTAGTTTTTAAAAAGAAGTTTTCCACAATGCAATCTTAAGCTTCCTGGCAAACCGTATAGCTATTTCAGATCTAGCCACAGATCTTCATCAGCGGTTGTTTGGGATGATGCTTTTGAAAAATTCGTTAAACTAAATGCAAACAAAATTTCATTTGAATTGGGAATTCACCACAATACAAGTATTCGACAAATATTGCAAGCAAAACATACAAGAAAATATATGCAGAAACTTTTTGCCATCTCCAGAGAACCATCGGTTCCCATTAGACATGATTTTTGTTGTTGCCCAAAAAGACAACAAAATTCATACAGACAATAAAAATTTCCATAGTTTCTTCGTGCTGCACGTTCATCAGGGATGATTTGTATTTAGTTATTCGGCCTTTTTATTAGCACTTCTTTATTTTAATATTTAAGCTCAAGACCATTCTAGAAGTAATAGAAGTAAAAAATAAATAAAAACAAATAAAAATCGTTTCTATTAATTCATATAGAATGCTGTGGAGCTTGAATATTAAAATAAAAAAGTACCAATAAAAAGGCCAACTAAATAAATAAAAAATTATCCCGTTTTCAAGATATTCACCTTGAAGATCAATGCACTTTTGCATGCTCTCAAATCAATTTTCAAAGCACTTTTTCTACTCCGATTGAGACACCTCCAATATATGGGTTTTGAACGCTTAAACAGCTGCTTCGGGCGCAGAAAAACAATGACCACGCAGTAAAAATAAGTGTTTGATTGCCCTTCAATTCGAGCGCTCAAATAGCCCATTGTTTCAGCTGATGTGTGAGAACTCGCATTGTCCTGATTCCAAATGTTCCTTAGTCTTTCATGTGTTTTTCCTTATTTCTTCGAACACTGTTGGCAAAGAGATGGCGGCGGACCACTAAGAATTGACTGGTTTACGTTCCACTGAAAGCACTGTGGCCAAGTACCTGGTTATACCGAAAAAAAACGTGATCATTTGCCCCGATTTGCCTCTTCCACGAATAACCTTTGTTGATTTAGCTCGACTTGATAGACCCATTCGGTCGATTGCTGTTTTGTTTCGGGCTCATATGCAGAGATCCATAATTCATCACCTGTGACGATGTTATACAACGCATTTGAGTTACCGTGGTTGAATTTTTTCAACATTTCTTCGCTCCAATCAACACGAGCTTGTTTCTTTGCGCCTTCATCAAATTATATGGGGCACAAAGAAACCAAACCTTTTTCACAGCCAAACTAACATGCAATATCTTATTGATGCTAGTGACACTAATGCCCAAGGACACCTCAATCTCACGTTTTGTAGCATGTCGTTCTTTCTCTATCAGCCTCCATCCATGGTTGCCGGCAAAACGACCGAAGTTGGACGATCTTCTCGAAATTCTTCCTCAAGCGAACGGCGTCTGAGACTGAAATCTTGGTACCATCGATTTATAGTGGTGTTTGATACTGCTTCAGAACCAAAAGTCTGCAACACTCTTGTCTCGATAATCCACGGCGAAAAGCGTAAAAAATTAATGCACGAAAATTTTCACGGGTTAGGTTCGTTTTTTGGGGCCGTCGGTGTTGCACTGGTAGTGGGCGCGGCTCTTGTACATGCGAACGTGGGTTCGTTTCCTGCTCTTACCACCTTAAATTTCTTTCGACGGAGGTCACCTCGCTTAGTGACGGTGACATGAAAGAGCTTCTCAAAATACCATTCGGAACAAGTGTAAAATTGTATGACCCAATCAGTGAGGGCAAATCTTGAACGCGAACCGCTTACTGCTCGCTGACTCTCCCTAGTCCCTTCATGGGATATAAAGGGGAACTATTGTTGTGAGGCAAGTGAAAACCATTTTAGTGTCGTAGGTGAAAACTTCCATGTTTGTTAAAGTTAAATAATGTCAAACTGTCCAATGGAAGTTCCAGTTTGCATCTGACAACACATTTGCCAAAACTTGAAATATAAATGACAATCCTTGTAACGTACTATTTATTGGATATACATAAAAGGATTAACTTTTAAAATGCTATGTCCTGCAGTAATGTACAAACAACGGTTAAAAAACTTTTTTGACGTGTAGCTTAAATATAAGATATTTCATTGTCTCACCCAATATATTTGAAATTAAATATTAAACTAATGCGTGCTAAAAATTTCAATTTGATTTCGTTAAATAACTTCCCTAAATACTACCACATTGAATACACAAACAAACCTTTCCCACAAAATTTTCGATATACAATGTTTTCTTTATTGAGCTCCAGTTTTATCATCGCCTGTCAAAGAAAAAGTGCTGGATTGTATGTTCGGTATTATGCAATATATGTTGTTACTAAATCTCCAATCTCCATATTCTCAACAATATACAAGGTGGCACAAAAGTAAACTTCCGATGTTTTTTGGCTGAAATTTAAAAAAAAATGAAAAACTTTGATTCTTCTTGTGGATTATTTTTCTTTGGTTTTTTAATTTTTTTTACATCAAGTCGAGAATATGATGTCATGTAAATGGCCGCCGCCACAGTTGATTGTCATTTGAGCCCTTTCTATGGCATTTTCCATCACTTTGGCCAAAACTTCCGGCGATACGTCCTCACATTCTTGACGGATATTGTCTTTAAGAGCTGCAGGAGTCTGAGGCTTGTTAACATAAACCCACGACTTCAAAAAGCCCCACAAAAAGCAGTCTGTAGCGGTCAAATCAGGCGATCTTGCTGGCCAGTGCAAATCGCCAAAACGGGAGATTAGGCGCCCGGGAAATGCATCCTTCAGCATATCGGTTGTGGCACGTGCAGTGTGTGCCGTTGCACCGTCCTGTTGGAACCACATGTTTTCCAATCCCAATTCATCAAGTTGCGCCAAAAAGAACTCGTTGATCATTGCTCTGTAGCGCTCACCATTCACAGTAACCTTTTGGATCGCGACGTCTTCGAAGAAATAAGGTCCGATGACTCCTCCAGCGAAAACAGCACACCATACAGTGACTTTGAGCGGGTGTAATGGCTCTTCGTGGGTTACACGCGGATTTTCAGTGCCCCAGAAGCGCAAATTTAGCTTATTTACGTACCCGCTAAGACGGAAATGGGCGTCATCACTCATGATTATTTTTGATGAAAAATCATCTTCCTCTGGTCGATTATTGGTCAAATAAATAGTCAGCAATATTCCCCGGTCTGGAGCATCAAAACAGAACTGACATTAGGGGCCAATCGCAAAATTTATAGCATTTTCTGATAGGAGGATTATTTTTGCGCCACCTTGTAGTATTCAAACAAAAAATCGCGAAAGCAACATCGCTATATATTAACATACAGATGTCAAAAACATTTTAAATTGTGGTAACAATTTTGAGCACGAAATGTTAGTGACAACAATGAGAGTGGTGGCGTCACAACAATACATGCAAATTCTGCTAACCCTCAGTGGATTAGAGTTATGGTGTTCCGTGAATTGATTGATGAATACGTAAATAATAGAATATTTTTTAGAGCGTTTCACTTTTCATTTTGTTATATACAAATACACAATGCAAATATACACACGTACTATGTACTTTAGTGGTTTTCAATGTAAAGTGCCTGTATTAAAAGTGGTGTTTTTGTATTTGTGCATAACACATATCCTTCTCTTGTCGCAGGATTTTCATAGTACTTACTGTGCCTTAGGCGCTGACGATTGATATGCTGATGATGATGATGGGGGCTTGGAATGATGTTGTCACCGATGATCTATCGGTATTTTGATTTAAAGATGTACGTGTGTTTTTTGCCTTCTATCTTTCTATTGCAAATTGTATTAATATATCATGTGAAAAGTATAAATCCTGCGTCTTTGGACGTGTTTTGCAAGAATTTCTATATTAATTTCACATGTCATACATACATGTGGCAATCTTGGTTATAGGCGTGAATATTCCTGATGAAATTTTTGCTGGATTTTTTGGATAATTAAAATGTAATAAACCAAAAAGTTGAGAAATGTACTACATTCATATTTAATTATAGGGTTAGGATACAGTCTATGACTTTAGCATTAAGTACGGAAAGCATACGACGTGACAACCTACGAGTTACATAATTTTGGGGTCCCCTAGATACCAGGTAAAAATATGGTAACTTAGCTGAAGTGAACATTTTTATTGTTTAAATTGTGGCGGTGTCTGACATGCCTCTGAGCATATGTATATCTGAGTAAAACTGGCCATAGATGAGCTACCAGGGATACTTAGAGTAGAGCCAACATGTGTTCCACCATCGCATTCCACGCAGCTAATTGCATGGTGGGTAATTCAGGTGTTTTTGTGGCATTCGTCACAAGTAACTTCCGACTTTCTATTGGCTGGACGGGTAAGAAGATGACGCCTTGCCCGCAATTTCAATAAAAAAACAATATGTATTGCCAACAAAAAACTATATGAGAAATTGGCTTTTAATTTTTGTATTTTGGTATTTCCGTTAGTTTTGATATTTATGATATTGATGTATTAGTTTTGAATTTAATTTTTTCACCAAAGAATTGACAGCATCATATGATTCACCATGATCTGTGGCACTGACGTCAGCGCCAGTATGTCGCATCCCGACAGCGAAGCAGTTATGCGTATCAAAAATAGCGCGCTGAGTCTAGCTAGGCCATGTCGGTAGAATGGATCAGAATGAACCAGTGCGAAACGCATTCGAAGGCGTAACCGAATGACGTCGAAAAGAAGGGCGACCAAGACTTCGCCGCAAAGACAAGGTGTATATTGCCTGCGAGAGCTTGTGTTACCAACTGGAGGAGAAATGCTGAAGATTTGTTTGAGGCCACATAAATAATTAAGTAAGCATGACGGTTTTGAGCGGGAAACTATATTTGCTGTAAGTAATCTTTAGACTAGAACTTCGACCATATTTGTAAGACTTTGCTTTCATGTACTGCAGAAACTTATAGCCAAACAACCGTCGCCATGACCTTGTTGGCCGGAATGATACACGATTCGTTCACGGTTAGGGTACGGCGCAAAAAATCTTTCAGATTGCGGTTGAACATCGCCAAAACCTTCATTGAAGTGGTAACATACACGCCCACGGTTAAATTTATCGTATGCAAATATAATATTCCTCTAAAATGAGATGTACCCATTCAATTGAGATGCCTATAGTATCAGCCACCTCAAGCACTTGTATTCATGGATCATTTAATACCATCAGGGATTTTATCGACAATTTCTAGCGTATCGGCTTCTTTTGGGAGACCTGAACTTTCGGCGCCAATTATACTGGTGCGCCCACAACGGAATTTCGTAAACCACTATCTTAATGACCACTGTGATGAACCACTAATAGATGATACAGAGTACCCACAGTATTGATCAAGCCTTTCGTAGGCTTCGACGGTAGTTTGTGTTACGCGATAAGTGATAATGACTACACGAATGTCACTTTTCCATTTTCGTCGAAATTTTTAGGGATGTCTGCTTTCAACGGCATTCAAACATAGACTAAACGACGCTGGTTGCTTAACATTTTGCAGTAGACTACTAACAACTGGTAGTTAAGAGGATCATGGTTGATTTTTAATTAACTACGAAGGAACTCCATCATTCGTCTAGTTTTCAAACTACCGTAAAGCTACCGCCTTCTATTCCTCCTTACCAGTTCCAAAAAAAATATTTATATAAAAACATACATTTTATTACCAAAGATTCCTCCCAAAGTTATAATATTTTATTTCCCTATTTCAATCAACACTTTTCCCTAATTCTGGTTTAGTTATAATTTGATGATTTAAACAAAAATTAAATGAGAAAAGTGATTTCGGTATTAGTTGGCTAAAAGGAGATACAAAACTTTTCCTCTTCTTTATTTGAAAACTAAACTGAAGTGATTATTATATAATTGTTAACATCAACAACTTTACACTCATGTCAAGTATTTTTATTGACCACTTTTTGCTGCAAAGCGGCAACATAAAAACAGCAGCCAACAATAAAAGTGTATTGAAAAACCCCGTGAACTTTAACATTCAAAACACTCGTTTTGTATGGAACGGAAAAGGTTGGCAACATTACATAAAACCATAAAAGCGGAAATGACAGTTTGTTGAGAATTCAAATTCTATTTCAAATTTTGTATACCCTCCTCTATAGAATGGGGTATATTTACTTTATCAGTCCGTTTGCAACGTCTTGAACTAATCACCGGGGTCCGTGTGAAATATATTCATTAAGGTGAACTGCAACCCCCTTTATAGAGTGATTACGGGGATGTTAAACTTCTTTTATACGAGGGTGATTTTAATACTGATTACTGATTGTGAGAATCCAATACCTTCATGGGATGTTTTGGGACACCAGTTTAGTTTTTATTACCCTACCAACAGTCAAAGTTTCGATTCATAGGGATTTTTGTGTTTTGTGCAATATTCGGCCCTGCTGAACTTATCGATATTTTTACTCGGTTTTTATTCCAGTGTTGGCAATGCTTGGCTTAATCGCCCACCCGATCCCTCTCTCTCTCTCTCTGTCTACCACACTCCCTCTCTATCTTCGCTTATTTACTTTAGTTTCCGCTCTACAACTTTTGGCATTTAATTCATAAAATACTACAACTGTATTGAATCTCATGGTACAGTGGGTGAAAAGTCATAATTTGTGATACTTCTAATTGCACGAGGGCGAAATTGTGTAGAAGTGCCTAACGTGGTATACAGTTTTTCTGTTCTAAACTAATGGTAACGGTATAGTAATAGTAAAGTAAATGGCATATTTATGTAAAATACAGCAAAGTGAGGAAGTCAAAATATGCATGATACAGATTTCAAAATAACTTCGTGAAAAAAATGCTCTGTCAAAATTTTTAAAATATTTGTTTCTATATTTGTCGCTTGAGCTCCATATTTTCCAACCAAAAAATATTTTTTTTTCCAAAATGTACTAGGAATCGAAAATTCAACGGCCGGTTACGCTCCCGTAATCACCTCTTTAAAGCGTATCGTTTGAGACCCCCCACATTCGAAATTCCAAAAAAATCGTTTTCCAGTACACCCTAATCTTTATGTATCTACACGTTAAAACATCTGTAATTTTTCTTATTTGGATGAATATATAAAAAGTATTTGAAGCCCGTCGCAAACACAGTATGCTTGTGTCCAAACACATTGTGTTTGCTATTCGTATTACGTGTTTCAAACACAATGATTAATGTGTTATAAAGATATGTTTGTGATCCAAATACAGCTCTGTTTGTGATACAAACACAGCTGTGTGTGGTGGTGTGTTTACTAATTTCTTTTGCTGCTCTGCTCTGTCGACGGCAAAATACTAAAAGAGAAACAAAGAAGGATTGTTCCCAGTAAGTGTACAACTCTATTTGTTCATTATTATTTCTGTCCGTGATTCATAATATACTTAAGTGAGTGTGTAAATGAATTGTGTATTTCGTATTTTGGCTGATCTGTTGTGTTTTAGTTGCATGCACTCTGTCGTTGACCGCTGAAGAATATAGATATTGCACGCTGAAAAGTCTGTCTGTAGTTTTTTGTTGTTTGGATGCAAACATAACATGTGTTTGAAGCTTGTCGCAAATATAATATACTTGCACCCAAACGCATTGTGTTTGCTATTCAATATTACATGTTTGAGATACAATGATTAATATGTTATAACATATGTATTTGCGTCCCAAATATATCTATGTGTGCGACGCAAATACAGCCGTGTTTGATGCGCTGTTTATGCTCTCTCAATAGCAAGAAAATAAAAGATGGACAACGAGTGTGTCTAGGTTGAAAGTGTGTATCTGTATTTTTGAATTATTCTCTCGGTGAGTGAGGCGTAAATATTTCTGCATGTGCGTGATGTATTACGTTTTAATTTCATGTATTCAGTCGTCAATGTTTCTTCGGACAGAGGATATCAAAAGCGTATGATCAGTGAAAGAAGAATAACAAACGCTCGGACTGTTAAATGGTTTGTGATGTTGCTTTGGTTTTTGTGTCTGTATTTCGCGTATGTTTATGTGTGCTACCAAAATGAGAAATGATGTTGTAGAAAGAAACTGGAGAGGGCAAGAACGTATCTCTTTTTCTGCCCGAGCCTCTACTGAAAAAAATCGGAATGTCGGACCATTTGTGAAATATTCTAAAAAACACACAAATAATTAATACACGCTTGGCTTGGTTGAATTGGATTTGTGTATAAGTATATTGTTCGTGTACCAATGCATAGTGATAACCAACGCATAGTTGAAACCTTCTGAAACAAAAACATGAGATACACTAAAGAAAGGAGAAACAACAGAGCAGCAGATTCAAAACAAAACAAATAATGGATTAAATGCAAGTAAATGTAAACAGCATTTAAATCTTTTAATTTGTTGTATTAATTATTTATATAAGTAAATGTGGATATATATTTATAAAACTAATTATAATAAATAAAGAAAGAAAGAATAATTCGTTTCTAAATATTATTATGTTTGGGAGAAAATACGAATATGTTTCCACGTAAGCATATGGAGGTTTGGCGGAAACTCACGAAAGCTTCCACGTAAGTGCATTTGTTTCCACTTAAAAGCATGCACATTTGTAATTAGCATGTTATGTTTTCATTTAAATACACCTGTGTTTGCGACTTGCAAACATATAAATGCTTAGAATGTGTTCGAAACATATACATGATTCCTACAGAATGTGTTTGGGAGAATATGTTTGTTGGGTGGTTGAAAAGGCTGCCAGACGGCACGCTGTCGAGCACACTTAGGCTAAAGAAGCCCATTGTGATACCTGCAGTTTCCTCTATAGCAACTATTGGCTAGTCATCTAGCCTATTTGCCCTTTCAATGAATTTGTGTATAAGACCTACAGGAATAGCCTGTAGGGCGATGGTGCTAACGAAATGTGTTCCGAATATCATACTTCTCAGTGTTCTCAGGGCAGGGTAGAGAGAAGGTGTTTCGTCGTTTCTTCGTCCTCTTCCATGCAGCATCTATAGAGAGTGGAATTTCTATGTCCCAATCTTAGGGCGTGTTTTCCTACAAGCCTCTCGGCAAGTTAAGTAGTTGCCTAGTCCTCTTCCTGTCGGAGAATATGTTACAGAGGCCGTTTTTGCTGCGTGTGGGTATGAAATACGCATATTGCTCCACGTAAAATTATGCATAGCAGCAAGTAAATATGTTAATTTTTGCATTTAAATATAAGGTTGGCTGTAATTTAAAAAAAAAAATTAAAAACTTTGATTCTTCTTGTGGATTATTTTTATTTGGTCTTTTAATTTTTTTTACATCAAGTCGAGAATATGATATCATGTAAATGGCCGCCGCCACAGTTGATTGTCATTTGAGCCCTTTTTATGGCATTTTCCATCATTTTGGCCAAAACTTCCGGCGATACTTCCTCACATTCTTGACGGATATTGTCTTTAAGAGCTGCAGGAGTCTGAGGCTTGTTGGCATAAATCCGCGACTTCAAAAAGCCCCACAAAAAGAAGTTTGGAGCGGTCAATTCAGGCGATCTTGCTGGCCAGTGCAAATCGCCAAAACGGGAGATTGGGCGCATCGTTCAGCATATCGGTTGTGGCACGTGCAGTGTGTGCCGTTGCACCGTCCTGTTGGAACCACATGTTTTCCAATCCCAATTCATCAAGTTGCGGCAAAAAGAACTCGTCGATCATTGCTCTGTAGCGCTCACGGCGCTTCCATGATATCCTCGGCTACAGCAGCAATATTCTCTGCAGAACGGCTACTCCGGGGTCTGCCACGCCTGGCAGCATCTCGTGTTGTGCCAGTCTCTTCGAGGCGAGCGGCTAAACGTCGCAGTGTTTCACCAGTAGGCGTTGGACGGCCAGGAAATTCACGTTGTGCCAAAGTCACCGACCGATTATTGGTCAAATAAATAGTCAGCAATATTCCGCGTTCTGGAGCAGTGTAGCGTAACATTGTTTATTAACGTGTATTTCGCATGTGTTTACTACACAAATGTCAAAACAGAACTGACATTAGGGGCGAATCGCGAAATTTATAGCATTTTCTGATAGGATAATTACTTTTGCACCACCTGTATAATTGAGATTAGGACTTGTGAATATATGAAAACATATACATGGTTTCAGCAGAATGTGTTTGGTAGAATATGTTACAGAGACCAGGGATTTGGAGCGGGTACTAATGAAGAAAATCATTGACCATGACACACACAGAATTTTAGACCTAAATGTACGACTCTTCAATGAGTAGTCGAGTAATATAACGCACAACTCCGGTAGTTCTATACACCAATACCATGATTTGCGATAAGAGGCATATATTTACACAATGCAAATCGAAACCGCGCAGATCGAATTAGCTTTCCCTTGTATTTTCACGAATTTTGGTTTAGTTGGTACTGGCTGGTCAAGACGATAACTTCCATAACTATTCACCTACGACTTGTTTCTGGTGTTCTTTGAGTAACTCACTATCTGTACTACAGCTTTTCTGGGAAAGGGTAAGGCTGTTTAACACCATTTATTTAAATAAGGATTTTATATTCTACATCCAGACATCTCGTTCGCCCAGGCTTACATATTCTTTCCCTTACTTGCACTTAAACTAATTCAATCGTAAAACTAATTCAATGGAAGCATTAACCAGATTGACTATAACATTATTTATTCAAAAAGTGTGTTTAACAAACGGGACCGGGACAAAAGCGATGATGTAAAATCAAACGCAGTAAGAAAAGTTGGAAAGATAACAATTCCCAAAAAAACGGAAACGTAAAACCGCAGTTCAAAATAGATTGCAGTTTGCAGATGGCAGTTTAGAGTTAAAATGCGTTCATTTGGTTCAATATGTGGTGCAAACATGTCGTAACTTGTAAATATGTTAGACTGTTGAACGTTCGTTGCGTAGGGAAGATCGTCACTAAAAGTATTGTATTCGACTTAATTGACTGACAACAATATACATCATATTCGTAAGGGATGGAAATCTTTAAAGATGTAAAACAACAATGATCCTACGTTAAGAATATGTCATTGTATTTCTACATACATTTTAGCAGCACCTACTACAGTACCTTGGTACTTAGTCATGTCCTTACAAGATAAGTAAAGAGTAAATGAAAGAGAGATATTAAAACCCAATCAGCTAACCAAGGAATAGGTGTGGCAACAGTTTTTATCAAAACTAACAACATGGGGAAAATTAACATCTCTTTTTAAACTGCTACACGATGCGTAATTCGAGGATTTTGTTCTTGATTGACTTAATGTATTTTCCTACGAAGGGCTACATAAATTTGTGTATAAATTTGTAAGTTATCGGTATTCTAAGCAAACATGGTACTCAAAATTTTCGACCACGAGGAAACGTCTTCTTCAAATAAAACTGCTTAGCTTTCTAGTAAAAACTGCAATCACGTATCACACTGGCACAGTTACTATCACGTATTCGCACCTCTCATTTACATTTAAGGACTCCCAGAGAAAGACGTACAGAGAGATGGAGATACATGGAGTCACAAATTGTGATTTAAAGTCCTCGTGTCAGTATTTGTGTTAATTCGCCAACAATTTCAAGCTAATAATAGGTTGGAAAATTTTTTGCAATTGTACTGCATTTACCAAAGTTTTCTACAGTTTTTTTGGTCTCTACTGGTTTGCTGTAAAGTTTAGTAATGAAATTCCGAATATAATCCCTCTCTTATACAGTTTTATCTCACAAACAGGAACTACATTTTACACAGTTTTCCTGCTACTGAAGCATTATTTCCCTGTTGCTACTTTGTTGTATTTTTTAAGTATTCTATTCTTCGCCTCCTTTTTCCGATATCGCTCGCAACTGTGTCAATATGTTGCAAAAATGGCCAGTGTTTCGTAGTAGTTGTATTTTAAAGAGGAAATTTTTAAAACAGGGACAACAAGACAATAACAAATTTCCCTGACGAAGGTGTGAAATATATTGTCATATAGTTAACATTGTGCTTGACAATGCTGTAGTACATTTTTGGCGATAAATGTTAGAGTAGAAGGTTTAGTCTTATGGCGAAACTTTAGCTGGGTCCTCTTATCGGTATGGTGTATTTGAAGTCCAAGTTTGCTGCTTCTTAGAACCATAACAAAGAGGTGTCATATTTTTATAAGTACCTTGAATGTAAATTGGAATCTGTGGAGTAGAGTTCATCAATTTCATAGCAAATTTTTTATTATTGAAAAATTTAGGTTTATCGAATATTCCGGTTTTGCCAAAATCGGTTTTCGATTAAACCGATGTTTGGAAACCGGTTATTAAGCGGTTTCGGTTTTTATGACAAAATGGTAAAGTTGCTTTTATAATCATCGTTAAATTTTAAGTCAGTCTTTTTGAATGTACTAAATTTACTAACTAAAATCTGGGCCATAATCAAGTTCGAATTTTGCAATAAAAATATGCTAATATAGACACCGTAACTGGTTCGACCAACCCAATGTACCAGTAGATTGTCGAATGTTTGGGCCTCTACTTCGTATTTTAAAACCTCAATGGACCCGGGATGGTTTGCCTAATACTTATCTTTCACGGCGTTCGAGAGTCTAACGGGATCAAATCGCTGTTTTTCGAACAATGCACCCAAAAGTTCGATTGAGCACCCAAAAGTTCGATTGAGACACCTATCTCCCTCCTGTTGAAATTATGGTTCATCCTTGTCATATCTTCTTCAAACTTGTGGAACAAAATGCCGCTCAGCATGGCACGGTGATATTCGTTATTGTCGGTAGCAGCGGCTCCTTGCTAATTTTGTAAGAAAACTGGGCCTATGATGCCGCAATGCCAAAAACCCCACCAAACAGTCACTCGGTGTAGGTGTGTCGTGTCGACTTCCCTTCGGAGACGTGTGGAGTTTCCGAGCCCCAAATGCAACAATTTTGTTTGTTAACGTAATCGCGAGGAGAAAATGAAATGATTTCTTTGGAAAATATGATTTTCCGGAAAAAATTCTCGTCTTCAGACAAGCGATCTTCAGCCCATTCAGCAAAGCGAAAACGCTTCCGATGGCCAAGACGCTTTGGTTATTGGACTATTTGGATTTTATAGGGCTGCGTGGCGAGGTCTTTAAGCAAAATTCTGCACAAAGAAGTGCGAGAAATGTTAAATTGCTGCTAATGGTGTCGATTTGATGCGGATGGCTGTTCTAGTACATTTTCAGCTACAGCCGCAACATATTCCACAGGACGAGCACGTAGACGAGTTCTGTCGTTTTATAAGGACCCGGGTTGACAAACTCGATTCACACATTGATCCAAAATCGGCGCTGATGGAACTCTATTTCTATCGAATTTATTTCGTAGATTTCTTACAGGTTGCGTTGAAGACTCAGAACTTTGGATGAAAGTTTTTAAAAATTCACAATTTTCTTTTAGCGCAAAGCGATAAATTTCGTAAATTACTTGCCCTTAACTAACAATCTGTCACATATCTGTGTATATCTATAACTATCTGTCACTGTGTTCGTAATAAGGGGGGTTGAAATTCCAAATGTTAGATGGCCCACCCTATAGTTATTTATTTTCTTCAACTTATCTGTTCCAATATTTGACTTCCACAATTAGACAAAATCATCGATAAGTAAATATTTATTTGCACGGTTCAAATTGATTTTGGAGTGTGAATTCTGCTTTCTATGCATTTCATTAGTTCCGGTCAATAGTTCGGAGTGGATAGATATGACTTGTATTGAGTTGGTCAACTTAATTAGTTGGAAAAGCCTTTTATGTCTGTCTAGTACGGTCAGTAACTATAGTGAGCTGTGAAAAGGTTTTAGGTGTGTAGTTACAATTGACTTGAAGGAACCGGTGAAAACGATTCTCCGAATTTAACAATTAAAAATAAAACGACGTACGGTTAACCGGCCGGAATTCGGTTAACCGGTTTCGGTTTTGAATATACTATTGACCGTCCATATTTAACCGATGACGGAGGAGAAGGAATATTTTCCTATTTTGATTTTTTAATTTGAGATGGATTTAAAATTCGCTTTATCTAATGCTAATCCAAAAGAATTACAATTGGTCGCAATGACAGTGATAAGTTTTGAATTTCCATTTGCTTATGCACTGCAAATGGCTGTGGTGGAATCGGATGCCAATTCTAATGAAATTTGGGAATGCGTTTGTAATTTTGAATTCCTTTGACTGCCGGCAACTCCGCTTATAAAGTACTTTATATGTAGAGTTTTGTGGTTCCTGTACATGCAAAATAGGTTTCAAATCCTGTAGAGTCGTTTGTCGGTCTTTTGGAACCGTTTTCTGTTCGTTTTAACCAGTTTTTCGATCCTCAAAGAACCGTTTTCGGCTCATTTGGACGCGTCTTTCGGTTATTTACATCAGTAGTATGAAGCAGAAGTTAAATTTGATGATTAAACAATTACGCAGCGTCACCCTACTCTAACAAATGCTGATCAGCAACTGCTTTGAGTTGCAGTGATAAAATGCAAACAAAGTAAAATCCGACCACCAATGATCAAAATCACACAACACCAAGAACAAAATTTTGCTCTCTACCACGCGTGTTATGGAAATTCAAAATATGGGTATCACTGCTGTAGAGTGATATTAACCAACTGTTTGTGGCCAGACCTCAACAATATCGATATATCTGAGATATGATTCCAACAAAATGGCGCTAATTGGAATGCAAGCGACCCAACGCTCCAAGTTGTTAAGAACAAATGTGGGTCACCGCACGGGAAGCGATCATCAGTTGCCCGTCACGAATATGTGACTTAACACACCTCGATTATATTCTCTGGCGATGCGTTAATGGTAACGCTAACATTCCAGCCACTTTGGATGAGCTCGAGGCCAACACTCTAGACACTATTGCTAAAATAACAAAATACATGTTGGATCCAGTCACTAAAAAATTAATGGACCGCCTGGAAAACAAGACGGCCATTTAAATGGTGTGATATTTTATATTAAATGCAAGCGACGCAACGGTCAAAGTGGTGACGAACAAATTTGTGTTATCTCACGGCAATTGATCGTCAATTAGCTGCCGCAAATATTCGACTTGCCACCTCTCAATTATACATATATTCTTTGGGGATACATCAACGGTAACGCTAAGATGCCAACAACTTTGGATCAGCTTGAGACCAATACTCTGGACGATATTGCTGGAATAATAATGCAAATGTTGGATCGAGTCAATACAAAATGAATGGACTGCTTGAAGATCAGCCATCGAAACCAAAGCAGCCATTTGAATGATGTGATATTTCTTATGGCCTCCACGAATATTCGAATATTGTATTGTCTAGGGATACGTCCATGGTAACGCTTAAATCCGAACCGCGGTGGACGAGCTCGAGACCAACACTCCAGACGTTATTGCCGTAATAACACCGCACTTGTTGGATCCAGTGATTGAAAAATGAACGAACCGCCTGACGAACAGCCATCGATTCCAAGGCGGCTATTTGAATGATGTGATATTTCGCAAATAATTCCATAAATGTAGCATCAGAATCAATTTGACATAGTACACCGTTGTTGATTTATCTAAATTATTTTTCCTATGGCATATTTTATATATGTATATTTTCTAATACTTCTGAAATAAATTCTAAAAATTTTTGTCGTAAAAATTACATAAAAAATTATCAGTTGTAACTTTTTTGACTAAATGGATAATCTATTGACACAACGCGCCGTTGGCAAACTATAAAGACTTATCCTATTGATATGCAGCATTGCCTTTAGTTTGAGTTCGGAATGACCTAACGCTGACCCTGAACCCCTTCACAATATATGCCACATAAGCCAAAACTAGTGGAATATCAAGAAGATATTGTACATAAAGTGGCATTTCCTATTCGCATTGTCCTACGGAATTTTTACTGTCACATTGTTGAGGACAAAATTTTCAGCTAAAGTTTTCAATATGATTTTTCAATATATCAAATGTTTGGATTATCATTCTTTGCTTAAATGCTGTAACAGTTTGTCATAGTACTCCTTTCCCTTTCGTCAAAAAACGGCCGTATAAATATGTCTATTATTGAGCTTCCTGGAACACATCTTATGATACCAAAAGCAGATTTGTACTCTGCTGAAAACTTGTATATCGTGAGGTTTATGACCTTTTTGTAGTTACGTTGCGATAATTTCCAATATCATTAACCCATACAGATAATAAAAATTTCAATGTGTGTATTACCACGAATAAGGGATGCGGAAACCTTCTTTGGTAATGTCTACTTTAACAAACCTAGCGAAATGCATGATTTTATAAGGCTTCCAAAGGCCTTTTAAAAGAATGCCAGAAGAAGATGTTGTTCTTGAATACCTGTCTTTCCACATGTTCGCATTCCGTCGTTGCAAAATCATAACATCCGATAGCCCAGTAGATAAAGAGTCCGACTGTAAGTTCTAAAATCGTGTGTTCGATTCCTGTGGCTGCAGAATTTAAAAAAGTTAATTTATAAGATTTACAATTGGTTAAAGTATAAACCTGAAATATGAAAGTAATATATATATATATTACTTAACCCTTCTGCACTCCTTGGGTTAATTTGACCCAATTTCAGGGACGAAAATTGTGCTTTTAAAAGAAAATAATAAAATTTAAATATTTCCTCCCCCTCTACATGTCAAAACACGATTTACACACATTTAATATCCTTTGGGTTAATTTGACCCAACTAGCGATATTGTAAGTTTATTGTAAGATATTTGACCCAATTACAGGGACGAAAATTATGCTTTTAAAAGAAAATAATAAAATTTTAATATTTCCTCCCCCTCTACATGTCAAAACACGATTTACACACATTTAATATCCTTTGGGTTAATTTGACCCAACTAGCGATATTGTAAGTTTAATCCCACTTTACCATTCCTTTCCTATTGAATATCATTGAACTGAGTTCATCTTAATTCAAAATCATCGATCAATCATTTTTTGAGTCAAATAATCAATAAAATGGCTTTCATTGAATATTTTTTCATTCAAAATTTTATTATTCTCCAACTGTGGGTGGGATTTGGAGAATCCCGCAAAGGTATCTTTTGAAATTTGTTTTATGATTGACACAAACACATTGTACACAAAACAGTTCAATCAAATTGCAATTCGGTGATTCCCCGTTTTGTATATGAAAAAAAAATATTTCGCTATGATGATGCTAGAACTTTTGTCTCATTAGAATATTTTCTTTCAATGAGTTCAGTTTAATTTTTGGTGATCAGCGTGCATACATATATTTTTTTGTAATTCATCATAATTTTGTATTTTTACATAATGGCACAAAGAAGAAAAGTAAGTATTGTAAAATAAAATTTCTAATATATGATTGTTAAATAATGAAATTGCTTCAGATTCTTAGTGATCTTCAGTTGCAACAAATAATGAATGACGAAAATGATGAAATTTTTGATGATAGTGCTGAAGACGAAATTTTTTCACCCCACAGCGATGCAGAAGACGAATCATATTCATCGTCAAATAATAGCGTTGAAAGCGTGGGGGTGCAAGACGCAGTAGAAATAGATCACAGCACTTCAGTTACATATTTATCTAAGGACAAAAGAGCAGTTTGGAAAGAACAGCCACCACTTCAAACAGGCAGGTTACCAAAAAATCAAATTTTATTGTATAAGCCTGGACCTACCAAAAGAGGAACATCTATGGTTACAGATATGAAGTCTTCGGTCGATTTGTTTATATCACCAAATATAAAAAATATTGTGATTCAAATGACAAATCAAAAAGGTGTAGAATTATATGGAAATAATTGTCAAAACATTGATATGGTAGAGCTTGATGCATATGTTGGATTACAAATAATGGCAGGAGTTTATAAATCTCATGGAGAAAATCTCCAGGACCTATTTTTCGACCAACAATGAGTCTCAAGCGATTTGCGAGCATATCAAAGTGTCTACGGTTTGACAGCTCTGAAGATATAGAAGAAAGAAGAATTCGTGACAAACTTGCACTGATAAGAAACTTTTGGGACAAGTGGAGTAATCAGCTCAAAGTTTTTTACAATCCACATGAAAATGTTACTGTAGATGAACAATTGGTTCCATTTCGAGGTCGGTGCAGTTTTAGGCAGTATATTTCATCAAAGGGCACTTTGCGATTCCACAACTAAATATAGCTGGAATACGGAAGTGTACACAGGCAGAGCAAGAAATACACAGCCAGAAAAAAATCAAGGTGAGACTTTTGTACTTCGTATTACATTTATTATATTTCCATATTTTTAATTTAGGTGAGAGAGTGGTGCTAACATTGTCAGACCCTCTCCCAAAGGGATGCACAATTACATGTGATAATTTTTTTACTACATACAATCTTGCCATTCAACTACTTTGTCGGAATATTACATTAGTTGGCACTGTCCGTAAAAATAAAACTTTTTTTGCCAACAAAAATTCTGGATATGAAAAAAAAGCCCGTATTGCACTCTGATTTTTTGTTTTCAAATGATATAACTATAGCATCCTATGTCCCAAAAAATTAAATACGTTCTCCTCTTAAGTTATCTTCATCATTCAGCCGATGTAAGAGACGATGAAAAAAAAAACCTGAAATAATACATCATTACAACCAAACGAAAGCTGGAGTTGATGCGCTTGACCAACTAGTTGCTAATTACACATGTAAGCGCATGACTAAGCGATGACCTGTTGCAATATTTTCAAATTGGATAGATGTATCAGCATATAACTCCTACGTCATATGGACTGATATGAATCCTGCCTGGAATTTTAATAAAAACTTCAGACGCAGGCTTTATCTAGTAGAACTTGCAGATCAGCTAACAAATGAGCATATTTTGCGAAGAAAGGTTTTGCCACATGGACCATCAGCAAGAAATCTTGTTAATAATATTCAACAACAAAATGATCCCACAGGTGCCTCGCAATGTTCTAAACAAAATACTACAATTACACCATTGTCCAGTAATTTACCAAATAAACGACAGCTGTGTTTCTTTTGTCAACATGGAAGGAATTCAAATACGTATTCCGCTAAATGTGATTCTTGTAAAAAATTTATTTGCAAAGAGCACATGGTCACATTGTGTATAAATTGTCACAAAAATTCTTAAATTTTTATACATTAGTATTAAAAATATAATTATTATTTTATTATTTTTCGAAAAAAAAGGCTGAATTTAAAATTTAATTTTATTTCATATATATTTTTAACGTAGAATACGTTATACGGTAAGGTAGGGGTGTTGATCTGGAGCACAAAATTTTGAGAAAATGTTTGTCAACTTTCACCCACTTTTACTTAAATATTAAAACATATTTTAGCAATTTTTATATGTTACTCAGTTTTGGTAATATGTTTTGTTTCGAATTACATTAAAAAAATTATATGTCTATATATAAAAGTTTTATGTAGTTAAGGAAATAAATATTTAAGAGCATGATATTTTCGACTTTTTTTCTACATGCCGCTGTTGTTGTTGGTTTGTAAATGCCACTGTTGTTTTTGTTGTTGTTGTGAAATCAAATGATTTTGGCATTGCTGTGCTTTGTTTATTTATCGAGCAGCGCGTAAATGTGTGTGTGTGTACATTTCGTTTTGTTGGATCGGTCGGTTATTAGTTCGTTTGGAGGGAACATAAAATGAAGGGAGGGGAGCGTGGACACTTGTGTGTGCTTGAAAGTTTACAGATCTTTGCTGTCGTTTGTTTACTTCTGCGAGCAGCGTGTAAATGTGTGTGCATGTACATTAATACAAAGGATTGGCGATGTATACGCTCACTATATCAATATATCATATATAATATATCAAAAATTATATTTAATTCATATATTTTAATTGCAAAATGACTAACGTATTCTACGTCTGACCTATGCGCCCGTGTTATCTAACACAGGCTTGTTATTTTTTTTTTAATAATTGCTCAGGAAGGGCTTATCTATTTTGGTTTTCATTATTTGTTATTATACTAAATAAAAAAACAACACAACAAATAAGTTTCCTATATTAAATATGAACTTTTGCATACATTTTAATATTGGGTCATATTGACCCAAAGGATCATAGGAAGGGCACATATCCAAGGGATGCAAAAGGGTTAAGTCCTTCTAAAACTACTCCTTTTGCAGGCCTTCATAAGGCCATTTAGTAGAGATAAATGAAAGGCCTTACCTCCCAATCTCACGCAATGTTCAAATGAAAGGAGGAGGTAATGTGTAGGGAAGACCTGCCGTATTCTATAGAATGCCTTCTGGGTCATGATTTCAGGCCTTCCAGCTCCTGATTTCCGCCGCGGATAATTTTCAAAAATTATTGGTACAACAGGCCGTATGATTAATATGTATTTTCCACCTGGCTGGAACACCACCTGGCTCGCATACAACACTCAACACTTCAATAATTCCACGTTTAATATAATAAATGGTCAATGTAAATACTCGTATATAACTCCAGGTAAAGTAATAACAAATGTTGATAATATTAAACTGATTAAAACGTCTTTAATTCAGAAATACAAAATATGTAAATTGAATACATACAGACCAATGAATATTATCAGCAATGAATAATTTATATCCGAAATTTTTGCTAGTATTTTACAATTTTATCTCATCATAAAAACCAAAAACAGAAAATAATTCAGGTAAATTGAATTCAAGTGATTGAATGATAACATACAAATGTATATACATATACCAATGTTTTTAAATATGTAAAACTATATATCTATACAAATCTATAGAAATATATAAATATACATAAACACAAATGGACAAAATCGACAAAAATCAATCCACATAAATATAAACAGAATCCTGTGTATATCACATCTCTTAGCTTACACTACCAAAGCCAATTGATTTGTCAACACAATACAACAAAAAAAAGAAACATACAATTCAAATTCTATTTAAATTTAAAATAAAATTTTTCCACTTGGAAATGATTTAAATATAAATATATGTCTAAATATAATAAATGCATGTATTTAATATATTTTACTCATTTCCTTCTTTGGAAGGATATTACATATCATCATCTCTGATAATGACTTCCGTTTATGCTAGAGAATTTTGTAATTGTTAACTGTTGGATGCAGTTAATTACAGCAGTATGAGTTTACAGATATTTGGAGCGACAATAATTTTTTTAATATCATACTGACTTCATTCTCTTCTTTGGCACTTATTTTTGTACAAATGGTAATATCCGCCGGATATCCTTTTACTGCACGAATAAATTTTGGGGGGGGAATTTAAAGTATACGTAAAAGGTTTCTAGAAAAGAAAAGAGTTCGTTGTTTTCTATTAAACTAAAGTGACAAAGTTGAAAATAATGTAAGAACAAAAATATTGCTCTTTAAATATGGCAATCATTCAGAATTCTGCTGTATTGTAAATAAAGAAAAACTTCGGTTGAGACAACCGAATTGATTGTAGCCATATTTGGAATTTATCACAACTGACCTTAGACTTTGTTACAACAGACTTAAGAGATTGTCGCAGCCAACTCATTATTGTTACAGCCGACTTTAGAAGCTACCCAAATGGAGTAGTTGGTGGGCCACAAGTAGTGTGTCCGCAACCAACCATGAAATTCCGGATTATCGCGTTTTTACCAATTAACCGCGTGCCGGTTGATAAAATGCCTAATTATCGAATAATGGGCAAATCGGTTATTTGGCGTCGCTTAAAGGGTTATACGGTTTATACTCAGATTGTAATAAATATCCTTAAAAAATTTCCTAACAAATTATATGCTTTCGAATTTTAATCGAGTTTTGGAATTGAGAAACATGATTTCTATTTTGATTGATGATTTTCTGCATCATTAAGTCTAAATGATATTTGCAATCAATTTTTTTTTTCAAACTTAAAAATGATTTTATTCTTCGAACACAAATTAATTAAGCTTTAGAGAAGCTATTTTTTCAAATTCCAAAATGTAAATTAATTTATAAATAAATATTTTAATCTTAATATAATTTTCATGTAAGTATATGAAAATCTATTTCATATTTTGAATAGGATTTTTGAATTTAAATCAGTGTAATGTGAATTTGAATAAAAGTTATATATTTTATAAGAAACACGTATTCCAAATTAGAATTTATATTTTAATACAACATTATAACGTCATTACTAATTTAAATAGAGCTGAGATATTTTGAGATTTTATCACGAATAAATGGAGTTACTTAAAACCCGTAAACTAGTTTCTTGAAATTTTGATTTCTTGAACAAACGAAAAACCGGATTTTAAAAAAGCTGCTTTTGGCCACTCTAGCTACAAGGCGGTTATAAGTATTACTTCCTGCTAGAGCGTTACTTTTCCGATTGCCAAGATTTTAGCCTGGAAAGGAAGTATTGGACAGGTTGCTTTGCAATAGGTCCCAAACGTGCTGTCCAGACTAGATTTGGGCCCTCAAGGAATAGAGAAAAACACTCCTTATTCTAAGTCCTTGCAAACCCATTCGAGTTAGCGACTTTACATAGCACAAATAGAATATTTCTCCAATTGATTTTCTTTACAGTTCTTATCACCAAGCTATTGCAAGTATTATTCCATCTGATTTTGTCAGCGAAGTCTTGGTCATACTGCTTTACGGTTTCCTTCAAGTTCTTCTCCAAACAATTTTCCCGCTTGGTTCATTCTTACCCATTTGACTAAATAATATAACGAGAGTACCCGCCAAATGTTGACTTACTTAACAAACGGGTTTTTCAACAAGAGCGCTACAAAAGTTATTTTAATCAAAACAAAAACGGTTTTAGATTCCAATGAAATTCTTTATTCCTGTGAAAGTAAGTTCGATGCCATTATGTATGGAACGCGATTTCTTTTGCATGGCCACCACGGGCACGCTTAGAGAAGTCCAGACGCTGAACCCTATTTTCGACGGTTTTCAAGAATAAATCGGCCGATACTGCTGCAATTTCACGTTCGATATTCGTACGAAGTTCATCAATCGTCGCTGGCTTGTTGGCATAGACCATAGACTTGACGTAGCCCCACAGGAAATAATCTAACGGCGTCAAATCGCACGACCGAGGCGGCCAATCGACTGGGCCATTTCGTGAGATAACACGTTCACCAAACTTGGTTTCCAATAAATTGATTGTGGCATTCGCTGTGTGGCTTGTGGCGCCGTCCTGTTGGAACAACATGTTCTCCAAGTCCATATTATCCAATTGGGGCCAAAAATATTCGGTTATCATTGAGCGGTAGCGATTCGCAATCACAGTAATGTTCCGGTCTTGATCATCACGGAAGAAGTACGGCCCAATGACGCCGCCGACCCATAAACCGCACCAAACCGTAATTTTTTCGGGATGCAATGATGACTCATGGAATACGTGTGGATTGCTGTCTGACCAATAACGCATATTTTGCTTATTGACGAAGGCATTCAGCCAGAAATGAGCCTCATCGCTGAAGATGATTTTCCGATGGAAATCCGAATCATTTTCAAGTTGTTGCTCAGCCCAATTCACGAACATGCGACGCTATTGGTGGTCAAGCGGCTTCAGTTCTTGCGTCAATTTCATCTTGTAAGAATGTAGGCCAAGATCTTTTCGCAAAATTCGCCACAACGACGTCACAGAGATGCCCAACGCTTGAGAACGACGTGTGAGAGACATATTTGGGCTTTCTTGAACTGAAGCCTCAGCGGCAGCAATATTCTCCACACTACGGGCACTTCTTTGTCTCACTGGCACGGAAACATATTATACTGTGCCTGTGGATTCAGAATTTTCCACTAGGCGCTCAATTGTTGATCTGGTAGGACGATTATGACGACCATAAATTGGACGTAGCGCTCTTAAAGTTGAGGCCACTGACTCCAAATTTTGGTAGTACATTTTTATAATTTCGACTCGTTGTTGGCTCGTATATGAAATGGCAACCCTTACTGAAGAGAAATGTCAAAAGAGCGGGAAAAAATATGGCGTCGTTTGCTGTCGATTTAATTTTGTAGCTTCTCTGTTGAAAAACCCTTTACTTCTACCAATGGTTAGTGTGCGCGCCTCTTGTACATGAGGGTTCGATCCCTGCTCTGACCACCTTAAATTTCTTTCGGCCGCGGTCACCTCGCATAGTGAAGACGACACTATCGAGTATTTAGCCATGAAAAAGCTTCTCAAAATACCGTTCGGAAGTGGTAGGAAATTATAGGTCCCCACCCGTGAGCATAAAAGTAAAAAGCGCTCAGTTCACTGGTTGTGAGAAGCTCTCCCCAATTCCTTCATAGGATGTAATGGGAAACCATTTATTTTTAGTTTACTGCAATGTCGACGTACAGTTCATACAGCCATTGACTCATAAAACATCGATACATGCCATTGCATTTTATAGGTCCTCGTATTTTCCGGAACTTTTTCCTCTCGAAGTGTCCCAACGGTATTTCGTCTGCTGGTTATACATTTCGTCTGCTTGTCTCCTAAGTGATATCTTAGCCAAAAATAACGTCTGTTCGCAAGCATAATTATTCGTTTGATTTGGAGGCTGACATCATAGGTTTTGTTTACGGCATATCCAAGGCAACTAAATTTGTCCACTAACTCGAAGAGGCAACTAAATTTGTCCACCATTCTCGAAAATTACTTCTCACAAATTTCGTTCAATGATGTCCACAATATCAGAATAAGTGAGCCGCACATTGCTTTTGCCGCCGACGGCGTTATTTCTGATATCTGGAACCTTCCTTATTGAGTCTTAAATAAAGTTTGAACAGACTGCACAATAGGGAATCGCTCTGCCTAAGGCGCTGCCTTTTAATAAATGGTGCTGCAAGATGTTTATTACTCTTCACTGTCGATTTGGCTGAATTGCAGACCTATATTTTAAACCAGGTTTATCTGGTCCTACTCATTTCGGACAGGGAACATAGATACACCTTTTAATGCATTTGAGTACCCGCACTTGCCTACCCGTAGATATCCCTTGGTGGACCCGATTTTGTGACTTTGTGACCCAATGGGTGGTGCAAGGGTAGGTAGTGTGCGCGTATTTAGCCATGAAAAAGCTTCTCAAAATACCATTCGGAATTGGTGTAAAATTGTAAGTCATAATCAGTGAGTGTAAAATTAGAACACGCACAGCTCACTGACTGTAAAAAGCTCTCTCTAATCCCTACATGCTATGTAACGGGAAACCATTTATTTTTTTTATTTTTTTATTTTTCAAAAAACTTCACTGGATCAACGAATAAAAATCAAACCAGAGATCTAAGTCTCACCCAATATTAAATTTGAATCCAAAACTCCTATATCGTGTAATCTCCAAAGAGACAGAAAGTTTTGGTTTTCTTTCCGTGGATTTTCCAACATTTGTCGTAATGTGATTATCTGGTCGGACGTAAAATTTCCAGGTCTAAAACCACATTTATAAGGTCCGATCACGTTTGTCACAAATAACTTTAGCCTTTCACATATTGCGCTCAAAGAGACCTTGTACGCAGTGAGCGTTTATTCCATGATATTTAGTACATGGTGTACATTCTTTCGTTTGTGTCTACGACACAAGCGATACCTATAACAATTTCTCGTTATCTCGCACTTGTTCCGTCCAGTATCTATATTTATTATTTACTCCAAGTGATATCAATCTCCCTATAAAAAGACAGTCATAATGCGTCAACTGGCCTCTGAGTGTAGTATCACATATCATAGCCTTTTTTTCGAAATGGGTGTACATATCAGAATTGTAACAAATTCAGACAGTGTAACTAGGCGTCAGACATTGCAAATCCCATTCCCACCTAACCAAACCCACTCCCACCTAAACCCAATCGTATAATTGATATTAGTTGTTTTGTGTAGTTAGTTACCACAGACATTGCAACGCTTGAACAAATGAAATTATGTGAAATATTTGCCCCAAAACTGACCAGCATTTTATCAGGTATAATTCTAAATCACCGCTCCATAGATATAAAATTGTATAGTCACAGTTTCATATGGTGGTTATGATTTTAAATGTGAGGGTGAACTTTGAACTATCGTTTGAAACGTGATTACTAAGGGATTTAAATGGCTGGTCTAACCAAAGCTGAACAGGTTTATAAAAGAAAACTATTGAACTTTAGAAAAATGTAGTAAGCGGAGAAGAAAAACTTTTCTTACGAAACGCTAGTTGATTTTTGCAATGACTTTACCTAATGTGGGTTTATATGCATTTTCCTGGCATTTTTTGTGTACTCTTTTGCTTTTAGAATATCCTTTTTACATTACCTCCTTTAAATTGTTCAGCAAGTAGCACAAAAATTGCAGCACTAGAAGTAGATGCACATACACACAAACCAGGAACGTGGGTATGCTTTACTACGATATATGAGCAAGTTAGATGTCAATTGATCTAACTCCACATTTTAACAACATTGAGATTTCAATGATATGGGATGTAAAATATCTTAATTTTGTCATATTTAAATCCTCCTGTTTATAACACCGTGCAACAGGATTTTCCTCCTATGAACAGGACTATATACAAATGAGAGTATGAGTCTGCAATTAGCATCAGATTCGGCAACCTGCATTTGCATTGCTTGAACAAATGCAAATTCAAAAATTTTTAATTGTCAGTGCGAGCAATGGTAATTCTTTTGCATTTAGGTAAAGTAATGCAAATTAAAATCCAATGCAAATTAAAAAAAACCATATATGATTAAAACCCATTATTATCAACTACATTGGGCAGTTTTAGTTTGGTTTGGTTTAATGGGAAGTTTTCTAGATGGAGCCTGTTTATCACATATTGTAGTTTTCAGCCCAATAAAAAGTAAATTTAGAAAAGCCAAAGTGCAAGACTGGCAAATACATGCAATACAACCCTGAGCATGGAATTACATTTGGCAGCACACTTACTCTTACACTCGTACTTTTGGTTTGGTATGTGTCTAGACTAACATATGGGCAGAAGTTTTGACGTAGAATACGTCTTACCTTACGGTATGAGGAGTCATGTCAGGTTTTTATTGTTGTAATCTTTATTTCATTGAATTTGAGGAAACGGCTAGATGAATTTTTTTTGTAGGTAAATGAAGATGTTATCTTTCGTTTGATATACATTTCATATTGATTGATATATTTCTAGTATTTTAATTTCTCAAATGAAAATTGTTTAAACACATACACTCAAACATATGTGTGGTGTTTGGTTGAGTGTTTTTGGTTGCTCAACATTGCTTAGGAACATTTATCTAGTAAAAAGTGAAACGAACAGCAAGCTAATGTTGCTTGGCAACATGTATCTAGTAAAAAGTGAAACAAACAGTAAGCTAACGTAATAAAGCTTTTTTGCGAAAGCTTCAATAAAGCTGTTGTAATATTAATTTTGAATTGTAAAGCGTAAAGCTTTCATACAACGCTCGAATGCTAATGCGAAGACTCGATAAGGTAAACCTTTTTTAATATTAGGGCGGCCCTCTCAACATTCGCAGAACTTATTTCAATAAAAATATTAATTAAAATACATAAATTAAATTAAGTTTAAAAAAATTGAACATAATATTTTTTTTTTAAACGGACTTGAATCAAATGCCGTTGGTAAATATAAAAATTACAGCAGACAGTTGTCCGAGGCCTTCGGCCACGGACTGTCCCTGCAGGCTGTGTCAGAGACACGGTCATTAAGTTTAACGTAGAATGCGCCATCCGATAAGACAGAAAACATATATAACAATAAATTCATTTGCTTATATTATTTATCATTTATTGTTATATATGTTTTCTGTCTTATCGGATGGCGTATTCTACGTTAAACTTAATGGCCTGCAGGGACAGTCCGTGGCCGAAGGCCTCGGACAACTGTCTGCTGTAATTTTTTTACTGATGGGACACCCTACTGTACAAATTGAATTGCTTTTTGATTCGGTCCAGATTTTGTACAAAAATTTTTTTCAGTGTAGAAAAAAGCAAAATTAAGTGAAATTGATAATTGAGTGGAATTTGATAATTGAAAATGAAGATGAGTAAATAAATATAGTTATACATATACGGAAAAGGTTTCTCTTATATGGCAAAAGGATCTAATTTCTGGCAATTTGTGAATGGAAATCTCACAGAAATTTGGTAAATTACTTTACTGCTGATGTCCTGAATCACACAGACTCAAAAATCTCATTTAAGGGCTAAGCTTTGGTCCCAGAAGTTGAAGCCCAAAAGTTTCAAACAACTTTTTAGAAAAAAAATTGCCAACCAAATGAAACCTAGTGGCTCTCAAAAACGATTCAGTATCGAAAAATTAAAACAAAATCCACTCTAATAAAATATTTCTATATATTAGATATAATGGGTGTCCCAATAAAAGTGAACTATTTTTGGGATTTTTGTTTTCTTATGCATGTTGCAGCTCTGAAATTTGGTAGTTGTCGTCTACGATTGTTCCGATTCAATGAGTGTTCGAACTCACGGGCGATGTGTTAATACCTTTTTGTTACATGGTACCTGTTCGGAAAATAGAAAACAGCGTTCAATCTTAAAGACCAGTGCAAGCACATGTGTCATTATTTTCTTAATTAGTACTTTTTGTTTTATTCCCACAACAAAACAAAGAGAATGCAAATCAATAGACACATTTCCAGACACACATTGTTATGCTCGTTCATACGATACAAAATTTCACACAATTTTCGTTGCTCTCTTAACCCTGCTGTTAGATTAGGACCATTTGGTCCAAATTTTTTCTGTTTTCCCTTGTAACTTTGGAACGGTGATATATACTGACTAAATTTTTCTGCTAATGGGGTCTTTTAATAAAACAATGTTATGTGCGAAAATTAAATTTTCTAACTTTATTCAGGACTGAGAAAAATACAAAATGACGAATCTTAGGTTAGAGGACCATTTGGTCAATAGTACATTTTTTCATTACCAAGCGAATGTAAATTCATGTCAAATATTTAGAAGATGTTTTTGATATGTCAAATACTTGCTTTAGAAATTATTGAACCAAAATAGTTACAAAGGATAAGATAAAATTATTATTTTGGATGAAAATTCTAGTATGGACCAAATGGTCCCTCAACCTAAGATTCGTAAATTTTTTCATTACCAAGCGAATGTAAATTCATGTCAAATATTTAGAAGATGTTTTTGATATGTTAGCGGATGTTTTTGATATGTCAAATACTTGCTTTAGAAATTTTTGAACCAAAATAGTTACAAAGAATAAGATAAAATTATTATTTTGGATGAAAATTGCAGTATGGACCAAATGGTCCCTCAATCTAAGATTCGTAAGTTTTTTCTAATCTAACAGCAGGGTTAATATCTCATTTTGAAAATTTATGAAAATCTGTGTTTCGCAGTCGGACAAGTCTGTGTTCTATATAGGGGTGGGTCACCCTTAGCATTTAGGAGTACGAAAAATTTATGTTGGCCGATTGTGAGACCTACCCGAAATACACTCAAAATTTCGTACAAATAGGTCCAGCCGTTTCCAGACTGTGTTTGGATGTGTTCACTTTGTGAGTTTAGTCCCTATCCGTGCCTATAGATGATAACAAATCAAAAAAATCAATGAGTGTTCGAACTCGCGGGCGATGTCTTGACACTTTTTTGTTGCGCGGTGCCTGTTCGATTTCTATAAACACATTAGTAGATGTTACTTTGGAAATTAAAAAAAAGAAGAATATAATAGTTTTTGTGCTGAAGGCTTTTTTGCTATTGCACTTTCATTTTTCTTACATCTGCTTTAACATTAGATGTTATATTGTTAAAACAAACAAATCAATATTTAGCCCATTGACATAATTGTTTTTGTTTTCTCATAAACAGAGCAACCACAACAAGTATTGAATAGTATAGAGAACTTATTGCACTCTTTATCCGCTCTCATGTAGAGAGTCTGAGTAAAAGAGCAAAATTGAGTCTTATTCTCGTTATAGAATATTTCAATATATTTGCACCATTTCAACAATGTTATTATATAAAACAATACAAAAAAACATAAATGTTTCAAAAGGGTTCAATGTCTATATTATATACTATACTATCCAATACTCTTTGGCGACGACTTGCTTGTTTGTTCATACTTATGTTCAGGCAGATACTATTGTTGTACAACTAATGCTAACTCTGTGCGTTGTTTATATGTGTTCACTTTAATAGATTGCCCTACCCGTGCCTATAAATGTTAACACAATAAAAATGTGGGACGTAGTCAAAGGAAGAACTTGATATGATTGGGAAAACCCAGTCCAAAAATTGGAAAACTTCTCAGAATTTTTGATCGTGGAGTGAAACTAATGTGTAAACAATTCGAGGAGTGATCAACAACTTTGAAAGAGCTAGGACAATTATGAGCAGTAAGTTTTGTGTGAGTCGACGTGCCGGCTGGTCTCCCAAACCCATTGATAATGTAAATGAGAGTGTTGGAAAAACCCGCGAACAGCAATTCGGCGTCGAGCACAACAATTAAAAATTTTGCGAACAATGGCCGGCAATTAGAGCCGCGGTGTTACATTTGCGGGAAATTTGTTGCTATATTTAATCGGAATATATCTACTTTAGAATTTTTGACAAATACTGTCATTTGGACAAACAATTAGTGTTTTATTTTTAAATGAAATCGTGCACTTTTATTGGAACCCGCTATATGTATATTTCTTCAGGCTGTATATTTCAAATAATGCGCATTGCTAAACTGTTAACGATAAAAGTATAAAATTTTGGCCAAAGTTATAACGGTTACAGCAATTGACCATAACATTTTCTTTGCAAAACTTGATGCAAACTTTTTTGATGCAAATCTTTTGAGGATATCCAAGGAAACAGTATTAAAACGTCCTTGTTTCGAATCCCTGGTCCTTAAAAAATCAAATACAATTTTTTACAAATAGCAAAGAACGCCCTCTTTTAACCGAAATGAGTATAGTGATGCCGTTCGCGTTAAGTCATGAATATTATTTTAAAATGTATATCCTTGGAGTAGTAATAATCTTGTTAAAAGAAAAATGAATCACGATCTAATAGAGAGAATAGAGCTATCAAGTCAGCATGAAATATTTTTCAGTCTCGCCTGAGTTTTATATGAGAATAGACAAAAGTGGGAATTTTCATCTCGAATATTGTCTACTTTGTGTTCTGTAGACTTAGATCACTTGGCTCTGGATAGCTCATATGTCAACTAATAATTTATGCAACTCACGTAGAAAATGCATTCGAAAAGTAAACAATCATGAATATCAAAATTCTACATCGCATGGTGGAATCTAACAAATAGCAGATGCAAAAAAAGAAACAAGAAAAGTAAAGGATTCACGCCACCCTCAATCAGACGCCCTGGCTTTTAACAACAATAAGTGCATATTCACAATATTCCATTTTTTCATTCTTTCCTTTCACATTTTGTATAGCAAACTATGAATGAGTATGTTATTTCACTGTCATCACAGATGCTGTTCTCAATCATGACTAAAGGATCTCACTGAGATGTGTGAATACATCATTCAGTTCATCATCGCAGTAGATGTCAACGCCGCACTGTGGCTGAGATTTTGATTTTATTGGCCAAAAGTCTAATTTTTTTTGTCACCGATTTTTAAACTTTTTACGCTTTTTTGTAGCTACTATATCCAGATTAAGGTAGCCAAAAAATTAGGGTAAACTATTGCTAATTATGGGCGTTTCATGCTGTCAAACTCAACTGTCTTTTTAATTTCAGAAAAAGGTGTCTTTTTTTGTTTTTTATCAAAAATAAATGGTTACTACTCGCAAGCTATCGTCGATAGTGACCTGCGGTCTTTTCTATAATGTTGGTAGGATTATAGTCTTTAGTTGTTGTAAGTGGTCACAGCTCTACAGTTTAGTATTAGGGGCGTTATGAAATATTTATGAAACTACTATATTTTTCTCAAATTTAAACTTTAGTGGAATAGAACTTCTAGGGAACAAAAGGGAACAAGAAACGTATACCACCCGGAGAAAGGTGAAAGTGTCTTTTTTAAACCTATATATACTTTCGCACCCGCCACGACCCGCCGGTAGAACACTTTTTTCATTTTAATGAAATTACTCTAAAAAATTCAAATTACGATAATTTAAACAGCCCTATAAGTACTCGTATAAAATGGTGTATTAAATTTGTGCTTTAGGTATTTTATAGCTTATAATAGTCATTATTTGTTCTATTACCAGTAATATATTTGTAAGTAAGAATGTCAATACACAGAGGATGTAATTAATTTTTATTTTACCTAACAATGCACCAATGCCATTTTCTTATCTTTTTATTTTACCTAGAAATATAGTTTGATGGCTTATGAGAAGGCTTATAAGAAAGCGACATATGAATACAAACTCAATTGCTCTAATATATTTCAGCAATAACAGACGCAAATAAAAATATTGAGAAAAATATGGAGAGCTTCAGTTATAAAGAACTGGCCGAAGAGTATTTTAGAACCAAAAATCAGGAAGATGTTCTTAGTTACGTTAAAATAAAATTAAACTTAAATTCGTGTAGCACCGAAATACAAGAACAATTATCTAATTTCGTCAATGCACTAAAAAAACGCTACAAAGAAGTTAGCTACAGTAAACAAAAGTTTTATATTAAAAGTGCAAACTGGGTAGAAAGCCAACTTACTGTCGCTGCAGAAACAGCAAAGCAAGATAAGGCTGGAAGACCACGCAAATCATTGGACAACTGCAGCGATAGATCTAAGAGGCGGAAACTTAAAGATGTTAACGATGAAATTGGTTGTACAAATATAAAAGAATCTTTCCTACATCAACTACGATCACAGAACCAATTAGCAAAAGTGGATATCATTGAAAAAGTTCTTAAAGCTAATCCAGTGAGAACAAAACGGATTCTAAAAAGTATACCAACTACGAGCGATGCAAAACAGTTCACAAATGAGGAGGCATTAGCATTATTTCTGGATTTGAAATTAACAAAACAGCAATATATTCAGCTCAGATTGCGTGCGATTGAAAAAGGCTCAAATATGTATCATATCATCACATAACCGCTGCTAAGGCTGCATCCAGCTGAAGGCTGCATCCAGCTGCATTATAAGCCAAGCAACATCAACCCAATTAAACCAAGTCCCGACAAAATCATTAGATAATACCGATGCATATGAATTTTGATTATCACCACTACATGCAAGAATACGACTTATGGAACACATACTAAAAATCAGTTATGATTTGGATTTCGGGTCTTCAGGATCAATAAGAAACAACGAAACCAACAAAGAGTTAAGAAGTTCAAAAAAGAAACATGTTCAAAATGAATATCGCAAATTTGGATTGATTATAGGTCAGCCAAAACAAGGGTCAGGCAATAAAAATGATGGCAATACCGCAAGAAGATTCTTTTCAGATCCAGAAACAGCATCTGAAATAACAGGAGTGGATTTAAACCTTATTTTCAGATTTAAAATAATCCTAGAAGTACTAGCGTGCAATGAAGAAATTGACTCTAGAAAATTTGGAGATTATGCTAAAGAAACTGCAAAAAAATATACAACCAACTACCCATGGAGAATTATGTCTGCAACAGTTCACAAAATCCTTTATCATGGAGAAGATGTCATTAAATATCATTTGGTGCCACCTGGAGATCTATCAGAGGAGGCTCAGGAAAAAAGGAAAAAGGATTACAGATTTTATAGAGAGCACAATACTAGAAAAATTTCACGAAATTCCACAAATGAAGATCTATTTAATATATTATTGGCAACGTCAGAGCCGTTCATCTCCAGTATTCGAAATCAATGGAAAGTGGAACATCGGGATTTAGATGAAGAAGCCATAAAACTACTAAAGAACAGAAATAGCACTGAACAATATATGGAATATTTTCAATCAATATTTGATTCAAATGAATAATAATTATAGTATTAGTATTAGTAAAAAATAATAATAAACAGAACCTACCATTGTTACAAATGCTATTAAAATCTATTGCAGTTTTTATTTTTAAAATTATCAAATTTGACAGCCAAAAATAATAAATTTTTCTGTAGTAATAGCAAGATTTTTAGATAATATTATTAACGATTTTTTTTTCAGTGCAAATATTCTTTGAGTGTAAACAAATTTGCAAATTGGGCAGCAAAAAATTTAGAATTTTTCTGTAATAATAGCAAAATCTCCAGTTGATTTTACTATTTTTTTTTTGAGTGTAACAATTTTTTGAGTGCAAGATTAAAAAAATTCCATTATTACAAAAAATATTTATAATTATTATTAAAATCCAAATATTAAATTTTTTAATAAATGAAAAAATAATAAACCCATATTTCACTCTAAAAGTTAAAAAAAAATCAAAAGTTCAACTTTGACCTAGAATTCCTTAAAAAGTCCTCAATCAATTTTAATGTGATTTAAACTGAGTCAAGCTGAACTAAATATCTATCCATTAAAAAAATTACTTAAATATTGTGATCGGTTCAAAAGTTACAGAATTTTGGCCAACGAAAAACGATTTTCAGCCACTGTGCGCCGTCGATTTGGTGGAGGAGAATGGAAGCAGTTAACGGAAGAATGCCCTTAATATCCACGGAAGTGAACGAGAATGTAAAATCAAAGTGTTACAAGATGTTTGTGACTAACAGTGATGGGAGCGAAGGGCGTTGAAAGACGTGATGCTGTTAATTTAGGTTTGTGTAGTGGGTGGAACAGTCACTTGAATGTGTAAGCAAATTTTAAGAAATGTTATTAACTTTTTTTTTGATTCATCTTTTTTTGTATGTAATGTAAATGTAATACAAACTTAAAAAATTCGAATATTTAAAGATGGGTTAAGAATATAAATATGAGCGATATAATCTTTTTTAACTTTCAAAAAATTCATAAACATATAAATTCACTTCCAAGTGTTATTCAATTTCCAAATATAAATAAAGTAATCTTCTTGAATAATTTGTGGAAGTCCAGGGAAGGGTTAAAAAGTGAATAAGATAGGTGGCGCTGTTGTCGAAATTTAAAATTTTAACGTTTTATATTACAAGGGTGCCTCCTAGAGGTGTCAAATGTATGACCGACCCTCAATATTTTTGCAATCCCAACAGTTTTCCAGAACATATATACCCTCTATCTTCAACCCTTAGGGTGCTCCCCATACAATTTTTTTTTTAATTTTTGGCGCGGGTGTGGATTTATATCGAAAATCTAAATGAATTGGCCAATTTAAGTGAAATTCAGAATGTATGTTAGGGTGGTCCCCATTCATTTTTTTTTTAAAACTACCTTTCAGATTATTTTTATTTGTATGCAGATTGATAAATCTTAAGTTTTGTCACAAATTTAATTTCTGAACGCAACCATAAAATTTGACATTTGACAACCAACTAATATGTCGATCCATCCTCTATGTTAAGATTCATATAAATATAACTCTATCCATATCTGCGTTAGTCCTGCTAAAACTGGAGAACTGCTTGACGGATTTGAATAATTTTTTTTCCTTATGCTTGGCTTACTTCAGGGTTCGTGTAAACACAAAAATTATTGCAAACAAAACCATTGTTTATCGTCGGAAATAGCTAAAAATCATGTATTGTGTTACCTTAGATGAAAGAAAAATTGCTGTTTAAGCCGCCAGCCGCCAGCTGCCAATGCATCCATTGAGCCTTGACGGTTGACGACGAAAGGCCCAGAACTCCAAACCCAAATGACTGACGCCGTTGAAGTGGTCTCTATCGGCATGGGGTTTTGGGTATGCTTCTTGGCGGTTTTTCCCCTTTTACATTATACGCGCTTTATCTATAAACCGAGCAGTTTGTCACATTTGGCCAAAAAGAATTTGCAACACCCAAATAAAGTCATTAAATTAAACCCTACACGTGTCTCGAGTTTTATTGGGCACCAGGAGTGCATTCCGAGCACTGGAAAACCGGCACAGCCAGCAGCATCCACCACAGCAGCTCCCGCAAACATTTGTCACATTTGAGCTCCCGAAAACTAGCCACACCACAGTACGGTCGTACACAGCAAGGCGCCTGTCTCCAAGAAACCGGCGACCATCAACACACACAGAGGTAAACAATTGCAAAATTATTTTGGACCCGGTAGCTACCGCTGTGGTCAAGATAATTGGAATATATTACGAACTCAGATTGCTGACAAAACACCTGCGGGAGAGTACTCTAGGAGATATAATTCACCTACAGTAGACGAAGAGGCTATGAAAAAAATTTCAATTATATGATGTTACACTTACGAACTCCAATTTGAATAATTTTTTTCCCTTCTGCTTGGATTACTTCAGGGTTGGTTTAAACACATAAAGTATTGCGAAATCGGTACAATACCGAGGAGAAGATGATCTGACATAGGTCGACGAAGCCGAGCAACTCTAAGACGAGTTACCTCACGTGTAATCCGCTCTGATGATCAACGGTCGCAAGATAATGAGAATAGTCGTGTTGCTATGTCCGGATTGCGTGCAAGAGATACTGATAATGTAGCGAATAGGCTAAGAATGCAACGAGTTCGTGCACATCGTACACAACAACAGCGAGCGCGACAAAACGAATTCATCCGATACCGCCGACGCACTGCTCCGGTGAACCTGGAACGAGCAGCATTCCACTACGACACAGAAATAGATTATAGTGCCCATAATTCTATAGCAATTGGAGAAATGACTTCAGTTTGCCAATATTGTAATGCCCTGAAATATAGTGGTGAACCTTATGGATTGTTTTGTGCAGGAGGAAAGGTCAAATTGCCACCATTGGTACCACCTCCAGATCCATTACGCTCATTAGTTTCTGGGTTAGGAAGTGAGTCAAATCATTTCTTGGCAAACATTCAAAAATATAACAGTTGTTTCCAAATGACGTCGTTTGGCGCAACGCATATTGTGCAGGATAATTTTATGCCTACTTTCAAGGTAATTACAACGTAATAATATTTTCTAAAGAAATCATATTACATTTTTAACAATTCCAGATCCAGGGACAAATATATCATTTACTAGGAGCTCTGTTGCCACAACCAGATTCAGATCATAAATTTTTACAAATTTATTTCATGGGCAATTCGGATGAAGAAGTTGATTGGCGTTGTGCTAACTATTCAACACTGAATCGAAACATTATTCAAGAAATGCAAGCGTTTCTTCATCAAAACAATCAGTTGGTGAATACGTTTAAAATAGCATTACATCGGATGCCATCCGACACCCATAATATTGTTATCAGGGCTGACAAAACACCTGCGGGACAGCACTCTAGGAGATATAATTCACCTACAGTAGACGAAGTGGCTATTATCGTTGTCGGAGAAAATTTACCATCGAGGGATATCGTGCTTCATCGTCAAAATAATGAACTAAAGCGTGTATCCGAAACGCATAGGAGTTATGACGCACTACAATATCCATTAATCTTTTGGCAGGGAGAAGATGGATACCATTTCAATATTAAAATGATAAATAAATTTACAGGTAGCTAGAGTACATTAAAAATACCTAATTCTATTTTAACGCGGGCAATACGTTTGTCCAAAACTTACGTTAAAATGAGAGTAACAAAAGATGGAGTATCAGTATATTACTTCTATTGAATTGGATAGATTCTACTTACACATTAAATAACAGGTAAAACATAATTAATAAAGTACCACATTTCATTAATAATCATGTTGAAAACAGAGAAAAAAAATCTAAAAAAAATTACATCAGCTTCATCCTTACAAATATTTTATATCATGGACATTTGGTGCTGATAGTCCACTGATTTTAATAACAAATTCCATTGTTAATCATTGACTTTCAATTTTGATGGGACAGCAATCTAATTAAATATAATTAACTACTGTCTCATCGTGTTTGTAAATCGGTGCAGTGATTCTCGACTCGTACAATTTCGAACACAGGATACTCCATTTTTAAACATATACATAGATTCACTTAAAAAATATTTGGACAATAACACAATTAGGTGTTCTTCATTTTCAAAATACATGATTCTAATACCTCTAACCAACAAATCATTTGCAGGAGATGAAACCAATAAAAAAGTAAGCGCTATGAATTTTTATTCATACAGACTCATGATCCGTGAGGGAGAACTAAATCACATTTTGATGTGTCGACAGCTTTTCCATCAGTTCGCGGTTGACATGTATGTTAAACTTGAGACTGAGCGATTGACATACATCCGCTTGAACCAACAGCAGCTTAGGTCGGAGGAATACATTCATCTACGCGACGCTATCAATGCCGACTGTGACTCAAACAACGTGGGAAGACTGACCATTTTGCCCGCCACTTACATTGGAAGCCCGCGCCACATGCACGAGTACGCCCAAGATGCAATGTCATATGTTAGACAATATGGCCACCCTGACCTTTTTATAACTTTCACCTGTAACCCACAATGGATTGAAATAAAGAAGGAATTGGTACACAGACAAACGCCAGTAGACAGACATGACATCACTACCCGAGTTTTTAAGCAAAAATTAAAATCTCTCATAAATTTCATTACAAAACATTCTGTGTATGGGCAGGTTCGATGTTGGATGTACTCCGTTGAATGGCAAAAGCGTGGTCTGCCACATGCGCATATTTTAGTATGGTTAGCTAACAAAATCAGGGCAGATGAAATCGAGACAATCATATCAGCTGAAATACCAGATGAGACAATTGACCCAAAATTGCATGAAATAGTGACCAAAAATATGATACATGGACCTTGCGGAGTTTATAACAACAACTCGCCCTGTATGATCGACGGTAAGTGCTCCAAGCGATACCCGCGAGACCTTATTGCGGAAACTATAACAGGAAATGATGGGTACCCACTGTATCGTAGGCGCTCTGTTGCAGATAATGGCCGATCTGTAGTTGTGAAGATAAAAGGGCAAGATGTTCATGCAGACAATCGTTGGGTTGTGCCATACTCGCCAATATTGTCCAAAGCTTTTGAGGCTCACATTAATGTGGAATACTGTAACTCACTTAAGTCAATAAACTACATATGAAAATATGTAAACAAAGGCAGCGATATGGCCGTTTTCGGTGTAACAAATGCAAACGACGAAGTATCTCAGTATCAGATGGGACGTTACGTAAGCACCAACGAGGCAGTTTGGCCATTTTTTCATTTTCAATACACGAAAGACACCCCACAGTAGTCCATTTAGCAGTTCATCTAGAAAATGGACAACGAGTGTATTTCAGTCGGGAAAACGCGTCGGATAGAGCGGCACGCCCACCGTCGACAACACTAACAAGTTTTTTCTCACTCTGCCAAACAGATGATTTCGCTCGCACTTTGATGTATGCTGAAATGCCACGCTACTATACATGGAACGCATCATCAAAATCATTTCAGCGTCGCAAAAATGGATTTCCAGTTGAAGGACATGCAAATGTATTTTCTTCAGATGCACTGGGTCGCATATACACGGTGCATCCAAATAACGATGAATGTTATTATCTCCGATTGTTGTTGGTGAGTGTTCGAGGTCCAACATCGTTTCAACACCTGAGAACAGTTAATGGACATCTGTGTTCGACTTACCGTGAGGCGTGTCAACTGTTACATTTGCTCGAGAACGATTCACATTGGGACAATACGCTCAAGGATTCTGACATATCTTCATCGCCACATCAAATTCGCACATTGTTTGCGATCGTCATATCGACATGTTTCCCATCTAATCCACAAGATTTGTGGTTGAAATATAAAGATGACATGTGTGAGGACATTTTGCTTCGTGTGCGCCGCCAAACTTCAAATAACACACTACACCTGACTGCAGAAATGTACAATGAGGCACTGATAATAATAGAGGACATGTGTTTATTGCTGGCAAATAAAGTTCTGTCGTGTTTAGGGATGATATCACCTAATCGTTCAATGCACAATGCATTTAACCACGAGTTAGAAAGAGAAAAACAGTACGATACCGAAACGTTAGCCGAAGCAGTTCGTACAAATGTTCCAAAATTTAATGAGCAACAAAGCATTGTGTACGATTCATAGCTACAAGCTGTGAACAATGGAAATAGTGGGCTTTATTTCCTCGATGCTCCAGGAGGAACTGGAAACACATTCCTAATTTCAATGCTTTTGGCAAAGATCAGGTCACAAAATGAAGTTGCCCTTGCACTAGCTTCATCAGGAATAGCAGCGACTTTGTTAGAAGGAGGACGAACTGCGCATTCCGCCTTAAAATTGCCATTGAACATGCAAATAAACGAAGCACCAACTTGCAATATATCTAAAAGCAGTGCAATGGCAAAGATTTTGAAGGTGTGTAAATTGATCGTTTGGGATGAATGTACGATGGCCCATAAAAGGTCACTGGAGGCACTGGACAGAACGCTGAAAGATATTCGTGACAATAATAATATATTTGGTGGAACAATGATTCTGTTATCAGGTGATTTTAGACAAACTCTTCCAGTTATTCCTCGAGGAACTGTAGCTGACGAACTAAACGCGTGGTTAAAATCATCTTATTTGTGGCGTCATGTAAAAACACTCAAATTGACAACTAATATGAGAGTGTTTTTGCAAAATGACCAGAATGCAAACGTGTTTCCGATGCAATTGTTAGATTTTGGAATGGTCAAGTTCCATTCGACACATCCACTGGATTAATTACACTACCAACAGGTTTCTGTGAATTCACAGACTCGAAACAGGACCTTATACAACGTGTTTTTCCTAATATTACGCAGCAATACAGAAACCATATTTGGTTGAGTAAACGAGCAATATTAGCGACAAAAAACGCAGATGTAGATGATCTCAATGCGACCATTCAGAATTTTCTTCCAGGTCAATTATTATCTTATAAATCAGTCGACACAGTTATAAACCAGGATGACATAGTAAACTACCCAACAGAATTTCTGAATTCACTTGAATTGCCTGGATTACCACCACACAATTTGCTTCTAAAAGTTGGTTCCGTGATTATCATGTTGCGTAACATTAATCAACCAAGACTATGCAATGGAACGAGACTGGCAGTCAAAAAGCTTATGAGTAACGTCATCGAGGCAACGATCATCAATGGAAAATACAAAGGAGAGGATGTCCTGATTCCACGTATACCGATGATTCCAACGGATATGCCTTTTAATTTCAAGCGATTGCAATTTCCTGTGCGATTGGCATTTCCGATGACCATAAATAAATCACAAGGACAGTCATTGGAAGTTTGCGGAATCAATTTAGAGTTCCTCTGCTTCGCGCATGGACAACTATATGTCGCGTGTTCGCGCATCGGAAAGCCATCCTCTTTTTTTATTTATGCACAGCAACACCAAACAAAAAATATAGTTCATCAAAAAGCATTACATTGATTAAGTATATTTATATATAATATAATAAAACATTTAAATAAGTTTTATTTTATAACCAAACTAAATTCAAAACGTAAAACATAAACCCAGTACAAATTAGCGTAATAAAGTCAATTAGGATTGATTTCGCTAATCAAAATTTTACAAAAAAAATATCAAAACGAATAACGTCTAGAGGCTAACAAATATAGATTACTGGTGGTAAAAAACATCCAGTTTTAAACTTGCTACGCATAGAATCAGTATAAGGATGAACATAAAATCCCAATCAGCGATTTTGCATGCAGTACGAAGTCTGCCGGGTCAGCTAGTTGTTAATATTTTTAAGAAATTTACAGAAATTTATCTTTGTTTTATATTTTAAGTCATGAGTCATAAACTTTCGAAATTGGAATAAAACTGTCGGACTTATTGCGAAAAATTAAAAGAAGGATGGGCGCCGCTCACTCATTGCACGGAATACTCTCCCCATTCGCGGATGGGATGCACTTATCACATATCAACATTTTACGTCACTAAGGCAATAAACCCGGACTCAAGTCACAGGATGTACACATAATATTGTCTACTGCTATTATAAAACAGGGAATAGGACATCCAACTATAGTAGGGCACAGACTAAATGGAGGTCATCACAATACAAAAACCAGCTGCTCCTTCTATTTGTAGACTGGGTCATCAGAACTAATGCTTTAGACGCATATTTCAATGTTTCTTTAGTCGTTTTGTTCATATGATGTCGCGAAGGCTATAAAGAACTTGGAACAGCTTTTAATATTTTCAGTTCCAAAACTAAAGCTAAACCAAAATATAAACGGAAATTGTGGGTCATACCTTCTACAATCATCCATAGATTTCCTTCAAATATTACTTATCTTATCCGTATTATCTTATCTTTCTTACTTGAACCAGCAGCGCAAGGATATTATGGAATATTTAGAAATGCAAAACATCAATTAAAATGCGAAATGCAAAAATTAAAATAGAATTTAGGTGAGTCCAATAGTTAAAAGTCAATCTGTACTTTAGACACAATTAAAGTTCTACTGTCCAAAGTTTCACGTGTAAGTAATATTAATTGTAATACGTAACTGATATTGGATTAGACATTGCTTATATGTCAGCGGCATTAAAGTAAAGATATATTTTTTAGTTACAATTATGCTCAAAAAATTAATGAACATTATACAAATTTACAATAATAAAGCTTCTATTTTAACAAATTAACTATTTCCATGTCCTTCATCTTATCTTTAAAGCTCGATTGGGTTCGTGACGAATCCCATCATCCATTATAACGACAGGGTTCATACATTATGTATTCTCACCTATGTGTAGTAATTATAATAGCTCAGATCAATAATTATAACAAAACTCTGTATTCCTTTTTGTACCACTTAGTTACCTTTATAAGTGTGTGAAGGTATTCTTGGACCCAACGTTTCCCAAACATTTAGAAAAGAATTGCAACTTCACTCCCTCATCAAAACCTTAAATAAGGCCATAATATATCTGGAAATTAACCAAATGTCGACATTTATGTAAGTCCAGACAAAAGGCATGATCAGCCAAAAAACCTTGTACCTGGTCGGTTTCAAGCAGCATTCGACAGAGGTATGATGCAAATACTGTAGAACTCTTCACCGAAAATTGAAGAAGATCTATCTCTATCTCTCTATCTCCCTCATTGAATAAACCAGTGGTGTGAGGTTTGAGACTAAAATGTTTAAATTCTTTCTTAAGGTTTAATCAGAAATAAATTTCAAATTCAAGACCAAATTTTGGTCATAACTCTTAAACTTATATAACGTGATGAGAAACCCTCGATTACACAGTGCAACAATTAAAATGCAAAATCGTGTCCATATTCGTGATAAGGTGAAAAAAGATAAAAAAAAATAATATTTTTTCAAAATTTTTGGATTTCTCATGCACTACCTCCAGTTTTTTGCAGTTAGTTTGTTTTATATTAGTCTATACCTACAACTGTTTCGAAGACAGGCAAACAAAATAGCAATTGGTTTCTGAGATGTACCCGTTACAAAATTATATGTTCTCCGGGAAAATTAAGTCCTAGTCATAACATACATGAGGATATAAACTCCGAACAGCAGCTAAACCAGCAAAACACAAATAGAGTGTTGTTAGTTTCGATAAGTACTTGGAAAAATTTCACATGGCAAGGAGTTTGCTCCCGATGACTTGAAAAATGTTGAAATCCAGAAGATTTGTAACAGTTTGTCAACACAGGTTTTAAAGGTATAATGAGTTACTCATCGGATGTCAAAATGTTTGCGCTATTTCCAAATGATGTTGTTCAAAATTATTTCGACTGTTTAAACACCTGCTCTAAAGGATGTTAGGAAATCACAGCACGAACCAAACACATAGCTATGGGTGCGTTTTATTACGTGCAGCAACTAAAATTACAAAATTTCAATCATAACGCATAGTGTTCGATATAAGTAGAGTGCACAGTTGAGGATTTATAAGACAAAAATTGGAAATAACTCAGCCGATTCTAAACGGATTATGCAATCAATATGATATTTCACATAGATATAGATAAGATACTATGCTAACAAATACTTTAGGAAAAAAGCTAAGAACTCACGTCAAGACTTCTTGTTATATCACAAGATTTCATAGTGATGGGGTATAGTGATATATATATTCCCAATACATCTCATGAAGGGATAAGGGAGACCATTTCATAATCAGCGATCTCTGCGCTTTGTAATTATTACACTCACTGATTGCTAACTACAGCTTTGCACCAGTTCGGAACGGTATTTTTAGAATCTTTTTCATGGCTAAGTACTCGATAAACTTGCCGCCACTAAGAGAGGTGACCATCGTAGAAACAATTTAAAGGTAAGAAACAATAACAAATTTAACCCATGATTTGGCGTACAAGATTCACGCACTCTGATCATTTCACCACAGACAGCCGGTTCATACTGAAAGTTTAGCAAATATTACCTAATATCGGTGTGAGGGATCGGTTAAAAATTACATGTAGGCTAGGGACTTAGTCGGCATCGCTAGATCACCAGTTAGTGAATGCATGTTTTTCTTAAACGGATTTCTATTATCGAACGAATCGGCCAAAACCAAAACGTAAATTATACGCGTCAAATGATTTATTTACTTAGCCCAATCAGTCTTTGCATGATAATTTACTCAATTTACTGTTTAAACTTATCTCATTCGACCCGTAACATCCTACTTACATATTTACTTGATTCGCTTTTTTTTTTTTTTTGGAAATTTTATTTATTTATTTATTTATTTATTTGCTTTTTCACTTCTACAACAAAACATTCGTCTTAAAAAGTAGAATTCTTATAGTGTTATAAGGTAAACTAAGCCAAGTAAAATAACAATTACATACAAAATATTTGAATATTCTTACACTAACTAAATAAAGAAAGGAGAGAAAAAAAAAAAGGTTAACAATTAATAAACAGTTGATAGATTACACAAACATTTATTTACGAGAAAAATTCAAACAATTTTTTCTTAAATTCTGAGGCGTTGCTGATTGCCCTAATTGCTGAAGGTATAATATTATTCCAAGGACTTATTGCAGTTATGTAGAATTGTCATTCTGATATCAAAGAAGAATGTCTAATTTGTATTATATTGCTATTTCTTCTGAGTTGACTAAAATTCAATCGATTGAACAGGTGACATGGCTCACGGGTGGTTATAATTTTATGTAGAAATATAAGAATTCGTATTTTCAGAAGGTCTTCGAACTGTACGCCAAATAGTACCATTAGTGACATAATTTCTGACCCCATAAACGTACCTCGCAATGTTATTGTATGTGACGTTCAATTTCGATTTACTAGAGGCATCACAACTTGCAAAAATTTCACATAAAAATAAATAAATGGTTTCCTATTACATCCCATGAAGGGACCAGGGAGAGCTTCTCACAATCACTGAGCTGTGCGCTTTCCAGTTTTCACTCATTGATTGGGACCTACAGTTTTACACCGATCCCGAACGGTATTTTGAGAAGCTTTTTCATGGCTATATACTCGATACTGTCGCCGTCACTATGCGAGGTGACCGCCGCCGAAAGTATTTTTTTTTTTTGAAGGTGGTTAGAGCAGGGTTCGAACCCAGGATCTCATGTACAAGAGCCGCGCACACTAACCATTGCACCACCGACCATAGGTTAAATTTGGCACCAAATAAGTTTTTGCAAGTAGTAACCTTATCTTTATTGGTGTGCAATATTGGGTAGGCCATAGGGCTCTGAGCATCGAATATGTTTTGCCACAGGCAGCTATAATGTGATCAGACCAGGTGAGGGTATTATAAAAAATTACACCTAGGGTTTTTGCCTTGTCAACAATTTCAATTCGCTGGTCGTTAATGCAGACATTAGGTGTTTCACATACTTTCTGGGTTCCTTTACGCATTATCATACGTTTAGATTTTCGAGGATTTAAACTTAGCCCATTCACATCAGCCCAACGAGAAACTCGTTCCAGGTCATCATTAAGCCTCGCAGTACATTGCGAAATGTGTCCCTGTTTATCACTTATGTACAACTGGACGTCATCGGCGTACATTCTTATGTTGTAGTGGTGTAACTGTTCTGGAAGATCATTTACATAAACTGAAAAAAGAAGAGGTCCAAGAATAGAGCCTTGTGGAACCCCCCTTATAACGGGAAGAAAAGTTGAGGTTGTTAACTGCCTAGTTTCTACACACTGCACTCGTCCACTTAGGTATGACTCAATTAATTTGGTCGATGTAGGTGAAAAATTCATAATTTTCCCCAGTTTTTGAATTAATATTGTGTGGTCAACGGTGTCAAAGGCCTTTGAATAATCCAACAACACCAGCATTGCCACACAACCATCATCAATTGCCTTCCTTAGATCCTCGGCCACATCTGTGAGAGCAGTAATGCAACTATGTTTGGCCCGAAAGCCAGACTGTCTATCAGTTAACAAATTATACTGCGTAATATAATCAGTTATCTGTATATGTAAAAGTTTTTCGAAAACTTTTGACATATAGGGCAATATAGCTATAGGGCGATACTCAGTGGTTGATTTTATATTGGAAGAATTTTCGCCTGTTTCCATCTAAGTGGTTAAGTGCATGTCGTGATTATAGTGTTAAATATATGTGTGATTATTGGTAAAAGCGGTGGAAGAATTATCTTTAAGAAGGCTTGGTGAATGCCATCAATACCTATAGCGTTTGATTGTAAGGATAGACAGATTCTGAGTACATCACACTGGTTGACACTATCAAAATTGAATTGATTCTGCGGTAGATTGGCCGCATTATAGTTACAATAATGGCTATGATCAGCTTCTGACATGGGTATATTAAGAAAGCTTTTATTTATATCCTCTGGGTCTGATATGACACTATCTTGTTTTGTTCTATTATTCACTATTCCAATTTCCCTAATAGTTTTCCATGTATTTTTTGAACCAATTGATTTAGAAAATTTCTCAGCATAGTATTTTGACTTGGCGTTTCGTATGGCCTTGGTTAAAATTTTTCTCGCGTTGCGAAAAGCATTATGTAGATCGTCGGTTCTAAAATGTTTCCATCGAGAGTAGGCATGGTCACGATATGCATTAAGAACTTTAATTTCTGCCGTAAACCACGGTGTCTGACGGTTACTCAGCTCCTTCGTTTGAATTGGTACTATTGTATTATATAACGTTGTTAAGTTTTGTTCCAAGAAGGACAACTGATCATTTACAGATAACATATAATAAATGCAACACCAGTCAATTTTGTCAAACTCTTCTTTTAGATTGAGATAATTGATACGTTTAAAATAGCGAAATTGTATTGTGTTAGTAGAGGTTTGAAGAGGAATGGCATAAATCATGAATATAAGGTCGTGCCTAGAAAAACATGATGCAGATAACTGATCATATATTAATATTTTTTCCTCATTGGAGACAAAAAAATAAATCAAGTAAAGAATTATTTGATGATGCGAAATGTGTAGGCATTTCAGAATTCGCTGAAATGAGATCAAATGATTTCATATTATTAGTTAAACTTGTTTCAGTGCAAATTTTAGTTGAAATCCCCAGCTATTATAACATCATTATAGAATACTGCGACACAATCCAACACTGTAAGGAAATGAGTGAAGTCAATATTACTTTGAGGCCTATAAACACAACCAATAAGAAATTTTCCTCCATAGCCACATGCCTCAAGAAATAGATATTCAACTTTATTATTAGGGTTTATTAACTCATCACTTTTACTCTTTACCGTACAGACCAATCCTTTTTTGACATAGATTGCCACTCCGCCATAGCCGTCAGATCTGTCATTTCTATACAAATCATAACCACTCATTGATACCAGATCATACTTAATGGATTCTTCAAACCATGTCTCGGATACACAAATTACATTCAAGCCAGAGTTTTCAAAAATAAGTCTAAATTCATCTATTTTGTTTGTTAGACTTTGTGCATTAATATGACAAATTTTCAGGCCACTTCTCTGTTTAGCAAGAATTTTTATCTTGTTTGCCGTTACATCGTTACATCGCTTGTCCGTTTAAATTCGCTACAAAAAAATAGGCCTGTATTATTTTAGTAAGATAAAAGCCGAATCACCTCTTAAATCAAAAACCGATATTAAACCAAAAATTAATTTAAATTTAAAAAAAAAAGTTTTTCCATTACATCCCATGAAGGAGTTGGCGAGAATCGACCAGTTAAAATTCCAGAATTCCCAAAATAATTTAAAAAATTCCCTCATAATGAGATTCTTACGCAGATGACAAAAACAGGTCATACAGATAGTGGATGATGGGGCAGACTTGTCCGTCGATATAGTGTTTGACCAAAAGTAATTTGTTGCTATAAATGTAACTAAATTTCGAAATCCTGTGTGCTTAACGAGAAGGTATTGTAGCCGTAAAAGTAATTTAATAATACAGTTGTATTTCCTTTTCTTAACTTGACATTCATGCTATTTGCACAAACCTTCTCCCACATCTGAAAACGCTTCGCATCAGTCACCACGTTTTGGTTTAGTGAGAGTCGAAAAATGAAAATGTGTGTTGATATGTGTTAGATCACAAGGAAAAATGATATTTTGTTTCATGAATCACATTTTGATAGATTTTGGTGGAAACAATGTTCCCAATGCAATATTTTTTTAAAATGAAGCTCCCTTCCATTTAGTCAAGATTATAGCGGGCACAAAACAGTAAAAAAACGAACGAAGTTCCTTTTGCTATATATTAGGTACTAGTTAGTTCCAACACGCCTAATTAGCTCGTTCAAAAATGTGATAATTTAAATGGATCTTTAAGGAAACATACTGTTTGTTAAATGATACCCTTTTTTTAAGGACATTTTTTTATAAAATATATTATTTTTTAAAAGTAGTGTATTTTTAGGTACTTTTCCGAAGAATATTTATTATATTCTCCGAAAAGGTAATTTTTTAAAGAGAGGGTTTTCTTTTATTAAAAGCTAAAGTTTTTTCAAGAAAAGGGACTATTTTTTAAGAAGAAGTACTTTCTGTAAGAACAAGCCGAGTATGAAAGCAGTACTTTTTTAAGAACAGGTTCCTTTAAAAGATGTGGTACTCTTTTGTGGAAAAGCTTATTTTTTATAGAAAATTTACTTATTATCAGAAAGGCTACTCATATTAAGAAAAGAAAAGAAAAGAAAAGAAAAGAAAAGAAAAGAAAAGAAAAGAAAAGAAAAGAAAAGAAAAGAAAAGAAAAGAAAAGAAAAGAAAAGAAAAGAAAAGAAAAGAAAAGAAAAGAAAAGAAAAGAAAAGGAAAGGTATTATTTTATTTTTCTGAAAAAGTTCGTTTAAGAAAAAGAATTTGTGTAAGAAAATGTTTTTTTTTTTAAGAGAAGGTATTTTTTTTGAAAGAAAAGTTTTTTTTTAAGAAATGTTAATTTTATTTACAATTCGTCCTTTTTCAAGAATAGGTACATTTGTCCCAAGAAATGTTATTTTGTTTCACAAAAAATTTCTCTTTAAAGAAAAGGTAGTTTTATACTACTAAATATTGGTTACAGGCTCCACCTAGAAAACCTCCCACCGAACAAGAAATTTTGCAACATATGTGAGACGTGTTGGACGAGACTCAAACCAAAGCAACACTAAACAATATAGTTGATAATAGTGGGTTATAGTATACTAGTGTTAAAACAAAATTTGTTTAATATTTCTTTCATTTAGTCTCCAAGCCGCAAGGTGCGATATGGAACACCGTTCAAATAATTTTTTTGATAAAATATTTACCCCAATTCTGTCGAAAATCATAAAAAAAATTGTTGCCTGTAAAGTCGGTTTTACGGGCGAAGATTTTACGTGACAACGTCTTTTTCTCGGTAGAATATTTATTGATATGAATATAATTAAATTGCACAATAGGAACAAGGAATTGAATGAAAATAAGAATTGCACAAATTTTAACTATAGAAATATATTTTGTTTAGATTGATTTGATTTTCATATTGATTAGATGTTAAAATTCTTGCTCAACACAGTTTAAATCAAGTTTTCTTATATCTGCCACTTTTTCTTAATATTTGTAATTTTAAAGAATCAATTCGAAAATCAAAACATTTATTCAGATCGAAGGTTCAAATTTTTGCTAAATAAATTTGAAATTAATTAAAATTTGTAAAATAAAAAAAAAAACCAATGAGTGTTAGAACTCACGGGCGATGTTTTAACATTTATTGAAACTTATGGTTTAGGAAAATAGAAGTAATTTCAACACCATCTAGGTACCTGTGCGATTTCTATGAACACATTATCAAATGTGACATTATAAACAATAAACATATCCTTTATTATAAAATATAAACATTTCTTTTATTATAAAAAATAAACATTTCTTTTATTAAAAACAAAAGAAAATAATTTACTAACCAAAAAGTATTTCAATTCATCATATTCGCATATCGTTTTTAAAGCCGACCGCAGCTCTCTGTTTCGTTTTGGCTACCTAATTCATATGAAAATTTCTACACACAAACATACACTACACATATCATAAAGCCAAAAAACAAAAAACAAAAAAAAACAAAAAATAATACCTTATCCAATGCAGACTGATCTAAATCAATATTCATACACACGCACATATATACGCACATACATTCTTGCTCAGTCGTCATATATATGATGTGCCAAAAAACAAAAACACTCACACCACCGACCAACAGCCACTAGAAGCCAGCAAAGCAAATCGTTTCTGGCACACAAGTAAACACACACATCCGCACACACAGAATTATTTATTGAGTGGGAGAGAGACGCAAGGCATTCGGCGGGCCTCTCTCTCGTTCGGTGACTCATCGTAACGTTACCGGGCGTTACAGTTTTTCATAAGTGACTCCCAGCCGCAACCTAATTTAAGACGTTGTCACGTCAATAATGTTGTTTTGTAGGTGTTTGCTAGTGCGCATATATAGACAAAACTATCCAGTTGAAAGCAAATTCAAAATTTTAAAACACAATGTTAATATGGCCAGCATCTTGAGCTCCCACAATGTAAACATTCAATGCCACTTCCAACTCATCTATATTAATGGATAACTCTAGCTTCATCGGACAATTCGTTTAGAAACGGCAGAATTATTTCTACTTTTTTTTTTAAAAAATACCCCAATGTGGAATGGAACGAGAAACAAAAAATGCAAGTAAACAGAAAACTGCACAACATTTTGTACCTCACAACCCAATACTGATGTTAAATTTCATCTTAAAGTACTCGTATGTACTATTTCAACTTAAATCATTTCTATTCCAATAACTTGTTTGTTCAAATTGTATTTAATTTATGACTCACTCCAATAAACCATAAGTAAACTTATTAATTTTGAAGTGAATGTTCCAGGCATCACAACACTCTTGAACAACTTGAACCCGGACCAAGCATAAAGTGGACTGGCCACCAAACACACAAGGGGTGGATGATGAAAATTTAACAATTGGCCGCAACTACTACTTACGATTTCATTCACAATATCGAACACAAACTAATATGGACACACTGTCGACCTAAAGTAACTTAAGAGCTCTGTACGGCGAAAAAATGTTCATAAAGAATGTAACGGGTCCGCCAAATAACTTTTTTTTTTGAAAATGCTATAAAAAAAAAACTTCTGAATATTTCCTCAAATCTCTTTTTTTATTTGAAAGTACAATACTTCAGGTTAATAATGAAAAATAATTTCATTCAAATGGCTGCCTCGGCTGACCATGCAGTAGCCTACACGATCGGTCCAATTTTTAAGCACATTATCGATTGTGGGCAGCTGTATTTCACCAATGGCTTCACGAATATTGTCCTTTAAAGCGTCAATTGTCTCTGGCTTGTGGGCGTAACACTTATCTTTGAGGGCACACCACAAATAATAGTCCAACGGTGTCAAATCCCAGCTCCGAAGTGGCCAAACGACATCAGCTCTGCGGCTGATAATGCGATCTTCAAAAACAGGGCGCAAAACATCGAGTATAGCTTCGGCTGTATGGCACCTAGCGCCGTCCTGTTGAAACCAAATGTTGCCAATATCATCCTCTTCAATTTTTGTGAACAAAAATTCGTTCAACATGGACCGACAACGATCGCCATTGACTGTAACGGCCACTCCTTGCTCATTTCCGAAGAAAAATGGCCCAATTATGCCTCTGGACCAAAATACGCACCAAACAGTGACTCGTTTTGGGTGCATCGGCTTTTCAATGTATGCGTGCGGGTTTTCTGTGCCCCAAATGCGACAATTTTGCTAGTTTATATACACGCCAAGATCAAAATGAGCTTCATCTGAAAATATGATTTTTTTTGGCAAAATCGGCATCTTCTGTAAGTCGATCGCAGGCCCACTTAGCGAAGCGAAAACGCATTGGATGGTCAATTGGCTTCAACTCCTGAAACAATTGGACTTTGTATGGCATCATACCAAGGTCTTTATGCAAAATTCGTCTCAGTGATGTCTCCGAAATGTTCAATTGTTGAGAACGACGGTGAATTGATGTTGATGGCGCTTCACGCACACTTTCTGCCACAGCAACAATATTCTCGGGTGTATGCACTTTTTTGGCTCTTCACGATTTGGTTTATCGATGAGGATGCCAGTTTCTTTCACTTTTTTCACAATATAGCGAACATACGGAGCCGACGGTGCTTCTCTTCTTCCAAAATCCGTACGCAATTTTCGCACACATTCTGCAACATTACCAGGATTTTCAAAGTAATGTCGCAATATTCCCCAGCGTTGTTCAAGCGTATTAACAACTATATTCTTTCAGCGGAAGGATAAAACTAATTATCTGTCAAAACAGACATGAGCTAAGTGTTAACATTCACGAAATAAGCACTAGTTGAAAAAAAAAAACGTTAGATGGCGGACCCTTTATGTGAGTCAATACTTTGCAATACATGTTACACAATATGGAAACAGGAAACGAAATGTGTTCAATTATATTGTTATGAAGTTAATTGAAAAATTTTACTTCTATATCGAATTCTAGTGTAAGGTTATCAGCATAAAATTCGTTGATGTTTAGAAGTAATACTGTTGGTTTTTGTAAAAGATTTTAAAGTCTTTTTCATATAAAGATCGTATTTGACAGATAGTTTAACATTAAATCACTTCGTAAATCAACTTTTCATTTCGCAGACTAGTTCTGTTATTCAATTATTTAAATATATAAATAATCTTCCCGCGCAAGATGTGCCTTCAATTTTTACAAAACAAATAGTTTCTAAAATTATATTTTTTCCAGGAATGACCGAAATCGATAAGCAAAATAACTTAATTATACGAAGCAAAATTACTTACTTGGGAACATTTCACAAAAATAGTTAGATGAAAATGCTGTCTCGAAGACATTAAAAAATAAATATTTTCCCATATCATCCCATGAGGGGATTGCGGATACCTTCTCATAATCACTGAGCTGTGTGCTTTCTAGTTTTTACTCACTGATTGGGACCTACAGTTTTAGACCGGTTCCGACCGGTTTTATAAGAAGGGATTTCATAGCTTATTGCACGATAGTGCCGCCGTTACTAAGCAGGTGGTCGTCGCCTAGTGGCGCCATTCGAGTTGTTTCGTTGCAAAAGTCATATCTTTTGAAGGGGATAAGATAATCAAATAATTTAAATGGAATATGATAGATAAGTGATAGGTAGGATAGATAATGAGTGTTTAGAAGGGGTGCTACGCCTTCTACGTGCATACTTATGGGTTATCAAAATTTGCTTACTTATCGGTTATCAAATTTGTTGAAAAATACATTTCATGGTAACTAAAAAAATTATTGCTACCAATTTTAGATTTTTTTAGTTAATTTTTAAGGTTTTTATGTTTTAAAATAACTACCCAACCAATTCAAAAAAAAATGAATTGTTTTGAAATAATTTTGTTTTAATTTTCTGTAAAATAATCATCACAATTCGTAAGAGAAAGTATATCTAAATCACTAGTCCTTTTTAAACTATAATTATTTCTGTCTCTATTCATGACTTCACATGCCGCAGGGAAGAAATAAGTGGATCGGAAGATGATGCTAACATGTTGAAGAGGTCCTCATTTTGCCTCACCGTTGATGCTTTAAACGTGTTGTGCAATCTACATTTTTTACACAATCTGTTAAAAGACTCCTGCGCTTCTTCAGAAAGCTCTCTAATTCGCAAAGGCTGGTAATTAATTATATGTGTTCAATTATATGGACTCTCGAGGTCAACTTCTTCTGTGGACACATTTCCGCTAAAAGTTATGCAGTTTTCGATGCATATTCTACATTTTTCTCCAGACTAAAACATGTATGATCGTTCCCAATATTTTGCCAATTGTCATTTCCAGTGATTCTAGTTACTGCCTGAACATTTTCAAAAAAATCTTCTAGAAGTTCTTCCATCGTTTGAGTTTCCGTATCCGTACTTGGGACAGTTTATTTTAAGTCCAACTTTTCAAAAAAAAAAGCATCTTGTATTTACTTCTCCCTGATCGTTTCCTTATCCTTAATCGATGTATTTTCATTAAGGATTTCCTCCTCTTGAAAGAACTGCATACACCTAATTCTTGTGTGCAATCGCGACATTCCGTATTTGTAATTCTTCTCGTTTGTAGTATCGTCCAAATTACCGGAGTTCTTCGGGCATGACAAGTTCGTTTAGGACTTTTCCATCAACCATACTCAGGTAGAACTCGTAACTACTCTATAACTAACTTTAAGATCCCGTGAATTGGACCGTTTTTAAAAAAGATGTCTTGTTTGTTTTCTAGATAAACTAATATTTAGGAGTTGGACAAACTCAGGAAACTTAATTTAGGTCCCTGCAAAGTAGTAGGTTCCATCGTATGGACCTTATATTCATGAATAACTAGAAACCAGCTCGGTTTTTTTATCCACCCATCTATCTGCCCACAATCTGTAGATTACCTTCGAAGATATCTCCCGCTGACTTTCTTTTGCCTTATTGCTATTGTCATATCGTCCGCAAAGTCAGACACTTGTCGACCTGCATTCGTGAGAGTGGCCATTATTCGTTTTAGCGTAATTTTCCTCAAAAGGGTAGTGAAGGACTTCCGAAATTACTTCAGTTTTAACAACGCAACAGAGTTTTCTCGTAATAGGCAATAGAGATACAGATCTTTAACCCAATGTAGTGTACTTTATGTATACCATCTCTTTTACCACTATTAATATAAGGACGACAAATTCCAAATGTAATATTTTAGTACTATGAATAGATGTAAGAAAACAAATGTTAGATTGGGCATAGATGTAAGAATCCTGTTATTTTTATTCACAAGGAATGACAGTTTAAAAATAAAGTTCATAGTAAATCTCATCTTCTTAAGCCAAACATTAATTGGCTATTTTAGTTCTCAAGCGCTTCTAAGTGCTTAAGATTAAGTTCAAGCGCTTTTGAGTGCCAGGACTTTTAGACCGTGTGGCGTTTCCAAACGCCGGTAACATCAATTGGCATATAGTCCAATATTTAATCATGGCACACTACAGCAAAAGTAAAGTAACATTTCAAACACCAAAATACTTTGAACCACCCTAATGAGATAATTTGATTTGGAATAACTCAAACGTAGTCTTTGCATGATTACAATTCATTATTTTGTTCTCTTTTTAGCTCAGGTAGTTATGGTCTCCCTCCAGCTTAATCTAAGTGCAATCATGCAACTTGTATTCTTCACGACGAAGTATTTCAAGTTTAGAAAGTCATTTAGCAGAACTGGAGTAGAAGGAGAAAAAATCCGAAATATGATTATGAGAATAGTTTTCTCTCTCATATTTCCTTTTGACAATGTCAAAAAGATGTGGGCTATCATACGAGTACGAGTGGAAGCAATGCAGGATGGAAACTAGTTTGGTAGCAAAAATGAAAATAATTTTGCAGTTATGGAGATTAGATGACGAAACGGTTGACAAACACAGTCGTACACATGGCAACCTCTGCGACTGAGTGATGTAAATACATGTCATAAAAGCCACAAAAAGCAATGCCGCACGACGGTATCCTTGGGAGAATGCTGCTCATGGCATATTTTCTTAAAAACTTTAATTTACAGGAAATATTTCTATTAAATTCTCACAAATTATCACTATCTAATGAAACAGATCAGAAAATTATTTTGTTATTTAAATTAAATTCTAACCTAAAATTATATTTAACAAAAATGTCGTTGACTATAACAGTCAGCGCTTTTAAATTCAATTTTCAATTCAATTTATTCATCCAATAATCCTTTTATATAGTTCTTATATACAAATAATATTTATGGGGTCTATCAAGGATATTACATCAAATTATACTTATATCTAATGAGATTAACGAAAGGTGTTTACTTAAAAGTAATAACTTACTTAAAGGCAAAAATAGGTAAAAAAAAACTTTATTTGAGTACAATAGAATAACGTCAAAAAAAAACATCTGAAAAAGTAATTGCATATAGTTAGATTATTTCGAAAAATAATCAGCCATAAACCAATAATTTTCAGTTTTGGTAAATTTCGTGTGTGTGTGTACACATTTACATATTAGGTTAATTCTAAGCAATCTCTTAATATGGCATAAGAAGAGTTCCTAATTCTAGTAAAATAATTACAATTTTGTCTTCGAATGAAATCTATGAACAGTTCATATCGGCTTACATCATGTAACGCTCTTGTAGGATATCTCCAGTGCTTATTATTTATAATTTTTAAACACTTGTTTTGTATTATTTGCATTTTTGTTCGGTGGCATTTTGCCGCATTATAGCATACAGGAGAAGCATACGACAAAATTGGTCTTATGACACATTTGAATAATAAATTTTTATTTTGAATGTTCACTCTTGAACGTTTGTTTAACATAGGCCATAATGCTCTTAGTGATTTCACTGCCTTTTCACAGGCTGACTCGATGCGTTTGTGGAATAATAACTTTTGATCAAGTATGACACCGAGTTACTTTACTTGGGTTTGAGTATTTATAACGCTGTTATTAAAAGCAAGTTGACGCGATGGTAATCTTTTCGGTGATTTATTATATGGAAATATAATAGCTTGAGTTTTGTTTTGATTGATTTGAATTTTCCATTTTGTAAAATATTTGCTGCACGACTCGAGACTTTTCTCCATTTTCTTCAAAAGCGCGCTTGTGAGCTTACTTGTTGTAATCAGGGCTGTATCATCGGCGTAATAGGCTACATCCATCAGTTTTAGAACCTTGAAGTCTGCAGTATAAAGCAAATTCAATAGCGGGGAGAGTATCGAGCCTTGAGGCAGACCAGCTGGAATACTCTTGGTAGAAGAGAGATAGTTGCTTACTGATACCGTAAACGTTCTGGAGTGTAGAAAATCTGCTACGAGTTTACGCAGATATTTGGGTAAATTCATGGAAACCAGCTTGAATATGAGGCCGTTATGCCAGACTGTGTCGAATGCCTTTTCTATATCCAGAAGTATAATACCAGTTGACTTTTTATTCCGCTTATTTGTAAGGATTTTGTTTTTAATTCTGCTTATTTGGTGGATTGTGCTATGATCTTTTTTGAAACCAAATTGCTAATTTGATATTGAATCGTGAGAAGATACAAACTCAAACTCGTTGATTCGATGATGAATAAGTTTTTCGAAGACGTTTCCTAAATTACTTAAGAGACTTATCGGTCTATAACTGGAGGGGCTTGACTTAGGTTTGTTAGGTTTATGGATAGCAATAACTTTAGCTTTTTAAAGGCGGGTGGGAAGTAGTTCAATCGTATACAACTGTTAAACAAAGCTACAAGTATTTTGACAGCCTTTTCTGGAAGATTTTTTAATAAGACATTTGGGACGTTATCTAATCCTGGAGATTTTATCATTTTTAATTGTGATAAAACGTGTTTATTTAATTTTCAAAAGAGCACACTAGTTTCTAAAAGTGTTTTGAGCAAACAGTTTTATCTGTCTTTTCGAGCTAACAAATTATGCAATATTTGACAAGACGCTACAGCAGAAATGCTAAATGTTATGACCTGTTTGCAGCCTTGTCGCTGTGGTTCAACTAAGAACTACAGCGGAAGAAGGCACCAACAGCTATTCGCAACAACAATACAGATGCTGGAAGTTTTTTTTGGCGGGATAGAAATATATTTCAGATATTTTTAATGAAAATTTATTCTCAACGGTGTAAGTGATGAGGGTTAAATATGCACGAGGACTTGGCTTGTTTCATTTAGAGTGAAGTGTTTCGGTAACTTCATTGGAGTGGACAAAAGTAAGTAGGATAAATATTATTACGTATGATAAATATTATTAGCATGATGGTTAATTACAATTTATAAAGGGACATTAAAACAATAATTGAAGTTTCGTAAGGAAGAAGGTTTTTGAACATGTAATATAATCGTGGCAACCCTATAATAAATAAATATATAATATTTGGCTGTACCATTTAATGGAGAAAAGCTAGAAATACTTTGACGACATAGTGCCAACTGATGTCTACATGTAAATCGAGAGAAAAAAGATTTCAGGATCAGTGTAAAATTATTTAAAAAATAGACTTGTTAGCGTTGACTTGAAAAATCTGCAAGTAATCGCATTGTCGAGAAGGCAAGTAGGCCGAAACTAGTGATTTCGATGGGGATTTTGAATAAAATACAGACTGCGTAATAAAAGGCTTGATTTTTTCCACAAAATGTGTTTATATTAAAATTCCTTCACACGTAACAAACAAAATATAAGAATTTAAAATGAAAAAATTATATATAAATTATCACCTACTTTTTGGTATGAAAACCACTCGAAATTATTTTTAAAATTGGAACTAGCTATCTGTCCCTGAGGCATCGCGTATTTGGCAACTTGTTTTAAGTACTTTTATGTTGAAAATGGCGAAGCCTTAGGTACGTTTATTGACATTTACAAGGTTTCGTTAAATAATAATAAATTGACAATCTGAAAAATTTTAATTTATAAAAGTGTTACCAGTTCGTTGCCAAAACTATGGGGATAACAGGCATTAATCGGAATTTTGGTCAAAGAATTGCCAAGTACCGTATAAATATATGATCTACCCAGTAGCCAATTGATCTAACTCCACAAAACCAAGAGTGGGGAAACTTTAAACGAAGTTAGGTATTTTTGTGTATTGTCATTCAAAACTAGAACGAGACCCAAAAATGTTGCGAAGCAGGGTCGGTACATAGCAAAGTACAGATTGATTTTGTAATATATTTTTCGCATCATTTATCAGATTTGTATATTATATTTTTGTATATGTAAATTTTTATCGCTTCTATTTTATCACAGTTCATTGAAATTGTTTAGGATTCCCTTCCAAAAACTACTTGCGGTGTCTCCTTCTGGGTCTTCATTCCGTTGGGGACACATCAACAAAAGCATTTCGAGGCTACTTCTTCATTTTGGTGTTTACAAACGAGATGGTTTTAAATACGACAAGATCGAGATGCTTCATTCATATTTATGTTCATAGATATTATAGTAAACACGTGTGATACACACCGGTTCAGGTACTAAAAATTCCATATTCAGTAGCCTGAATCTTTTTCAATTTGTAACCGATTGCAGAATTTTTAAATGGAAATGGAAGCTAGACATCCTGAAATATGAAAAAAATCATCACAATTCTGGGTTCTTAACTAATGAACTTTTTTTGAGCAATTTGTAAATAAAAATCGAAAAATGTGCAATTTTTTTGGTTCACTTGAATACTGGCACTTTACAATTTGTTTAATATTTTTAAATTAAGCGGTGATTTTTTTTAGGGAACGCTTGTTTATTACAATCTATTACATCCTAATCATTTTGCGAGTCAAAATGGGAAACCAAAAATTTTAAATCTGTCATAAAAAACTAAAATCGATATTTACTGTTGTGAAGGATATTCTAACCGCGCAATAGGTAAAAGCCTACCTTGGACGGAGCCCAACAGTGGTCGACAATTACATCAACGATCCCGAAGGGTATGGAAAAAAAATTAAAGGAAGAGTATCATTGTCTTTATCTACGTATGAGAAATGAAAAATCATAAGAATTGCGTCTAATTCTGCCTAATCCTTGTTAGAAATAAGAGCTCAAGCTGGAGTGGGAGCGAGCAAGTCATCAGTACGCAGAGTAGTTAAGAGCTGTAAGTATCTTAAATGCCCGGAATTGCAAAATAAGCCGCCACTTAATGTTTCACTTAAGGAAAAGCCGTATTACCTTAGTTTAAATTAACACTATGATTAAACAAAATCTAAATCCTAAGCTGCTAATAAGGAATATGTACTAATGTACTATCAGGAATATTTTACATGGTGTAGTATTGTTAGTATCGACTTCTCTTCGAACGTCTGTCACAAGGATATTCCATTCCTTCCACTTTTTTCGAGCTGCATGATATCCATTACATTTATTTCTACTATGTATTCGTATGAACAATAAAACATAATAATAGCAAAAGAAAATATTTTTTTTTGTGTTTGGCTCTTTTCCCAATCCTATGGCATTAATTACAATCAGTGTCATTTTCATTCATTTCGATTTCCATAGCAATTTTCCGATGAACTGTAATCCTAATAACATTTTTCCATTGATAATGACAGCAAATATGTACTCTGCAAAATAATACATGCATTGTTCCTGAGCCATTACAGCAGTACATCGATGATGGTGATGACGACAGCTGCAATATAATCGATTAATTGTATATGCGGAATACGGAGACTCGAAAATATTTATTTCGCACGAAAAATATTTCGTTGTCTACCTCATGATTATTGACAGCATAAGTTGATACTAATCGTCATTTAATAATCATTTGTTGCAAAAGTAATTTTTGATGTGTCAAAATGTATAGGCATGGGTAGGGTAAAGTCAACACATGCAAACAACACACAGCGTTAGCACACAGAGTTATGTGCCTGAAAAAATGTATGATAGTATTGATGTAACGGCAGCGAATATTTGCCTCAAAAGACGAAGTCTTGCCACTCGTAAGTTTACGAGCATAATACAATATATGTACATGTGCCTGTTGATTTACGTTCTTGTTTTTTTTTGTGGGAATTAAACAAAAAGTATTAAGCAAGAAAATAATGACACATGTGCTTCCACTTGTCTTTAAATAATTTTAAGTTTTAATAGAATTTGAATGAAAAGTCATCATATCATTGAACGCTGTTTTTTAATTTTCCAATGTAACATTTCATAGAAATCGAACAGGTACCGTGTAACAAAAAGGTGTTAACACATCGCCGTAAGTTCGAACACTCATTGGTGTTTTTTGAATTAGGTTTTGGTTCAAACAAACAACTCCGTTTATTACAAACGCTCAAAGTCGAGCATTCTCATAAACTCCTTTTCTCTTCTTGTGGAGAAACACATTTCATACAACCATACACATCTAAAATATGCCTGTATTTTTAATCCCTTCTAAGCATATTTTTCGACAAATTTGAATGAGAAACTAAGCGATATTAAGCGACTTTAAGCGGGTTTTTAAACAAATTCGTCGAGAAATTAGTTTAGAGGGAAATAAAAGTCACGGTTAATACCTGTAATCGATTATGTATTCTTTAAAACAAAAAGAAGGTTTTGATACACTTCGGGCAACCTACGCGACGGAACGGTGTTTATACATTCGTACTTCTTTTGAAAGCTCTTGGGTTCAACTTCATTGCAGGGAAAGCGTGTATGTAATAAAAACTGTTTAATTAAAATTCAATTAAAAACTTTCCCGACTTTCATCCAAAGCAAATCCTATTCTAGCAAATATAACATGTTTGCGTCTGTCGCATTTGGCGCATATTGTCGCAAGCGGTTTTCGTTTCCCGTAAAGGATTTTCAATCCCGAGTTCCAATAACTTATTAGCGGTAAACGAATTAATAGTTAATGAAAACATTATTGATACACGTAAACGTTTGCATCGACTTTGTGCACTATCTGGAACGAAGTTCATTATCGCACGTAGCGGGATGGTGGCTATAAAAAAAAATATATATAACTTTTTTTTAGCACTATTATGCTACAGCCCAGTATTATCAACTATATTGTCTAATTTAATTTTGCTTTGGTCTGTCTTTTTTTCTTTTTTAATGGGAAGTTTTCTAGGTGGATCCTGTAACCAATATTTAGTAAATATTGTGGTTATGAACCCAATAAAAATTAAATTTAGAAAAGCCAAAGTGAAAGAAGTTTAAAAAAATGTGTTCCTAATAATTGCAATTTCTTAAAAAAAAAATTACATTCTATTAAAAGAAAAAAAGTTTTAAAAAAAGTTTATCAATTTACAAAAAGTATCTTTTCTTAAAGATTCATTTAAATTTTCGTATTTTTCAAAAAGGCGCCTTAGGATTTTGGAACTAACTCGTACATAATATATAGCAAAAGGAGCTGCTTTTCAACCGTCTGTCCCCCGACACCTCAGGTAATTTTTTTGTTTGAAATTAGCCATGTATCGGTTGTTGTAAAAGTTATTCGGTTCTAACCAACGATTTTATTTGTTTATCACAAATTTTTATTGTGTTTCAACAAATACCTTTTCCCATTCTTTTTTATATTTTCCCCAAATGAAGTTCAATTATCTGAGATGTAGGTGAAACGTAATATTTCTGTGCGTGTAACCATTTTACATTTATAGTTTTTTGTAAAGACGTCGCGACATGGATTACTCAGTCCCTTAATGCAGTTCAACACAAAAGATTATAATGTTTTTATTTCTATGGCAGCAGGCTGTGTTTGTGGGAGACCATAAACATAGAAGGCAGCTATCATCCTTCTAAGTCCCGTATGACTCAGTGACTCAGTCACAGGAAATAACTTATATAGATACAGTGGCCTAAAATGGTTATGTTTGGAATAAAGTTGTTAAATTTATGTGCCTGTTAAATGTGCAGTATGTCAGGCTGATTAAATAAAAGTTGAAACTACAGGTTTTGGCTAACAAAAAATCGTTGAATGCGCCAAATTCACTAAAGACACCAAACTTCAGGAAAAAAAAACTATATACCCTTCCGCAATGTCCATGAAGTATACACAATAAATGGTTAAATTTTATTGATTTTTTCTAGAACTAAGCACAGCAATTTGTTAATCCCAGTAACCCTTTATCCTGAATATCCAATTTTCCATCTACGTACAATCTTTAATAACTTTAAAGTGGTTTAAAATACGCCGACTTTTGTAGTACCTTAAAGTAGCGATCAAGACATCTTTCTCGATTCTTGGAAATACTGCAGCAACCTCTCGCAAATTTCGCCCAATGATGTACATATATGTCGTCAGCATAGGACACTAACATATGGCTTTTCGTATTTACTGCAGCTACAGATTTCACGATAGTTTGTCGCTTTGTCTCAGTCTTAGCTTGGTGCAGAATGGTTCGGCGAGGTATTTCCCCACCTTCTGTGCTGATTTGGTGTTCGTCAGCGTTATTCTACAGAGGCGCTTCAATTTTGCCGGAATCCCAAGTGTGGGGCTATCGAAAGTAGATTTGTAATCGATGGTATGTATCGATTTTCATTCAACATTTTCTTTCATTTAAATTGTTGACATAACTACTGTATAAAACACATTTTTAAGTAACTTTTCTACCCATAAATAACACAGTGCAACACGGAAACTATTCAGATGGTGTTCAGAATCATGCCAGGAAGTTAATATGTTCGAGAAAGATATTTACTGCGATCTTAGGTACATTCTTGTCGTTGATTGTTTCCTTGAATTTTGAACGGTTTGCTACCTATGGACCTAAACAGGGGAGAAAAGGTTCAAAAAAATAAATTTTTCAAAGTTTTTTGCGATTTTGACTTAAAGATGAAGTTTTTTCGATTTTATATGTTCACAATTTTTGTTTTTTACTACAACTTTCGCTCAGAAAGTAAATCAAAATTCCGAACGGTTTGCAAGATATGAGCCTGACAAAATGATCACTTTTTTGCAAAAATGACACCGAGGCTCCAAATCTATGGGGGCCCATAAAAAAAGTGCATTACTTTGGGCAAAACTGGGAAGCACGGGCCTTTTTAGGTCTTTTATCACGTAGTGGTTTGCTTATATGGTTATATTTCCATGACTTAAAAAATTGCACACAGTGTGATAATTTGTGCGCTACTTAATTGTGCGCTACTTACGTGTTATTATTCACTCTTAGTTCTTTTCCATAGTATGAACTCTTTACTAGTTTTGAGTTTTCTTTCTTTACGTTTGTTTCAACGATGGTTCCCTCGTTAAGTAATGGCGACACTGTCGCGTACGTAGACATGGAAACGCCTTTCGGAGCTGGTGTAGAAATGTAGGTCCCAGTCAGTATGCGTAATACTAGATAGCGGGCTGAACATTGAGCAGTGAGAAGTTCGCCACAATCTCTTCATATGTAGTAATAAGAAACCATTTTTTTGTTTGTTTTTATTTACTCCAGTACTATTGATCGATATTGGTTCTCATATGTAAATTGCATATTTGGGTTTGAATATATATGATTGATAATCAACCGATGCTATCAACTCAGGCACAGTAGTTAGGCATCTGATGATGAACTTCTCACGGAGTTCGAAACTACTCATGCCAGTGAACGTGCTTAACTGAATTCTGTATTATTCTAACAAAACACAATCATTTTTCAATTTCAAAAATGTTCCTGACCTTGTAAGCTTGTAGTATGCATTTCTCATACAATAACTAAAACAAACAAACTAGGTCAAAAAATTCAAATTTAAAAACTTGAATTTTGATTGACAATATTTTAACATCTACCCATCCCACTGGAAAACCTTATACATATTTCACTTTACTACCTTTCTCACTGGTCCGAATACTAATATTTTTACTTCATTCTTGAATACGAACGTTTTAAAAATTTAATTTCAGTACTTTTTAGTATATGTATTGATGGGGTTTGTAGCAATTAGGACATTTCATTATGTAGTTTCATACCCAAAACTTACCTTCTTTTAATAAATACAAATCTCATCCCTTACATTTCGGGATTTGAAACAAACTGTAGTAAATAATAATACAATTTAATTATTTTAAAAACAAAACTCTTTCAAATCTCTGTAACAACTCGCCCACTCTTGAACAAGAGTTTATACATTTCCATTAGAAACACTTATACTTAGAAAGGGTGTCCCTAAATGTATGCAACATTTAAACTTGCTGCTATCGACGTAGAAAAGAGTTGGCAACCCTAAAAACGAACAGCTGACAGCTGACAGTTCAAGTTTAATAAAAATGCCAAATTACACTATAGAACAGCTTGTCTTCATTATTGAACAATATTTCAAAAGTAATGAAAGTTTTGCGTTCGCAATTCGATATGAATTCGCGACATGATAACACAGTTTTTTGTACCGAAATTGAATGAAATTTATGTGGCCAATGTTTGGTTTCAACAAGACGGTGCCACATGTCATACAGCTCGTGAAAATCTTCAATTACTGCAAGAGACATTTCCAGGTCGCGTGATTTCTCGATTTGGTGGCCAGAACTGGCCCCCAAGATCGTGTGATCTAACACCATTAGATTTTTTTATGGGGTTTTCTAAAATCACAGGTCTATGTTAACAAGCCCACAACCGCTCGTGCTTTAAAGGAGGAGATTCATCGTTGCATCAACGAAATTCGACCAGATTTATGCAGAAAGGTCATGGAAAATTTCGACAAACGAATACGTATGTGTATGGAAAGCCGTGGAGGCCATTTGCCAGATGTTTTATTCCATAAATATCCCTATCCTATGTACTTTACGATTCAATAAAAATATTACCATAAGAAGAATAAAAACTTTGTTTTCTATTCAATACAAATGTTGCGTGAATTTTGGGACACCCTTTACATAGATTTCCCATTGCGACCATAACTTGTAGGAAAATTCAAAAAGAAATAATTAAAAAATTCATAGCAGCAGAAATAAGTCAATGTTATTGATGACGTTTTGGCATATGGCTTGAAGGATTTATTGTTCAGCATTAACTTGCAAAAAGAGATGAAAGGAAGTATTCATGATTCAAATATCGCTATGAATGTGCATATATCATATCGTCGGTTGACAGGAAAAACGCACTTAGTGCGTTTAGAGCACAGTGGAGATAATGGGGTTTTAATCAATTATTTTGTACCAAAATTCTATTTTAGTAGTTATCGACTTAAAATCGTAGATTATAATAAAACTATATTTCTTTTTTATAGTTGAGCTTGTATCTTCGTGTTAATTGCAAAAGTCTTCGTAAAAGTGCGAAATGAAGGACTTAATGAATTTTACCTGCCGGGATCACAAACATAGAGGCACATAATGAAAAACAAATTCTACTTTTAGTAAGATTTATCATTTATTTATTTAGCGAAAAAAAAAAATCATTAGATGGCTCTGGTAAGCGTTCCGGATGTACAAAATTAATAGTGGGCAAACTTTTGTACCACGGGATAACTTCTTCTGGAATTAGACCAGCATCGCAAAGTTTTACAAGGTCAGTTTTTTTTTGCTTGTGAAATAGGTAAAAGATTACAGTATGCTGATTTTAGTTCAACTATTGTCCTTCGGCGATTTCTTCCGGATACATTTATTTTGACGTAGAATACGTCTTACCTTACGGTATGAGGAGTCATGTCAGGTTTTTATTGTTGTAATCTTTATTTCGTTGAATTTGAGGAAACGGCAAGATGAATTTTTTTAAAATTTTTTTTGTAGGTAAAGGAAGATGTTATCTTTCGTTTGATGTACATTTCATATTGGTTGATATATCACTAGTATTTTAATTTCTCAAATGAAAATTGTTTAAACACATACACTCAAACATATGTGTGGTGTTTGGTTCAGTGTTTTTGGTTGCTCAATATTGCTTAGGAACATGTATCTAGTAAAAAGTGAAACGAACAGCAAGCTAATGTTGCTTGGCAACATGTATCTAGTAAAAAATGAAACAAACAGTAAGCTAACGTAATAAAGCTTTTTTGCGAAAGCTTCAATAAAGCTGTTGTAACATTAATTTTGAATTGTAAAACGTAAAGCTTTCACACAACGCTCGAATGCTAATGCGAAGACTCGATAAGGTAAACCTTTTTTAATATTAGGGCGGCCCTCTCAACATTCGCAGAACTTATTTCAATAAAAATATTAATTAAAATACATAAATTAAATTAAGTTTAAAAAAATTGAACATAATATTTTTTTTTTTTAAACGGACTTGAATCAAATGCCGTTGGTAAATATAAAAATGACAGCAGACAGTTGTCCGAGGCCTTCTGCTGTATTTTTTTTTGTAGTCAGATGTATGATCGTTTCTATAATATAAAATTTCTGGGAATTCTTTTTCGAATTTTAAACACTTTATTTTAAGCCATGACACTTTTTTACCACACTCGTCTTTGTTCCGGTTTTTGATAGTCGTAGCTGCTAGTTCCTGTAGGTTATAGAAATCCGCGAACTTTAAGAGATGAACTTGATATTCACCCTTCTTTTTATCTTTTTTGGAAGATCTAGCAGATTGAAAAATCCGTATCCAGTCAGACATTGTGTAAGCGATTTTATTTTTTTTTGCCGACTCTATTGCGGAATGCATGGAGTCACATTCCATGTGCGAATGACCTGACTCTAAAAATTTTAGCTCCAATCTGTTTAGATGGCTTGTATGTTTTACAGCATACCTTAACACGGCTGATACTTGCTGGTTTCTGTTCTGACCACCACAAGTGTCACAGAAAAGTGAAACATCTGTCACGGTCAAGGGCAATGTTGTTAGGAAACGAAACAAAATTGAGCCTATCTCATGGCTCCCTCGCTTACCATTCAATTCATTCCAAGTGTAACAGTGAGCATTTTCTCCGCTTCCTACGTAGATAGTCAAATTATATACGCATATCTTTCTGGAATAATAAAACAATGAGACACTCGAATACGGCAACTTTAGGACACTTTGCAAATCGAAAGTACGAGTAATGAACGCAGGATCACTTTTGCATCTCAGTTTATCATTTTCCTTGGCTTCATTACACTGGTTTTTTCTCATTAAATGCATTGAATGCTCTGCTTCCGGCTCGTTTTGATTTATGGCTTGATCATATTTAGCGCACCTAGCACAGAGGTCTTTTTTTGGTTTAAAAAACGAATAGTTATAATTATCGCAGAATATCCTTCTGTAAGTTTTTTTTTTTGCTGACAATTTCAGTAATATTGCGTTCTATGCAGAAATCATTACGGTAAAGATTATACATCTTCCAAATAGACAGATCACTATTTAGGTACAGTTCCTTTGAGGACTTTCGAACATAGTGGGATTCCATAACTGGGAAGCTTTCTGTATGTGTTTTTACTAAAGCGATCACTAATTCGCTAGTTTTGTTACCATTCGCCTTTCGGCCTCTTTTATCGCTATCAGTAAATGATCCAAAATGGGAACCGCTGATGGCTGTATTAATAGGCCCATTCGAAATACACAACGTCTTCTCAAAAAAATTTTAACATACTCTATGACGTGTTCCAGAGCTATTTTCTAAGAAATATTTTTTAGAAACATGGCGTGCTTTATCACTGCTGGGATCTAATTTTCTTCATTTCGGTGGCTCTGCTTGGACAAATTTTAATATAAAATCTATCTTTCTAGCAAAGTCACAAAATCACCAATACAATTTACAAATTTTTTGTCTGTCCTCTTCTGTAATATTGCTTGTACACTTAAACTTACATTTGGAACAATCAGCAAGGTTTGGAGCTTTTGCAGGATGGCTTTTGTTTTTGGTAGTATAAGGCATACATTTTTACATTTACATTGACTTTCCAGGTTTCTGGGTGATTTGTTCTGTGTCTTGTTAGAACTTTTTTTTGTCAATTTCATCCCAATAATCGGAAGTTTCAGAATCCTCTCGTACAGGCTGGAAAGTTGGGTTATCATTGGGATCTCCACTAAAGTCTGTATCAACACTATTGCAATTATAGTTCACAAGTCGATATGTGTCGTTTTGCATCTGCCCAAAGTCAAAGAGAGCTTATGATTATGATTGAAATTTTGACAAGCAAAAACTGTAAATATAGTTGTGCGTTGTAACTTACATTAACTTCAATTCCTTTGGCCTCTTCATTCACATCGTTCTGAACACTATCAGCTGCTTGTATGCCTTGTAAAACTCCAGTATGAATCTTAATGTATAAAGGATGCAAAATCAGTTTTGAATATAGAATTAAGCCCGATGTTGATATTATCGTTTCAAAATAGTAAGTAATAGATAATACAAAAAATATTACTTACATGGTTTTAGTTTACATCATTAAAACTTGTGACACCAGATTGTGGTACCTCAAATACACTAACAGATTTATCATCAAACAAATCTCTTTGAGCACCAAGTATGGATTTATGATTCTATAAGAAGGATTCCATAAATTAATATTATTATCCTCAAGTTGAACCTAAACATAAAGAAAGTACTTACAAGATTATCGAGAGTTTCTTTATGCCTTTGTTTATTCATTGCCAATTCGGCCAAGTATTTACCTCTTGTCTTACCAAAGTCACACAGACGACTGAATGAAAGAGCATAAGAATTTTGTGAGAGGCGGTCTTCCACAATTGTGGTATGAAATGGAAATACCTGTTTTAAGAATACGTTCTGCTGAAATAGGGACTTCGACGTATTGAGTGTAGCCACGCGATGGTAAAAGTTGGTTTGAGGATAATTTGCTCAGTTACTATCATGTTGGACGAACAGCAGTTATCTTATGTGTTTTTGTTTATTTCTTTTATGTATGAAAAACACAATTTCAAATAAAACAAAAATTGTGCAAAGTTCATTAAGTACGTATATAGCATAGAGTGTTCGCAAGAAATATTCATTAAGTACGTTCATGATTTTTTCCTGCCGTAAAAATCTGAAAGACCGCAGTTAATGAAATTTGAAAATTTGAAACTGGTATTTTGGAAGCACTTAGGGACTTACTGGGTTTTTCCTGCGATATATAATTGAAAATTATAGTACTTAGCATTAAAAAGTAATTTTAGTTACAATGTGTACTTAGTGAGTTTTTCCTGTCAACCGACGATATATCGTATTCGATGAAAAACTGTCATAAAAATTATCATCAGTTGTCTCAATAAAAAAGCTAAAATAAATTCAACAACTCGAGGATTCGAGAATTGCGAGAAGATTCTTCTACTGCCGTTGTTGATTATTTTTAATGACATTCATCAGGCCGACATTCATATAAGTCACAGATAATTGCAAAGGCGTCTTCTCATTACCACTACGATTGACAAATGCAAGAGTCTTGAGTGTCAGCTATAGAGACAGTCCTTAAATATATTCAAGTATTGTTAGGCAATGACATCTTATTTACCCGCCTCAGTGATGCTGAAATACTGTAATTAATTCGCAATTTAAAAAGCGAAATAATAATATTAAGGAAGTGAACTTTGTTTCACATTTCACGATACCACAGACGTATTTGTTGCTACTGGTTTGCTGATGCTGCATATTATAATAAATCTGTATTGTAGGCTATGTCGTTTTACGTTTAAGATTTTTATGTCAAAGTATAACAATAACACTGTGCAAATCGAAAAAAAGAAGTGGAGCTAACGGAATCGGGTCCTACGAAACGAACTGCATCAATAGTTTTTGCCCTATAATGATGGTTTTATTCAAATTTGTTCAAATACAGTTTTAATTTTTTAAGCAAAAAAGTATTATTTTTCTACATAAATTTATTTTATAAACGCGGGAGAGTTGCTTATCCCGGGTCATAGTGTAGGTGCAGATTAAAGGTATTATAATGGTTAATTTTTCTAAATTTGTTTAAACAAAATCGGTTCCGATGTTTTTTGGCTGTAATTTAAAAAAAAAATTAAAAATTTTGATTCTTCTTGTGGATTATTTTTATTTGGTCTTTTAATTTTTTTTACATCAAGTCGAGAATATGATGTCATGTAAATGGCCGCCGCCACAGTTGATTGTCATTTGAGCCCTTTTTATGGCATTTTGCATCATTTTAGCCAAAACTTCCGGCGATACGTCCTCACATTCTTGACGGATATTGTCTTTAACCCTGCTGTTAGATTAGAAAAAACTTACGAATCTTAGATTGAGGGACCATTTGGTCCATACTGCAATTTTCATCCAAAATAATAATTTTATCTTATTCTTTGTAACTATTTTGGTTCAAAAATTTCTAAAGCAAGTATTTGACATATCAAAAACATCCGCTAACATATCAAAAACATCTTCTAAATATTTGACATGAATTTACATTCGCTTGGTAATGAAAAAACTTACGAATCTTAGATTGAGGGACCATTTGGTCCATACTGGAATTTTCATCCAAAATAATAATTTTATCTTATCCTTTGTAACTATTTTGGTTCAATAATTTCTAAAGCAAGTATTTGACATATCAAAAACATCTTCTAAATATTTGACATGAATTTACATTCGCTTGGTAATGAAAAAATGTACTATTGACCAAATGGTCCTCTAACCTAAGATTCGTCATTTTGTATTTTTCTCAGTCCTGAATAAAGTTAGAAAATTTAATTTTCGCACATAACATTGTTTTATTAAAAGACCCCATTAGCAGAAAAATTTAGTCAGTATATATCACCGTTCCAAAGTTACAAGGGAAAACAGAAAAAATTTGGACCAAATGGTCCTAATCTAACAGCAGGGTTAAGAGCTGCAAGAGTCTGAGGCTTGTCGACATAAACCCGCGACTTCAAAAAGCCCCACAAAAAGAAGTCTTGAGCGGTCAAATCAGGCGATCTTTCTGGCCAGTGCAAATCGCCAAAACGGGAGATTAGGCGCCCGGGAAATGCATCCTTCAGCATATCGGTTGTGGTACGTGCAGTGTGTGCCGTTGCACCATTCTATTGGAACCACATGTTTTCCAATCCCAATTCATCAAGTTGCGGCAAAAAGAACTCGTTGATCATTGCTCTGTATCGTGGCACGTCGTCTGGTCGGTGTCGACGGCGCTTCCATGACATCCTCGGCTACAGCAGCAATATTCTCTGCAGAACGGCTACTCCGGGGTCTGCCACGCCTGGCAGTATCTCGTGCTGTGCCAGTCTCTTCGAGGCGAGCGGCTTAACGTCGCAGTGTTTCACCAGTAGGCGTTGGACGGCCAGAAAATCTGCGACGAAATTCACGTTGTGCCAAAGTCACCGACCGATTATTGGTCAAATAAATAGTCAGCAATAGTCCGCGTTCTGGAGCAGTGTAGCGTAACATTGTTTATTAACGTGTATTTCGCATGTGTTTACTACACAAATGTCAAAACAGAACTGACATTAGGGGCCAATCGCAAAATTTATAGCATTTTCTGATAGGAGGATTACTTTTGCGCCACCTTGTATATGTATAAACTCCAAACCGCAGCGTCTGGGTAAGAAATGAAAAAATCAAATCAATATTTAGAAAACATTTTAAAATTGAGAAATATTGAGAGCTTCAATTAAAGTATTTTTCAAAATTTACAATGTAACATGAATATGTATTTAAGCAGTAGACTGTGAATATTCCTCGGCTTTAAAATATGGCAAGTGACTGACTGCGAACGAGGGTTTAGAAACCGCCAATTCAGGTGAAAATTCGGAAATAAATAGATCGACAAACGGAATATGTATTGCTATCAGCAATGTTTGCCGAAACAAAAAATGAAAATCCATACTTTCCAACACAACAGACGGGCCTGAGATCTTTGGAAGTTCAGACCGTATAGAGTCTTATTCTGCCGTCATTTAAATTATCGGTTTTATGTTTTGTACTTAGTACTGATATATACAATAGGTCGGGCTGAAAATAAAGTTGACGCTACAGGCGTCAGTGAGCTATCAACTCGTTCCATGTGTCAAAATATAAGAAGAAATCCCCAGAAATACAATTGCATATTTTTAAGAATTTGAACACAACTTGGTAACATTTTCAAATTTGTAAAGATGGGGAACTGTAGCAAATGGCAAGTAGATATGAGTGTGCACAAACAAATTTAAAAAAATCTTTGATGTATGCAATAAACCGCTACCTCAGCACAAACTGGGATCTCAATACACCCAGGCATGTTGTTAGAAAATCCGATTGAATGTTTATGATTAACCAAATTACTAGAGAAAAATATGCTGTCGGAAGTTTGCTGCATTGAGTATCTCATAAATGGTAAGAGATATATTTGTGGTGATACCAGTAAACGAAGGACCAGAACCAGTATAGTACGATTTGATACATAGACGAATTTACCAAAAATTCTCAGTTAGAATTTTGTTGTGATCGCAAAATGCAGTCTACTTTAAATACCAAAGTAGAAAACGTCATTTGTATGCTGTGTTTTTCGTTTTCAAAGCTGCAGCTAGTCAATTTTGGCAACTTAGCATACGAGGGCGGTACAATAAGTCCGTGACTTTTGAATGAAACACAAATTTTTTGTTTGCAAAAAAATATTTACTTTTTCAACATAATGTCCTAATATCCTAATTAATAATATATATGATTCTACAAAAAACCGCTTAACTAAATCCATCCCTCATTGTGTCTCCTTTAGATATAAACTCATTATTATATTAACCACATAATAGATATTATCATTATACATTTTCAGCACATTTATATATTCATTCACCACTTCCAGCACATTTGTCATTCAATGGGTCTGGGAGCTTTAAGCAAATTTACGTACAAATCAATCATCTTAGTAAAATGAAACCCAACTAGTTGACCTTCTCACGTCAAACATGATGTTTATCATCATTGGGGGAGACAAAAGTGGCCAGCAAAATACTTATTCACAGCTAAACACTATATGGACAAAATTGGGCATCCCGTTTGTTGCTAAACCAATTGGAAGACTAAGGGAAATTGACTTCAAACCGCAACCAAATTGAGTTGAATATGAAAGGAATGGAAAGGAAAGGAAAGCAGGGAATGTGGAAACCCATAAAAAATAAACAAAATTTTCTGTAATGATACTAAATGGGTATCTTAAGAGCATTTTCGAGTGAAACCAGCATCGTGCATAGTCTGCTAAAGGCAAGAATTTTCTAAGGAAAACATATTGACTAAATATGAAGGCAAATCCTGGCAGCATGATGTATCCACACAATGGTTAAGGACCCAATACAAAACGAAAGCAAGAAGAATATATTTGTCTTTATCATCGTAGGCTACTGCCTTATATTTTATATCCCTATTTTTGATTATTTGTTATGGCTTCTTCCAGAAATTATTATTCTAATATCTATTATTATTAAATATTAGAAATTACCTTTATACATTTTATATGAACCTATTAATTTAATGCTGAAAAAGCCATGTGCCACGTTTATGTTTTTCGTTTTACTTTATTTAATTCCATTGTGATATTATGGTGTCCTTTTTGAAACTTCTGAAGTCATTGTTGTCACGGAATAAATCTCAGGCATCTTAATTTACAATTTCGGGCAGGGTATTATGGTTGCTTTAGGTGCAAAGCTATAAGATTGGTGGTAAGGAGGTCTTTTAAACATATCTGCGAACGCAAAGAATTCGAGGCTGAGATTTACAAACCGCGCAAGGTTCTGGCGACGGCTCCCACATCTCTAGGGTATATGAAGGAACAAATGGGGCGATGGACGACATCGAGCGATACATTATAGCTCTCAAGTTCCAGGGAACTGATGTGAAAAAGGGAGATAGGACATATCGAAGAACCATATCATCTTGCCCATTGCGGAAATACTGTGACAGGGAAGCCACTACACTCTGCATCGGAAAGTTTTAAACCTTAGAAATGACAGACATATCACCAATGGAGTTAAAAAGTGGACTACAGATTTTGGGTCCCTGGTTTATAAAACTTTATACGAGCTGCACCAAGCCATCCTATATTCCCTTTAGGTGGACATAATCCAAGGCGCTATTCATTACGAAAGTGGCAAAATCATCTAATTTTAGTTTTGGATGGAATGATTGTATCACACCTGCGAGCGACAATATATATTTCTCAGCTGTCCACATGTCAGTATCTTGAGAGCTTCATAGAGAAACATATTTTCCTAAATTTGTCTAACTCTTGTCGCATTTGTCGATATGAGGGTAAATTTAAAAACATTCTGTCGGGATCGATCAAACTGGCTCTATCGGAGATTTGTTTTGACCAAGGAATCATTAATTTCATCTATGGATTACATACGTGGAGACTGGGTCACACAACTTTAAATCAAGAAAATGTAATGAGGATGACCGCAACTGAGAGGCTTATTTCCACTTCTTTGGAATTTAGCACTGAACAGTGATTGGTTAGAGCTCAAGGAAGGGCTCAGGTTACACAATCGTACCACATGATGATGACCTAGTAATTGCACATCGTAAAAAATCTATCTACACACAGATATCTTCTCTAGTGCTTAATGAGGAGACTCCGTAAATGCACGACAGAGAATTGACAGGGTGTAAATTCTGAGAAACGCCGAGCTGTTTGTCTTTACCAGCAATCAGAAGATTCTGTATATTCATCCCTCGATTCTATGTGGTAGGGACATTTACCCAAAGGATAGTGAAAGATTTTTAGGTCTGATACACGACAGAAAGCGTAGTTTCAAACCATACACTATGGATAGGATCAGCAGAGTTTAAATGGTCCTATATTCTTGTAAATTGGTCATTGGGTAACGATGGTAGGGAAATTTGCCTAAAGGAAAGTGCAAGAGTTTTGGGTGTGATTCTCGACAGAAAACTTAGTTTCAAATCATACGGCCAATCATATGGAAAGGATCAGGATGTATCACGATGTACACGAACAGCGCACACTAACCATTGTAAAGGGTTTTTCAACAGAGACGCTACAAAAGTAAATCGATAGGAACAGCAAACGACGCCATATTTTTTCCCGCTCTTTTGACATTTCTCTTCAGTAAGGTTTGCCATTTCATCATGGAAAGATATACGAGCCAACAACAAGTCGAAATTATTAAAATTTACTACCGAAACTTAGAGTCAGTGGCCTCACCTTTAAGAGGCCAACTTTAAGAGGCCTCAACAATCAGCGATGAGGCTCATTTCTGGCTGAATAGCTTCGTCAATAAGCAAAATATGCGTTATTGATCAGACAGCAATCCACACGCAATCCATGAATAAATATTGCATCCCGAAAAAATTACGGTTTGGTGCGGTTTATGGGTTACTTCAAGACCGGCACATTACTGTGAATGCGAATCGCTACCGTTCAATGATAACCGCATATTTTTGGCCCCAGTTGGATAATATGGACTTGGAGGACATGTGGTTCCAACAGGACGGCGCCACAAGCCACACACCGACTGCTACAGTCAATTTATTGGAAACCAAGTTTGGTGAACGTGTTATCTCACGAATTGGCCCAGTCGATTGGCCGCCTCCCTCGTTCGTGCGATTTGACGCCGTTAGATTATTTCCTGTGGGGCTACGTCAAGTCTATGGTCTATGCCAACAAGCCAGCGACGATTGATGAACTTCGTACTAATATCGAACGTGAAATTGCAGCAGTATCGGCCGATTTATGCTTGAAAACCGTCGAAAATTGGGTTCAACGTCTGGACTTCTGTAAGCGTGGCCGTGGTGGCCATGCAAAAGAAATCGAGTTTCATACATAATGGCATCGAACGTACTTTCACAGGAATAAAGATTTTCATTGGTATCTAAAGCCGGTTTTGTTTTATTTAAAAAAAACTTTTGTAGCGCTCTTACTGTCCTCCTGATATGGCTCAACGGCATTACTGTTTGGCGACCGATATAGGAAAAATCTACTTACCTAAGTCCGATGTCTAGAGACTGGCAATGGTGTGTATCACGGATACACTTCGCACAACCCCTACCGAGAGTTTTGTGGTTATCCTCCTCCTGTTGCCACTAGATTGTGTCGGAAGGTAAACGGCTGCAACGTAGGCAGTACGACTAGGACTAGGGTACTTCAAATGCCTGGGGGGACTAAAACTACCCTCGTATACAAAAATTTGGCGTTCCGGTAATCAGCTCTACTATGCACGTTTTGAAACCTCAAACTCCTTTGCTGTTTGTCGGACATGCTGTTTTCGAAATATCAAATATTCTATCATTCACGGTTTCTCTAAACAAGCTAATTTGAATGCATTATTTTTAAATTTTCGACTCCTTGCACTTACATGACCATTAGGCAAGGAATTATAAAAGCTTTAACTCAAAAGCCCTTCCATTCCAATTCAATTATTTGTGCAACCTCTCTATTTATATCTAATTATATTATTAATCATGCAACAAACGACACAAGTGCACCAAAGACGTTATATTCTTGAATAAATGCATTTCAAGTTCTTTAGAGAAAAATAACTAAAAAGGATCAAAATTAAATAACCGAGAATGGTTATTCCTCCTAAACGAATAATACAAAGTTATTGAGTAAGTACAAGAAGGTAGTTGAGGGGAACTGATTATGAATTCATGGAACAGGAATTTTGTTTGTTTACATACCCGTTTATATGGTAATGGTTATAGTCGCTCATGATGAATTTCAGCTGAAATTTGTCCATTGCTTCGTTGAGATTTAGGAGAACGTGGGTCGATTTAAATTGAATTGCAGTTGATAGGAATTAGCCAGTAGCTGATAGACTGTCTGTTTTCTGAATGGAAATACCTCCAAGTCTCACAAAAAAATGCTGCGCAGAGAATAATGTGTAAGGGGCAATAACATATTAAAAAAAATAAATGATTTCCTATTACATATCATCAAGGAATAGGGAAGAGCTTCTCACAACCAGTGAGCTGTGGGCTTTCTAGATTTATACTCACTGACTGAGACCTTCAGTTTAACACCGGCTCCGAACGGTATTTTGAAAAGCTTTTTCATGGCTAAATGCTCGATACTGTAGACGTCACTTTGCAAGGTGACCGCCAGCGAAATAAATTTAAGGTGTTCAGAGCAGGAATCGAACACAGGATCCCATGTACAAGAGGCGCGCAGACTAACCATTGCACCACCTACGGCGGGGCAATTACATAATACCACTGGTCAACTTTGACATCGGTGACATGTTTTGGTACATCGATGATATTCTTGTTCGCGCCACAACTCCGAGACCTTACAGCAATTCCGCTGTCCCAAGTTATCTCAGTCTCTTCAAAGCGAGCAGCTAAACAACTTTGTAGTTGGTCAATTTCCGTAGGAAAGTCACTTGGTTGAAAAAATTATGCCGTAAAAAATGTCACGAGAATTCTGCTGTCTTGAGGAGTATAAAGAGTCGTTGCTTACTGACGCGTATTCTATGTCTGTTTACGTTACAAATATCGAAAAAAAACTTACAGCTGATCAATTTTGCAAAAGTCGTTACATCTCTCTATAGACTGAGATCTTTTGCGCCACTCTGCTCCTTAAAGTTTGACTTTTCATACCTTTTTACAAACTTAAGGGTCCACCTTGGAAGAATTCTTTGACATTGGTAGATTTTAACCGTACATGTATAGAATCTTGAGATAGGAAAGTACTTAGCACTCTACTTAGGCAGATGATGTGTCAATAGCGGTAGTGAATAATTCTCGAAGTTCTCAAAAGACATTCTCAAGGGTATGTTAAGGCTTTTCGGCTAATGTGAAGTTGCAAGCCCGTTAAGCCGGACCTAGTCACTTTTACCAAAATGTGTAGTAGAGTTACACAAAAAAATACGGTTTATGTAACCGACTTTAGAGGCGTCACAAGGAAATTTTGAGGTTGCCACAGGCGACTGTAGACGTTTGTATAAGCGGATTTTGAACCGTGGTTGAAACCGGTTATTATAACCAGTCATCAAACCCTATAGTTCTGAACTAGCTTGAGTACAGTCAGCTAAAAGGTAATTGTGTGCGAAATAGGCATGGTTTTCATCTAGATGCATCTTTGGGTAAAACACAAAATAAGCTTAATTTCTCACCTTTTCCTAATATTGGTGATGTTTTTAGCTCCATATTGGGAATCCCTAGAGTTTTTGGATTTTTCCCAAAAATTTACTAACGGGTTTTTCAATAAGAGCGCTACAAAAGTTTTTTTTAAATAAAACAAAACCGGTTTTAGATACCAATGAAATTCTTTATTCCTGTGAAAGTACGTTCGAATGTATGGAGCTCGATTTCTTTTGAATGGCCACCAGGGGCACGCTTGCAGAAGTCCAGACGCTGAACCCAATTTTCGACGGTTTTCAAGCATAAATCGGCCGATACTGCTGCAATTTCGCGTTGGATATTCGTACGAAGTTCATCAATCGTCGCTGGCTTGTTGGCATAGACCATAGACTTGACGTAGCCCCACAGGAAATAATCTAACGGCGTCAAATCGCACACGACCGAGGCGGCCAATCGACTGGGTCATTTCGTGAGATAGCACGTTCACCAAACTTTGTTTCCAATAAATTGATTGTGGCATTCGCTGTGTGGCTTGTGGCGCCGTCCTGTTGGAACCACATGTCTTCCAAGTCCATATTGGGGCCAATTGGGGCCAAAAATATTCGGTTATCGTTGAACGGTAGCGATTCGCATTCACAGTAATGTGCCGGTCTTAACCCTGCTGTTAGATTAGGACCATTTGGTCCAAATTTTTTCTGTTTTCCCTTGTAACTTTGGAACGGTGATATATACTGACTAAATTTTTCTGCTAATGGGGTCTTTTAATAAAACAATGTTATGTGCGAAAATTAAATTTTCTAACTTTATTCAGGACTGAGAAAAATACAAAATGACGAATCTTAGATTAGAGGACCATTTGGTCAATAGTACATTTTTTCATTACCAAGCGAATGTAAATTCATGTCAAATATTTAGAAGATGTTTTTGATATGTCAAATACTTGTTTTAGAAATTTTTGAACCAAAATAGTTACAAAGAATAAGATAAAATTATTATTTTGGATGAAAATTGCAGTATGGACCAAATGGTCCCTCAATCTAAGATTCGTAAGTTTTTTCTAATCTAACAGCAGGGTTAATCATAATGGAAGAAGTACGGCCCAATCACGCCGCCGGCCCATAAACCGCACCAAACCGTAATTTTTTCGGGATGCAATGATGACTCATGGATTACGTGTGGATGCCAATAGCGCATATTGTGCTTATTGACGAAGCCGTTCAGCCAGAAATGAAATTCAGAATTCAGAAATTGGACGTAGCGCTCTTAAAGTTGAGGCCACTGACTCCAAATTTCGGTAGTACATTTTTATAATTTCGACTCGTTGTTGGCTCGTATATCTTTCCATGATGAAATGGCAAACCTTACTGAAGAGAAATGTCAAAAGAGCGGGAAAAAATATGGCGTCGTTTGCTGTCCCTATCGATTTACTTTTGTAGCGTCTCTGTTGAAAAACCCTATAAAATAAATTGGTTGGAGAACCTGGCTTATTATTGACTCTTTTTGGAAAAAGTGTACAGCAGATTAAAAAAATCCAAAACCGAGTCACACTTTTGTAAACATAAATAACTTAAAGGATATTTACGGTTTTAATTAAATGGCTGCTTCGATTATATTTGACTCATATTTCATCCTTTCTCTCCTTTCAAATCAAGGAGAAACTATTTCGTTTTAAGCGGATATTAATAATATAAACTTTAAAAGAGTGCGAATCTTTCATCTCTAAGCCTCTTTCGAGTTCTTCTTTATGTAATTGTTGGTGTCTCGTTTTAAATCTCCTCGAGCTAATATATAATTCAACAGCTGCATTTCAAAAATGCTAGACTGCTTAAATGTTTTGATAAATACGAATACAGCCTTCTGGCTTTAGCTTAGATGAAACAACACGAAGGATGCTGAGAATCTGTGGCACGAGTATATTATACCCCGTGGTGAGTGCAGACAAAGTTGGGCGTCCCAAGGAAAATTTATTCAAATTGTTGTTTGTAGTTAGCAAGAAAATATTAAGTGAAAACATTTTCAAAAATTAAAATATTTTTTAACATGGAAGAGAGCGGAGATTTGTTCATGTATATATACAAGATATTTGTAATGATAGTAATATGAAATTTTGAATTTTAATAGAGCCTTTGATTTATATTTCAATATTGTTGTATACAACATGGTTATGAAAACACCTTCAACTCTAACTCAATAAATGTAGAACACCACATATTCTTTAGACGTAAGTTTTAGGAAGAATTAAAGCAACTATTGATTATTTAGAATTAATATTGATTATATTCGTTTGCAAGATGAACTACAAATAGTTGGTAACAAAATTAATTGTAAGGCAATTTAAATTACGTTAGAAACCACTTTAAAACCGTTAGCAAGGGAAATGTTACACGGACATTTTGACTATTTTTCCATTTTATACTAACACTTGAAATTTTGGCATGTTACTCAATAAAGATTAACCCTGCTGTTAGATTAGAAAAAACTTACGAATCTTAGATTGAGGGACCATTTGGTCCATACTGCAATTTTCATCCAAAATAATAATTTTATCTTATTCTTTGTAACTATTTTGGTTCAAAAATTTCTAAAGCAAGTATTTGACATATCAAAAACATCCGCTAACATATCAAAAACATCTTCTAAATATTTGACATGAATTTACATTCGCTTGGTAATGAAAAAATTTACGAATCTTAGGTTGAGGGACCATTTGGTCCATACTGGAATTTTCATCCAAAATAATAATTTTATCTTATCCTTTGTAACTATTTTGGTTCAATAATTTCTAAAGCAAGTATTTGACATATCAAAAACATCTTCTAAATATTTGACATGAATTTACATTCGCTTGGTAATGAAAAAATGTACTATTGACCAAATGGTCCTCTAACCTAAGATTCGTCATTTTGTATTTTTCTCAGTCCTGAATAAAGTTAGAAAATTTAATTTTCGCACATAACATTGTTTTATTAAAAGACCCCATTAGCAGAAAAATTTAGTCAGTATATATCACCGTTCCAAAGTTACAAGGGAAAACAGAAAAAATTTGGACCAAATGGTCCTAATCTAACAGCAGGGTTAAAATATTCAGTTTATCTATTTAGACAGAATACTACAAGCAATAACTGTTCACTAGTGCGTATGACTGATACAAATTCCACGCAATACAGATAAATTTTAAATTTGTAGCCGGTTGATGAAAACGTTTGAATGACAACAATTCCCTGGAATAACTGAGGTTTATCAGAAATGTTGGAATTCTTTTAAAGTAGTAAATTAATAGAATGTGAAAGCTGCGTGTGTATGATCAGTAAACTAATACCATGGGTATTACATACGCATGATTGATATAAATTCCATGAATAATCGGTTCAGCGATCTGTATGAGTAATTAATAATTGTTTTAATAGAGAAATAGAACATTATAAACTATTTTATATATATAAATAGCAGACTCGATAGACTTCGTCCTGCCGACAAAAGTATTTAAAAATATCCTGGCCACATATTTTATTTGGAAATAACACATTATCCCCAAATTCTGCTTAAAACGCGTACGCGTAGACATTTTTATGATGTTTGTTTTTTAGAAAACTCAGTGAAAGTAGAACTTTTAAACGCTTGTACTGGTTTGTAACTCAGTTAAGTGGTTCTCGAGTTCTAAAATTACGAACATAGGACAACTAATTTTTTGTATATATACATAGATTGTTTATAGCTGTTGCATTCAATATTTACATAAAGCATTTTCCTATTGCAAGTAATAATAACATTTTCTAATAACCCTATAATACATAGGTAAATGTGGACTTGATTATGATTTTTATATAGTTTATCAAAAATATGATTAACATTAATTTAAAAAAAAGTATCAGTTATTTCAATGCGTAGAAGTAAAGAATTTTCTAACTCGCATGGTTGTAATTCATACCAAGAATGTTTACATGAAATGCCTCAGTTGTAAACGGACTTTAAACGACAGTAATGCTGAAGACTAGACAACAGGGATTTTACACCGCAAACCCATTACATAATAGAATAAGTTTGTGGCAATGAAAACCGCCTGTAGTTGCCATAGGACTAAACTTTAAAACAGCCACGTTATATCTTGTGTTGCTGACACAACAGTAATTCACATTATTGCCATGAATTTGATATTTCCCTCACGAAAGCCAATATATCAGCTGACACAACAACCAATAATATTTAGTCCCATGATTATTCCATGAGACTGAGAAATCTGGTGACTGAGAAATATTAACGCTGCGCCAAATTCCGGAAAAGACCCACGAAAGGCAAATCGATGCGAACCTGCTTTCGATAGCCCCATACGGGAAAAACTGTACGAAGCTATGTCTGAATTTGGTATTCCGGCAAAACTGATCGGCGTCTGCAGAATGACGCTGACCACCACCAAATCGGCAGTGAAAGTGGGGAAAGACCTCCTGAACCATTCTGTATCAAGCGATGACTTAGACAAGGTGACAACCTTTCGTGCAATCTCTTCCACATGTTAATGGAGATAATAAGGAGAAAGGCTGCAGTAAATACGCACAAGACCATTAACACGAAACGCCATATGTTGCTGGCGTATGCTGACGACATAGACATCATTGGGCGAAATTTGCGAGAGGTTACTGCAGTATTTTCAAGAATCGAAAAGGAATCAGCGACGGTAGGTCTTGATGTTAATGAGTGCAAGACAAAACTGATGGTGTCAACGACTAGAGAAACCTCTTAAATTGGTCCGCTTTAATTTACCCATTTAAGTTTTTAAGTGGTAGATGAATTTGTCTACCTTGCACCCGCCGTGAACAAGAACAACAACGTCAGCCTGGAGATAGATAGTAGAATTGTGCTTGCAAATAGATGGTATGGGCTCAGCAAGCAGTTTAGGAACAAAATCCTCTCTCGATGGACAAAAGTCCATCTATATCAGACTCTCATTTTACCTGTCTTGACATATGGCTCCGAAACTTGTGTTATATCGCAAGCGGATGAAAAACACCTGGGAGTATTCGAGAGAAAAATTCTCCGTAAAATATATGGTCCTGTTACGGAAAACGGCGAGTACCTGCGTCGCTGGAACCAAGAACTATATGATTTATAGTCGGACGTGGACATCTCTGGGGGAATCAAATTAGGCCAATTGCGTTGGCTAGGCCATGTTATCAGAATGGATGAATATGAGCGAGCGCGAAAGTTTTTCCATAACGTATCCGATGGAAGCAGGAAAAGACCAGGCAGAAGAATCCCTCCGTATCATTGGTGTTACCAACTGGCGAGAAAATGCGAAGGATAGACCCAGTTGGAAGAATATGTTGAAATTCAATTAATATGTGTAAGACGTCTGAACTCACGAGGTTGTAAATTGTCAATAAAAGTAAAAGTTACGTACAAAGATTCAAAGCAAATGCCAACAAACGCTACTCCCTCTTTTCATCCTCAAATAAATTAATTTGCATTCTCCAATACAATGCACTGCATTTAGAGGCGGCATCCACTGAGTTTTGGTTTGCAAAAAAAATCATGGTTGTGCCAATTGTAACGAAATATGCAATTCCTCTAATATTTAGAATTTGTTTGACTCCTGGTAATTCTGTTCTTAAAGTATTTTCTACATACAGGCTTGTGGCTTCGATTGATAATGCATAGTAGTACTTTCAAATCCATAAATCTGTGTATCTAAAATATTTGAATGTCAAAATAGACAGATGAAATTTAAAAGAAATTAAATAGGATGATTTTTATTTATTCATCTTTTTTAGTGGTACTATTTTATTTTAATAGTCCAACCTAAAGACCGTTCTATATCTCCGTAAATAGACACATTTTGTGTAAGAAACAAGTTTTTCAAATGCACCGTCAGGATTCCTACCAAACCGTATGGCTATTTCAGATCTAGCCCGAGATCTTCGTCAGCGGTTGATTGGACTGCTGCTGTTGAAAAATTCAACAATCTAATTGCAAACGCAAACTCGTCTCAATTGAGAATTTTCCAGTACGCAAGTGTTCGAAAAATATCGCAAGCAAACCAAATACGAAAACATTTGCAAAAACATCTTTCTATCTCCAGAGTACGATCGGTCCCCATTGGGAAAGATTTTTTTTTTGGCCGAAATCACTGCACAAATTTTACAGGCAATAAAAGTTGCCTGCAGTTTCGTCGTGCTCTACGACCATCAGGGATGATTTTTTATTTGGCCTTTTATCTACATCTCTATTTGTACGGATCCCGAATGGTCAATGAGTGAATAATAAAATCAAAAAGCTTGCGATATTTGTCGAACACTTGCATAGTGTTAAATTTTCAAGTGAGATCAGTTTTTGTTTGAATCTAGTTTGATGAATTTTTCAAAGGCAGCATTCCAAACAACCTCTGATGAGTTTTGGTGGCTAGATCTGTAATAGCTATACGATGTATTTGTAAAATTTATTTTGTAGGAAACTATATCTCTATTTATAGAGATAAAGAATTATCTTGAGCTTGAATAATAAAATTAGAATATATATATATTTTTAAAAAATTAATTTATTTTTAGTTATTTTAATTTGTTTTTTGTAATGTGCATGTGGTAATTAAAAATATACTACTAATGTTAATTGTCAAACAGTTCAACAACTAATTTGTCCCACTAGATCCATTTAAATCTACATTTATATTTAAAGTATATTTATTTGGAGTTTTGTTCGACTCTTGTTTCACTGAGTACTAACAAGATGAACCGTTGCCCGCAATTATATGTACCAAAGATGATTTTCACCAATAGTTTTGTATGGTTGTACTTATAACTACGTATGATTAATATTTAATAACAATACTACAAGTACATGGAGTACGTATGAGCAATATCTAATTATTTCATTACCTATACCAAAAGGTTGGAAATTTATTATCCAAGCATGATAGATATTCCATAAAATTCTAGTTTTAACTGTTATATTTCCTTGGCTGCAGTTAAGTTGATACGTTTAGCTAAAACAGTTATGTAAATTAAATAATTCTCAATTAAATTAAGCGTCACAACCAGAAAAATCCTTTAAATATTTTCCCAATTGAAACAGTTTCAATTAAGTTTATCCCTGATCTATACTTAATCTGTCCTTGCTACTACACATAGAATTTTATCATGCGCATATATTATTGTATATCACAACGCTATCTTTGTCTCCCAATTCCAGTCGTGGTAACCTTGACATAATTTACAATACTGTTCAAACACACACAGTAGTTAACCTGCGCATATATGGTGCAGGATAGTTACACATACACATAATAAATAATTTTGTGGAAATATTCAAATTAAATTAACCTTGATTACTTGTGATAATGAAACTTCACACATAAAAAATTCCATGTCATCTCAAGAAACCTTTTGAAGATTTAATTAAAACTCTAATTGACAAACAACTACATAAATGAGCTGTATCTAAACTAATATTATAAAAAGGAAGTGTTTGTGAGATTGTTAGATAGTGTGAAGTTGGCAATCTTTTAAACTATTCATCCGAGTTTAAAAGTTCTTTTACAAGTACAATGATACGTTATCGTTCCCCCTTCTAAAATTCAGTACGAAGTCTGTCGGTTTTGTTAGTTTTTAAATATTTCAAAATGCGGATCGGATTTCCGTTGTGAATTATGTAAATTGTAGTTATTTATGAGATGTCCGGCTTATGCCGTAGTGTTACTTTTGTGTCTTTGGTTGGGCAAAACCGTTGTTGCTTTTCCAATTTGTGTATTAAAGGAGGTGTAGGAATTTTACGGGTTCTATCACTACAACTTTTTTTGTGGTTTAATTTTCAAATCAACATAAATCACATTTAACAATAAGATTTATATAATCAAAATGAACGTCTGTAACGAGAACGTCCTTTCGAGACATAGGCTGAAGGACAGCCAAGTCGTTTAACACTTGTATTTACAGATATCAACAGTTAACTAACAAAATATATGGATATAAATAAAATCCGCATGAATTTGTGCACAAAAATATTTATCAATGTGTGAAAATAAACACCAACAAGAACCACCCATTGTGTCGCAAATATATATTAAATTCCATCAGAAACATTAGGAACGGGCTAGATGGAAACTAAAAGGATTCCAGTGATGTATGCAGATATTCCAATGTGTTTATCAATGTGTGAAAATAAACACCAACAAGAACCACCCATTGTGTCGCAAATATATATTAAATCACATCAGAAATATTAGGAACGGGCTAGATGGAAACTAAAAGGATTCCAGTGATGTATGCAGATATTCCAGTCACTCTTAGGTTTTTGCGTTGAAAATATTATTAAACGAAATCGAGAAAATTTAAATTGATTAACTATGAACTACATTGAGTATGATTAATATGAAATATAATTTTTTTTATCAACCCAACACTCTGGGGATGCCCCCTGTAAATGCAGTGCATTGTGTTGGCGATTAAAAATTGAAGTAGTGGAGGGTGGAAAGAGGGAGTAGTGTCTGTTGATATTTTCTATTTTCTCTATAGTGTGTAGTATGGTCAACCGGCCACTCGATAAAAAACGGATGAGCGTTCCTATAAAGCCGCATATTTTGGCTAAATATCCTAACGTCTGGCATAGGTCCGACACTGTCAATACCGTTGCTCTACTTTGAATATGCTCGTGAAGCTTCAAAGATGTCCTCCGAACACCTGCCCATATACGGGATCATTGGCCTGATGTAGGTGGTGTAGATATTGAGAAGATCAGATGGAGTGAAGTATTTCTTGCACCGCTTTAAGAAGCCTAGACACTCGACTGCATCTATCGACACTGCAAATACATGGTTTGCCCAACGGACACCACATTGTATTTTCATGCCCAGAACATCAACAGCGTCTGATTTCAAAATATATATTTATATATATAAAATAAATATTAAATCTAATAAATAGTAAAATAAAATAAATTTAAAATAAATGATTAAATTTAAAATAATGATTACTTGTAATATTGTAAAAATCTCCGAGACACTATTCACAATATATCGTTCAGGTAAATTTTTAAATTTTTGTATGAAATTAATCATGTATTCGCACGCCATCGGTCTCCAGTAGATCTCATTCTACCGAAGCCACACTTCCTATCATTATGAAGGTCATTGGACTCAAGATATTTCACAAGACGGTGTTTAACCATGCTCTCCATAACATTCGAGAGCGCAGAACAAATTGCAATTGCATCACCTTTTTTAGGGATTGGCTGGGCATTAGCAATCTTCCAACGCGCCGAGAAGACTCCCGCACGGTATTCAAGGTTGAAAAGGTTGCGCAGTGGACGTGCTAGCGTCGCGGAGCACCTACTCAAGACCAGTGCTAATATGCGATCCGGGCCCGGGGATTTATTTACTACGAGATTCGCAAGAACCTTTTAAACTCCCCGCGTACGAAAAAATATCTTGGGCATGGAACAAGATACGTAATTGATCAAGGGGAGTGATTGATTGCTATCCGGCAAGGAAGAGTTCATTGCAAACATTTCAGCTAGGAGGTTAGCTTTATTAACCAGTTCAGTGAATATTATGTCATATTTAAGAAGAGTTGGGATAGGGGAAGAATTAGCTTTTTTTCTTCTTGCAAATGACCAAAAGCTCTTACTGTCGCTAGAGAAAGCAAGGATTTTACCACGAATATGCTGTTCGTAAAGAAACTTTTCGCGTCGAAGTACTTTGGCACACTTGGATCTTGCCTGTTTGCGTAGCAGTTTTATTTATAATGTCAGTCTCTGAACCCGTTCTCTTTGGATCTGACAGCATTCTTGCATGCCTGGTTAGACCAATTTTTATCCGGTGGCTTTGCCGAAATAATTTTCATCGGGATGACAGAATTAATAGCAATCAAAATTATCTTCTCGATCATTTCAGCAGCAACATTATTCGCTTCGGGACTGTGTTTAAAGCGAGACGAAGAGCTGAATACGAAAAGGACGCTGAAGTGACACAGTGCTCCGAATTACCAAGAGGTGGAACATTATGCTAGTGCGAAAATGATTATAAATAATGGTCCAAAAATCGTAATTATTTGAAAAATTTAGTATGGTAAGGTTCATCTAGTAATTCTCTAGACAAAACTGTTATATATTCTTTGTATGCCTCTTGGTATACAACTGAAACAAAATCGAGTGATTAAAGAAAGCAAATGCCAGGTTATTGCTAAAAATTTTAAAAAATAATTGCAGCATTATTATCCCGTCCATACTGATTTCAATAACATCAAAAACTAAACAACTGATCGATCTTCCTGATCATCAATGAAGAAAGCCACATATTGTTGTGGTTATTCTTTCATTATTATTCCTTCTACGGAAAACTTGTATATACCACAAAGATTCTGCCCACAACTTATATACTTACAGATTGAAAGGAATATAACGGCCATAAATAATTAATATTGACAGTTTGTAAGACCCATACTCGAGCTTCCATTTCAGATGACTACAATAATTTTAGCTTAACTCAAAGACAGAAAAAAATATGACGTCTTCTCAAAGACTCATTATCGGAATGGGTATAAAGACAAAGGTCCTGGTAAAAGAGTCTAACACTAAAAATGGTATAAACGTATGAATATCGGAAGGTATGTAATATATTTGAGGCATGTAATGAAATACAAAAAAAAACATCCATTCTGAATATTTGATAGCCTCTATTTAGAGCCTTACGTTTTGTCTATTTCATAGATCGATCGGCTAAGAGTATTTCGATACACTATATTTTTATATTAATTATAAAACAGGATAAAAGAGATATCTCGGTTGACTCAAATTAAGTTTTATTTATAGTTGACCTTTGACTTGTTATCCGTATCGATTCTCGATTTAGTCCTAATATAAAGGTGATTTATTGTAAAGTTAGATTTTAAAGCTAATTGGTATTTCTCTTTGTCATAAATATTTTAAGGTTTGATTCTCTCAGAGAGTCTCGGAACATACTTTATGGAGTTATATATCCTCTCCGGTCTAGTTTCATCCCTTGGTGTTGGTGGTTTCAAATTAGTTCGCGGTAGTAAGTCATCAATCGAGATGATCAACGAAGTTGATCGAAATATTGGAAACTAAATAAATTGGGTTGGAAGGGTAATAACTCAAATGTTTAGTTATTACCCTTAAAACCTAAAGAGTTTTGGGATCGGGCATTAGATCTGCACAGAATTTTTTCCCGAAATTTTTTTGAGATTTTCTCGACTCCTTCTGAGGTTTTATGTTTTTCGATTCTAGTCAGTCAAAATCCTAAAGACCTAGTCAAAACCCAAAGCTATAGAGGTGGGGCTTGGAGATAGTATACTGCCAAGAAGGTTTTGTACCAGAAACAGAAAATCTTACTCGTAGGTTGGAATATTTGTGCCAGACCTGATACATTGTGTTTATTTCCTTATGGGATTTCACGCTTTAAGGGTTTCGGATTCTAGTTAAGTTCTAGCTTATAATTTCATTTCAATTCTATTATTATTTTTTATTATTATGACTAGATATTTGCGGGAAACATTTACACAATGATATTTAAAGAAATTTTCACATACTTGGGCCCCGTCAATCTTGTTCGGTGTAGTTTGAATAACAGCACCTATTTTTAATGCTAGTGAGATAACGTACGTCTCTCACACATATGACAAATAACCTTTAATTTTTTTTTTATTTTTAAGGGAATACAATTCGTCGGTTTTGCAGTTTAAAACTTGAGGGCTGTTCTTCAGATAGCATTTGTTTATAGAGCAAGACTTAATCTTATAATTTGAAACGAATTTTATTTTAAAAAATTTTGGAACCTTTACTATTTAGACCTCAAACTAGCATACGTCTTTATGACGTATGGATATCTTTTTTGTATAAAAGAAATTACATGAGGTGTCAGGGGACACCCCGTTGGATCGAAGTTCATTTCGCTATATATTATGTACCAGCTAGTTCCAACACACCTTAGGAGCCTAATGGATCTTGTAAAATGATAAACTTTTGTTAAGAAATTTTTTATTTATTGAATGGGTTTTATAAAAAAAATATATTTTTAGGCCCCTGTTGTAAGAATATGTGTTATATTTTCCGAAAAGGTCCTTTCTTTGATGAAAGGTACTTCTTTTATTAAATAAAAAAAAAATGGTTTCCCGTTACATCCCGTGAAAGGATAAGGGTGAGCTTTTTTACAAACCAGTAAGCTGTGCGCGTTCTAGTTCTACACTCACTGATTGGGTCCTACAGTTTCACACTGGTTCCGAACGGTATTTTGAGAAGCTTTTTCATGGCTGAATACCCGATAGTGGCGCCGTCACTGAGCTAAGAAAAAGACTATGAGAGTAAATTTTAAGAAAATTTACTTATTTTCAGGAAAGCTACTTATCTCAAGAAAACAAACGAAAATGTGGTACTTTATTTTTAAGAAATGGTACTTTTAGGGAAAGGAATTTTTGTTAGAAAGGTATTTTTTGTAAGAGAAGCTATTTTTTTTGAAGAAAAGCTTTTGTTTACGAAAGAACAGATACAATTTTAAGAGTAGTATGTACTTATCTCAAGAAAAGTTATTTTGTTTTACAAAAAAGGTATTCTTTGAAGAAAATTTACTTTTTAAGAAAAGGAAATTTGTTGCAAGACAATGTATTTTATTAAGAGAAGATACTTATTTCAAAAATTACTTTTTTTAAGAAAGGTATTTTTTGTAAGAAAATTTACCTTATAAAGCAACGGTACTTCTTTAAAATGTTGTTTTTTAAACTTTTTTCACTTTGGCTTTTCTACATTTACTTTCTATTCGGTTCAGACTACAATGTGTAATAAACAGGCTCCGCCTAGAAAATTTCCCATTAAACAAGAAATATGTTAATCTGGGCACAAACCTAAAGTACGTTTGTAAGAGTGCTGCCAAATGCAATTCTATGCTGAGGGTTGTGTTTCATGGAATAATAAATATATAGAAACTTTTTTTCGCTCAATAAATTAAACGTCATAGGTACGGTGGAGAGTAAACATTGGATGGTGGAAAACATGGGTTCAATAATACCAGATAGAGGTAATAGTAAACAATGTCCAACAAAGGAACAACAACCGAATTTCGTGTTTTTGTGGCAAAATAGTTGTGTTAAATACAATCTAAATGTATACCAACGATAAAAGACAAGAAAAAAATGCAAAATACATTAAAATTTTTCAGTTCTACATCAAAACGACATGAAAAAGTTAAGTGAATATATGTTGTAACTCCACCTGGTGTAAGGTAATTTTAAATTTAATTGCTCTCATTTCCACAAACCTACGATGAAGAGTGTGAAATGAAACGTCAGATGTCTGTATTATTCTATGGTAGTGTTCATGGATTTGCCAGTCTTGCACTTTGGCTTTTCTAAGTTTACTTTTTATTGGGTTCAAAACTACAATATGTAATACACAGGCTCCACCTAGAAAACTTCCCTTTAAACCAAACCAAACCAAAAGTCCCAATATAGTTGATAATAATGGGTTGTAATAAAGAAGAAGTTAAAAAAAAGTTGTTTAAACATTTTTCATTTAGCAACCATCCTGCAACGTGCCATAAGGAACTTCGTTCCAATAACGTTATATTTCTAGGGTAATGGCTGTATCGAAGAACGACAACTAAGTTTTTGTGGGTCGACCTAGCATTGCACCAGCTGTCAACATTAGTCTAGTCAATCAGGACCGCAAGCATATTCAAATTTTGATCCCTAAAGCAAAGAAGTGGATATCGAGATCGTGGATAAAATGGTGTCTAGCTACATCAATAAATGGAAATTCCATATGTTGTACAAGCCATTAGTTATCGCTGAATTGGTTTGTTAGATTATGCCCTAGCATTTGGTTGCTCGAAAATGTCTATTAATAAACCAAACTATAGAGCTCTCTTTAGACAATTTCGGCATTTCCCACCCTGCACCCATTTCTTACAAATAATTTTATGACTTAAATGCGTATTAGTAATATTTATTAAATAAATGTATGTATTCTATAAATCATACGCCACCCTGAGCATTTCAACAATATCAGTCATATTCAGAGTGAATAGAAATATGCAAATAAGCGCTAAAAATATGACCAAAAAATTAAAAAATATGCACGCAAATATGCAAAATAAATTTTATTTATTACAATAAATAATTAAGTATTGTTTTAAATTATCAAAAGTAAATTCTCGCCTTTTTTCGGTGAGTATGTTGCCATATGAAGAAAAACTTCGCTCTACGTCAGCTGATGTTACAGGGCGAATCGAGAAAGAAGCCAGTTGAGTCGGAGATAGTTTTTTAGCAAACTCGTCTTCTACAATGCGACTTTTATTTATAATTTTATTTATATTCAAAAGGCTATTGTAACCTTTATTCCTTTTTATAATAGCTTCCATTTTATCGCTGTATGAGCGATCTTCCAATGCTGTTAGGCTTTGCCTTATATTTTCAAAAATAGTGATTCTTTCTTTTAATGGCAGACCTGGTGCTTCCAGTCTGACAGTAGCTGTTATGATGGGGGAAAAGTTGCTTTTTATATAAGCCAGGTCTAATTTTATACGGCTCGAATTAAATAAGTTTTGTGCTACACCTATGGCTTCCGCGTCATTGCAGTTTAACGTTTCAATAACTGTATTTACTTCTTGGAAATAGTCCGTATAATACACTGCAGCTTTAAGCCAAGTGCCCCAGCGCGTTACACACGGATTTGGTGGCAAAGGAATGTTTGGATATGCGCTTTTAAAGGCCATGCGGCGAGAAGGAGACTATAAAATATTAACAGTAAAATAAATCAATTAAAAATAAATTATTTACAAGCTTACCTTCCTAAAAACAGATTTTGTTGATGAAATTAAATCATTCACTATTGGAAATTTTGAACGAATGAATTCAGCTATTCGGTGAAGTCCGTGTGCAAGGCAAGTTATATGCAACATGTTGGGGTACAGCACCTGCAGTGCTCCAATAGCGGAAATCATATAGGCGGCCGCATCTGTCAGCACCAATAAGACTTTTTCATATTTTATTCCTGCAATTCAAAAGATTTGTTTACTAAAATGTTGTGCTAAATAAACGGATTAACTTACCATCTGGCCATAACAACATCAAGCTGTCGTTGACAAATGCGGCGATTGAGCTTGCATTAGCTGTGGCAACCGTTGACACATTTAATAAAAAAAAGGTTTGTTGCGGTTTTCAGAAAACTCTTCGTTACTTTCCAGAACTCCAAAAACGAAATTAACGACAAGTCGTTGCTCAACATCAGTGGTTTCGTCCACAGATATCCATATATATTTATTTTGAACACTAGCCCTAATTTCTTCAATACACTTTTGGTACAACTGAGGTACGTATCGTTGACGAAGTGTTGACTTTTTTATGTACTTTTTGAAAAAAGATTGGACGCAATCCAGTCCTAGTTTTTTTAATGGAATGTTAGCTTCTAAGAATGTTTTTGATAAATCCATAGAAAATTCATCTAGGTGTTGTTGACCCTTGAACTCTGTTAATAGACTTTGTGTTTTCATTTTTGACGATTTTTTTGCTGCCTCCTTATGTTTAGCAGTTCCAATATGCTGCTTTACATTAAAAACTTTTGTACAGTTAATTGTGCAGTTGCATAAAGTGCAAAATAGTACACTTTCATCCGATCGAAACACGCCTGGAAATGTACAAGTAACGCGGTTTAAAAATTCACGATTTGTTTCTTTTATGTTTGGCATGACTAGAAAAGTTTATGACTAGAAAACTATAGAAATTATAAGCGAGCGCGCTATTCTACCCAACTGTTGCACATTAACACCTGCACATAAACAGCTGTGTATAAACAGCTGTGCGTAAATAACTGATAAACAGCTGTGCATAAACAACTGTGAATAAACAGCTGTGCAATTATAACGATGCCAGATGCATTTTTTGTGAAAAATCGCTAAGTATGGGGCTACACGATCAAATTTTCCCTTCAATTTGGGATACACTCAATATTTTTTAACAACACACTCGCATTTTTGAACACACATGTGATCAACATGCGAAAATATGCAAAAACATGCACATAACTTTAAAATATGCATTTAAACTTAAATAAGCAAATGCATATGCAGTATGCATTTTCAAGCAAATATTCTCTCTGGTCATATGTATAAAATTACGACTGCATTATTATAGAGAGAGCAACGCGGAATAAACACATAAACACATACATTTATAGAGACATTACCAATATTTGGAGTACATGGAATAGGTACTTATTATGTTCGACGCTAATGCGAAATTCGTCCAAACTTACAAGTTCAGCTCCGATATTAACTTTGCGTTTTTCATAAAACAGATCTTACTTTTAAGAATATGTTTTTTCACATAACGTCAAACTATGTTTAGTAGACCATGTTATAGAATAAAAGACATACAGCCAAGGAATAAAGGAAACAGTTTACTTCCGATGTTCGGTTTACTTTATTGTTCTTCAAATCATTATTCGCGTTAAGATCATTATTTAGTATTAACAATTGCTTTGGGAAGAAAAGTGGAATTGCAGTGACAATTTTCAAATAAGTCGTATTTTTTTCTTTAAACTTTTCATCACTCGACGAGACAATCCAAAACTATTGGAGTCGGATAAACAAAATAGTGTCGAATCAAATTCCACAAAATTAATTTCCATAAATTTGTTGAAATGCAATTAACACCAGCAACAGCATTTGGGGTTGAATTACTATTGCCGACAATCGTTGTTGGCATGTGTATGCCCAGTAGTCCCTTAACAAAAATAACAGCAAATATATAGAAATATTTTAGTCTGATTCAAAAGGGCTACGACAAGATTTCACAAAGTTCCAATTAAATAAAAATGGATGTAAAGTTTTTGCTCAATAAAAATTCAATTTGGTTTCAACTGGTATGTATTTTGCCAGGCAATTAAACTGCAAGGAATTCGTATTCCGCAAAGAGAAGAGATTTTTTGTGATACAATTTTTAGTGTCCCATTTGGTTGGTTAATTTTAAATACGAACATTCATAAGACTTTATTGCCGCAGAGACTTTTATGTATTTCTTAAATATCCTTCAATGCTTGGAGTCTTTTTACTACATTTAATTGTATAAATAAATTGTACTATAAATATTTTAAAACTCTTTTGTGATTTCAATAAAAATAAAAGAATTATTTTAAAGTTTAAATTAAAATCAGTTTATTGAGAAGCTTTTGAGTGACTAATTACTCGATATTGTCGCCATCACTAAGGGCGTGATCCTCGTCAAAACAAGTGTAAGTTGGCATCCATTCCATCGCCGACAAATAAATTTACTTAGATCGAGTGGATGTATTTTGAATTTTTGAATGTCCTTACTTCAAAATGTTGCGACTCTGTGAACGCGGATGTCTATTTTGATTAATTAAAATCCGTCATACCAGAACTAATCAGCAATATTGAAATTGAATTGAAAGCCTGTTGAATTAACCCTCTAGGTCCCAACGGTATGCTTTCGGCGAAATAATTTCAAGCAGTAACTGTTTGTACAATTGTCGATAAAGGTACTATCTGTCGAATACATTTATAAAAAAATCTTAACCCATTTTGTACCAGCGGTCGAGATCTCGATCACAAAATTTTGCTGTTTTTCATTAAATTATTGGAAATACTAGGTAAAGGAATTAAATAATTTTTTTTAATTTATAATTAAGTTTGGCGTATTGGTTTTCCGACCTGTACTTTTTATCCCTCACCCAACCATTTTAAAGTTCGACCAGTGAGGACACAAGAATAGACTAAAAATAGCATATTCTTAAACTAATTGTAACTTCTTGCATAAAAAAGAAAAATAAGAAAGGGTTATTGATTAAAATCGCCAACAGTTCAAATACTTTTTAGTATTCTCAAACTACTTATAATAGCTACTGTTACTGATCGCCTGACAGTCCTGAAAATGGCTGGTGAAGATCTCGACCACTGGGATAATTAGCGCACTAAATCTAGTTGTAATACATATTTATAGTAATACTTTTATATAAGTTTGTTGATTGTTAATTGAAAAAATGTGTATATTTCTCAATAAATATTATTTATATGTATTGTTGGAGTCAATTATTGTGTTGTTAATATGAAACACAATATTTTTTTTAATTCGAATGTTAGTATTTTTCTGGATATCATCTCCTGAATACCCGATTTATGCAGTTTGGTTTTTTGAACCCAATCTATCGACTGGTGAGCAAATGGTACCATATTTTGGTAGTCATATCTGCAAGATGTTTATCAGGGAGAAACTAGTTCGCTTCGGATACAAATATTGTTCATCGGAACGGTATCTGTTTCAATTCCTAACATATGTTGGACCATCGGATATATACGATAAACAGCGTGGCCGAGGTGCTAGCGTGGTTATGAGTTAATGTGAGACAACACTTCGATAACTTTTTCACCGGATACCACTTGCTTTGCATTCTGAAAGAAATAAAATTACCTCGACATGATATGGATTACGAATTCGACCAATAACATAAGATTCAATGGAGAGACAATGCAGAGGTCAGTTTGGCTACGAACTATGATCAGATAGATCATATAAGAAAAACACGGATCGCTTTATCCCAAGCCAGCCTTATTGCTAATTTTAATAAGTACATGGGCGGAGTTAACCTACATGATAATGCTATCTCTAATTATCGGATTGGAATCAGAGGCAGAAAGAGATGGTGGCCACTTTGGGTTACTTGCTTGGACAGCGCCAGTGTCAATGCTTGGAAATTGCATTGCATGATTGCCCAAATTTTAAGAACTCGATAACAAAACTCTGTTTTTATTCGCCGAACCGGTAACAAACGTCGAATTAATTAACTTCGCCTTATGAAGACAATGGGCGTCGGTGGTGTAATGGGTAGTGTGTGCGCCTCTTGTACTTGAGATCTTGAGTTCGATCCCTGCCCTGACCACCTTAAAATTTCTTTCGACGGCGGTCACCTCGCATAGTGACGGCGTCACTATCGAGTATTTAGCCATGAAAATGCTTCTCAAAAATATTGTTCGGAACCGGTGTAAAACTGTAGGTCCAAATCAGTGAGTATAAAACTAGAAAGCGCACAGCTCACTGGTTGTGAGAAGCTCTCCCCAATTCCTTCATAGAATGTAATGCGAAACCATTTATTTTTATTTATGAAGAAAATGGAAGTGACGACGACTTCATAGACCGCCTAACAATAAAATGTATGCACATGGCTGTGTGTGTAAAGCATTGCTATCGTCGATGCAAAATATTCAAGAAACATACTGCCTATACCTGCGCTAAGTGCAGTGTAAATTTACATATGGGTTAAGTCCTACCGCAAAAATTTTAAATAATTTGTTTCACCTACCATTTTCAATAAATGAAAATAATAAATAAATTCCAGGATCTTTTTATTTACCTGTAGCTTTAGTTCTCATATTTATTTTTCTTAAATAACCCGTTTTAATAACGACGTTTATTTGCCATTTATTTTATCGTATTTCATATCATAACAAATCATATCACAAAGAAAATTGAATGCTCTAATTATCCCAGCGGTCGAGATATCGACCAGCAGTTTTCATAGGTAATCCCAGGTAAAAAATATAAAAAATAAATCTAAAATAATTTTTGGCCTATTTCAAACGAGCCATGAAAATTTCATTAAAGTATTAAAACATTTATGTAGTCTGGTACAAAATGGGTTAAAGAGCAGGCAGACACCAATTTTGTATGTCGTCCTGGAACTGAAATGGATTCCCAAATAAGTACTAAATCTTTAAGGTTCATGCGCTTATCCTCGTTAATAAACGCTTAAGGTCAAACACAATCCAGAGGTTTCACTTAGAGTACAGTCTGATCTCTAGAGAACATTGTAAAAAACATAAAATATAAAAAACATAAAACATAGAAAATATGAAATATAAAAAACACTAGTTCACAGCCTAAAATTTTTAGTCAGCGAAAAACTAGAATGTGCTTCCTCAACTGCACTATGGTGTTGCAGTAGTTAATGTGCACGAGTCTTTTGTACGATGTAGCTTCGAATACCTCTATTTTTTTTAAATTCCGCGAATCATTTATCCAAATTACCTCCAAAGATACGTCGCTCATGCAATAGGTAGTTTGCGTGGCTCTTGTGCCCTGCTCTGAGGACCTTACATTACCTTCGACGATAACCACCTCACTTAGTGATGGCGAGGCTATCGAGTACTTACTTACTTACCTATCCGGTCTCGAACAACTACGGGGGGTCAGGCACCTTACAGACGAAAATAACATATTTCGTCAGCCAGTTCACTTTTTTCCCTATCTCTCCAGTTGGTGATGCCAAGTGTTCGCAGGGATTCGTCAACCTGATCCCTCCGGCGGTGTCTTGGACTTCATACTTTTCGTCTTCCTTCGAAGTCGGTTTCGAAAACTCATCGTGTTGTTTCGTCTTCATCCATATTACTGGCATGGCCTAGACAGCGGAATCGGGTTATTTTCCTCCGTTTAACTACCTCAATGTCGGAATAACACTCATCAATGTCGGCATAAAACTCATTTGGTACATGCGTCGCCTTACTCGCCGTTGTGCACGGCAGGGTCATGAATTATTCGGATTATTTTTCTCTCGACGAATCCTACAGAAGTTTCTATTACTTGAGATAAGACCCAGGATTCTGCGCCATAAACCAAGACAGGTTTAATGAGAGTCTGGTGTTTTTGTTGCTCGAGAGATAGCTTTACCTCTAAAGTGCTTGCTTAGCCCAAAATAACACATATTCGCAAGCACAATTCTTCGCTTGGTCTCAAGGCTCACGTTGTTGTTTTTGTTTACGGCAGATCCGAGGAATATAAATTCGTCCACCACCTCGAAATTTTAACGGGTATCAACGTTCACGCTTTGGTCTAATTGTGTGGAGACCCTGTTCATTGAAACCATTAAATTTGTATTGTCCTCATTAACTGCCATACCCAGTTTTGCTGACTCCTTCTTAATTCTCGAACACACCGCAGCAACTTCTCTCATTGTGCGCCCAATGATATCTGAATCAGAAGCATGCGCGAGCAGCACGTGACTTTTGCAGCTGATGGTTTTAATCACGTTGACTTCATCTTTTCTCATAATAATGGCCATTAAGATGTTAAAGATATCGCAGGCTAGAATGTCACATTTACTGTGGCCTAGCTTTATTTCAAAAGGTTCGGTAAGAATCTTACCAACTTCCACTGCGTGTTTGGTGTTCGTCTAGGTCATCCTGCAAAGGCGTGTGAGCTTTTCAGGAATACCAAGCTCAGACATTGCTTTGTAGTGTTTTTTCCGTATCGGGCTATCAAATGCCACATTTCAAGAGACTAATAGGTGATATGTGCCCATCTCTTTTTCGTGGGTCTTCCCCAAGATTTGGAGTGGCGTGAAAATATAGTCAGTTGTCGATTTTGCAGACCTAAAACCACACTATGGTCCAATCAAGTGAGCGTTGATTGGTTTTAGTCTTTCGCACATTATACTTGATAGAACCTTATATGCTATGGATAAAAGGCTTATTCTATGGCAGTTGGCACAGAGACTCGGCTCACGTTTTTCAAATATGGAACAAAGTACACTGAGACTCCAATCGCCGGGCATGTAAACAAATTTTGCTTATGACCTGATGTATGCACCTTATCAGCTCATCGCTGCCAGCCTTAAACAGCTCTGCCGGTAATTCATCGGCTTCTGCGGCTTTATTGTTCTTAAGCCGGGCAAAAGGTGTTCTGACCTCGTCTTGGTTAGGAGGGGGGCAATCGACGTCGTCGCCCAAATTTAGATCGAATGTCTCGTCAGGTACCGTCTCAGGTACCAATAGCGCGGAGAAATGATCTCTCCATATTCCCAACATACTCTGCATATCTGCAATGAGATTTCCGTCCTTGTCTTTACAGAAGGGAGGCCCTAAACCATGTCTATTAGTTCAGTTTTTGACTTTTTGGTAGAATTTTTGGGCTTCGTTCTTATGACTCAATTTTTTCACTCTCGCGCTTTCTCCTCTGCCGTTTCTTACGCCTAACGAGACGGTTTCCTCCCTTTCTTTTCTCCCTATACCGCTCGGTCACAGATCGCGTTGCAATTGACTGAAGCACTGCCATATGTGCAGGGATTTTTTCATCATTTGCTATGCGACACTCTTCATCGTACTATAGTTTGTGGCGAACCGGTTTTTCAAACCCAATACTGTTGTTGCGGCAGTTTTTATAGAATCGGAAATAAGTTTCCACGGCGCTTCTGGATTGTCATCGGGAGGCGGTGTGTCTTGTGCCAAAGGTTGCGACATATTCCTTGAGTAGGCTGTGTCTACGTCTTGTAACTGAAGCTTTTTGAAGTCTAGCTTCCTCTGCGTCTTGTTTCGTATGATTTTCGCTCTACTTAATCTTGTGCGAACCTACGATTTGCCAGGTAGTGATCAGAATCGATGTTAGCTTCTCTGATCACTCGTACGTCCACTAATTCCATCAATTCCATCAATTACCACGTAATCAATTTGGTTTTTCTTTCTTTGATCAAGGGATACACAAGTAGCTTTGTGGATGCTTTTTTTCAGGAATCTTGTACAACTAATGACCATGTTGTTTGTCGCGGCAAAGTCAATCAGTCTCCTAAAGTTATCGGAACTGTCAGAATGTAGACTGAAATTGCCAATAGTTAGATGAAACACATTCTCCCTTCCTACTTTTTCATTAAAATCTCCTAGTAAAATCTTAATGTCATGGCCAGGGCAGCGGTCATACGCTTCCTCTTGGAGCTCATAGAATATGTCTTTGGTGTCATCATCCTTCTCTTCTGTCGGGGCATGCACACAAATTAAGGAAACATAAAAAATTTCGCTTTTATACGGATTGTGGCTATACGTTCACTCTCAGGATTGAACTTAGAGACTACATATCGCAATCTATTGCCAACTACAAATCCGCAGCCAAAACCATGTTTTACTCTCACAGCAACTGTAGTCCTAGTTTAGTTTACTTGTGCAGCCATGTCCTGTCCATCCCATTTGCTGGATTGCGGTAATGTCAGCCTTATAATTTTCGAGGACATCTGCCAATTGGATGCTTGCACCGGGTATAGAGTTCTCACATTCCGACTGCATATCCGCAAGTCGTTTGCGGGGGTCGTCAAAAAATAGGTGTTGTTTATGTTTTCATTTTGGTTTTCGTATATGCATTGTCATTATGAACGGTGGCGGGAGGCGAACCCTGTCCACCGGGTTTTTTTTATTTTATCTACTGCCAGGACATTTGATTGCAGCCGCCCATTACGGAGCAGAAGCTGACCAGGACGCAATATGCCGAACCTGGATTTTCTTCTTTTGGTTTCTGGCCGCCGCTGGCCCATATGTTTGGGTCATCCGCCTTTTAAGGACAAAATAATATGCCCAAAAGCTTGATGAGTTTCAGTGAGATCAGTCACCTATTAACAGTGAGATCAGTCACCTATTAACCTCTAGCCATCTTATGGAGGTTTCCGATAAAATCATTGCCCAGGACATACTGCGTAGAAGTAGTGAGCTGCTTCGAATGTCCAATGAAGGAATCATTTCTGGCCACTCCCAAGTGAACGGCTATCAGAAACTTTCCACCTTTTGGACACTTCCATGTCCCTATCAAGTACTTAGCCATGAAAAAGCTTCTCCAAATACCGTTCGGAACCGGTGTAAAACTGTACGTCCCAATCAGTGAGTTAAAGTTTAAAAAGCGCATAGCTCACTAATTGTAAGAAGCTGTACCCAATCCCTTCATGAGATGTAATGGGAAACGGTTTTGTTTTCATCACAAATTAAAGCTCAAATTTGTTTGAGCGATACATTGTATTTTATGTAAAACCAAGCGATATTAAAATCTACTATTTCTAAAATAACCTCCGAATAACTTGTAAGTAAATAAAATTTGTCCCATTAATTAAATATAACCTACAAACCCATGTACGAGTTCACTCGAAAATGTACAGAAACGCCTACACACAAACATGGTATTCCAATTATGTATCATCTAATTTATATGAACCACCGCTCAGACTACAACTGACTTCCAATCCACCACCCCCTTTCCGATTATCTTCAATTTACGGTAACATCGGTCATATTGTATGTTCGTTGCAAGCACAAATGTAGATTGTTAATGAACATTATGGTAAATTTATTATGTACATGTTTAAGAAATTGCATACTTATTGATCATTATTAATATTAAATCTGCAACGCAATATTTGACTTTCATTTGAATTTACTGACTTATCGTATTCAATGATTTATGGTAATTAAGTTTTATAAGATTTAATAAATCACTTAATTTTGATAAACTGGGAGAATCGCCGCATGAGAGTGCTGTAAGCAATTGAGCAGCTTAGATATTGAGGGCTTGGTTTGGTGTTTTAGGCACATCAACATCGTGATGTGTTACAAACTTTTCATAATTATCAGCAAAACGGGAAATATAAACAACACGCTGTGGTATACCCTTGTCCACCACCAGGGGCAGTATCATAGATTTGACGGAAATTTTGCAACATCAGTCGAGGAAATAGCGTGGAAAAGTATTATACCGAAAAGGTTTAAATGCGCAAAAGGATTACAGGTGCGGACAGCAGAAGATAATAATAGCAGGCTGTATTTAAAAGCAAGAATACACAATAGGTTAGCCTACGTACTATAAGCAAGACGTTAAGAAACCACAATGTTGGGGTGTCATTGTGGGGGTAATTTCAAAATTCTATATTCACTTGAAAATGTGTTAAACTCAGCTCTCACCGACTATTTTCTTTGTTGTGCCAAAAGATAAACTTCTTACCACAACTCTTCGGCAACATAGAGTTGCAATTTGTAGGAAACATGAATATTTAATCATCTTATCGATGAGTCCTCAACACAAAGCATAAAGTTCTGTACTCCAGATTAACAGACTAAAATCGTACATGCGAGGCGGCTAATGTGCCTCCAAGATTCGGCTGTTTTTGCGGGTTTGGACCAGAGTCCATGAATCATAGATTGTAACATTGGTTATGTAGAAGGTAGCGCCGTCAAATTGAAACCATCTGTCGTCCGTCTAATTCTCTTCAACTTTTGGTAGCAAAATTTTCTGAGCATGTCACGGCAATTATCGAAGAAAATTAAGTCTATGATGCCTCCATTACAAAATTCCCACCAAAGAGTAACTTGCTGTGGATGCATCGACTTCTCCTCGATGACGCGTCGATTTTCCGATCCCCATATGTGAAAATTTTTATTGCTAACGTAGCCCCGAAGTGAAAATAAATTTCATCAGAAAAGATGATTTTTCGGTAAAAATTCTCATATTCAGCCCATTCAGCGAATCGAAAACGCATCGGAACTAATTGGACTTTATAAGTTTTGATACTCAGATCTCTATGACAACTCCAATCCAAAGCAGCGGGGGAAATGTTCAATTGTTTGCGAACGGTGCCAAGTTGATGCTGCCGTAGAAGGCTTTTGGACTTTATAAGTTTGGATGCTGAGATCTTTGAGACAATTTCTGTCGAAAGCGGCGCGGGAAATGTTCAATAGTCTGCGATCGGTTGCAAACTGACGTATCGGCGTTTTTCCAGATCTGATCAGAATTGCTTTTTAGGGCGGGTCAAAGTTTCCGCCCCTCGCAACTTTCCTGCAACATATCGGCATGTAAAATTGTGTGTTCCTTACCTGTGACGTACAAAATATGTCCAGCAGTTTTATAGAAAAGATTTAGATAAATAACAGGTTTTTCAACAGAGACGCTACAAAAGTAAATCGATAGGGACAGCAAACGACGCCATATTTTTTCCCGCTCTTTTGACATTTCTCTTCAGTAAGGTTAGCAATTTCATCATGGAAAGATATACGAGCCAAAAACGAGTCGAAATTATTAAAATTTACTACCGAAATTTGAAGTCGTGGCCGGCCTCAACTTTAAGAGGCCACCTTTAAGAGGCCTCAACAATCAGAAATGAGGCTCATTTCTGGCTGAATGGCTTCATTAATAAGCAAAATATGCATTATTGGTCAGACAGCAATCCACACGTAATCCATAAGTCATCATTGCATCCCGAAAACATTACGGTTTGGCGCGGTTTATGGGCCGGCGGCGTGATTGGGCCGTACTTCTTCCATGATGATCAACACCGGCACATTACTGTGAATGCGAATCGCTACAGTTCAATGATTACCGAATGTTTTTGGCCCCAATTGGATAATATGGACTTGGAGGATATGTGGTTCCAACAGGACGGCGCCACAGGCCACACAGCGAATGCCACAATCAATTTATTGGAAACCAAGTTTGGTGAACGTGTTATCTCACGAAATGGCCCAGTCGATTGGCCGCCTCGGTCGGGCGACTTGACGCCGTTAGATTATTTCCTGTGGGGCTACGTTAATTCTATGGTCAATGCCAACAAGCCAGCGACGATTGATGAACTTCGTACGAATATTGAACGTGAAATTGCAGCAGTATCGGCCGATTTATGCTTGAAAACCGTCGAAAATTGGGTTCAGCGTCTGGACTTCTGCAAGCGTGCCCGTAGTGGCCATGCAAAAGAAATCGAGTTCCATACATAATGGCATCGAACGTACTTTCACATGAATAAACATTTTCATTGGTATCTAAAACCGGTTTTGTTTTATTTAAAAAAACTTTTGTAGCGCTCTTATTGAAAACCCCTTTATTTTTGTGGAATAAATTAACCCTCTAGCTGTCACGTATAATCATAATTTTTACTTGTTTTTTGAAAACTCGCAAAAAGGTGCTCCAAAATGACGGGAGGCGTGGTCACAAGGTTCTACAAAAATTACCGCCATAAAATTTTACTATATGTGTCCGAAAACTCCAAAACACAAATCTTAGCCCAAGGGCTAGATAATAAGTAAAAACTAACTGCGTTCTAAGGGTTATTAATAAATTTTTTTATTTTGCTGTTTCCATTAAAAATATTCCACTTAATATAATGACTTTTGTCATATTTCATCTTTTATCTAGCACTTGGGCTAAAATTTGTGTTTTGGGGTGTTCGGACACATACAGTGAAATTTTATGGCGATAATTTTTGTAGAACATTTTGACCACGCCCCCCGTCATTTTGGAGCAGTTTTTTGCGAGTTTTCAAATTGTACATATATGTTAATCTAAATTATCATTTAACATAAAATATCGCTGTTTTTGATAAATAATGTCCGAAAATTCTTTAGGTTTCAAAAGGCCCTTCCTCCGTTGGGATGGGGGATATATCATTTGATACGGCTCATAAAGCAACGCATAAAAGGAGTTATATTAGATGCAAGGTATCTTTGGATCAAATTCATTTTCGGGATGTTTACGACAGTTTACCTATGTCTGTATGTGTATCTTTCTGGCTGGCTTGTCAACACGATAACAGCCTTAAATCTGTGCCGATCGCAAGGAAATAATCTTAATGAAAATTATTTCTCCTAACTTTGTTTGGTAATGAATATGAGAGTCATGACTACGCCACCTTTGATGTACCCCATTGAAGTCGACACACTCAACGCATAATTATGTTTTTTCTAAAACTTTTTCTGGTATATGCGATTAGCCGCAACTGATCGCAGAAGATGGTTTTGTTCGGAAAACGTTTATAAGTTTATAAATGTTTCTCAACAATGAAAACGCGTAGTTCTTTAATTTAAAGTTCAGGTTTTTGAATCCCGGAACTATCATGCTGTCTTTTCTCTTTAATAAGAACACTTTAAAGAAAACATGCCACGAAAGTCTCTCACTGCATAGAAATACAATTCATGAGAGTAGTTACTCCTGAATATATGCGTCTGTAGAAAGACTTTTCGTTTATAATAAACGGGTTTCTTTATTTGCGGCAAAAGGAAACTTCGGTTACAACAAAAGAAAATAAATTCGCAATAAAATATTATCATTCGCAGCAAGAGTATCAACATAGGCGGTCAACTAAGAGACTCAGCAACAAATAAAAAATTGCTGAGATAAAAAAATGTATATCAAAAGAGCTCTCTTAGCGTTTTTTCTTTGTTTGTACGTTAGCATATCCCTATGCCAAATATAAACTGTTTTCCAATAGGGGTCGGAATATCTTAAGACAAAATATATATTAAATAATGTATAGCAATCAACGAATTTTTTTTTATGTAAAATGTTTATGAATGGCATTGTGTGTGGAATGATCAGCACGGCTTGGTTGGGAGGAGAACATCCTAGAAGTCCAATTGTCGATGGCTCAGGCACATAGACCAGGTTGAATTTCAGTGATGGCACGGGTTATATTGACTTTGAGGGCAAAGTTCACTTCTGGATTATTGGTACATACATGCAGCCTCAGAAAATCTCCCAAAAAAATATAAAAAAAAATAAATAAATTGTGTCCCTTAACATCCCACGGAGGGATTGGGGAGAGCTTCTCACAATCAGTGAGATGTGCGCTTTCTAATTTTACACTCACTGATTGGGACCTACAGTTTTACACCGATTCCGAACGGTATTTTGAGAAGCATTTTCATGGCTAAGTACTCGATAGTGTCGCCGTCACTAAGCGAGGTGACCGTCGTCGAAAGAAATTTTAAGGTGGTCGGAGCAGGAATCTAACCCAGGATCTCCCGTACAAGAGGCGTGCACACTAACCATTGCACCACCGACGGCCACCAAAAGGAATATAACGGGGTCAAATTCCATGACCCCCATGGCCAGTTCAAGCCACCTATGCGTGAGACAACCATGCCGTCAAATTATCATCATTGATTATCATCGATCGCTAGCGCTCTCCGTTGACGGTGCTAGATATGCCATCATAGTTTTTAAAGAAGTTCGGACCGATGATGCCGCTGGGTCACAATCTACCACTAATAGTAATTTCTGCGAACAGATGGTTATCTGTTGGACCAATTGTTGTCGGCTCAGATGCTGCAATTTAACTTGTTCATCAAATAATTGGCCATGATAAAGCTGTATCATTTTCTTGTATTGCTTGACGCTGTAACTTGCCAAGTTGATTTGTCTTTATTGTCTGAAAGAAAAAAAATACCAGTAAACTTAAAAAAAGATGAAACAGTATTGTAATTGTTGTGAACTGCCAATTACAACCATCTCTATTGGAAACACTTGTATAACCATAGAATCATAAATTGTTCAAAGTATCAGTCGTCATCCTTTTTCTCAAACTTTAGTCCCTCAAATTGGCTTCCAACGCTTCCAACGCCAAATAAATCTTTTTCGAGAACAGAAAAATGTTTTGGACAAATAACACGGTGTTACTAGTCTTCATATGGGCTGGTAAGGTTGGTTAGTAAACTTCGTTTCGGAGGCTATTGGTGGCAATCAACAAAAATCAATCGACCACTTCCATAAAATGAAGTCCTTCATGTTGTTTTTTTTAAGAATTGGTAATGGAAATGTTTAGACAACAACAACAGTCAAATCCTTTGTACCCTTTTCCTAGAGACTGTGTATTTTTGTATGTGTGTTCATGCATTTAGTGCGTTAACCGAATATTAACCATGTGTCAGTGGTGTTACATACTCCAAGCGACCTAGTTGCGTTCTCTCGAAATAAATTTACAATCCTTCCTGTATGTGTTCTGAGGCTTTAACTCATTCCAACCAGCAATAAATGTTAGAGAAATCAATATCTAATGCTCCATTTCACCGAACAAAGCTAAACCTAACTGACAGTTCCAAATTATATATCCCATACAAACTGACAGCTAAAATTGTTCGTTAGCTCTAACTAAAAGATAACTAAAGATGACGAAATCCACCGTAAATATCTTAAATTCCCAGTTAAATTTATTTTAGCTACAAAAAAAATCAAAACCAAAAAACACTATATCAATAAAAAGTATAAATATTCTGAATTGCCCAATAAGAGTCACTTGCTAAATGGATTTTTCAATATTAGTTTTTTAATTTTTTTAAGTTTCTCCTGGAGTATACCTCCTATACATTCTCTTTTCAATTTCAGGACTTTCCTCCGCCATGCATTTCACTGTTGTTTATTATATTCTAGCAGTAACTGCATCAGTGCCATCACCAGGAGTAGGTATGAGTTGCTCAACATCACAGTGAATGGCTTTATCCTCGAGTACATTTTTATCGGGGCAAACACCATTATTCTTCGCGTTACAAAGTGTTAACTGCATCAATTGAAAGTGTTGAAATACGAGTACAAACTGTACAAAATAAATACACACTACAGTTTTGATAAATTGGCTACGCGGTGGGTAACGATGTAGTAGCTGGAAGTAAAATCAAGATTTTTTTCTTAAGCTAGATTTAAATATGACAATTTAGATTTAAATATGACTTGTTGCGTTATAGAAAAATCTTTTATTTCGATATATAACATAGTCATAGACATATATTCGTGTGTGTTTCTGTCTGCATTAGTAAACACTTAACCCACTAGTAGCCATATACCCTTTTATTATTTCAATCATGGCTTCCATTTAAAGAAACCGTCACCACATTGTGACATTTTATGTGAATGCAATTGAGAGCATTTCAGCCAAATGTGCAGCCATGAAATATTTGTTGTTGTCAATTTCAATTCAAATTTAAGAAATTTTAAATTAAAAAAAAAAATTAAAGATTTATATTGAATATTTATAATAGTATATTAGTATTTATCTACTTAATTTAATAAACAAACTACTGTTTCAAGATTATTACGAAAATCAGGACCACAAGTTCTATACAAATTTTGTTAGCGAAATAATCGACGTCAGTTGTTACGAAAAGTAATTAACATTTAGGCAGAACTAACAGTTGAATGTTAATTGAAAATGATATATGTGTTAAGATAACATTTGAATCTGAATCTAATGTGTGGTTGTGAGATGATAGCTACTGTTTACGACCTCACCACTAATGGTTGATGAATTCGCTAACGTACATCAATGAACTTCCTGAAAGAATCTACTAAAGTATCGAAATATTCGAAGTCAGTTATGTAGTTCGGTTCGTATTGTTACGAAAAGTGATTAACATTTTGGCAGACCTAACTGTTGGATGTTAACTGGAAGTGATATATGTGTTAAGCTAACATTTGAATCTTAATTATCGGGCAGCTGTGAGATGAGAACTGCCGTTCACGATCTCACCACTAATGGTTAATGAATTCGCTAAGGTACATCAATGAACTTGAATATAATAAAGTGTAGATGGCGCGAGAGATGTATGACCGCCTGGAATGGAGTTTTGTATCTGTTATAAATTGGCAATAGTTGGCCCTTTTCCAGCAGAAAATTTTTCTAAAAGTATACATCTTCGCGTAATAGTAAAAACATGGTGAATGTTGAACACTGTCACTGAGCATAGAATAATTATAAATTTGTAAGTTTTGTGCAGTATAAGAAAGGAAAGGGTGACTTGGCTTTACTAACAATAAATGCATCAACTAGATCAAAAATTATATATATCATTCATTCCATAAGAAAACGCCACAAATCTGACCGAAGGTCTTCCGATTTTCTTCAAATTTTGCACGGAGAGACTCTATGGAGCCAAATAAACATTTGCGTTTTTAGATTTTTAAAATTGTTAAAGATCGCGATTTTATTAGCGTTTTTCATTTTTCAATAAGTTAAAAAAATGGAAAAAGTAGTGAACTTTGAAGAGCCACATTTCCATAAGTGGACCGAATTTTTCAAAGATTTAAAAAGTTTCTGAAAGCTGTTTTTATCTATTTTATGATTTGCAGTTTAAAAGTTACCACTATAAAAAAAAAATAAAATTGTATGCAAATGCAGTTTTAAAGTGCATTTTGCAGTGCGTTTTCCCCCTTCGATTTTCAAAAAAAAACATTTTTGTAAAATTTAGAATAGTATTTATTAAATAAATGTTCTCTTTTTCTGGGACAAAGAACTTTTCTATTTTTAATGATTTTTCTTCTCGCTCCAACTAATAGTTTGATTCGATCTTTGCTACTTTTGCTTGTCACAGAATTGTACACACATATGTACAAATGTGAACATAGGTGTGTATACACGCTGAACACAATACATGATGAAATAGGGAGTATTTCATCATCCAATTCTAGTAGCACGTAGTTTCCTAGGGGTAAGTATTTGGCAACAAAAAGTAAGCCTACTTACAAAAAAATCAAAAGAAAAACTATTTTTTTTCTCTACATTAGAATTTTTTGCAAAGTGCATCCAAAAATAGCATTTATATTACAAGTAATTGCATTCGCATTATTCTCAAACAGCATTATTTTAGAAAAACACACTTTAAATGACAACAATACCTTACGGTAACTTTTTAAATAATAGTAATGCGACAAAAACTGTTTAAAATATAGCAATTCAAAGTTACATACCAAATAAATTTCTGTCATATTTTGTACAAACATTTTCAAAATCCTAAAAAAAATTAAATTTTATTTTTTTTATATGAAAAATCAAGTAAGTCTTTTTTTAAAAAATCATTACAAATAGTAAGCTGCCTTGTCCCAAAAAAAGATTACTTGTCTTTTTTATAAAACATTCAGCATTTTGCAATGATGTTAAATTTTTTAAAATCATAGGGGGAAAAAGAAGTGGAAAATGCATTCAAAAAGTGCAGTTGCTATAAAAATGCATTTCTGAAATCAAGCCCTCATTTTTAGAGTACCGATTCTACAAATAGACAACCGAACCGTTCAGAAACTGTTTAAATTTTTGAAATAGTCCATCCACTTAAAAAAATATAGCTCTCCAAACTTCACAACTTTTTTAATTTTTTTAGGTTTTTCAAAAATGAGAAACGCGAATAAAATCTCGAGTTTTTTAAATATCTGATAATGGGATTCTCTTAACGGCTGCATAGAGTCTCTCTGTTGTCAATATAAACAAAATCGGAGGATGTGAATTCAGAAAATCACTTATTTTCAACTTTCTTTCCTGGAACGAATGATATGTATATCCAGGAAAATGCATAGATTCTTAACAAAATAAATACTTGCATCAAGCAATTAAACAATCCGAACAAAGTGAAAATTCATTGGAGAATATGTTCGTAGTTGAAGGTCTTCAGGAATATTTCCGAAATTGTATATTGATCCTCCTGTTGTCGGAATATGGAGACTCTTCTATGTATCCATCCAACTGAAACCATGGTCAAATACGATGCTAGTCTTTTGGCTCAATACCTACAGGTGATATGGGACTGGAATAACACGGATCACAGGGCGAAAACTTTACGAATAATGGAGCCTTTGGCCGGTTACTCGCAAGATGCGAGTGAATCGAGGATTAAGGCGAACTGCGCTACTATGACGTCAACTAAAAAAAATAAATAAATTGCTTCCCGTTGCATCCTATTTACGGCTTAGAGAGAGAGCTCCTCACAACCACTGAGCTGTGCGCGTTCTAGTTTCACACTCACTGAAAGGGACCTATAATTTTACACCGGTTCCGAACGCTATTTTGAGAAGCTTTTTCATGGCCAAATACTCGATAGTGTCGCCGTCACTAAGCGATGTGACAACCGTCGAAAGAAATTTTAAGGTGGTCAGAGCAGGGATCAAACCGACGTTCTCATGCGCAAAAGCTGCGCACGGTACCATTGCACCACCGACGACAAGTCGAAAATTCTTAGCATTATCTCCATAAACAACCAACATACCCAATATTTTCGCATTCGAATTTAAAATGTTCAAGATTCGCCTAATTGTAGTTAAACATTTTGCTAATGGCCTCCATAATTTATCGGATTTAGATGTGAAATTTTTTTTGGCTGTAATTAAAAAATTATATAATTTTCTTTCTTATATAAACAACAATTAATATTTAATACAGACAATTTATTTGTGCTTTTTTCCATTTTCCCAGATAATATTTACTTTTAATTAATTTGCCTCGAAAAGCCCAACAACTGACATGGCCCGAAGGATGTTGCAAATGCTTTGTCTGACTGTTCTCATATTTTGCGATGATACAATTTCGTGAAAATTTTAGAAATATACGAGGAACAACAGGAAAATGTGAATAGAAAGAAAAAAGAAAAACACAAAGCAAAATTCTTTAATTGTGAGTGACCATTGTTTAAAAACTTAATTAGAATCGCTAAAGAAACGCTACGGCTAATAGGACTCATTTATGCAATTACTAAGAATGAGAGAACAATTAAAAATAAATCGTGAATGCTACAAAAAATGTTAACAGAGAAATTAAATAACCCTATATGAGTAGGTAGAACAAAAATGTTATAAAATACCACATTACTACACCAAATTTAAATTTCATACAAATACAAATCAATGATAGAATTTTAGTATAATTTTAAGTTGATATCCATTTCAGTTCAACTAGAATGGATACAATTTTTTACAAATTTATGGAGCTCAATGAATTCAAGTATTCAAAGCTATCACTCTAATTGGTATTTTAATTCAATTCGAGAATATACAAGCGGTTTTTGAAACTATATTCAGATCACGTTGAGGAATTGAACGGTTAAGCCCAAGAGTGAAAATACTGTTACATGAAACCTGTAGAAAATATAATTGCTTCGTTTTGAAAATTTGCCCAACATACAAATAATTTGCTGTCCATTTTTGTATATGTTTAATTCTGTGCGTTACGAATTACGAATGTATTTTTACGAATTTACTAATTTACATTTTTCTCTAGCGTTGCTTTATTTGTCGTTAATAAACCAATGTTAGCTTTCATAACTATAGCCACGATATTACTTTTTGATGTGTTAAAATCTATAGGCACGAGTAGGGCAATCTACCAAAGTGAACACATGCAAACAACACACAGCGTTAGCATCACGTACGTTATTGATGCGCAACAATAGTCTGTGCCTTAAAATAGGTATGATGGTATTGATGTAGCGGTGGCCAACAAACAAGCAGATCGTCGTCGCCAAAGAGTAGTGAGTAGTAGAGAGGACTCATGGACGGATTTTATGACTCATAAGCACTGGCGACATCTAGCAGATAATTCAAAACGTATTACTCTCAGTATGTCATAACTTAGTCGTTCATAATTTTAATGAGAAACATTGATGCCATTTAAAACATTCATGCTTTTTGTATTGTTTTATGTAATGAGATTGTCGAAATAATGCATTTATATTGACACATTATTTAAAAAGAATAATGAGTCTTATCTTTTAGTCAGACTCTCTATATGAGAACGGAAAAATAGTGCAATAAGTTCTCTATACTATTCATGGTAGAAATACAGTGGTAGATGCAGTACGAGAACAAATGCAGCAAGCCTTAAAGCAACAGGCATTTTGTTTTTGCTCATTGTGCTCATTCTATTGTTTCAACTCAGCTGATTGAAAAATAATTAAAATACACCTAATTCTCTTTTTACTCGATAGTTACGTTCCCAATAATATCGTGTATAAAAAATTCGTGTAAAAAAAAAATATTAGCTAAATGAAAAAATAATAGAGTGGTATTAAAAAATTCTTGTTGGACATCATTTGAGAATTTATTTTCCATTCTTACACATTAAAAACATATATTATAAAGAAAAATTATGATTTGGATAAAAAAAATAATATCGGAAATTCATTAATAAAAAAAATCAATGAGTGTTCGAACTCACGGATGATGTGTTAACACCTTTTTGCTACACGGTACCTGTTCGATTTCTATGAACAAATTAGTAAATGTTACATTGGAAAATAAAAAATAATAGATTTTTTTTTGTATACACCGGGCAATGCTGAACATCAAATGACTCGCTTTGTTTGGCCATAGCGACAACAACGAAACAACCAAACAAACAACATCACACATACTTTGGCCGAAGTAGCTGACGTATACGTGTGTCACATAACCACATGTTTGCCATATCAACAGCAACGAAACAGCCAAACACACAATATCACACATACTTTGTACGTGTATTAGTGTGTATTAGTGTGTCACCATAACGTCGACTGCAGCTTGCAAATGAAATTTTGCGTGGGTATGTTTTGTATCTCCGTTCAACAACAGCAACAGACACATGTACATACATACATTATTATGTTAATACATACGCTATAGACACAATTTCGTTTGCCTCACCCATGCCACATCACTCTTTCATTGCTCTCTTGCTCGCTCATTTTTGTTTAACATGTCATTATTCTCTTTCGCAGTCGCAGAAAATCTGGTTTTAGCAGCAGCATAAAATCTGGTTTTAGCAGCAGCATAAAATCTGACTTTGATAGATTTAGTCCCTATAAGCCGCTATAGATGTTAACACATCAAAAAGTAACAATTTTATAAAATAACCTAACATAACAAAATTTATTCATTGTCACTTTCTGACAATACACGCATACGTATTCTTTCTCTAGAATTATATTCTCCACTATTTTGGGAAATTATTTCTTTATTATTATCTCTATTTCCCATTGTTGATAACTCAGTTGCTTTCAGAACGAAATCAGTTATCAAAGTTTGTGTTTAATTTAAACCATTATAAAGTTTCTTGTAATATGACATTAATAATTTCAGTTCACGTTAAAATTTCGCAGCTCGTTCATTATCAGGATCATGTTGTTCAAAATGGTTACCTAAAATCCCTGCAAGATCAATACCATTTTTAATAAGCGTTGCATTTAAAACAGGAAGATCCTCTTCACCATTTTCGCTGTGTTCTTTGTCCTGATGAGTCTCAAGGGCGAGGTCTAAAATTTCACCTTCACTCAAGCTTTTATCAGCTAAAAATTCATCTATATCAGCAGACGATAGATTATTGAAACCATCTCCACCAATTGTCTGTGCCAATGTTATTATATCAGTTAATTGTTCGTTGTTTTGGATGACAGGATCTTTGCTTTCGACACACTCTGGCCAAATAGTTTTCCAACATGAGTCCAAGGTAGATGGCTTTAATTCGGTTAATGCCAGCCCAACTTGGTTAATGCTGTCAATAATAGAAAATTGTTTCCATACATCAGTGACTGTTAATTCCTTCACTATGATCTAGTTTGTCTAGCACGTATTGGAATGAACGTTTTATGTAGTACGTTTTAAATGTAGCAATTATTCCGTCTTGGTCTAACGGTTGTATTAAGGATGTAGTGTTAGGTGGCAGAAAACAAAGTTGAACATTTGGGTGCTCCAAGGCAGCATGGCCAGGTGCATTGTCTAGAATTAAGAGAACTTTAAATTCTTCACATTTTGCATTCATATAGCGTGTAATTTCTGGGATGAAATACTTCTGAAACCATTCTATAAAGAGGGCACTGGTCAGCCAGGCCTTTTAGTGTGCCATCCAGTGAATTGGCAATTTATTGTAATCAACACCTTTCATCGAACGTGGTTTTAAAACACGATTTACTTGCAGTGGTTTTAACATACGTTCTCCTGAAGCATTGGAACAAAACAACAATGTAACATGGTCCTTTGCTACTGTAAAACCACCGGCAGTTTTCTGTGAGTTTGCAATATAAGTTCTGGTATGCATACTTTTACCAAAAAAATCAGTTTCGTCTTCATTCCAAACTTGATCTGGGGTATATTCAATAATTTTTCTAAGCATTTGAGGAAACTCTTCAGCATACAATGGATATGTAGATGCAGTTTCTACCTCAATTTTTATGTTGTGGAGAGCATGTTTTTTAAGAATCTCTGTCATCCAACCAGTACTTCATGAAAATTCAAATTGTTTTGACTGAGACGAAGTGCTTGGCTAGTCTTCTTTAATATGGTTATAGATTCTTAATGCTGTTTGCTTAATAGTTGTTCCGTCTACTGGTTTTCTCTTTTGTGATTTGTCTTGAATCCACATAACCAAAGCTTTTTCCATTATAAAGCGATTTCATAGAATATTTAAAATCGTGTTAAATCAAAACAATTCGTGTAAAAAGAAAAAAATTCTACCTTTTCAACTTGTGTTAAATCAAACTTCGTGTAAAAATAATTCGTGTAAAAAGAGAATTAGGTGAATAAACAAAATTGGAAAAATTGAAATTTACAAATTCCGTGTGTTTTTACAAATTCCGTGTTTTTTTATTTTGAAAGTGCTTAAGTATGTAAACTCAAACGTCAAACGTGATTTTTAGGGAGAAAACTTTTCAAAAACAGCAATAGTGGCCGAACGGTGGTTAAAAACAAAAGTCAACACACTTTGACATAAGAGAAAAAGTGACTCCAGAAAAGGATATAATTAGCTGGGCTAGTGCTTCTACCATTTGTTTGTGCCATGATACAATTCAATACTTTTTGCCGTCGCTCTCTTTATGACAAAACAAAACTGATTATTTCAGTGAGCTAAATATTACAAATGCAGCAGATGTAAGAAAAAAGAAAGTGCAATTGGAAAAGAGCCTTCATCACAAAAACTATTCTTTATTTTATTGTCCAATATTAGATTTACTAAAGTGTTCATAGAAATCGAACAGGTACCGTGTAACAAAAAGGTGTTAACACATCGCACGTGAGTTAATTTTTTTATTTGTTCTGGACCAAACTTCACACTCCCAAATTCACTCCTTACTCAATAAACCCTATTACGATACTTAATACTTTTACACACTTGAAATTAAACTGATTAAAAGCTGCTCCAACCGGTAATTTATATGCAGTTTAACTCTCAATAGGCGCTCCTAGAACCATCTTATACAGGGTGCAGCGCGAAAATTTGCGTTTTTGCACTGCAGGCTGTGGCGTCACTGTTGGTCCAAGAGAGTGGCGAGTGTGCGTGGCTTATAGTGGGTGACGGGAAATTTGTACTCGTCTGCCATCATGCATTGGACACGTGAGGAGAGGTAATTTTGTGTTCAAGCGTATTATTCAAATGCGCACTCGATCATTGCAGTGCAGCGTGCCTTTCGTTTACGATTCGGTGTTCCCCCACGCGGAAGTGTGCCTGGACGGCAATCAATTGTAAATTGGGTATATTCATTGAGAACAGCAGGGAATGTGTCATATAGGCAGCAGGGAATAGGACAACAGGCTGAATACCAGTCGATAAGTTAGAGTTCATGAAAACTTCAGAAAACGTATGTAGCAGTGTGTTGATAGCGAAGGTCGACATTTGCACAGATACACTATATAAAACCATGTCATTTTCAAATTCCCTTAGTGTTAAATATAATTAAAATACAAAATAAATATTTCTTAGGTTCATAGTTTTTTTATTTCATTCCCAAGTAAGCAATTTATAGCGCTCTACCCAGTAGTTACGCCATCTATTCTCAATTTAGTTTAACTCTCGCTCCTAGAACCATCTTATAGTAGCATCATCTATTCTCGATTGTTACATAGAATTCTGCAGCGAGTTAATCGTAGGATCGCATTGTAGTGCCACCTAGATGCATTCACAGCGTTTGTAGTGAATTCATTAGACGTTCGTGGTAAGATCGTGTACCGTATCACTCAACTTACGCTCTCATCGTCATGCAGCCAAAATCTGTGCACTAACGTAGACGTCCATATTTTTCTAGTCTCAAATGCCAACAAATAAAACGAGTGAAGCGTTACGACTCTCTGCTCTCTCTTTTACTCACTTCATTGAATATTTCAATATACGAGCACATTTTTATTAAGTTGTTTTATATGACATAAACTTTGTAAAAAGTATGAAATAATCAAGATATGATGCGAGAGAAAAATGCGTTTGAGTGAATTGTTTTTTGCGCACACCTTCTGGTCGTCAACTTCTTGATCGTATTTGATTCAGCTCACTAAATTTCCAAACGGTTACAACAATCAAGCTGCAATACGTACCACAAACTCTTTGTTGACATTCTAATGGTACTTTCACCTAACGAAATATTAGGTCTGTCTGTTTACTGCAATATTGTACAATATTGTACAAAATGTTACAAAATGTTGTCTGTTTACTGCAAAACTTTTGCAACGAGAGAGCCAAAGAGAGAATTTTTTGACAGTTGGATGATAGAGAACTTGCAAAGTGTTACTGGAGGAATTTCTTCTATCAAGATTTTGCAAGTTCGATCAGCTGTTTTTTATTTACATTTTGATTGCAATATTTTTGTGTGAAAAAAAAGAATAAAGTTGAAATTTAACAATGGCAGAGGTAAGTGTTTAAAATTGTATTATTTTTTAACGTCTATTGTAAATTAGAATATGAAAACAATTGTTTTTATGCTAGAAGCGTCCATACATACAGAGCGACCGTAATGCAAGTGGCTTGGTCATTTCAATTGTTTACACTTGTTGCAAAAATTTACTGGATAAATCTTGCTGGAAAAGTAAACAGACAAAGCTATTAGTAAAGCCGAACACGATGTTCTAAAGTAGACTGTCGAAATTTCTCTTCATTCGAATGCCACCAAACAAAACGAGTGAAGCCTTAATCGTTCTCAGCCCTTTCTTACACTCTTCATTGAATATTTCTATACGAGAACTGCTTTTTGATAGTCTTATTGTATATAACTATAGAAATTCCAACCATGTTGAAGTAAAATTACATAAACTATGCAAAAAGTACTAACTAATTTCTTTGGTTCCATTTTACGAGTGTGACCTAATTGCGAACACCTTCTGGTCATCTACTTCTTGATCAATTTATTTCCGTTCAGGTTTTTATTATTCGATCTTTAAGTTTTCATGTTCTTTAATAATTGTTCGGTTCAAGATCAATCACTATTAAAAATTACTTTTTCTATGATAAAGTAAATTTTAGTAGAAAATATTAAAAAGAAATATGTTAAATTGATTATTAAAGTGGATGGTTGGGAATAGACCTATTCCAATGCCCACCAAGGCGTATCATTAGCTCCCTTCTCCACAAGTATTTAGGTATATCATCACACATTATAGGGATTAACAAAAGTCAACTTAGTGAGAATTGTCCCAACAACCCAAACATCCACCATAATAATCAATTTCACATATTTCTTTTTAATATTCTCTGTTTAAATTTACTTTTTCATAGAAAAAGTACTTTTTAAAGGTGATTGATTTTGAACCGAAAAATTATTAAAGAACAAGTTATACAATTTAATTATATTTATAATTAAATTAATTTTTAAAAATTAGGAACAAAAATATTTTTTAAATATGTCCCAAGATTCTTTAATTGTTTTTATTTTTCAAATCTAATATAAGAATGAAAAATCAAGGCAAAATTCCCTGGACAAACCTACAAACTGACCTACTCCCGTAACAAACCTAAAATTTCCCTAACGTGTTTAACAAAAACTTGTCTTAACCAAGAAATTGCGTGGTTGGTAGGGAGCACGTCCTATTTCAAGGATGTGTAGCAAAAAATCATATAAATGGTGGCGCAAATATTATGAAAATAACTGCTAATATTACATAAAGAAAGTTACAGTTCTAAGGACTCTCGTCAATATTTTAAGGAAAATTAAGCAAAATAGAATGTAAAAGAAAAGTTTTTTAACCAAAGAGAAAGTTAATTTAATTGGTCATTTTGCAGCTACTCTCAAGTCTAAGTAATGCTAAGAATATTGTTGGTATCCACTCCGCAGCATAAAGTAAGTTATTTAAATTTGTCACAATATTTGTGCCAGCGAAATTTGCTAAATATTTTACTTCTCCAGAAAAAAGTACATAAAAATACAAAAAAGTACATAAAAAGTACATAAGATATGCGATCATTGACAGACACTCCCCAGGTCGAAGTTGGGCTCAATAAAGGTGCTTCTCTGTTACAAAAAACCCGAAAATGTAAAAATACTACTGAACAGAGGTACATAAAGTTAAGTTTTGTGAACCGACTTAAACATACCCTCACCCTAAGTCATTCATTGCATCGTAGTTCTGTTATATTCACCCTTACGTTCAACTGACAAGTGTGTCCATATTCTATAGTAGATTGGCTTTCCGCCAAATATTATTTAATACCCAACTTAGTTAGGATCCAAAGTGGTTTTGGGCAATACAAAAAAAGTTGAAAATTTTGTATTACACAGTAGCATTTGCCAAAATATTGATGATTACCAAATTTTGTATGGAAGGTACGAAACTGGGCGTGGCACAGAAGTCAATTATAAAATATACAGTAGCTTTTAGCAAAATGTTGAATAGTATTGAATTTTATTAAGATCCGTTGTGGTGGTTGTATCGTGTCGAGGAACCGGTCATCCACCCAACTTTTTTTAGGAGGTACCCGAATGGGTGTGGCAAGCCCGGTCATTTTCCATTGGTGAGTGGCATTTGACTAAATTTTGTCAAGAACATAAAGATTAATTTGGTTTTGTGGGAATTCTTGTGTCGAACTACCAGACGGCCTAACAATTTTTATATGTTAAAACGGCTTGTTGGAATTACAGCGCGGCATCGGTTTACGGTATATATCGATTCCATGTACGGCAGACCTCGCTTAGTGAAGGTGACTCCATTGTGTATTTCGCCATGAATAAGTTCCTCAAAGTACCGTTCGGAACCGGTGTAAAACTGTAGGTCGCAATCGGTGAGTGTGAAATTGGAACGCCTTAATGGGGTGTTATGGAAACTATCCTTTTTCAATGGACTGCGGTAGACACAGACGACTAAACACCTTGAAATTAATCCATTTCTGTTGAATATTATCAGCGCAAAATAAATCCTTTAAAGCTAAATATATCTCGATTTTCTTGTACGAAAAATAGGCCCCAGATTTTGTGGTAAAGTCAACAAGACGGTCACTAACCTAAGGCGCAAAGGCACAACCTTGGAAACGAACCACCAATGTTAGTTGAAATGCTGGTTCCGACTACTGCAATTTTTTTCGAATTGCAGAAATTATCTGTTCCGTTAGGTAATTGAAAATATTCTTCTAAAAAGCGATTTGTCAGAAAACGTTTTTGTCTCACGTTAAAATTCTGAATTCCGCTAATTCGTTTGTGATAAACGAAAGATCAGTTAATGTAAAAGCTTGTCATTGTTGTTGACCAATTTTAATTTTTAAATATTTTTAGATGTAAGGAAGCTCTCCCCAATCCCCTCGTGGAATGTAATAGGAAACAATTTTTTTTTTAGTTCTAAGGTATATTTAGTTCAGGTAGCTCAGTTAGAATTAATAAGCCAAGTTATATATTTTCTGTGCCCCACGATTCCATGGATTCATTCCAACTTTTTTCAGCAGTGATTTATCGTAAATTTTTTCGTAAAGGAGTTCTATTTTTATCAGCTTAGAATTGTCATACATCGTTCGTTGTAAAGATTTTTCGGTCCTCGAAAATGATTTTTATTAATATGGGCCACAGGAAAAGATGTGTTTGAGTCAAAAAATATTCGATTGTCCGCAATGATGTTCCTCAAACGAAGTTCATTTATCACAGATTTCATTTGGACGTGACGAAATTTTTCATGGCAAGTTGTAGTACAATATACAAGTTATCATAATATGCTGCAGTTCCCACGCCAAACTCAGCTTTTATTACGTCGTCATAAGCGGATGGTCATTATTGCAAGTGTTGGGAATATTACCCTATACACGAGGCGCATAGTCAGCGTGTTACTGCAATTGACCAGCACTACCACCGTCACACTGTTCAGGTGTTCACGAATATGATCCTCTACACGAGGCGCTGAGACCGCATATTACTGCAACCACACCGTCATCACCAACACAGCGTCGACAATCATACTACCTTGGCCAGCGCAACGTCGGCAGAGAGCAACAGGCGACAACATAATTATATTATTAGTTTTAAGTTAGTTCATCTTTATCAAGAGACTCAACAGCACGAAGTTGCTAAATAAAGTTATTCGTAAAAGTAACATAAAAGTTTTTAATTGGCGCCCAACGTGGGGCACGAAAGTGCTAAAGTGAAAAAAGTAAAAACTTGAATGCTCAAGTTTAATCAAGCAAACAAACTGAAACAAATAAATCAAATCAACCCCCAAAGTGAAATAATAATATTATAACATCGAAACTCAAATTTAAAAGTGAGCTCTTAATCCAAATAAACTAACCAAGTAAATTGGAAGAAAAACTGTGAACTAACGTCACCAAAAACAACTTTACCAAAAAAAGTGCCAGCTTTGGAAAAATTAAAACCTTGCAACTAAAAACTTCGAACCAATAAACAAACAAATAAACAAAACTTTAAGCAACATTAAGTTATTATAACTTTAAAACACTAATTTAAAAGAACCCTCTTAGGGTAAATAAACTCAACAAAAAAAAGCTGTGAAATTAAAGTCACCAAAAGCAACGAGGGCTTTGGGCACCGTGAAGGTCTATTGCATAGAGGCCACGAAGTACGACCACTGATCTGACAAAGTTAACAACTGAGGAACGATTCTAAAGAAGCAGTTGCGGAACCGGCGAACCATTGAATAAGCAGTTTCTATACTAAAATAAGAATTGAAATGTAAGTAAAGTGTTCATTCTTTAATCTTTTGTGAAACAAAGTGGATTCTTTTAAATAATAATAAAACGAGTGTTGATGACAGAGTTAAGTGTTATTTTTAATAATCTAAGTATATCAGACCAAGATACAATGAACGCCGAACAGGTCAAGCAATGCATCGATGCCGCGGTAAGTGCGGCCCTTCAGGGTCAACAAACAATTATTGACGTTCAAAATACACTTCTAAGAGAACAAATAAGAAACTTGACGACTAGGTTAGGTGCTTTAGAAGCTCCGTCCCGTCATATTGAGACGTACCAGGAAATACAGATTACAAATAGCGCAGGCAACGAAAGTTTAGACGCTGCCAAGTCTTTGCCGGAGTTTGACGGAAATCGGGAAAGATATGTTTCATGGCGAGCTGCAGCCAAAGCTGCCCACAAAATTTACGAAGGATGTGCTGGCACTGCTAGATATTACCAAGCGGTGCTGATAATCCGGAATAAAGTGGTGGGACCGGCTAATTCTGTGCTATCATCATTCAACACCGTGTTAAATTTTATGGCTATAATATCTCGATTAGACTTTACATATTCGGACAAAAGGCCAATATATCTTATTGAACAGGAACTCTCAACATTAAGTAGGGCGACCTTTCGATCTCGGAATTTTACGACGAAGTTGAAAAAAGAGTCGCTATGTTAGTTAACAAGACAACCATGACACATGGTGATAATCATGACCTAACGGTGAACCTGAATTCAAAATATAGACAGGATGGGCTTAGGGTATTTATTTCTGGATTGAAAAAACCCCTTTGCGATGTTTTGTTTTCTTCTCGACCAAACGATATGGCAACTGCATTAGCCCTTGCCCAAGAAGTTGATGCAAATCACCAAAGGTATTTATTTGCGACAAGTTTCGCTAAAAGAGGTGAATCTAGGGGTGAGAACAACCCTCATTACAGAATTACCAATAACGTACAGAATGCGAACACAGGACGGAGGGTTTCGGAACCCATGGACATTGACCCTTCTTCGTCAAAATTTAAATTTAATAACAGTCCGAATTACCGACACGGGCAGAATATTCCCAGATTTGAAAAATCCGATAACCAGGGTCGGCTTGGCGGAAACAACATGAACCAATTAAGAGCGGAAAAACGGTCTGCAGAGTCAGGAAGAACTGAAGCGAACCAAAAATTGCAGAGATTAAACCATATAAAACAGGACGTTCAAGACGAGAATGGAGATTCAGAGGATTTCGGAGAATTGCAAGAGCAGGTCTACGATGACCTTGCAAATGAGGTCGATGAGGACATAAATGAGCTTAATTTTTTAGAAGTAGGTCCCTGCTGCCTTGGATATCAAGACTAATAGCAGGGAGACCCATAAAACTCTTAATTGACACGGGAGCCTCAAAAAACTACATTAGGCCGCTAAAAGAACTACGAGGAGTAGGATTAGTTTCGCGACCATTCTCAGTAAAATCTATCCATGGTGACAATAAAATAGAGAGAAGGTGTAAATTTAAGCTTTTTGGTGTAATTTCCGATTTCTTTATACTCCCAGGCTTGGAAACATTTGACTGTATAATAGGATTGGATTTGCTTAACAGTCTTAATGCAATCATTGACCTTGGAAGAGCTAAGATAGTTCACGACAATGGTGAAGAAGATATCCTGTACAATGTTTGTAGAGATGTTAACCATTTAACTTTGAATACTGATGACGTTCCCGCTAACGTTAGGATAAACTTTAACTGCATGATAGACACGAATGAGGGAGCTTTCGCTGATCCTGATAAGGCTCTTCCCTATAATACAAACGTAGTGGCCACAATTCGAACCGAGGACGAGGAACCTGTGTACTCACGACTGTACCCGTACCCATTGGGTGTTGCCGAATTTGTCAATAAGGAGATTCAGAGCTTGCTTGCAAACGGTATTATAAGACCATCCAGATCTCCATACAACAACCCCGTCTGGGTGGTTGACAAAAAAGGGTTGGACGAATCTGGATGCCAAAAAAAGCGTTTAGTAATCGATTTCCGAAAGTTGAACGAGAAGACGATCAGCGACAAGTACCCTATTCCGGACGTAGCTGAAATATCGTCCAATTTAGGTGGTAGTCAATATTTCACTACTCTCGACCTTAAATCTGGATTTCACCAGATAGAGTTAGCCGAACGCGATAGGGAAAAAACCGCATTCTCGATAAAGAACGGCAAGTACGAGTTCTGTCGCCTACCTTTCGGGCTGAAAAATGCCCCTAGTATTTTCCAACGAGCCATAGACGACGTTTTACGGGAACACTTAGGGAAATGCTGTTTTGTTTACATAGACGACGTTATTATTTTCTCGAAGTCTGAGGAACAGCATGTAACGGATATTGAGTCAGTGCTCAAAAGTTTGCTTGAAGCCAATATGAAGGTCTCAGTGGAAAAATCTAAATTTTTCACTCAAGAAACACAGTACCTTGGATTTGTGGTTTCTTGAAATGGAATTAAAACATGTGCAGACAAAGTAAGCACAATGAAGAACTTCCCACAACCTACTACACTACGCGGAGTGAGATCATTTCTTGGCTTAGCAGGATATTACAGATGTTTTATAAAAGATTTTGCTAAAATAGCAAAGCCTCTTTCGAATATTCTTAGGGGAGAAAATGGCCGTGTATCTGCATCGCAATCGAAGAAAATCGAGATTGTATTGGATGATGAACAGATCCGGGCATTTAACGCTTTAAAGAACATCTTGGTCTCAGAGGACGTAATGTTAACCTACCCGGATTTTAGGAAACCATTCGACTTAACTACTGATGCGTCGTCACATGCCATCGGCGCTGTCTTATCGCAAGATGGGAAGCCCATTACCATGATATCACGGACACTTACTAGCACTGAGGAGCACTATCCGACAAATGAGCGCGAGCTTCTTGCAATTGTCTGGGCTTTAAAGTCCCTTCGGAATTACCTTTACGGTGTGAAGAGTCTTAATATCTTTACGGATCATCAACCACTAACATTCGCGGTTTCGGACAGAAATCCGAACGCGAAAATTAGAAATTGGAAAGCTTTCATTGATGAATGTAACGCTAAGGTTTTTTATAAACCTGGAAAGGAGAATGTTGTCGCGGACCCTTTGTCTAGACAACATATTAACAACCTTAGTGACGATTCTAGCACTATAACTGAAAACACTGTTCATAGTGAGGAATCATTATCAAACGTAATAGAGTCGGTAGACAAGCCAGTTAACTGTTTTCGGAACCAGATAATAATTGAGCAGGGAGAAATTCCGGAAAAGAAATGTTTTATACTATTTGGGACGAAAATTCGACATCTTATAACATTTAAGGACGATAATGATCTTATGACATTGTTGCAACAGGCAGTAAATACTGATGTAGTTAATGCGATACATTGTGACTTGCCAACATTGGCTCGTTTTCAACACCGTCTGGTTCAACTTTTCCCCGGGGTTAAACTTCGATTTACGAAAAGACTGGTAACAGATATTACTGATCTGAATGACCAGAAGGAAATTATTGCCGCAGAACATAGCCGAGCTCATCGGGCCCCTCAGAAAATGTTAAACATATTCTTGAGGATTATTTTTTTCCGAAAATGGAAAAAAAGCTAAGGAAATAGCAGCGAACTGCCAAATTTGTTCAAGGTCAAAGTATGACCGACATCCCAGGAAACATCTGATAGCACAAACACCAATCCCAACATTTTGTGGAGAAATTCTTCACATTGGCATTTTCTCCACGGACTCAAAACTGTTTCTTACTTGTGTCGACAAGTTTTCAAAATTTGCAGTGGTTCAGTCATTAAGGTCTAGAACGATAGTTGACGTAAAACCACTGCTCCTTCAAATGTTAAATTTATTTTCGGGAACAACAACTATCTATTGCGATAATGAGAAATCGTTTAATTCGCACAGTATTAAGTCTACACTGAAGAATATTTTTAATATTGATATTGTAAATGCCCCACCACTGCATAGTACCTCAAATGGCCAGGTGGAAAGATTCCACAGCACTCTGACAGAAATCTCTCGTTGTATGAAACTTGATAGGTCTTTGGATGATACAGAGGAATTGATTCTTCTAGCTACTATTGAATATAACAAGTTTGTTCATACAGTGACTGGAAGAAAACCCATCGACGTGTTTCGGTCAGTAAACGATAACGGGGAAATTGTTTCTCGACTTCAGGGGGCACAGCAGAGGGAACTGGAACTACACAATTCGAACCGTCAGAATCGGACATACAATGTAGGAGATAAAGTTTTAGTTAAGACCAATAGGCGTCTGGGCAATAAGCTGACACCACTTTACATCGAACAAAATGTTGAACAGGATTTGGGAACAACAGTACTTATAAAGGGGAGAAGGGTCCATAAGGACAATCTGAGGTCCTAGTTTATGATTTTACCGTTGTGACCTCTCCAACTTCTCTTTTCGTTTTAGGTTACTTTTATTATTTATGGGCCTACTGGCGATCTCAACCGCCAGAGTGTTGAACTATTCCGACGCAGACTACATTCCGGTATATGATGGGAACTTAATCATTTGGGAGAAATACGGCTACTTGAAACACGTGACAAACTTAACACTTTGTTCTGTCCTTAGAGACGAAGCGGCAAATGCATCTTACCTTTTACCTGAAACACATATGAGGAAAATACTCATCGCGGACCTTGATCAGATTGACAGACTTCTACAGTTGGTAAACGTTCACCACAGACAGAAGCGCGCATTCGACACGCTAAGAACAATACTGAAGTATATCACGGGAACTCCAGATCACGAAGACTTTCAAAGATTGGAAAATACAGAACAGCTACTTATAAATGAACAGGACAGACAAATTAATATAAATACAGAAGTTCAATTGCAGATAAGAGATTTAACGAAAACGGTGAATAAAATCTTAGCAATTGAGAAAATGGCTAAAATCGATACCGGACACCTCTTTGATGTATTGCTAGCAAGGAATAGGGCGATAATTGCTGACCTTGATAATATAATGCTCTCTATCACACTCGCAAAGATTGGCTTGCTAAATCCAGTTATCCTGGATAGTAAAGAAATTGATTTGTTTCCGACGAATGAACACTTTACCATATCCGATATTGTAAGAATTGCTAATACTAAGATAATACAGGCAAACAATGTAATATATTTTCTCATAAATTATCCTATACCTAAGTCAGTATGTAAGAAACTTATAATTTTTCCTGTTGCTCACGATGACAAAATATTACATCTTCAAGAGTCCACTATAGCTGAGTGCCGAAATCATACAATTGCAGTTAGAAATTGCACTGAAACAGTACCCTCATTTTGCAGGGCTTCATTTTCTACATCGTGTGCCCTACAACTTATTTCCGGCAAAAACGCGAGTTGTAGCACGACCTTTAACAACCTTCCAGCCGTTACCGAAATCGATGATGGCTTTATTGTGATCAATGACCAAACCGTCGTAATAGAAGGAAAAGATGAGCCTCCACTAACTGTTAGCGGCACATACTTAGTGCTTTTTGACGATCAGGTGAAAATCAACGAAACAACTTTCAGCAACAGGAATGCGACGGTAGCTTTAAGTCCAGGAATACAACGGGCCGGAAAGGTCAATTTGAAAGAACATCTGGAAATTCTAAGTATCCCCTATCTCCACCACACCAACATAAAAAACTTGCACCACATTAGTCACCTGCAACAAAAGGTTGAACAGAACAACACTATTATTCTATCCACCTTGCTTTCATTATGCGGGATATTTGTTCTCCTTTACATTATCAACTACATTTTGAAAAAACCCACGTCGGCTTCTATGTCAAGGTCTATTCAGATGGCAATAAATCAAGTCACTAATGGGTCCGAGGTCGTCCCCAACTTAGGACGGGAGGAGTTATCATAATATGCTGCAGTGTTGGGAATATTACCCTATACACGAGGCGCATAGTCAGCGTGTTACTGCAATTGACCAGCACTACCACCGTCACACTGTTCAGGTGTTCACGAATATGATCCTCTACACGAGGCGCTGAGTCCGCATATTACTGCAACCACACCGTCATCACCAACACAGCGTCGACAATCATACTACCTTGGCCAGCGCAACGTCGGCAGAGAGCAACAGGCGACAACATAATTATATTATTAGTTTTAAGTTAGTTCATCTTTATCAAGAGACTCAACAGCACGAAGTTGCTAAATAAAGTTATTCGTAAAAGTAACATAAAAGTTTTTAATTTACACTACCAAAAATTACCCCTCTGCAATCCAGGGGTTGACCGTGATTTTTCTGTTCTGTATTCTGCTATAAATCTTGACAATTTATATTGTTATAAGCAATAAGTAATCAATATCATTGTCAATCTTAAGGACATTAAATAAGTGGATGTGTACGTGCTAAAAAGGATTACTTGCTCTCTGTCAAGGGATTTGAATGTGAGTCCTCCTTTTCAGGGGATGATATATGTGTTTGGTTGTATTAGTCTTTCCAGAAATTTTGATAACAAACTTTAGCCTTCCTAAATAAAGTTCTTATTAAATGTCGTTCAAAATGTCAACGAGTTATGTTGGTAACGCATGTCTATTAGTATTTATTGAATTACCACGATTTGGGAATTTTATAAATGGTTTATCAGTAAGATTGCATTTTTTAAATTTAGTGTAGTTTTTTTTTTTGCAAGTGGCAACTTTGGAATTTGGCAGCTGTTAATATGTTTATTCCGATTATTAAAATGCATCGTTTTAGGAAAACACAACGCGATATAATTGTGAAAACTTATTAAAAAAAATGTGGAAAGTTATGCTGAGACCGGTCGTAAACCATTCGTAGAGTGGTGAAACAATTTGAAGAAACTCGGTCGGTTATGGACAGTAAGACTGGTCGTCTAAAAACATTGCTGCTATAAACGACAGTGTTGCCTAAAACACGAAAACATGAATTCGGCATCGTTCTCAACATGTTTCACGTTTTCTCTTCAAATTTCACGATGCACTACGCTGCGAATTGTGGGAAAAGAGATCCACCCTCATGCGTACAAAACTCAGTTTACTCATGAGCGTAACCCAGCAGACCATGGAAAGCGCCTACGATTCGTGCAATGGGTAATGGACCAAAATGAAGCCAATGTAAATTTTTCAAAAATAATCATATTCTCCGATGAAGCGCATTTCCATCTGAATGGCTTCGTAGATACACAAAATTGACGAAGTTGGGGCTCGGAAAATCCTCATGCAATCCAGGATCATCCAATGCACTCACAACGAGTAACTGTCTGTTGCGGAGTGTAGGCAGGTGGCGTAATTGGGCCATACGTTTTTGAAGATGAGACCGAAATTGCAGTGACCGTGAACGATATTCGTTACTGGAACGCGATAACGTAGTTTTGTGGCCTCAACTGGAAGTGATCGATTTGAACGATAAGTGGTTTCAGTAATATGGCGCCACCTGCCACACCGCGAATGTATCAATCGATATATTGCAGCAACGATTTCCAGAACAAATTATCTCAAGAAATTCTAATGTCAACTGTCCACCAAGATCATGCGATTTATCGTCGTGCAATCTCTTTCTTTGGGGTTTGATGCAATCACAAGTTTATACGAATAAATCAGAAACAATTCCTAAGCTCAACTCCGAGATCCAACGCGTCATGGGTGAGATACAGCCACATCTCTGTGAAAAAGATATGAAAAATTTCATGACAAGACTAATGATTTGTCATCAGAGCCGTGTGGGCCTTTTACCAGAAGTTTTATTCCGTACTTAATCGGAACATGTCTCCCTTACAATCGAATGAAAGAATCACCTCAAAAAATACATGTTTGTATTTTAAAATGAAAAAGAGCATCTTTACTGAGACACTCTTATAGAATCATTTTCCGATTTTTACCAGATTTTTGTTATTTCCCTTAACATTGGTTAATGTCGTTTTCGTTTTGTTTATTTGTCCAAGTCCAATGAAGCGTTTGTTATAGTCAATAAAAAAAAATCGGGAATTTCCTTAAACTATTTACATATTTAACACATTAGTTAAAGCAGTTGTCAGAAGAAATTAAAAAGAGCATGGAATTTCACACAGAACTTCGAATAGATTGAAATTTAAGACTCATCAGTTACGTACAATTAAAATATATTAATTTGAATTTATTTACACAGCTAGACTGGGCGTGTTACCAATGCAGCTTTGTGTAAAAATTCGTCGTCTAATTCCCTACTTTCCTTTTCAACTACTTAAAGCTTTCAATGTAGGGTGTCAAAAATGTTACCACGGTTTGTTGCGTAGAGGATTCCAACCTCAATTAAAAGACGTGACGCTTGATGTGATATTATGTTCCACACTTTGTGGGGGGTGACGTCGTGAATGTTTGTAACAGAGGTTGAATTCTAGACAGAGACAGTTGTGACGGTGACATACTCTGTGATTGCATATGCGAAAGTTGCTAAAATTTAGGTAGGGGTAAGTCATTTTGCCCTTAACTAACTTACACAGATTGTATAATTTAGGGGTAATATGTATTCCAGTAGGAATTTTTTGTTACCCTAGCACTGTGGGAAGTCACACTGTCGGATTCCTTAATCAATATTTTATAGGTTATTGTCACTCAGGGAAATGAGGGTAAGACGGAAAATGAATGAAAATTAATTTCATCAAATTGTCTTGGTACATCGTAGCACTAGGTAACACTATCGTGTAAAACAAAATATTGACATATGCGTTAATAAATGTTTGTGGCTTCAACGTGTTTGCCACTACATGTAGCAAACATTGAAAATAATTTAGATATTTATAGCGCTATATAACAGTAGGAGCGCATTAAAATGGACTACCAAATTGAAGAAATTTGAGCAAATAACGGCTTGCATTAATCAAATTTGTTGATTGTGTTAATAAAATATTTTCCAGTTTATATACATGTGAAGTATTGAGATAAGTAGGCTTTCTGAAAATAAGTAAATTTGGTTAAAAAATAGCCTTTTCCTAAAAAGAGTAGCCCTTCTTTAAAAAGTACCTGTTCTTACAAAAAGACTTCTTTGTAAAAAAAGTCATACTCTTATGGCTTTTTCTTACAGAAAGTACTCCTTCTTAAAAATAGTACCTTTTCTTAAAGAACACATTATGCTTTAAACATCCTCTCTTAAAAAGAGCACCTATATTCCGGAAAATTTAAATTTAGATATTATTTAGATATTTTTCTTTAAAACTTTTTTATAATTAATTAATGTTGATATCCTTAGGATAATTTCTTGTACATATATCGAATTGTTTTTTAATTTAAAGTCATATATTTTTGTCACCCAACAAATTTTAATTTTTTTGTAATAAAAAAGAAAAAACCTTACCATTGACAAAGTTTCTGTTGTATTTTTCGAGCTCATCTGAAGGTTATCTACACAGAAAAAAATACTTCATTAGAAGTACATGACATCTTTTCATTTGGTTGACTAGTGAGATAATTTCAAAGGTAAAATGCAATGTTCGAACTAAAAAGTAGATTCTGAGGGCTTTAGCGAAAAATTTTCACAACTTCATTATTAATTGATGGATTTTCTTAAAAAGTAGCTTGTTTGATTTCTAAAACCTGCCACATTGCGTATAAAATACAAAAAAAAATGCACTCTGTGAATTAGTATTTTTTTAAAATGCTTTAAGGGGCTTTCACTTGTAAATTTTCGGTAAAATTTTGTAAAATTCCTGATTCAACAACCGATTACGACCGCTGTAGCTAGCCGATGAATGAAGACGCACATTATTTATGTTGTGGGGTCTACTACCATCCATTTAGTATATATTTTGACGAGATTTGTTAGTTGCTGAAACCATTTTTCATACAAAAACTAATTAACCAAAAAAAATTTCTTAAAATTTAAAAAAAAAAACCAAAAAAAAACAAAACCAAAAAAAAATTTTTATTGCGTTTTTCGAGCTCATGTCAAGGTTATCTACACAGAAAAAATTATGGCTTCCGGAGTACATTTTGACTGTTGACTAGTGTTATTTGTAATTAAAAAAATAAGGACTGACATTCTAAACACATCAAATGAAACTCCAATAGACATCAACTGAAATTTGAAAGTCATCATTTGAAATTCAATTGACATCAATTGCATTTTTAAAAGACATCAATTATCTGATATCAACGAATGGGATGAGTTGCTTATGGCATATATTATGATCTATAACAGAGGCTACGAACCTACCTTCGCTTTCAAGGGGTCTATTTCAAATAGATCTGAACTGAAGGTGCGAACTATCGGGGATATAGAAACAATGCTCGAACGAGTCACATCAGCTACATCGCTACAGGCCAAATGTCCGTAGGTTAAACCAAGGGGAAACATCCCTTACCTTGGATATATATAAATAAGATCTCAAGCAGTGCAAGCAAGAGTTCAGGAAAGATTCCAGGCTCGGGAAAATGGTTGCCGCGATACCTTGTACTATTGGGTATATGGGAAAAATTATGGTTCTTGGACGACGTCTAGAAAGCAGTCAATGTAGGTGCTTCGCGATACATAGTTTCCTTCAGTGGGATACTATATTGAAGTACTACCATTGGAACTGCAGGCAGTGGCTCAAAGACTGGTATCAGGCGGGCTTAAATTCCTCTGAAATAGACGGAAACTAAAGTTGTGTTGTCTCCAAAAATGGGAAACCATCTCATACGAGACCCAAATATTTCTAACCGGTTAGCCTTTCGTTGTTTCTCTTGAAACCCTTAAAAAGATTAATCGATGGGTATGGTAGACACCAATCACAGGCTACTTTCACTCGACAGAAAGGTTAAGTCTACCGAAACCGCTCTGCCTATTTGTTAAGCTTTGTAGTAACCAATATACAATGGTAGCTTTGTTAGACATAGAGTAACTTTAAAATGTATAGACTCAGTCACAATGACTGCGACACTCACGGTTCTGCGGGTAACACCAATATCAGGGTGCTCATGCTAGGTATCACATATATGTCACCATTCCCGTTTTTGAGATATGCCCACTACTCCACGACAAGATTCGCATTCTAGACACATATATCTACATTAATGTGCAATTTCCGAAAACAATTTATTATTAATCGCGTTGGTTATAGTTTAGGTTAAGTGTTACACCCGGCTGAAATAATTCTCTGAAAGATCTAAATAGATGGGATGACATACAGCAGTGCAGGCCCAGAGTAGATGTGCAACGGCTTCTTCCTATTTCGCAGTGTTTCACCTTCTATAGAAGTTAGTTGTCCTGAATCAGACAGTGTCCCATTAAAACTGGAACAAGCATAGATATCTAGGCCTGAAGCAATCATTCATACCCATCGATATTCATGGTAAAATTAGAGAAATTGGTCATTGTAAAGGATAGTTCTTCCTCTATCGCAGCTCATCATAAATTTGACGTAACGTCCACTGAAACGGTTGATGAATCTAACCTCCTGGTTGAAATATTTGCAGGGAACTCATCTTTACCAGATAGCAATCAACCACTCCCCATGGTCAATTACGTATCTTGTTCCATTCCCAAGATCTTTGAGAAGGTTGTTGTGAATCTCGTCTTAAATAAATCCCCGGTCCCGGATGGCATATCTGCATTGGTCTTGACGAGCGATGCTCTTCGACGCTAACTCATCTACTGTGGAACCTTTTCAGCCTTGCATACAGCGCGGAAGTTCTCCCGGCGCGTTGGAAGGTTGCTAATGTCCAGCCAATCCCTAAAAAAGGAGATGGAAGTAACTTAATGCCAGTTTATTCTAGCTTGTGAAATATCTTGAGGCCAATGACGTTCTTAATGACCCACAGAACGGCTTCCGTAGAATAGAATCTACTGGTGACCTGATGGCGTTTATTTCGGAACAGTGGAGTCGATCTATCCAACGGCTTGGTGTCAGTAAGGTAGTGGCTCTTGATATTTCCAAGGTCTTTGACAGAATATGGCACGGTGCACTCTTGTCAATGCTCGCTGCTTTTGGTGGTGGTGATAACGTCACTAGATTTATACCAAGTTTTCCCAGTGATCGCACTATACAAGCTGTTGTTGATGGGGCATTAATTAGAGTGGAGCAATAATTTGAGTGGAGATGTACCACAGGGCAATGTTCTTTCTCCGTCTCCGTCTCTCTTTCTTATTTTCATTGACAATCTCCTGGGTCAGATTGTGAATCCAATTTACTTTTTGACTGTAATCTCTGTCGTTCTTCTGCATTCGACCGTAAGCCAAGTATTCAAGAGATTGAAGTCAAATACCGCATGATGAATGAAACATTTGACAGAGATCTGGTGTCGATTGTTGAATGGGGTCGAATGAATAGAGTAGATTTTAATTCGTTTAAGACCCAGTATTGTTTGTTGTGGCGTAAGCGGATTGCTGATCCAGGTGCGTCGTAATTGTCTATGGACGGTGTGGATATTGATAAATCAGACGCTCTTGATGTTCATGTAATACAATGAAATATGAAAATACAATGTGATGTCAGTTGGCAAAAATATATATTTGTAGTGTCGAAAGATGCATTCAAGTGTCTTTGCTCTTTAAAGCGGTGCAAGAAACAATTCACCCCATCTGATCTTCTTAATATCTACACCACCTACATCACGCCAAATATTGAAGATAATTACCATATATGGGTAGGTGCCTCTAGGACATCTATGGAGCTTCTAGGCTGTGTCCACAGGAGATCGACGGTGTTGGCAAGGTATCCAACTTTGTTGCCTCCCTTTCAGCATCGTAGAAATGTGGGTTTGCGTGTCACTGTTCTATCGATACTTCCACGGTATGTGTTCGTCGGACATTCGTCAACTTATGACAGACGTGAGAGTATGTAGCCGAAGCACGAAGCTTTCGAGGGACTGTCATCCGGTTTTTTTTATCGAGTGGCCGCTTGATTCGGTTGAAAATTCGTTTTTCCGTATGTGAAATAATCTTCCGGCTAGTGCATTTGATTGATGATAATGCAGTTTAAAATACGTTTGATTCATAAGAAAGTATGTTCAATTACATTTGTTGCCTGTTTTGTCATCTAAATATCAAACTGTATGAGAACTATATCAATTCCAGTGACTTTCAAAGGCTTTCTGCTCAATAAAAGAAACTGTTGCATACTCTTGGTATATTACTCTATGATTGTACTTTCCCAGAAAATTTCAAATTAATATTTTCCTAACCATTTACAATAATTAAAATGAGTGACGTATTTGCTAGTTTTCTATTGCGTGTTTTCATGACACAATAATGTTTTGTAATTTCACAAGAATTTGTAGTTCGGTTAAAAAGCATTGAAATGTACAAAACAGTTTTTGAAAATCTTTCAAAAAATTCTCATGTTGTGTGGGACAATAAATATAAAAAATTTCCTATTATGTTCAATAAAACTACATACAAAAAACTGTTGTTTTTATAGGAATTGATGTTAGTCTTGTTTGCAAGACCATACAATAGACATACAATCATGTAAATATATTAGTATGTACACACTAACATACAACCACAATCATATTTACATTTACCTACTCACACATACATATGTATATGCCCCATACAACTAACAATTCAAATGTATTCACAAATGCTTTTTATGAATTTCCATTTTTATTCGTTTGCAGTTCATGCTATATATAGCATATATATTTGCAATGTGAATGCAGGGGCTGCCACAATACGAAAGTTCGAAACTATTTAAATTGAATTAAAAAATATGTAATTATAACATTTGAAGCCATCCCCTTAAATTATTGTATTCTAATAGGTATTTCTTTTATCTGGCACGAAATTTATGTGTCATGGTCAGCAACTGCACAACTGTAAATTGTATGATTTGTTATTTTTTAACAGAAGTGGATATTTTTCTTCATATTCATGCTTAATCTATGTGAATGGATACAAATGAGCCGTGAGACATACGGCTCGTTACTGTTTTTTTTTGTATATGATGATAATGTATGTAATGTACGAAATAGTGTATTTTAAATGTAAAAAAACAAGGGATTCTACACCATCTTCGAGGACGTGTATTAAATCACATTTCGTTATAGTTTGTACAGAAGGATGGAGTTATACGAAATTAGAAGATTTTTGTATGGAAAAAGCAGACTGGGAGCCATTGATTCCTAGCTAACAGTCGGGCGGGGGGGTTCGGATCTGCCTTATACCTACAATTCGTACAAACTGAACACAAACAAAATTTATTATAGACTCCCTAATCCACTGCAAAATAATCGTCAAATGGAGGGCCGCGTCTGACCATAAACAAAATTATCAAAACTATGTGCCCTATATGGCCAGCGATATGAAAATGAGAAGACAAAAAAAAACATAAAAATCGGTCGTCGTTTACTGTTATGGGATTCGTAGGCTTTTCCGAATCCGTAGCATATTGTCCGTTGTTCCCAACCGTCGTCTTAGTTGCCATATAGTTATTTCTAAAACCCCCATACTGACACTTACTCTGTCCTTAAACCTCCACCATTAGCAAACATATACTTATAGGTTCATTCTTAAATATTTAAAAGTTTATTCAATAATTCTGTTGAAATGATTACAGAGGCGCAGTAAGTAAAACGCGTTTGACTTTCACGAGCTTAGTAAACAAGAGAGAGTATTTATTAAAAAGGAAGTTACAGACATGTCAATTACAACTGTACATGGTTGTATCTGATATGTGTCAAAATAAGTATACAGTATTGCCAATATCGATGATAATTGTTCGTACTATTTTAACAAATTCAAAGCAAGTAAGTATTCTTTCAAGGTATTATATTTCAGGTTATATACATGAGTGATGCTACAACACTTTGCAGACTGTCAAACTTAAATTTCTACAATTTAGGGGAAAATTCTTTAAACATAGACTTCAAGCTATTGATACTGCATACACTGAGAGAAGCAAATCAAAAATAAAGTATGGCCGATTGAGGCACCAATAGGAAGCTCGTATTTGGGAAGATAAAATATAGGAAATTCTCAACCCTCAGCATCAATGATAACAAATAGCAAACAAAAATAAAATAATAAAAATATCAAATAATAATAGTCTACTCGTATTATACTTTTGCCTAGATTACTCTGTACTAAGTGCGATCAGATTTCTCACTGCGAGGATTTAAGTAAGTATGTATATCGGGACTTAGGTCGGTATATATCTTAGTACAGATTCAGTGTTTTAAAAAAAATATCACGCATCCGTATGCATTGAAGACAAACCGAAATGTTAATTAATGCAGGTTACTTAATCAAGAAATAATTTTCGAGATTATTAATATATAATTTGCGTTAAAGTTTGATGCAAAATTTGTGATACGTAAAAAGTTGGATATTTAATGGGAAAGGTTACACTCACCGTTTGTAGTTACAGCGTTGAAGAGTTAAATATTGCAGATTTAATGTAAAGATGATCGTCGAGGCCTCGATGAACTTTTTACGCCTGCTGTGGAATTTCGAAAAATGGATATCATAAATTTTGCATATAACACAAACCGAAAAAAATTAACTTAGCTCTACGATACTTATTTATAGTTAAATATTAGTCGCTTTTCCGCATATACTCGTATTAGCCTCGGTGACGCTTCATATATTGCAGATTAAATCATTGTCTTTAGCTGGATACATTCAAAGTAATAGTTGTCCAAGCTTCATCTGTGATACGGTTGTGTGGCTATGCAGAACGAGATGATTGCGATGCAACTTGGACGCCAACAATACGAAAACTCGTGGCCTGTGAGTATGTTTGCCCTGGGAGATAACCTCGTCTTCGAATATTCCGAGAAATTGCACCGTCTCTTTAATAAGGGTTTTGACACTTTTTGTTGGTTCAATTTCGCGATACGGGTAAACTTAAAGGGTCCTCACCTCCGAGGCAATCCGTGGCCCGCAGAAATGAGAACAATTGAAGTCACGATATGGAACTGCTCCTGTGCGGTATTATGTCGTTCGATCTTATACTCTTTAGTGGATTGCGTGGAGTTTATTTCCAGAAGGATTCTCCAAAATTAGCTTCAACGCTACCAAAGATTTCTTGAGATGTTGGATGTTCGCAGAGGACTTCGACTAACTTTATCCTTGATTTCAGTTTGCTAAATGTAATCAGTAAATGTAATTAATCATTTACTCAAAAAACACTTAAGGATTTTCTCGATTGTCCTAGATTTCCAAAAACCACAAATTTTCCGTTAACTTTCATTTAGCAACAAAATACCCCGACACACTGTTCTTAAGTTAAATCGAACGTTGCTTGCTCTTTGGAATCCAAAATCAAAAGGAAATAACTTTGGTATCGATAAAAGCATTTGGCATTGTATGGAACATCCGTTCACCACGACAAAATAACTGAGCACAAATGAAATGGTGACAAAAAAAGCTTTTGAACCTGTTCTAAAAATAGAAGAACTGGTTGTAAAGAACACTCATAGTCTTCACTTCTTCTCTTTTGCGTTATTCTTCTAGCTTAAATTCAAACGGATGAAATGTAAAAATAGATTTATCATAAAAATATAAACAACTAACACAATAAAAAAAACCTTTGTCCTTCCCAGGAATCGAACCTGGTCACTCATCCACTTTAGCCCTATACACATCGACTGATCTATCTCAAACAGGTCTTCAATCATAGCAAGATCGCTACTTGTCGACAAGTACTTACATGTACTTGCTTGATAGGAAGCTAAAAATAGAGGATAACAATTTACTGCAGCCTTGACCCTCTCTCACGATAAACCAAATCAGACTCTCACGATAATCCAAATCATATGCTATTTATAGAACTATGTAGCTATGTACAATCTTATACAAAGAGAGCATTCGCCGAATCTATCTAGGAAACTTACCATATTGCCACTTACAGTGGGCGCAAAAAAATGGTGTAATCGTATATTACACGTAGATAGGAGGAATAATTCTAATGGAAATGGTAATGATAATAAATGTATTTGGGGAAGGAAAGTCTAGCCAAAAAGAGTCGAAAAAACAGGAACAATAAATTAGTGACCCATTTGAACAAGATGGCCACTGGACAAGTAGAACTGCAACATTTAGAACTGCAACAATGAAATTTAAAATTTCACCATCTAATGTTATCTATCATCTTCGATGTCGACGAAGTTTGTGGTGGGTACTGCAACTTGGTTGATTGATGTTGACTTCGCCTACAATCGTGCAGACGCTGCACGTGGAAAAGCTACTCCATACTAACTTACCACGAGTGTTTGATACTATCGCCGGAACAGTCTGAGACAATCGAGATAGACGGTATACCACCACTCGAGAAGTGACAGTGATACCAAGAGATGGGTCACGAAGCTGGAGTTGAAGAGTAAATAAACCGACAAATTTTGTGTCAGTCTCATTTTAGGTGAGTAGGTGAACACATCACCGACAATAATGTTATTGAGAAAAGACTTCAAATGTAGTTTTGAAATGAATCTGTTTTTTTATTACATTGTAAAGAAGACATATAGGATCAACCAAATCCGCATCAGACAGTTGCTCGTTGTGGGTGCATTTGTTTCTTATAAATGCATGAGTATTTTGCGTGATGATTTACTCAGCCGCAAATACGACAATTCTCTGTATTCACGTATTCACAATTCTGTAGATGGAAATGCGCTTCATCGTAGAAGATGACTTATTTGAAAAATTGGTTTGATTTCACTTTGCTCCATTACCTGTTGATCGATTTACAGGCGCTTGCCATGAATGTGAATTTTGTACACATGAAGTTGGAGGTCTTTGCTCAAAATTCCTCGTAAAATTTGAAATTGTTTAAATTGTTTGAGAATTGTTGAATGTTTTCAAGATACCGACCGGTACGTTGACGCACTGGAGCCTTACTGCCCATAACCGACCCAGTTTCCTCAAACTTATTGAACACTCTTCGACTGGTTAACACATTAGGTGCACTTTCTCGACTTAAAATACTTCGAAGTTTGTGAGCGGTCTCAGCATACCATTCCAAAACTGTTGTAATAATTGTTCTCAATTATAAGGAACATTTTCCTAGTGTGTAAAATCATTGGTTTTTGTTGGAATAATAGGCAATTCAGTTAAGCACACTCACTGGCATGGCTGGCGTCGAACTCCGTAACAAGCTCAGCATAAGATGCCTAACTACAGTGCCTGAATTGATACCACAGGTGGATCATCAATCTCATAAATTCAAACTCAAATATGCAATTTACATATGCGAATTAGAATCGATCGAAAATCCCTAAGTACCAACACACACTGAAAAGTCAATAATATGAATACAATAACAAACAGCTTTTTTCCGTAACGGTCTGCATTTCCTCTTGCATTCTCGCATCGTTGACATACTTTCAAATGAGTTTTGAATCAATATCACAGGGTTGTAGTTTCTTGTGAGTATAGAGTTTTGCTGACACGTCTAGTGTCAGTTACGTAATCTATCAAAGTGAACACAGGCAAACAATACACAGCGTTATCAGCACATACGTGGTTGTTGTATAACAATAGTCTCTGACTGAAAATGGGTATGATGGTATTGATGTAGCGGCAGCGAACAAACAAGCAGATCGTCGTCGCCAAGAGTATTGAATAGAATAGCATAGAATAGAAATGGTGCATTTATGTTGAAATAGTCTATAAAGAGAATAAGACTCGTTTATGCTCTTTTACTTAGACTCTCTACATGAGAGCGGAAAAAGAGTGCATTAAGTTCTTTATACTATTCGTGGTATATATATAATGGTAGATGCAGTTCGACAACAAATACAACCAGCCAAAAACAATAGGCATTTTGGTTTTGCTCAGTGTCTGTATTGTGTCAACTCAGCTGATTGAAAAATAATGAAAATGTATACAAAATTGGAAAAAGTGTCATTTACAAAATGCGTGTGTTTATGTGATATTTTGAAAGTGTTTAGGTATGGAAATTAAAACGTCTGTACTTGATTTTTACGGAGAAATCATTACAAAAACAGCAATTGTAGGTGAACGGTGGTTGTATACACATAAAAGTAAACAAACTTTGACATAAACCAAAAACTAACTCTAGAAAATAGTTAAAATCAGCTGGGCGAGTGCTTCGACTATTTGTTTTTATTTTCCAATGTAACATTTACTAATGTGTTCGTAGAAATCGACATACCACTTCACCACTTCACTGCGATTTAGTCGATATAGAATTTTCGGATATGCTACGACTAAATTTGTATAAACAATAATTAGTAGAAGTGTTAGATCCGTCCCATTTCAACTGCGGAAAAGTATAAATCGTCGAGTATATTAAAATGTTTGACACTGTTAACACCGCACGACAATTTTAAAAAAACGTTGTTACACTTGACCCGAATGATATACGTCGGAAACTATAGGTAAAATGAAGTTAATTGACGTTTTCAGCTTTTCATTTTCTCATCCTGTTGCCCCATAAAAGGACTACAAATTTTCATGGGATAACATTTAAAAAAAAAAAAGTTAAATACTTATTAGCACCCTACAATACCGATATACGTGTCAACTTAAAGAAGAAAATTATACCTATTTTTATTATTATTTTTGTTATACCGACCCAGGATAAAAAAGACTTAAGAAATGTTAAATCCTTTGAAAATCTATAAGAATTTTGTCGGAAAAACGATATGTTAATAGCCTATATATAATGTAATTCTCCACAAAATTTCAACATTCTAGCTTTATTAGTTAATTTTCGATAAAAGTTTACATAAAACTCTTCCAGCAAAAAAAGTACTTTATTATATGGAACAGAGTATAATTTTTTTTTAAAAGGAGTTACACTCGAACCACATGATATAAGAGTGAAACTATAAGCTAATCGAACAAAAATGGCGTTTTCAGTTTTTCATTTCGTCATCCTGTTGCCCCTTAAAAGGAGTATAACGCTTCAAGGATAACATTATTCATAGACACTTAAAATGAATCGTACATAAGGAAAGTGTATACATTTGCTTTGTCGTTTGTATACACCAGCAGCGTTACGACACATTGACCAACAGTAATCTCCATTACGGCGAGATCTTGATGAAAGCTTTCATCGTATCGTATTCATCAAAAAAATCTCCTAAATTTTCAGGAAAAAAGTCCAAATGTCTGTCATGAAAATGTATTTTCAGGGACATATTAACTCCCAATTTTCCAAAACATTCGACAAGGTTCTGAAAATTTAATTTATCAAGGACATTTGTTAAGTCTTTTTATCCTGGGACGGTATAAATAAAATAGGAATAAAAATAGCCTTAATTTTCTTCTTTAAACTGACACGTATATCGGTATCATAGGGTGCGAAAAAGTATTTAACTTTTTTTTTTAAAAAATGTTATCCCTTGAAAATTTGTAGTCCTTTTATGGGGCAACAGGATGAGTAAATGACAAATTGTAAGCGCCAATTAACTCCATTTTACCTATAGCTTCAGACGTATATCATCCGGTTCAAGTGTAATATGGACTGTCGGACGGTGTAATCATTAATATTGAGTAAAAACTTAAATGCGTGTGTTAAAGTTTTGTAAATAAAGAGAACAGTTATACAGGGTGTTCCAATGACAGTGCCCAACTGTGTGTGATATTCGTTACAGGCCTCCACTGGACAGTACGCATATGAGAGATTTGTGGCTTCAGTATGACGGTGCCATCTGCCACTCCGCTCATTATACCATCTATTTATTGGAGCAATGATTTCCAGACCGAATCTTCTCCCAAAAATCCGCTGTCAACTGGCCACTAGTATGGAGCTATTTCTTTCTTTGGAGTTTTGTGAAATTTCTGGCCCATGCCAATAAACTATAAATAGTTCCTGAACTCAACGCCGTTCAGACCGTTATCGAAAATTTATTGACAAGATCAAGGGCCAGTTATAAGAGCCGCGGGGACAATTTGCCGGATATTATATTTCATAGATAATTGGAAAATGTGAACATTACGATACAGTGCAATAAAAATAGCAACACTCAGTCAAACATTATGACTTGAAATTCAAAACGAATCTTCTTTTAATGATGGGAAATAAAACAGTTCTAAATTATGGATTATTAGCAAATACGTTACAATGTATTCTAAAGGAGATGCCAATATATTAAGCTTTGTTTCTATGTCATAAAATGCTGTCTGACAACTTTATGCCACATTAGAGAGGAACGTTAAAAGGGCACTTTCAGTCTACTAGCACCAGAGATTTGTTTTTAGGGTGATAATCGTCCGATAATCGTCCGAAGCCGATAATGTCATCTCGTACACCAACTAAAATACATTCGTCCACAAAACTTCACCACCGAGAAAAGCAATAATAAATTCGATATGATTTCTTACATAATTAGCCCATGGATAACTTATATTGAACTAATTAAAATTTAGCTTTTTATTATTTCTTTTATTATTTTTTACTAGAAATATGCGGCTCAAATATCGACTAATGGTCCTCATATCTTTTTAATATTTTCTACTAAAATGTACTTGTTCATGGAAGAAGTACTTTTTAATAGTTATTGATCTTGAACCGAACAATCATTAAAGAAGATAACAGTTTAAAGATCGAATAATATAAATTTAAACGAATGCCATACATATTTAAATTCAAAAATTTTTGAGTTTTCCATCAATCGGATGTGAATAGAAGATAGTTGTTCATATTACCACCTCAGTGTTGGAGTGATTCATATTCAATTAAAATCCTTTGCATTTAAAATCAATCCAAAGCTGAGGTGACGATATGTGATCTGTTTTTATAATTGCTGTGGTATCTGGAATGCATTCCTTTAAAAGTTATCGGACTGTGAATAAATAATTTTAAATATAAAAACATGTTAATAAAAAACACATTCCCCAACCCACGTGATAATAATCGTCATCATATGCAGCATAGATAAAACAAAGCAACCATGATCAAATCATCATCCTCTAGGCCGCTGATGATTAACAGGAAATGAAAGTTATTTATCGATGCCAATGAATTTAAAAACATTCGGAAAGGGCATTGATGTGAATATTTAAAAAAAATAAAGGCTGTGGAAAAAAAATTTAGTAGGTCAAGCTGAGGAGAATGCAAAACATTTTGATGTAAAATTTATAAACACAATCGTATATACTTTTATGTAAAAATTAGTTTAAGTCAAAATAATCTCTCGCCTGTTGATGGTCCTGGGAGCAGCACTATAACTTTTTAAATCACTTGCAATATCACTAATATAAATTTTACTTAGATTGAGATTACGTCATATTGCCCACTTTATATTTTTCTTCTACCTTTATAAGTGTTTCATTACTCCCAAAACTCTTCATGAAACTATTAACTTTATCTCTCTCTTGTCTAAATAATCTTTAATTGTTAATCCCTGTAATGCCGCTTTGAATTTCTGATTATATTTCCCACTCTGTATCTTTCCTCAATCTCTTAAGGTTTGGTGATTTTAATTTTTACTACTCCGTACTCTAATCGCTTAAACGGGCTATCCAATTTGTATGGCATAACACTAGGCTACAAAATTAAATAAACCTAGAGATGCTAATTTTATTAGGCAGATTGTTATAGTGAACACGCGGAATAAAACAACCGTTGCCGTGGGGGAAGACTTTTATGACAGTCCATTACTATTTTCATGAAATTGCCCATGACTTGTTTTTCAGAGATGTGGCTTTATCTCACCGATAACGCGTTGCATCTCGGATTTGAGCTCATGAATTGTTTCTGGTTTAGTCGCCTAAACCCGAGATTTCACAAAGCCTAAAAAAGAATTCGCATGCCGGTATATCGCGTGATCTTGGTGGCCAGTTTGATATATTTCTTGAGATATTTTGTTGTGGAAATCGTTGCTGCAATAAATCGATTGTTTTATACGGCGTATTGTAGGTGGCACCTATCATCTATTTATCGATTATAAAGCAGCCTTCGATAGTCCGATACGGGAGAAACTCTATGAAGCAATGTCTGAGCTTGGTATTCCTGCAAAACTCATACGCCTTTGCAGGATGACCTTGACGAACACCAAATCCGCAGTGAAAGTTGGTAAGGATCTTACCGAACCTTTCGAAACTAAGCGAGGCCTCAGGCAAGGCGACACCCTATGGTGCGATCTCTTTAACATCTTAATGGAGATCATTATGAGAAAAGCTGCAGTCAATATGAATAAAACCATCAGCAGCAAAAGTCACATGCTGCTCGCGTATGCTGATGATATAGATATCATTGGGCGCACAATTAGAGAAGTTACTGCGGTTTTTTCGAGAATTGAGAAGGAGTCAGCAAAAGTGGGTCTGACGGTGAATGAGGACAAGACAAAATTAATGGTTTCAACGAACAGGGCCTCCACGCGATTAGACCAAAGCGTGAACGTTGAAAACCGTTATAACTTCGAGGTAGTGGACGAATTTATATACCTCGGATCTGCCGTGAACAAAAACAACAACGTCAGCCTTGAGATCAAACGGAGAATTGTGCTTGCGAATAGATGTTATTTTGGGCTAAGCAAGCACTTTAGAGATAAAGCCCTCTCTCGAGTAACAAAAGTCCAGCTGTACCAGACTCTCATTCAACCTGTCTTGCTTTATGGCGCAGAATCCTGGGTCCTATCGCAAGCAGACGAAACATCTGTAGGAGTCTTCGAGAGAAAAATACTCCGAAAAATTTATGGCCCTATAGTGCACAACGGCGAGTATCGGCGACGCATGAACCATGAGCTGTATGAGCTTTATCCTGACATTGACATAGTTAAGCGGATCAAGATAACGCGATTGCGCTGGCTAGGCCATGTCAGTAGAATGGATGAAGATGAACCAGCGCGAAGGCTTTTCGAAACCGAACTCGAAGGAAGACGAAAAATAGGAAGACCAAGACTCCGCTGGAGGGATCAGGTTGACGAATCCCTGCGTACACTTGGTATTGCCAACTGGAGAGATAAAGCAAAAGATCGAACTGGTTGGCGAAATATGTTATCTTCGTTTTGTAAGGTCCCTGACCCCCCGGGGTTGTCCGAGACCGGATAAGTAAGTAAGTTGTAGGTGGCGCCGTCTTGCTGAAACCACATGCCGTTCAGTTGAGGCCACAACGGCCGCAATTTCGGCCTCATCTTCAAAAAAGTAAGGCCTAATCACGCCACCTGACCTGCATTTGTTTCTCATGGATTGCCCCAAATTCGACAATTTTGTGTAGTAACGCAGCCATTCAGGAAGAAGCTGTTTTTTTTTTGAAAAATTGGCATTGACTTCACTTTGTTCCATTACCCATTGAGCGAATTGCCGGCGCTTTCCATGGTCTGCTTGTTTGAGCTCCTGAGAAAGCAGAATTTTGTTCACATGAAGATCGAGGTCTTCTGTCAAAATTCGGTGCGTAGTCTGCTTGTTTGTGCTCCTGAGTAAATTGGATTTTATGAGCATGTAAGTGGAGGTCTTTTGTCAAAATTCGGTGCGTGGTTCTTCGTGAAATTTCAAATTGTTGAGAACCATGCCGAATTGATGTTTTCGGGTTTTCGCCGACACTCTCGTCTACAGCAGCAAAGTATTCAGGAGACCGACCAGTACGTGGACGCACAGTAATCTTACTGTCCATAACCGACCCAGTTTCTTAAATTTCTTAAACTCCTCGAGTGGTTGACACATTAGGTGCAATTACTCGACTGAAAATTCTTCGAAGTTTGCGAACGGTCTCAGCATAACTTTCCAAATTTTTTAGATTTTTCGAAGTTCGCACTGGGCGGGCATCGAAACTGAAAAAAAAACGCATTCCGGTCAAACAGTTTACATATGATAATTTATGTACAGCTAGAGTGTTTAAAATTCCAGTGTCTGTTCTCCATAACGACTAAACCTCAGCAGGATACTATTTTCCCATATTCGAACTGGTTACTTTGGGATTGGGCGTATTACATCGTAAAAATCTTCTGCTGGATGATCAAGGGATCTCTGATGTATTGCCGCACCACTGCTAAATGTCACTAAATCGAATTTCCATTCATAAGTGAAGTCTACTCCATAAGGGGAACACCAAACCTACAATTGAATTATCTAATATTCAGTCATTTCGTTAGGGCGCTGATGAATAGATTATTTATTTCTTCGTATTTGCTTACGAAGTAGCGGGCATTTGCTAGCCATTTTTTAAAAATTAATATATTAAGAGTTCTTCCATTATAATATAATGAAACTGAATGCAAAAAACATAATCTGCATGCTCGCAATTTGCATTGTTGTCTAGTGTAATCCAAAATAGAATTTTGAAATGCACTGACCATTTTTTACCAGAAATATATTAAAAGTTCTTCTAAAGGGTTTTCAACAGAGACGCTACAAAATTAAATCGGTAGGGACAGCAAACGACGCCATATTTTTTCCCGCTCTTTTGACATTTCTGTTCATAATGGAAAGATATACGAGCCAACAACGAGTCGAAATTATTAAAATTTACTACCGAAATTTAGAGTCAGTGACCTCAACTTTAAGAGCGCTACGTCGAATTTATGGTCGTCATAATCGTCCTACCAGATCAACAATTGAGCGTCTAGTGGAAAAATTTGAATCCAGAGGCACAGTACAAAATATTCCCGTGCCAGTGAGATAAAAAAATGCCCGTAGTGTCGAGAATGACATAAAATACACTAAGGTAATGCTCTTGGTACCCCACTGTATCTTCTATCTGTCTCTCCCTCTCTCTCTTATCCTGAAAGTAAATCAGGAGCAAATTTTTAAATAACTTGTGATAAACCCTCTTCGTACACAAGGACATAACACTTAAAATTTTTATTAATATAGACTTTAGCCCATGTGGGAATAGCTGAATAGAAGAAAGTCCTTACACAAAGGACATTATGTTTTTTTTAAATCGCAAAAATATTTTGTACAGGAACACATGTAATACTACTCCTATTACTTATCTATGGGCAAAAGAATTCCAACTTGTAAGAGAAAATATTCTTACAATAAACACTGGATAAAAACGATCGCGACGGGTCTATGTGTCTTAGTAAAGCCTTTGGTGCAATAAGAACCATATGCACCAAAGGCTATCGAAAGAAATACGAAAGGACTCAGCAGGACAAAATAAAACATATTAAAGAAAACTATTACAACAGGAAGGTTCAATAGTTCGTTTGAATTTCAAGGTATTTTTGTTAGTCTATATAGAGTCACAAGTGTGTAAAACTCCATTCAGTAAGAGGAATTGTAGTCTTTTGGTAGGGCGAAAATTTTATATAAAGGAATATAGAAAATAGTTGATAGTTTGTGGAAAGATTTAAGAATTATATATTTTGAAATAGTACCAATATTTGCAATCAACGTTTCTATGAAATCCAACACTATATACCGTAGATCTTACAACAGATTATTGCGCTTAGCAAGATAATTAAGAACAGATTGTGGGAGTTATCTTTATCCTTTCGTGGTATGTAATGGCAATCATAAGTACAATTTAAGTTAAGAACAGAGATAAATGCAAATAGACTACTAAACCAAATAAAAAAAAATAAATGGTTTCCCATTACATCCCATGAAGGGAATGGGGAGAAGTTCTCACAATCACTGATCTGTGCGCTTTCCAGTTTTCACTCACTGATTGGGACCTACAGTTTTACACCGATTCCGATCGGTAATTTGAGAAGCTTTTTCATGGCTAGATACTCGATAGTGTCGCCGTCACTACGCGAGGTGGCCGCCGCCGAAAGAAAATTTTAAGGTGGTCAGATCCGGGTTCGAACCCAGGATCTCATGTACAAGAGCCGCGCACACTAACCATTGCACCACCCACGGCCACCGACCAAAAGGTTAAAGAAATTGGCATTTGTAAGTTGATTCAGCCCATTTCCAATAGCAGATATTTTTCTTTCAAAAAACGTACCTATACAAAATTTAAATTTCTATTGTTTGGAAGTTTTGTATACAAACATTTTTACAAGAGATATAAGAAGAGGAGTGGCTATTACTCCAATATGCAATGCTAAACACTCTCCCCATAACCTATTACGATTAACATTAAAGAGGGAATAAGTTGTGCAAGGATCGGTTTTTATGTAGAAGGTATTATAAACGATGACTAATATGCCCGTGCACTATCCCAAACTCTAGCGACCCTAGTTCCAGGCTCAGGCCCCGTACAGCCATTGAGACAAAAAAAAAACAATTTCCGAAAATACGAATTCAGGCAACACTTAGAGCTTCTTCAGTACTTGCAGTTGTAACAAACAAAAAGTACTTACTAGTGTTTCTTAAATTGTAAAATGCATCTGAGAGTATTTTCTATTAAACATATGTATATTGCTTTCATCATTCATGACACAGGCACTTTAGCCCTATACGAATATACTGCCTTATTACATTCACTATCTACTGTAGTACATAGTACTTGAACGTGCTTTACTATAATTTTAAGACAACTCTACTTAAATCCTCTTTCAGTTTCTAATTAACATACATATTTGTCGTAACACTACCAAACCATTTTGCAACAAACAATAATCACCTTAATATTTTCAATTTGTAAAATTGTGGTAACAGGACTCAAGCAGGACAAAAAAATGTAAACATTTTCAAAAGCAAAATTAGGCACCCATAATAAAGTCGAAACCTAAAAGTTTTCCTTCTTGCTATGGAATTCTTAATTCCAGCAAAAAGTGTCATGAGAAGGAGAGTTGTAACGTATAAATGTCGCCAGTATTTCGAAGAAAATATGTTGGCGAAAAGTGGCTATCTTACAAAATATATGTCTCAGTTTCAAGCCGCAACGTTGATCAGGATTTTTATTTGATTTTTATTTTATTCCGAGTAGTATACCACCATGTGTTTGCCAACAGTGTTCGAAGAAATAAGGAAAAACAACAATAGAAGACGTATCATTTTATATCAGGTTGATGCGAGCTCTCACACATCAGCTGAAAAAATGGGATATTGGAGCACTCAACAAGTCGAATTGATGAGTCATCCCCAATACAGCCCTGACTTGGCACCCAATGACTTCTTTTTAGAGCGTGGTCACTGTTTTCCGACTCCCGAAGCAGCTGTTGATGCGTTTAAGTTTTGGCGGTGTCTCAATCGGAGTGGAAAAACTGCTTCAGAAATTGAACACATCAAATTTCTTTCGTCGACGGTCACCGCGCATAGTGATGGCGACACCTTCGAGTATTTACCAGTAAAAGAGCTTGAACAAATACCGTTCGAAACCGGTATACTGATTTACTGATTCCCACTGATTGCGGACACTAAACAGAACATATCTCACTGATTGTGAAGAGATATGAGAACAAGATTTCGTATATGAGAACAAGATTTCGATCCCTGCTCTGATCAACTCAAACTTGTTTTGACAACGGTAGGTCTGACCTTTTTCAGAATCGGTGAGAAATTGAAGGCCCCAACCAGTGAGTGCAAAACTAGATACCAAACATCCCATTGACTATGAATAGCTCTCCCCTTTCCCTTCGTGTGGTGTAGGGGAAATTTTTTTTATTTATTTACAAAATATACCATCTCTGTATCGAGGATTGGTTATTTGGAATTTGGATTGGAATTTAAATGTTAAATAAAAAAGATTGCCTTCAATATGCTAAATAATATTGGTTCTAAACATTTCTCACCTTCAGATATATGCGATGGACGTGAATACTATTATGGATTTTTACAAGAAAGTAAATTGTAAGCCCCTTTGGCGTATACGTGACAATAATTTGGGTAGTATTTAGTATAAGCCTACGTTAAACTTAAAAATATAATAAAAAACGAACATAAGATATTTCCTAAGACCCACTGCCTCTTAGTAGGCTTTCACATATATCTAAAGTAACTCAGCAACAGTTTACCACTTAAATATAACCGCATCGGCCTGTGGCGTATAAGTAATAATAATTTTTGCTATATTAAAACCACTCTTTTGAAACTTCGTTACTGAAGGTATATTATACTAAATATCTAAGTATTTTCCAGGGTATAACTCAAGAACAACTGTAACAATTACTTTCAACTATGCAATCGCTGACAATCTGATGTTTAAAAATATAATTTTATGAAACGTAACCTGTTTTATTTCAAAACTTATATCCCATATCACTAAACACTAACGTTGCTATACAAAACAAATAACAATATGGCCTAAATGTAAAATAATTACCAAAAACATATGTATATCCAGTTAGCAACTAAAGATAATAACTATTACCTCAATATTATAGCCATCATTAGATTCTACGCACACATTCAAGTACACGCGTTACTAAAGTTTGCTGCTGTGGGCTGCCTGGGGGCTTTCTGCCTTTTTCACATTTTTGTTTTACTCTGGTAGTGATTAATGGCGAGGCCTACGGAAAATCATGATGAAATAAAATTATTTGTAGTTTTGAGTTTGCGAGTCAAAGATAACAATGCTATTTTCCATGCTTGCCCTTTGGCGTTGATTGTTGAAGCGTGGGACATATTCAAACTGGTTTGCAGGTGGTGCTGTTTGTAGGAAACAATCTACAGAATTTGCTTTGATCTATACGATGGGTTTTAGCGATTCAAACGAGGATGGGTAATGCTAGAATAGGAAGTTTTAGTATCGTTATTAGAACTGGATTATTAAACTTTAATAAAGTTGAGAATAATGTTAAAGTTTAATATGAGTTCAAAGTGTTTCTTTAGAAGATGAACAGGACAAAAAAAAAGGGTTTAGTCTTTTTGAATTGTATTATTAAACAGATGACGTACGTCCGTAAATTCATCTACATTACTGTTTATGACGCAACGAAGATGACGGTATCAATATAAGTGGTTACAATTGTGGTAAGTTGGTCTAGGAAGATCCGCACAATTTATTCTGTATAAACACACGAATTTTTTTTTGAGAGTTTTCCGAATTCCTTGAGCCAATTGTTCATTAAGCAACAAAGGCGAATTTCTTTATATTTGTATCCTCTACAAGGCTGTAGTGATTTTGTACGTAATGACACTATTTACACATGAACTGGGGAGGTCCAGTAGAGTGCCTTGGCACGGTCCATGTGTCCGATCATCTGAGGTTATTTTTTCATATAATCATGGAATCATAATCTATTCCTTCTTTTACAAACTTTTATGGACTCTCTCTAATGATGACTGCACCCTAGTCATGACTACTTATCAGTCATGACACTGTAACGTCCCAAGAATGAGGTAACTTTTTACTTAGCTTCTCGATACGACTAATTAATTTAAGGCGTGAATTTGATAAAACTAGATTGAGTATTTCTCCTAATTAATGATGGCTGACTTTGCCTTGTAATTTTAAAAACGCTTCTTTTCCACATTTCTCCGAATGTTCAACAAATTATACTTTAAGTTTCAGTATATGAGTTCATACCTTTACATATGCAGTTACGTTGGGCATCATTGAAAATTATAAAAAAAGGTCATGCCCATATCTGAACCTAATATTTCACCAAATGGTTCGTAATCATTTACAACAATGCCCATTATTATTTTGTTAATATCTCATCGTAATTAATAGACTCCAAGCATGCTACTGTGTTATGTTCAGCCTGGCGTATGATTAGTATGTTGTATGGCATAATAATCATACGTCACAAGGGAGTAAAGTACAATTCCTCATTAAGACGGGGAGCCTCATTTCATTCAAATTGTCTTTTGGAACTTTAAGGTAACCAGAGGTCAATGGATCTACCTACATAAAACAAAAAGTGGATATAATTGAAAAATAAGTTTACGACTCTGTGCTTTTTCATAGACAACTTATGTGAATCCCAAAAATACATCCCGTTTACTCCTTCATTATGATGATCATGTATAGCGCGATTTTAAATATGTGGTCTGGAATTATGAAAGTGACCTAGTGTGCGAAAAACGGGTTCCCAAAGTAACATAGCCAGTAGAGTTGGCAATCTAAACCTCTGTGTTTTGATATTATTTTCTACATTCAAGGTCACATTTAGAAGCAGTGATATCTCTAAATTGTTAATATATTAAGTTAGATCAACTGGCATATCATTTACTTTCTGCTCCTTTTAATACCTTTTCTCTTGGGTTCATAACGGGTACAAATAAAACTTCGAATTATATGTGTTATACCACAGAAATGGAGACCCAATTTATTGGGTAGCAGAGCTTCAACGAGGCCGTGCGACCTGACGAGACGAACCTCGTATTGGTCAACCAATTGGGGTGTCCACGCCAAACACGATTAAGAAAATCCACAAAATGGTATTGGATGCTCGTCAGTAGAAAGTGTGTGTGTTAGCAGAAGTGATATTCAGATTTGAAGATGAGAAAGTTGTGCGCAAAATGGGTGCCGCGCTTGCTTTCAGCAGAGAAAAAGGAGAGTCGTGAATATGTTTCAGTAGAGTGTTTGGGGATGCTTCTCCGCAATAAATCCTAATTTTTGCGTCGATTTATATCCGTGGATGAGACTTGGGTCCTCCACCTCACACCTGAGACAAAAGAACAGTCAAAGCAGTGGACTGAAATGGGAGAATCCTGTGCAAAGAAGGCGAGGACGGTTCCACCTGCAGGTAGTGTCATGGCGTTGGATTTTTGGGATCCGCATGGGATAAGTTTTATTGATTATCTTCAGAAATGAAAAACCATCAACGGCGAATATTATGATAATTTATTTCAGCGTTTAAGTGATGAAGTTGTGAAAAAAAAGGCTGAAAATTTGGCGAGAAAGAAAGTGTTGTTTCATCAACACTATGCTCCAGTTCACACATCCACTATTGCGATGGCCAAAATTAATGAAATAAAGTTCAAGTTGCTTCACCACCTACATTGTTCGCCAAATTCGGCTCCCTCGAACTATTTTATATTTCCAAACTTGGAAAAACGGCTCGGTGTCAAAAGATATGCGAACAATGAAGACGTTTAGTCTGAGGTTGATGGCTAATTTAAGGAGTTTGCCAGTTCTTAATATTTTCAGGGTTTCAATATCGCTGGAAAAATTGTATCGAGCTAAAAGGAGATTTTGTTGAAAAATAAAATAAATGTATTCCAACTTTTGTATGTCTTCTTTGTTAGGTCGGCTAGGTTTGGGACGTCGGTGGTGCAATGGTTAGTGTGCGCGGCTCTTGTACACGAGATCCTGGGTTCGAACCCGGCTCTGACCACCTTCAAATTTTCTTTCGGCGGCGGCCACCTCGCATAGTGACGGCGACACTATCGAGTATCTAGCCATGAAAAAGCTTCTCAAATTACCGTTCGGAATCGGTGTAAAACTGTAGGCCCCAATCAGTGAGTGAAAACTGGAAAGCGCACAGCTCAGTGATTGTGAGAAGTTCTCCCCAGTCCCTTCATGGGATGTAATGGGAAACCATTTGTTTATTTTTTAGGTTTGGGACCGCGCTTGTATCATGATGTATCTTTAATATTTTGTATATCATACAGCTTATACGCTGAATGGCGTTAGAATCTGTTAGGTATGTATTTTATTAGGCCAGGAATCCCTGATATACAACTTGGAAACTATGTGTGATATGACACCGTTACACTGACTCAGAGTTGGGAATTTTCCCTAATATCAAGTAGATAGTAAGGTTCTTCATTGAAGCAACCGCCGGTTATATAGACTGACATATATTTTTTGCGTTGTCTCATATATAATATTACTCACACTTCAGAGAGTGTTAAAATTAGAAATTACATTTAAATATTTAGGTTCAAATGTTGTTATAAATTTACTATAGGAAAAGTCAATCTGAGTTTATCGAAAATTGTTAAAATATGTGGTATCTCCCCCAAAATTATAATGAATGAGCAGTAACGGAGTTAAATACAAATTGTAAAGAAGTCAATATCCTGAGTCAAGAATTCACTATTCTAAAAGACTGATGCGCGTTTAATCCGATTCAGATTTCAGAATTTTACTATCGCATCCGGTTTTTGAGACATCAATACCTGAAATGAATCCCCCCATGACAAAGGGAATTATCTTACCCCAAGGGGTTGTGGCCACTATAATAATTCAGGTATTCAGGTAGCCTATATTGTATATTTTTCTATAGGTGATTTATAAAATAAGCTTTGGCCAACTGTAGTGTAGTTGCCATCAAGTATACCTGCCTTTGTACCGAGAATAACTAAAACGTAAACGTAAACAATGAGTTTCCAATTTAGTGCAAACCAATTATTACGGCATAGATCACGAATATACATAGCTTCGACCGAAAATGTAAGGTCTTTAAAGCGTTAACAATCCCTGAGTTTTCTGTCTATTCAAGACGTTATAACATCACGATTTAACCATTATTCATAAAATTGTGTATGTTGTCTAAAACTTATATATGTTTCCTTCCAAATGAAGGAATAAGCCTTCCTGTGTCTTATTCCCTTTTGAGAATTATTGGTGTGGCATTTTCGTTATTAATCCAAAAATTTCGCTATATGTGCCCTTTACTTTAAGTCGAATTCATTATAATCAAAGACTATTCTCTTGTCCTTAAACACGGTTTCTTGAATTTTTTAGCTATCTTTTGTATTCTCTGGGATATTGTCCTTTGAATTTCGCCTTCTAATGAAGGCACATTTTGTCGAAAATCTGATTTCAGCTAAATACCATACCAATGAATTTGAACGGACGATTTATATTAGACAGGAGGAGATATTAGACAGGATAAACCTGAATTTTGACGCCAACAGATAGAACAGACAGGCGACATAACAATAACTAAATCTTAACCCTCCTGTTAGATTAAGCCCATTTGGTCCAAATAATGGCTAGTTTTCTTTGTAAGTTTTGAACGGTGATATATACTGACTTCATTTTTCAGGTCACGTGATCTTTTTTATAAACCAATGGCATGATCAAAAATTAAATTTTCTAACTAGAAACAGGACTGAGTCAAATAAGAAATTACAAATTTCAGATTAAGGGACTATTTGGTCCATAGAATATATTCTTTGATTTTCTTTACAATTATGTTCAAAATATAAAATAACAATAATATTAAAAATATTTGAGTATTACTGACCCAAGATAGATACAAAGAATACGAATAGATGGTTATTTTGTTTGTAAATTGCACTATGGACCAAATGGTCTCTTAAGCTAACACTCGTTAAAAATACGAATCTTAGGTTAAGGGACCATTTGGTCCATAGTATATTTCCTTTGATTTTCTTTACATTTATTTTCAAAACAAAGATGATAATAATAATAACAATATTTAGTGAATATTGGACTAAAATATATACAACGAATGCGATTAAATTGATATTCTGCATGAAAATTGCAGTATGGACCAAATGGTCCCTTAACCTAACATTCGTATTTTTTTCCTAACCTATATTTGTCCCGAATATAGCAAAATTAGGGATTTTTGCTAACTGTATGTAAAGATATCTCGAAAATTGTGTGAAGGAGAAAGCTTGAAATCTGATTTGGGTCCCAGTGTCTTGACCTTTTCAAATTGTGTCGGTCTGTGTTATTAATTGCTGTTGATTCCTGCATACTCTGACGTATGATTGGTATTTGGTATTTACGAATGTATCATATCACTCATACGGCACATGATGTTATAATATATTTATCAAATAAGTAAACAGCATTTACCCTGTGTTTCAGGGTCATTTAAACTTTAAGCTGTGACAAGCCACGTTCGCCATTAAAGGGGCAAAATGTTCAGACACCACCATTGCTTTAAATATATCTTCCTCTGCCACAAATCGAAAATCTTCCAGCCCAAAACGTATTGGAGATAGATCTCAAATTAAATAAATGTTAGACTGAATAATTTTTTTTGAATACATTTACATATTTATGATTATCTTAAAGCACTTGAATTTTTCGTGGCAAAAATAAATATGCAAGAACAACGTCTCGAATACAGATACTTGGCATATTACTTACATCCTATCGGGCACATGAGACAGAAGAAAAAGGTAATAGAAAAAAATATCAGAGCAAAAATCAACACTATCAACAAACCAATAAAAAACTCATCACAATTAATCCCCAACGGTGGGGGTCGTTATGTATGGTTTAACAAGGAAAGCCTATGGAGTCACAGAAAGGCTGAAAGGAAGGATATACCGCCAAAAGCTATTGGCAGAAGTTATTGTGTTTTGGGGAACAGTGATGGTGAATGAAAAAGCAAAATCTACAACTTCTGTGTTTATGTGTATACGTTTTCGTCTATGGGTTCATTTATAGATTTTGTGCGTTGATCTCAGGTCTTAGCACCATCAGATTTATTTGTTTGGTTGCTTTGCTTTGATTTTACTGCCGCTGTTGCATTGTCGCTTAATGTCGCCCATCTGCTTGTCTGCGTGTCTGTCATTAAGAAATCTCTTATTTTGTTTGATGTATTTATTAAGAACATAATAAATTGTTTTGTAACTCTTTCGGAAAATATTCCAAACAAAACATTCGAACATCCTTATTAAGACAAGTAGAGTCTGATACGTTCAGCATCTTCGTGATATTATGACGAATGAGTGGAATATACTCTAAAACTATCTCCTGTTGTTTATAGAAATTGTGGAATTATATAATAGAGCCAAATATATATTTGAAAATGTGTTACTTTTCCACTAACCCGTATGATTAACTTTTAACTATTTAGGGACTGTTTATTATTTCAATGTTACCAGATTGTCACTTCCTTGCCAGCGTGGAGTATTAAATTAATTAACCACACAAATTGCGATCTAGTATCAGAACTTGTAAGCTGACCAAGTTTGAAGTGTGAAATACTGTACTGATGCATTGACAATATGATACATTTTACAACTGCTTTATCATCATAACATTCGGAAGTCGGTCGACCCATTGTGATTGCCCGTACGTATGAGAGTAAACAGAGAAGGCAATGAAAAAAGGGAGTGAACCCCAATAATAGTGAAAATTTCCGATATATAGATCGACCATCCAAGATGAGGATCCACATGCGCCGGTCAAAATTTACCATTCCAGATTATTAGTGGTATAGAAAGAACGAATAGACAAATCATCAGATGACGGAGTCGTCTGCACGAATCCATGGCAGACTCCGCGAGAATCAAGTCCTCAATGGCCACATCGCGCAGCGAGGTCAGACCCTCTGCCTGAAACCAATCAAAGCATCGGCGACGCCTACTCTACAAAGATGGGCATTGACATAGAAGGTGCTCAATGGTCTACACCTGTTCTTCATCTCCACAAGCATGGCAGTGGTAAATCCCGTTCACAATCCAGTTGCGGGTGAAGCCTCCAGCATCACAGTGACCCATGATTACTCCAATGAGAAGTTACAAGACAGCGTTATCCAGTCGAAGAGGAGACTTAGTCCTCCTTGCGTCCACTACCGCTCATATGTCTCTTGAAATCCTGCAATAGACTCCGGCCACCAAAGCAGAGTTGATCTCGTCCAGCGAAGAGCGAACGATCAACCCATGCAAGTAACAGATCGGTGGAGTTGCAGGGGTAATCAATATCAAGTCACCAGAAGTGCATCCTGCTCTAGCAACACAGTCTGCTTCATCATTCCCTATGACATCACTATGCCCCGGAACCCAGCAGAGTCCTACATTGTTTAAGACCCGCTTGCAATTCCTAAGCACTTTGTGTTTACATATGTGTGACTGGATCGCACAGAATGCTGGCTTTCTATCAGTTCTTATGGCAAAACCACCCGATGTACACAAACCCGAGTTTATTGTCTCAGTCGCAGCTCTCAGAATCGCCGCGATTTCCTCTTGGAAGAAACCGGAAACATGATCTCCGGGCATTGCATAAAGTCTACAGTCGGCAGTGTGTAGTCTGTTGTCTCACGCAAACACCGGTACGGGTGATTCTCAATTAGCTCCTGATAAATGTTGGCCATATCACGAGCCCGTATGGTAATCAATTCTGACGCCGCCCATTTAACCGATATCATCTTCTCAAGTTAACCAGTAGAATTCTAAAGGTTCAAGTAAACATAATCAAAAATCAGAATCGAAGTTTTGCGTTTAGAAAAAAATGAGAGCAAAATAACGTCGGATGGCTTCTTTTGAAACACCTTGTATTTGCACCATAGCCATGCCACTAGGGCGTATGAATGATATCAAATTAGTTTACGCTCGGAATGCCACTGTTGCACATTTATGCCTTTTTCGGCATTATCTCTTGATCAAAGTGAGACCCTGACGAATGATTTAAGTTTACACAATGGCAAATGAATTGAGTGCGACTTGTGTGATAAGGTCGTTAATTTATGTATAATATTTAGTTTTTTCATCATTTCTCATATTATTTCAACAATATGTCACATCTGGTTTCATATTCGCATTTTGCCAAATAAAAATATATTAAAATTTTTCCCAAATGCATGAAAAACATAACATATTGGTGTCAGAGTCTTATCACACGCATCTAATTAGGTTTACATAATGGACGAAAAGACTTACATCACGTACGTTTGAAACGTGCGGGTGTGCTACAAAAATTGTTGAATATAAAAGTTTCGATTTGGTTTGGTGTTGGTGAAAATAGACATATGTCCCATTTATGTCATTAAGTGGATTGTGAAAACCCGGTGTATCGTTATTAAGCGACAGCCCTACCAAAGAGCCTTTAAGCCAGCTATTTAACCCCAACACTGCTGGACTATTGTCACTCAGCCAGCAAGGCACATCCCTACCATCAATATTTCTGTCTGATAAATGCTACAGTGGTTAGTAAAGGGGACAACTTTTGTTCCATAGAATATATGTCAGACTCTACCTGATCATTCTATTTCCAACCGTCCCTGTAGAACTTCACATACACTTCTTTCTTCTCGGATTATTTTTCTGGTATGAGAGTGTCATATTTTCATTCGAATATTGGTTGAACTTGCTCGAACGTAACATCGTCAGTAATGATCGGAACATATTCCAACACACCGTTCCTTTACACCATTGTGATAGTTTGCTTAACCTAATGCCAGAGAGCAGCAGTGGTTGTGGTGCGCAATGCACCCTTGATATACAACATCACCATTTTCCGTCATCAATAGCGCACAAATGTTGATAGAACCCCATACATCCTTACCAGTGTGGACACCGCAGTCTGGGCCTAGTGAACAATTAGTTCTAAAAGGCTACCGTTGTCTTAACTTTTTCATCCATCCCAAGGGTCAATAGTAACAATTGTTGCAGCGTTGCGAATGACCGTTTTAGTTTGTAAATAATAACGGCTTGTTGCATTAACACTGTGACGTTTGACTTATATTAACACTTTTCGCCATGCCCACAACGATTAGGCGAATGATTGATATTTAATTAGGTTTCTGCTTGTATTAATCAGTATTTCAATTAACGCAAAGACCAACCTCCTTAATTTGTGCCTGAGTTAACATATCTCGTTGGAATAGGATATAGTTGGATATAGGAGTAGTTGGAGTAGGTGTGTCGGACGCGGATTTTCTCCTGATGAGCAGTTCGTACACTTGCCCTCAAGATTTAATCGCCCGATTCCCACATTAGCAGTTAACTCAACCCTTGTGTGTCTCCATCTAACTGTTTCACTTCAACAATTCTATTTCATTCAATGCAAAAATTTTGCAATGGGGAGAAGTGTTCATTATTCCTATGCGACAAATTTATCTTATGGTGGTCAATGTTTACACACTCCAACCAGTGTATCACGGAAAATCACACCTAGAAGAGTTATCAACGACCATGTTAGTTTGCAGGCAATGACAGAGTTGTTGCATTACAATTGTGATGTATATTAATACAAATCATCACAGACGTAGCACTTAGACGAATGGTGAATATTTAATTTAGTTCATATTTTTAGTAGCACTGGTACGAATGATCAATTTTAATTAATTTTCAGTCAACTGCCAAATTTATTAACTCAAATAATAATAAATCCTGTAGCAGTTTCCATCTCTATTATTTCGCTAGCCAAAAATAAAACATTCCTCATTTTCGTGTAGAGTCCTTCCCCTACTATCACATCTGCCACCTGAGTAGTTTTATTAAATCCCACCAATCTATGACTATTATTTTAGCTCAGATAGTAGTGTTGTAATCTTTTTATATTCAGTATCATTATCTATATACACGAATGTATGAGCGCCACAAATTTAACCATTTTCGAAGCCGAAAAAAACACAAAGTAGTACCCAGAAAAAACTTACATAAATATATGCAGAAAAATGTACTCGGAGCAAAATTTGCAGAGAAAACCGAAAATATAATGAAAGTAAAAAGCATGCAGCACAAAAAGAAATGCTTATGGCTAATTACCAAAACATTTTACAAGACCAACAGTAACAGAATTGTTGTCGCCTCCTACTGAACAAAATATTTCTAAAAATATTAAAGAGCAACGACAACTGGGAAAGAGGAGCACGGAGTATCATGTGCAGAAAACCAAATATCATCATGCTGGCCCTTCACACAAAGCGTAAAAATTCCGTAACAGAAATTCTTTTCTTACCAGCTTCCTGTTTTCCTCCACTGTTTTGTTTGTTGGTTAGCTAATTACACAGGTTAATGTGTGCGAGATGGTTATGGCCACAAAATTTGTGTATTGTCAGAGGCACCGAGACCCAATGAAAAGCCAAAGGATAGGTATCTTAATGAATGCTGGAACCGGTGAGCTTTTGACACATAAAGTGATTGTGGTTTATCTCAACAAATTAAAAAACCAAAATCAAAATTGAAACATTTGAGACCAACGCATAAGAAAAACGTGTTAGGTGTTAAACTTTTTCCTTTGTAAAATTAAAAGAAACAAATTAAACAAAATTACGGCTAAGAAAATAAAATTCAATCTACCATAAAGCTAATGGTTAAAGGCTTGAAGGGACTCAAGATAAGAAGTAGAAAGCATTGACGGTTTATGTGGATGACGTCTGAGTAAATTCTTAGCTACGCAAAATATATGAAACATTGATTTCTCTTGTGTATCCCATGAAAGGGTTGAGGAACGATTATTAGCATCCCTGCCTTGTGGCAATTAATTTTAAGACTCATTGACCTTGAAATGTTATCAAATGAGATATGATAAATATTCCAAAAACAAAAAAATAATCATAGAGTTAATTAAGATCATTCTTAATATGATTTTTTGACCTTTGTTATAACGGTCTAATAAATGTTTTTTCAAGCTCGAGGTCTTGGTTTGTTTGCCTATTTATCTGTTTTATATATTTTGCCATCTGTCTGATAGCGTATTCAGGAATCTATAAATTAACAATCACAATTCAAAACAAAAATAACATAACACTCTAACACAAAAAAAAACCAAACAATAAAGACTTACATATCAGTAACAACAGCCTAACGTCAAGATAGTTTAGTATTCAATATTGTAGTTTATAGTTATATTGTAGACTACAGTTATATAGTAGACTATAGTTATCATTCATATCTTTAGATGTGTGCCTGTGGTTGTATTTAACAACGTCGTGTATCAGATTTTCTTTCCGGTGTCTTTATCTCTCTCTTTTTCATTGATAACGTAATGGAAGCGTTGACGTTCGTCTTGTATAGTGACTAATTACGCATTTGTGTAGGCAGCTACTATGTTGAGGCTTATTACTGTACTGGCTTATGTAAGCGCGATTGTGTTTAATAATTTTAACATATTTTTCGATGTCTATTGCTTTTCGGCTCAAGTATTTTTTTACTCTTGTGTACAGTTTTTGTACTTTTGGTTACACTTTTTATGTTTTTGCGTACATCATTCTACATTTCTGTACACTTTTTGTACATTTCTGCATACTTTTGGAACGTTACCGCACGGTGCGGGATGGAGGTAAATGAAAAAAAAAATTAGCCTTTCTGAAAACAAGTAAATTTTCTTAAAAAAATATCCTTTTCCTAAGAAGAGTACTACTTTTTTAAAAAGTACCTGTTCTTAAAAAAGTACTTCTTTGCAAAAAAAATATTCATGCTCTTATGGCGTTTTGTAACAGAAAGTACTTCTTCGCAAAAAATCCTAAGATATATTCTTACAAAAAGGACCTAATATTCTTTTCTTAAAAAAAATACATTCTAAAAAAAAAAATTATATGAGGAGTCAGGGGACACCCGGTTGGAACGAAGTTCCATTCGCTGTATATTATGTACTAGTTAGTTCCAACACGCCTAAAGCGCCTGCTGAAAAATACTATAATTTAAATGGATCTTTAAGAAAATATACTTTTTGTAAAATGATACACTTTTTTCATGAAGTTTGTTATTAATTGAATGTGTTTAGTATATTTTTAGGTGCCTTATGTAAGAATATGTATTATATTTTCCGGGAAAGGTCTTTTCTTTAATCTTTTATTAAAAGCTAAGGTTTTTTTAAGAAAAGCTACCATTTTTAATAATAAGTGCTTTCTGTAAGAAAAGGACTAAGAGTACGAATTTTTTTTTACAAAGCAGTACTTTTTTAAGAACAGGTATTTTTTAAAGAGGTGGTATTGTGGTATAGGTTATTTTACTAAGAAATTTTACTTATTTTCAGAAAGGCTACTTATCTCAAGAAAAGAAAAGGTATTATTTTATTTTTAAAAAAGGTACTTTTAAGAAAATGAATTTTTTAAGAAAACCTATTTTTGTTTAAGAGATGGTATATTTTTTTGATGAAAAGCCTTTTTTACGAAAGAACATGTAAAATTTTAAAGGCAGGTAATTATCTCAGGGAAAGTTAATTTGGTTTACAAAAAAGGTACTCTTTAAAGAAAAGGTCATTTTTTAAGAAAAGGCAATTTTGTTGTAAGAAAATGTGCTTTTTAAAAAAAGTACTTATTTAAAAAAAATCCCTTTTTTAAGGAAAGATACTTCTTGTAAGAAAATTTAGTTTTTTAATCAGATAAGATAAGGTATTAAGATAAGGTATTTTTTTAATAAAAGGTGGATTGCTTAAGAATATCAATAGGTATTTTTTAGAGAATTGACTTTTTGGCGTAGAATACGTCTTACCTTATGGTATAGGGAGTCATGTCAGATTGTTATTGTTGTAATCTTTAATTCATTGATCATGAGGAAACGGCGAGATAACTTTTTTTAAAAATTTTTTGTAGGTAAATGAAGATGTTATCTTTCGTTTGATATACATTTCATATTGGTTGATATCTTCCTAATATTGAAATTTGTCCAATGAAAATTGTTTAAACACATACACTCAAACATATGTGTGGTGTTTGGTTGAGTGTTTGAGTTTGTAGCGGGAACACAAACTATGCTGCTGTTTCAGTGTGGACACAAACCTTCGGCTGTTGTTTTGATTGATGAAATTTTGAAATTTCGTATACCTACTTATGTATTTAAGTGAAACAAAATGTTAAATGTGAATTTGAATTTAACATGGATATATAATTATTAAAGTAACTATCAAATATATAAATTCATTTGCTTATGTTATTTATCATTTATTGTTATATATGTTTTCTGTTTTATCGGATGGCGTATTCTACGTTAAACTTAATGGGCGTGTCTCTGACACAGCCTGCAGGGACAGTCCGTGGCCGAAGGCCTCGGACAACTGTCTGCAGTTTTTTAAGAAACCGCACTTACTTAAGAAAATTTTATTTTTTTAAAACTTCTTCACTTTGGCTTTTCTAAATTTACTCTTTATTCGGTTCAAAACTACAATATGCAATAATCAGGCTCCACCTAGAAAATTTCCCATTAAACAAGAAATATGCCCCATATGTTAGTCCAGACCCAAACCAAACCAAAAGTACGAGTCTTGCCAGTCTTGCACTTTTGTTGTTCTAAATTTACTTTTCAGTACTACAATATGTAGTACACAGGCCCCTACAGTAGCTCCACAGGCTTCTCTTTACACCAAACCAAACCACAAGTACCCAATATATAAAATAAATGGTTTCCCATTACACTCCATGAAGGAATTGGGGAGAGCTTCTGACAACCAGTGGTCTTTGCGCTTTAAATGTTTGGTCTCACTTATGGCTACCTCCAGTTTAACACCGATTCCGAACGGTAATTTCGGCTAAGTACTCGATGATATCGCCGTCACTATGCGAGGTGACCGTCGCCGAAAGAAATTTAAGGTGGTCAGAGCAGGGATCGTACCCAGGATCTTATGCACAAGAGGCGCGCACACTAACTATTGTACCACCGGTGGCCATTACCCAATATAGTTGATAATAATTGGCTGTAATAAAGTAGTTAAAAAAAGTTGTTTAAAATTTTTTCCCCATCCCGCAACGTGCGATAAGGAACTTCGTTCCAAAAAAATTCTTAAAAAAAGTTTATTATTTGACAAAACGTATCTTTTCTTAACGATCCATTTGAATTATCGTATTTTTCAACGGGCGCCTTAGGCGTGTTGGAATCAACTAAATAAAAAATGATTTCCCATTACATCCCATGAAGGGACAGGAGAGAGCTTCTCACAATCACGGAGCTGTGCGCTTTCCAGTTGTCACTCACTGATTGGGACCTACAGTTTTACACCGATTCCGAACGGTATTTTGAGAAGTTTTTTCATGGCTAAATCGTCGATAGTGTCGCCGTCACTATGCGAGGTGACTGCCGCCGAAAGAAAAAATTTTTTGAAGGTGGTGAGAGCAGGGTTCGAACCCAGGATCTCATGTACAAGAGGCGCGCACACTACCCATTGCACCACCGACGGCCACAGCGGAACTAATTAAGACATTATATATAGCGAAAGGAACTTCGTTCCAACCGGGTGTGCTTTCTTTTTGAGATACCCAAATATGGCGTTGTTGCACAATGGTTAGGGAAACGGCTGTAGGACGCGTTGGGGAGAAGGTGTAATTAACTGGTCATGCATTTCGAGTTAGCCTATATTGAAATTAGCAAAAGTTTGCTAAGAATTGTTTTGAGTATAGAATTATTGGGAAGTTATAGGTTTTGTGTGGGATAAATAAAGAACTCTGTAGTCATTGTCGTTATTGACTGTTTCATTGGCGAAAATTCGCATAAATACAATCAGCAAATTTTATTTAATTAAGAAAGTAATAGTAGTGTTTTATATCCGGTGCTAGTTTTAAACTGTCCAAAGTTGCACAGAAAAGAACTTTTGGCTGTAGCCCTTGACTTCATAAATGTTCGATTTATTTCCTAATATTATACGATAATGGGATGCGATATTTATTGCATTAGCAATCTGACTAGAAGGTGGCAATAGTACAAGCGTGAGTTTCTAAAATTAACCGAAAATCTTTTAACTTTGAACTCAGTCAGCTATTTTTTGTCTACTGTCGTTACTCATACAAATTTGTTTGATCACCGTGGCGCTGAAAATCGACACGAAAATATTGATTTGCCGATTGGACCAATAAAAAACTTCCTTCATGACAGCACAGTGAGGTAAATGTGAAGTCCAACCATATTCAACATTTTTACATCCTCCATCATATGTCAAGTAATCCTTTCTTTATAGATATAAACCAACCACTTCACATATAACACACTTTTAATGTAAGTAATGAGGATTTTACTCCTGTCCACATAACCGCATTATAATGAACACACATGTTTCAAGTTAATCTCTAATTATTTACACGATGTTGTAGATCTAAACTTTCTGGATTTCCTAAGTACCTCTGCGAGTATACTCGTACATACTCGTATGTACAAACGCAAACATATTCATCTGTTTATTATGTAGCTGCACATGTAGAAAGGACTTTAATGTTTATATGTTTTTATTTACAAAGTCAAAACACACGTATAGTCTGTTCACTATACGAGTACGTACATGAAAGTAAATCTACAAAGCGTTTGCCATATGCGAATTATCAGGTAAATACAATAATGAAAACATTAGCAAAAGTTATTTAACCAGACCGCTCTAAAAGCGTATACTCGTTCCCCTACGTACGCACTATATAAACCATATATTTTTATATTTGCAGAGATGTTGTTCTGTGTCAGGACCGGTTTCGTGGCAGTGGTTTAAAGTGGTGTTAACTCACGGCGAAATCTCTTCCCTTCTCCAAAAGTATTTAGGTATATCATCACACATTATAGGGCTAAGCAGTTCTCATATTAAGGAGAATTGTTTCAACACCACCTACTAGTGCGAAAACATCCAAAACAACACTCTACCAAAATCATCAATATTCACATCTTCTTGTCTATGTAGGATTTCATTCAAAGCCAATGCGTATGATATACCTAAATACTTGTATAGAAAGGAGCTGATGAGATGACTTGGTGGGCATCGAAATAGCTATATTCCCAACCATCCACCGAAATAATTAATTTCACTTCTTCTTTTTATAAACTTTCTCTATTAAAAATTATTTTTAATGGAGAAAGTGACCTTGACCCAAATTATGATTGAAAAACTTAAACTTTCAAAGATCGATAAAATAAAAAGGTGGTCGGAAAAAATATCTTTTCGGTATTTTGCTTGGTCAGATGGAAACTCTTTGATAGCCTCATCTTGAGGCTTCGAATTTTCTTGTTTATAATGGAATGTGCTGAAGAGTAAGAAGTCTAGAAAAGTCTTCTCTCCATGTACTCACCTACCCCTAACTAAATAAATATCATCGTTTAAGTAGCAAAATATTTTAACATGCTAGCTGTATTAACTTTGATATGTGCTTATTCTTCCTAGAGTGCACACACGAAAGCCAAATAATATTAAAACTTGTGTTTTTATAGGGAAGCAGATAGGTTGTACCTCAAAGTGTGCATCTCGAGATGGACTGTTTTAAACGTCACTTCCACAATTCTTATTTCGATCGTGACAGTCCTACGTCATTTTCAGCAATCACCGCACCAGAAATCTGAATCGACTTTTCCTCGAGTACCACCGCTTATGTCAAAGCCAATTGAACATCAACATTCATACATAAGCCGACGATTGAAAGTAATCTGCCATTATATGCTACACTATCGTTTGATTCACAGCCAGCCGAATACCGATCTTAAGGAGAAGCCGGCGACCCAATGTCATTAGTCATTCTAATTCTTGAAGGACCGAACAAAATTGCTTCATGTACGCACCGACATTAGTTTGAGCTTCTTGGGGTCTAACTCTTAATCTCACAAGTCCGTAGTATCGCAAAGAGTTAAAAAGTCTAATTGTGTCATACATTGTTTGGCTGCAGCACCTAACGAGGTCAACGACAATTCACTTCTAATCGCTCTCTTCGATAGATAAATTTTAATCTCTCCCCCTACCTTCCGCAGTGTCACAACTGACTGCACCGGGACCAAAGGCTCAGAGTTCTTTAGTTTTCAATGCGATTGGTTCCGGCACTGCCTTAAAGAAATCTACGACCAAATCAATCAAAATTGTAGGCAGCTATTGAAAAAACTTTCATTCTTCAAATTTGTATTTCTAAATTCATACCTGGTTCATCGAATTTTCTTGACTACTGTTGAAGCTTAAATATAAAAACTTTATTATCCCTTACATTCCATTAAGAGATTGAAAACATGTTTCGACCATAAATGAGGATGACTGATAGGGATCCACAGTTTTCCACAGGCACTAAAAGATTATGCTCAAAGAAGGTTTTTCAGAGTTGCCTAACCGATAGTATCCTCGTTGCAAATTTATTGCCATTCTGACGGGAAAAAATATTTTTAAATATTCGAAAGGACTCTCAAGACGAAAATGTGAACACAAAACTTTAATCCAACTGGGCCTGGAAAATGCAAAACTTTTTATAAAAATTTAAAAATATTGATCTACGCCTATAATTGCAGCAAACTTTAAAATTTTTCAGGGATTGTTAAAATTATTAAATCAAAAACTGGATATTTTTGCCTTTAAAAAAAACAGCTCTATACCAGCGATCTTAAGAAAATTTATAAAACAAATGGTTGTTTAAGCCCAACTTTAAATTGTTTCTGTATTATTTGATATTAATTTGAAATATCTTGAATAATAAAGTCGGTCTTTCTGCATATTATAGTTAATTTTACATATCCAGAGTATTCAGTATTAAGAATGTTACGAGTATTATGAGAAATACTTTACGTTTTCGAAATCAAGCATCAGACGTAATTTAAAACACTTTGTCATTAATCTAACCCAATTTAAATTTCAATACCGTTAATATAATATCCATAAATTTAATTTGTAATGCCTTTAGAACATGTTTTACCCCCAGTCACTTATAACGTAGGCTGTCTTCCACCATTAGACTATATACTCTACTAGAACTCTAAGTACCAAGTCGAATAGCTGTTTCATGGGAACTCCCTGCAATTATCACATCGTGTCTGAAATTGTAAACCGCTACCGAAGATATCACCACGAATGGTTGATGAACTAACTAAGGAATCTTTTGTAAGAACACAAATAACACTAGAGAATAATCAAGATATAGATGGAGCTAAAGGAGATGGTTATCGAAGAGGCTACATGGTGTGTTGTGGAGTATTGTAACTGGAGGGTTGCAAGTGCTGATGTCGAGTCAATCTATTATGAAACGTGCAAAAGTGTCTAATGCTTTATTATACTAAATTTATTGAATACCGAGTAATTTTGAAGTAAAAAGAACATTGCTGTATTATTGATAAATATAACAGCTCTAAATAAAGGGCTCATGTTTCAACCACTGGTGCAGAAACGGTTCCCAAAATTATTTTACATTTATGTTTGACCGTATGTAACAGTTTGTATTAACTACATATGTGAGCATTGCATACATATAAATAGTACATATATCCCATAAATATTTACCTTCACATACAACAACCATTTTGGTTGAATTTGTAAATGAGCCGGAAATATTTGCAGATGCGTGTCCGGTTGTGTAAGTGTCGCAGAACTTGTATAAAGTTATATTAAATATTAGTACTCGTGTCTACCTACCAAAAAATGTGTGTTCAAATTTAATCTCCTAGGATGTGCATTGTACATAAATATACATTAGACCGACCCACAAAAAAATTGTCCTTCTGTCCTCCACTCAAAATATATACTGGTGTGTTTTATGATGATTCCCAAAATAGTGCGTGTCTAGCATTAAGATCCCGTGAGATGGAACATTTTAAAAATTTTATTTATTATTGTGTTTCAAATGCATTTTACTTTAAGTATAAACAATGTGTACGATAGTGGTATCATATGAAAGGTTTTTCAAGGTGCATTCGACGGTATATAAAACATACCAAAGCAGGTCCTCACCCGTCTTTTTTCAGGGATATTCTTGAAAAAAATAGAGTTTTCATGTTTTTGGCACGGAGATTTTTCTGATTTAATTGTCCTTAAATAGGCCTTTCATATGATACCAATATTGTATACATTGTCTATAGATAAAGTTACAATTTGTTTGAAAAACTTCAAACAATATCTTTTTTAAAAATAATCCAGCTCACGGGAAAACAAACCAAGACGCATTTTGTGCTGTGGACAAAAAACACTTTTTTCCCCACCGTACAATGTGAATCGGTCTAATGTACATATACTTCAACATCCTTCTGTTAACGTACCAGATGATACAATTCCATATGTACGGCTATGTTAAAAAAATTAAAAATTTTGTAAATTTGTATTTATGTTTTGTAAATAATAAAATTATAAGTAAGATATTTTTGCTTCCCTACTGGATATTGAATCTAAGAGTGGTGCGGACATTTAAAGCGACAATGGACACCTTCCGGCTCCGTTCAGCGACTTTTAACGGCGTACCGTCATTTCGCCCAATGTCATTTCGCCCAGAAACGAAAATGACATAACGCCCAAATATGACAAATCGCCCAAAACCCTAATTACTAAAATGACATATCGCCCAATAGCAATGACATAAGACCCAAAAAAAATGACATATCGCCCAAAAAGATTGACGTACACAATTTTTATTATTACCACAACGGAATAGCAGTAATAGCACCCTACATCATATAATGGTGCTAAATTTTGGTTGCTCGTTATGTTTGTAACACCTCAGAGGTCCTGCGTTGTAGGCATGAGCTATTAACTTATGGTGTGAAAACGAATGACCAACCCAATGAAGTAGGGTTCTTGTTATTTTAAGCGGTAAATTTGCAGAGCTTTTGTTTGAAGAAGTAATGTTAGGTGCATACCGGAGTAGTTTTTGTCATTGTCGTGTAGCTTTGAGCCTCGCCGCGTGGGAGGATCCACAGTATTGAGTCAAATAAAATAATTGTCATTAACTACAATTTTTTTTGGAGGAAACAGGAAAGTTCTCAAAAATTGGTTTAGGCTAAACAGTAGAGTCAAATAAACTAATTGTCTTTAAATAAAATTTATTCTACTGGAATCAGGAAAGTACTCAAAAATTATTTTACTCTCGGGTACAAAGAACTCCGGAGAGACTTACATCGCTAACTTTTTTAAAATCTCCAAAAACACCTCTGGAAGTTATAGAGGCATTCCAGATCGAATGGAGTTTGTTATTTTTCTACTAACAATGTGAAATAAATATGTATTATTTTCAAATTACATAGAAAGATTACCCATATTTCTTTTACAAATGTGTCCATATTTTTGGGTACTGTGTCATTTTTATTATTTTTAGGGGATGCGTCATGGATCGTTGCTGGCTTGCGAAAATGTTATATTGCCCAAAAAATCATGTCATAACGCCCAAAATTCTGATTTTTTTGGACTACAACAACGAACATTGAAATTTTTTGGGCGATATGTCATTGTTGTTTTTGGACGAAATGACATTGGGCGAAATGACGGTACTCCCTTTGACGGTACTAACAGCCAAATAATAATCGTCGCATACATATCAGTGTAGTATGATCAAACTGATCGCGCTAAGTTGCAGCAGAACTGTCAAAATACCGGGTTAGGCATTATTCTTACGTTTGATGAAACTGCCAAGAAGGGCGAAAAAAGAAAAAGAAAGAAAAAGGGCACCAACATTCGGAACAATACACCAGCGCTGAAGAGTTAGTTAATGACAGCCTATCGGAATGCAGCAGTTAAAGTGGCGCACCGGATTCGTTCCTATGACGACAACTATCTGAGAAAAGCACGAAAAACCTGGGAACTCCGTGGAGAGTTTTCTGCAATAAAGCGCATGTGTGCCAACGACATCATAAGTACTGCATCCTGAAAAAATATTGATAACACAGAACCGCCACTAACAGATCAACAAGTCGACCCATGGCATAAATTATTAAGAACACAGTCTGTTCTTTACAGTGATGATACTTACAAGGCATACAGCCAATAGCTATAGGGTTCTTCCCATGTATAAAAAAATTACAGCAGACAGTTGTCCGAGGCCTTCGGCCACGGACTGGCCCTGCAGGCTGTGTCAGAGACACGGCCATTAAGTTTAGCGTAGAATACGCCATCCGATAAGACAGAAAACATATATAACAATACATTCATTAGCTTATATTATTTATCATTTATTGTTATATATGTTTTCTGTCTTATCGGATGGCGTATTCTACGTTAAACTTAATGGCCGTGTCTCTGACACAGCCTGCAGGGACAGTCCGTGGCCGAAGGCCTCGGACAACTGTCTGCTGTAATTTTTATATTTACCAATGGCATTTGATTCAAGTCCGTTAAAAAAAAAAAATATTATGTTCAATTTTTTTAAACTTAATTTAATTTATGTATTTTAATTAATATTTTTATTGAAATAAGTTCTGCGAATGTTGAGAGGGCCGCCCTAATATTAAAAAAGGTTTACCTTATCGAGTCTTCGCATTAGCATTCGAGCGTTGTGTGAAAGCTTTACGCTTTACAATTCAAAATTAATGTTACAACAGCTTTATTGAAGCTTTCGCAAAAAAGCTATATTACGTTAGCTTGCTGTTCGTTTCACTTCGTTCGTTCACATGTTCCTAAGCAATGTTGAGCAACCAAAAACACTCAACCAAACACCACACATATGTTTGAGTGTATGTGTTTAAACAATTTTCATTTGAGAAATTTAAATATTAGGAAGTTATCAACCAATATGAAATGTGTATCAAACGAAAGATAACATCTTCATTTACCTACAAAAAAAATTTTAAAAAAATTCATCTAGCCGTTTCCTCAAATTCAATGAAATAAAGATTACAACAATAAAAACCTGACATGACTCCTCATACCGTAAGGTAAGACGTATTCTACGTCAAAAAATAAATAAATGGTTTCCCATTACATCCCATGAAGGGACAGGGGAGAACTTCTCACAATCACTGAGGTGTGCGCTTTCCAGTTTTCACTCACTGATTTCCCATGTAACTTGTCAATATTTGTGGGTGAAAAATTCGTTTCTCTGATGAGCAGGTGATGCTTACTACAGCAATCTTTGAGCCTGGTTTTATGTCTTCTAACCAACAATCCGGAGGATGCTACTATAAATATGATGCATTGTGTTGTCGGGAAGTTAGGTAGAAGGAAGGAGGAAAACGAGATAATATTTTTTAGCACTCAAGTTATTCTTATGAAAATTGTAAGTAGAACGAAAGACCTCTTACCTACTTACTTACTTACCAAGGTTTTTCTCAGACTTACTCAAACATGTTCACCCAACCGGCTCGATTTTAGTTTTCTCCTCCATTTAGTAACAACAAGTTCTCTAAATCATCCTTCCACCTGGCCTTCACAGCGAAGAGTTGTTGGATATTTTTGGATGTCCTTCGAGTACATTTTCGAATATGTTTCGCACTGGTTCATTCTGGTCCATTCTACTGGATGGGCCTAGCCAGCGTACATGCGTCATTTTGATTCGCTTAACTTCGTTAATGTTAGGATACAGACTCTACAGTTTCGTCACCGCCGTTCTCTATTATAGGATCAAATATTTTGTCGGATCATTTGTCTCTCGAAGACTCCCAGTGATGTTGCATCAGCATGTGATATAACCAAGGATTCTGCGACATAGAGCAAAATAGGTTGTACGAGAGTCTGAAAGAGTTGGATCTTTGTTCCTCAAGAGAGGGAGGGAGCCCTAAGTGGCGAGTAAATTCCTCATGCAGTTGGTTCTGCCCAAGAATCAGTTGCTCTTTAGTGAGTTATACGAATTGCCAGCAATTCTCTCTCTCTCCCCTCCGAACACTCGAGTATGCAGGCCCATTTGTAAAGCCAATATATGATATAAATTATTTCCGAAAAACAAGGACTGCGAAATTATATATAGAATTGTAAAACATATCTTACACTTCAACGATGGTCGCGGGGACCATTTGAGTCAGACTCAATAGTGACCCCAATGAGAACCACATACAGAGTTAATAAGCCATCTGTTTTCATAACTTTTTGACATCAGTTGTTGTCGTTACCCACTTTGGCACTAAAGTCTCCCAGAAATATCGTTATAACAGCAGATGATAGGGAACTTATGGGAAAATCAAGTTGATTTTTTGTATCGTCCTTAGTACTGTTCTCATAAAGCTGAATAGGTACATAAGCTTGCACCACAAATGTCTCGCGGAATTTTGAGCAAAACCTCACTTGGACGCGATCAGATATAATGTTGTCAACAACTAGAGTAAAAATGCGAGAACTAATTGTTTGAAAAAAGTTGTAGATACAGTAAATTCAGCTGATGCCAACGAATAGCTGTTGCCTCAACCGAATTGAGGTTGAAGTAAGTCAGTTGAAGTAACATCTAGTGACTAGTGGCGGCCCCTAATGGGGTTTTGAAAACCTCTAATTCGGATGCAGTTTTATTCTTATAATTCGGGTACGGGTATTTTTTCTGTAGATGTAGCCTTAGGTGAAAGAAGAGGGCGGACTCGGTTTCCGCGGTATACTTATACATGGTGTTTCAAAAGAAGTCATCCGATGTTGTTTGCCTCTCATTTTTTTTTCTAAATGAAAAACTTCGATTCTGTTTTGTGATTATGTGTATTTGAACCTTTACAATTTTATTGGTTAAGTTGAGAAGATGATATCGGTTAAATGGGCGCCGTCACAATTGATTACCATACGGACTCGTTTTATGATAGTTTGGTTTTTCTACTATTAAACCAATATATTTCTCTCAGTAGTGTGATATTACTTTTAAGATTCCATAACTATATTACTATATTAGCCTATTCCAGTCGATCTTTTTCGTAAAGCCAAATATCGTTATCGAGGGGTGGATTTATTATAAGAATTTGTTGACGCTACTGTATTGATTTGGATATAAGATGGGTGATTCAATCGCCCGCCGAATGCGATGATACTGCAGGGACTGCCAACAACCTCTTAGCAGGCATACAATTTGAGTTAGATAAACTGTGTTCGGTTGTTGATGTTGTCTTATTACCAAATACGCATCGATGTTAACATAATATTCAAGTTGCACTTGAATGAACACTCACCATTTCAACATAGACAGGAGTCTGTAATGGTAATACCAGAGGATACTTAACCATAGGCAGAAGTAGAGAGCTGCTTGGGAGTTTTTCATAGTCATTGGGACATACTAAGGCGTCATGGACCATCAAAATCAGTAAAAACCACTAGAGATACATTTCCATTCGTAGGACCCGAAATATGGTGAACCCGTGGTGACTACTCTTGACGTTTTTATAAGTCGACGTGCGCAGTGTTATCAATGAGTAATTGTTTATCACAGACTGCCACAACTTTATATTTTTCGCCTTCCAGTATTTGCTGTTTGTTTGTGATGCCGAAAAATTTACTTACGGCTATAATTTCTGGCACAAATTTGCCATTTGACAATTGAAAAACGTGTATCATTGACAATAGAATAGTTAAACAATAGAGACGTCCCCAATGGTGGGGTTGAATGCCGAGCTATAAACAACAAAACACGCAAACCAGGCATTCCAGACAATACAACCCATAATGGGCCTTAGGAGAAACAATCGATACACGGTACCCACAAAATTAAACCTATTGAAAATGTTACCATATAAGTGGTGGGGGGGGGGGGGGTTCAAATAGACATAATTGTCGTGACCATAAACACTTTAATGGTTTTGTACATTCCCGTAATTTTTTACCTTTTTGCAGCCGCTTACAACTGAGCAACACAATTGAATTTTGAAAAGCGCCTTAAAATATGCTGCGATATAATGGTATTGAAATATTTGTTTACGATTTCAAAAACTCAATGCAAATTTATATCATTCTGTATGTATGTAAAAAAAGATTTCTTGATACAATCCTACAAACTGCGCAAGATATTTTATTATGTTTTTAGGAATTTCATGTTGTTTTTTAGTGATTGCAAATCATGTCGTTAGTCACTATATCGATTAATATTATAACTTTGTTATACAAAGGAATGAGAGTGAAATGCCTCAATAAATGCGAATGGTTTTCGGGTAAACTTATGAACTGTAGGACAATTAATCACATAGCACCAAGAATATAAAAAAATTTCCATAAACAAATTTGAAAGTATGTGTTTTTGGTATTCCAATTGGCAGCCAGTAAAGTGAAAATATTTCAAATGGTTTTTAGATCTTTTGATTTATTATACACAAAATCTTCTTCAGTTCCATAATCGGAGCGAATTATAAATGCATATTTAAATTAACGATACACAAAAACGAAAGCTGAGGAAATTGAAGTATATGAACAGATTCCCAGGTATTCCTCATATTGGGCACACTGATTTTGAAGTTAACCGACAATTTGAATTTAAATTTGTGAGGGGGTGGATAAAACTTGCACTGGACGAATGTGTTAAGTCAATAGAGTTAAGTGCTGAAAACCCGTGTTTGCTGTTCGAGTCCAGTTATATTGTGTGGTGTGAAGAATATTAGTATGCTCTAAGTTTAAATTACTTTCTAAATCGACAACTGAACTATATAATGAGCCAGACGTATACAGTAAAAGGTTATGAGTAATTTCTGCGTAAAACATTTTAACCTTTTATTTCCCAATGCCATTTAAATACTTGCACTCTATTACTTGTGATCCTATTGCCCGTTGAAGAATTGCCTTAACCAAATAAATTAAATTATGTAAACATATTTATGATTGTAGATTGCAAAAACAATCATAATTGTAGATTGTAGATTGCAAAAACAATCATATGTGGACCACTACAATTGTCAAACAAGCAACCGGAATTATTAATGTCAAAAATGACTGAATAAATTCTGTATGCAGTTGTTCTGCGTGTAGTTATAGAGAATAGGATGAATATAAAGGACTACTTTACATAAGAACAAAGAAGACAAGAGGGTTGACGCTGCAAGTTGCCCACCCACAAATATATTATTAATTGGAGACCGCAATAATAATTATGGTCAAATTGTAATTACAAATATGGGCAAATCCAGCGTGACGAACGCTACAGTCGTACGGGTTTTCGGATTTAAATATAATAAATTGTTCGTCTTTCCAAAGAGACACCTTTGACTTATATATGGTGTTTAATGGGATTGGAGTGTACTTTCGAATGCAATAATAAAATTAACAGGTACAAGTTGTGAACAAAATTGATCACAAGTTATTTTGACGCACGCTACAAAAAATTGAAGTAGCTTCGAACGTTGTGTTATGTTTTCGTAATTTTTAGCAAATTTTGCATAACAAAGCACACACCAAATCGTATTATGACGTTACATTTAAATGATATTAATACATAAAATTATTTAAAGACCAGTGCAGGCACATGTGTCATTATTTTCTTCCTTAATACTGTTTGTTTTATTCCCTCAAAAAACAAAGAAAATGCAAACCAGCGGACACATGTACACACATACGTTATTATGTTTGTGAATACGCTACACACGTTCACACAATTTCCGTTGCTCTCTTGCTACCTCATTTTTATATACGTATCACTACGTCATTATTCACTTTGCTCTGAGAGTGCTCCGCGCGCACGTTTGATTTGACTTACCTCTCACAATAACAAAAAAAGGAGTTCAATCTTATGATGACCTTTCATTTAAATAATATTAATACTTAATAACACTTAAAAATATTTTCTTGCTTAAAACTTTTTGTTTTATTCCCACAAAAACAAAGAGAATGTAAAGAAAAAGTTCGTACATACGCTATATAAGTTCACACAATTTTTATTGCTCCCTCGTGCTTTCTCAGTTTTATATACGTAAAACCACGTCAATATTCTCTTTGCTCTGAGAGTACTCCGCACCCACACAAGACAAATATTCGCTGGCGCTACATCAGTGTGTATTTTCTTCGCAGTCTGACAATCTACGTTTCGCAGTAGGACAAATCTGTGTTCTATATAGGGGTGGGTCACCCTTATCATTTAGGGGTATGAAAAATAGATTCTGGCCGATTCTGAGACCTACCCGATGTGCACACAAAACTTCATACAATTCGATCCAGCCGTTTCGGAGCAGTTTAACGCCATACAATCTGTGATTGAAGTCGGACAAACTCAGTCGGACAAACTCTGTTTGGATATATTCACTTTGTGAGTTAAGTCCCTACCCGCGCCTATATATCGCATCCTAAATACAAAAGTGTCACAACTCAAATTTACAAATTTTCAATGGGGGCAAAAAACCAAGATCGCAAAGTTGAAAAATGTATGAAAATTCTCAATAGACTTATTGATACTGGATATTTTTGATAAAAGGGAAGAGAGACTGAAGCCAGATTTTTGCAGCAGATAGAAATGCACTTCGGTGATTGTTTTTAAGGAAAAAATTATAATCTTAAAATTTTGAGTTATGACGCTTTTGAAGTTAGGGTGCGATATGTTAACACATCAAAAATAAATGTCATGAAAGAGTATAATAAAAAATAAACTTAATTTCAATAATAATTCTGTCATTTATTATCATTTTAAGTTCCCGTGCAGCTAAAAAACACCCTTTATATCAATACCATGACATTTATGACTTAACACGGAGTTGCAATATGGTTGTGTTCTAGCAGCGTTGGCGCTGGTGGGTGAATATAGAAGGTAGAGACCTCACACGTAGGCAATATGTTGATTGTGCTAAGGGAAATGTAAGTAGCAATGTCGAGACCCCCAGGCAGGGTATCTGTAGCTTGTAGTAGGAGACAGGTAATTAACAAGGTGAAGACCCCTCAGATAGGAAATTTCTTGCTTGCACCAGAAGATAGCTAAGTAAAAAGGTCGAGACCTCTCGGGCAGGGAGTTTTTTGTTTTTACCAGCTGACAGGTAAGTAACTTATTACAATAGCGACGATTGTGTGCTGTTGTTATTACCCTCTGCATTGGGTCATAGTATTATCATTTAGGTATAAAACATTAGTTGTTAGCACCTAATAAAATATGTATTTATCCTCATAATTTATTATGATCATAAATTTTGTAAATCTTTATATATATAATTCTACTGCACGTGTGTTTGTGACTGAACTCCTCCTAAACTTCTGGAATGATTTGAATAAATTGTTTTGTATTCGTTTGGGCGGCGCCCTGGGTGGTTTAGATTTACTATTCGGTCCAACTGGACAAAGCGGCGTGGTACCTCCCATACAAAACGCTTGCAATATTACGCAGGACAACGTCTGCCGGGTCAGTTAGTAAATATATAAATGAATAGTAATATAAATTTGCCTGAATTAATAGGTGTAGTTGGAAATGAGGATGAAATTCCCTCCTTCACTCAGTGGGCAACCAGTTAGCTTATACCTCACCGCATATGCGTTAACATTGCTGTACATTCCACTAACTTGACAAAACTATTAGACCTACTAGTGATATGTACTAGTAATATATTAGTTTCAACTAAGTGGGACGCATTTTTTCTCATAATGTGATACAAATTTCGGAAACTAGATATGTTCAACATATTCCTAAGTAGGTAGATTGTACCGCACTAAACATACATATCCGGAAATATTCGTAAGTACTGTGGGTGAAACAGCAGACACTGTAAAGGAAAACACTAAGGTTACTCAGGAGGATAACTTCAGTTAGGGAAAAAATTAGGAATTTCGATTTTAACCTGTGTGACAAATGCCAATCAATCCTTGACTTTGCTTTTGGTTTCACAGAATTCAAATTTTTATTTTTTTTTATTGATATTTTGATGCTTCCGTCACAATGACTTTGACAGACAATTTTCCACTAAAAATGTTCCCCTACATATTGTAAGGGACAACAAACACATTGTACAAAAACTGTGCTTCCTTTGATTATCTTTGATTGACTATCTTTGAATTTTTTTGCTTTAAAATGTCTAGTTTACTTGGTTTTTTTATAGTTTTTAAACCCGCTTTCCATAGCCTTAAGTCTATCAGAAGTAGGCGTACAAAATTTTCCTTCAATAACATCTTAGTCTTTTATAGTTGTTACTTTTTTGATTGCCACAAAATCCAAAGTGCTTCAATTTATTCTAGCTCACTTTTTAAGTATACTCTAAGGAGTGTCTGAATAGTATTCCATCACTGCATACTTTCAGGTGCCCACAAAGTTAAGATTTTTTTATTTCATAGCTCTTCTATCGTTTTCATTTCCACGATTGACTACACATAGTTTCTAAGTTGGAAAAAAACTCATTCAAACCGGATAGCAAAAACGCAAGGTTTCTCTAGACTTTGAGGATAAATAAATATTGTATGCAGTTTGCAAAAATGTAAAAAAAAATTATAATTAAATACAGACAACGTTACAGCTATTTCCTCAGTTGATCTGAGGGAAATGGTACCTACAGAACCATACTCTTGTGGTCAACTACAACATTGGCAATATCGTCGCCATCATCTTCATCCTTTTTAACCCTTTAAGAATTGGCATCATGATGGTATCATAACCACAACGGTGTTACCATCATTATGGTAGTCATGTAGTAAACTTTCTAGTACCAATAAAGTACCAATCGCACAAATGTACGATGAGAGTCCTTCCTTCCAATCTAACAACTAAAAAAGAGGATTGGAACTGTCACACAAATATGGTTGCGACTAAAACTATTGCCCATATTATTATCAATTGTAAATCAAACAATTTACCAACAACCATCAATTTACTTAAACTCTCGAGACGGAGGTTACTCACTTACTCACTTTCCGTTTTCCATCGGTCATCCTTCAGTGTTGGTCCTGGGAAAATGGCTAAATTACACTCGAGTAAAACTTTGAAATCTCAATATTAAACAATTTGTTGTAAAGAGGGTTGTGTTTACTAACTAAATTGTTCGAGTTAATGTTTGACTAGAAAAATTTAAATAAAGAACACAGCATATCCGGGACGTTGTATGCTTCATATTGTGGGTAAACATGTGACTACTACTAAGAGAGACAACTGAATGTTTACGTCTTTGTTCGCTGTTTGCCTTATTTGAATTGAGTTGTTATTCCTTTTAAGAGTTTCTTTGCATTAAGAGAAATATGATTGTACAGAAAATCTTCGCAAGTCACAAAGTTGACATATCTTGTTATTTACTGTATTCTATGGAAATGATGAGACAAGTAAGATTTTATTCATAATGCTTGTACTTTATATTGCCTTGACATTTTTAAGTTACACTGAAGAACTTTAAAGCCGATTATATGGAAAACTTTGCCCACAATTGTCTTATAATAACAGACGATACATTTAGCGGGAGGTGTTTACATAACGTACGGCAGATAATGGCTGGTAATATATTTGCATACTTTTTGGCTGTAACGTGCAAGGAAATAAAACAATCTAGAAAATACCAGTATATCACAGATAGTTATCGCATAGTCTAGATGTTGATAGTAAAAAAATCCAATGAGTGTTCGAACTCACGGGCGATGTGTTAACACCTTTTTGCTACACGGTACCTGTTCGATTTCTATGAACACATTCGTAAATGTTACATTGGAAAATAAAAAACAGCGTTCAATCATATGATGACGTTACAGTTAAATAATATTAATACTTAAAATTATTTAAAGACCCAGTGCAAGCACATACATATGTCATTATTTTCTTGCTCAATACTTTTTGTTTTATTCCCACAAAAGTCAAAGAATGCAAAGCAACAGACACTTGTACAAACATACATACGTTGTTATATTCGTACGATATAACCGAAGATCAACATAAAACACTTTTTTAATATTACTCCAAATTAATACTCCAAATTAAAGCACTTAAATCTCGGCTCGCCGATATCGGATCGCCTTAATTTTTGGCCTAAACTCTTCGTCGAAACCCCCACTAGCTTTTAAATCCAAAAATTAATAAAATCGGCTATGAATTTCCGGAGAAAATCGCGTGGGAAAATTATATGAAAATCGCCCAATAATCACTTTCAATACCGACTGCCAAGCAACGAACAAACAAACGATGATTTACTCTTACAAACCTAACACTTGCGTATGTATTAAATTTATAGTTTACTGCCCTAGAGGCGCGCCTACAGATGTTAACACATCAAAAAGTCGAACGTTGTATCTGTCAGATCAATCTGAAGTGAAAATGTTAACGGTGGTTTTCTGAAAATACGAAAATCAAGGAAAGAGCACAAAAATGCCAAATGGAAAATGGTCACCACATGCGCGATACAACTTTACTAAACTTCATTACTAAATTAAAAATATTATTCATTAATATACTGTATTAAAAAAAATGCTATGATGATATCTTAAATAAAAATGTATAATGAATTCAAACCCCTACGGCCATTTTGCGCCACCCTGTATAATCCTTAAAAATTAATTAATAAAGAATAAATTGGCATTTAAACCATAATTTTAATTTTTTTTTTTTTTGATTAAAAAAGCGGTGCTTGTCCAATTGGTGGCATGGTTGCAAATGTTCTGAGCAGCACTGTATATGTGAAAGTATTCTTGTCAAGTATTCTTTGTGAAAGTATTCTTGTCACCTTCCTTGTTGCTTCCTTAGCACTCGTACTGCAGACCATACAATAATAAAGTAGAGACAATTTTTGCATATACATATTAGTAGAGTAACTCGAAAGAGATTCACGGACTGAAACACACGACTCGAGTTCGAAAATAACGTAATAAATTTTTAATAAATTGCAATTTATGTAGGTTACGTGAATGCGAATAACTGACTATCTTAAATTTATCACAGAGATTCAATGATATTGAAATATTGCTTTTAAATTAATGAAGAACATTTCGGAACAAGTAAAATAATATTCTATAAAAGCTTTAAGGGTTCTTGAGGAATGTTTATCATACAATATACATTACAACAATATTAATTGGAGATTTTAAAATTGGCCTTGGCTTGTGGCCGTCGGTGGTGCAATGGTAGTGTGCGCGGCTCTGTAAATGCGAATGTGGGTTCTGTGCCACCTCCGACAGACTTATATTGCTTTATAGACGGCCACATCGCTTTGAGACGGCTACGCCATCCAGAATATATCCATGAAACAGCTTCTGAACAGGCCGCTCGGAATCTGTGAGGGAAAAGATCCCCCAGTCACTTCATGAAATGTGATGGAAAAATATATTTTTTTTATTTATTTTTTGATAGCCTTTATGTATTCGGTGGCACATTCCTTGTACTTTTTGGTAGAATTCATGGCCTTCTTCGTATCACTTTTGGTAAATTTATGTACCCTTTAATATATTTTGTGAACATTCTGTGAACTTTCTGATAGATTTGTTATAACCTGTTGTAATTTTTGTGTAAATTTTCGTACACTTCATCTACCCTCTGGTATATATGTTGCACATTTTTCGTACTGTTTGTTCTCATTTTTTTACATGTTGCGCAACATTTTCAAGAGACTTCTTTTTTGATAATTTACCGAGCATTGGGTTGCCGCTCAATCCATACACACGCAGTTAGGGTCCAATATATTTTATAGAAACGAACCTAATCACGAGTTGTTTTAAATAAATAAATAAATGGTTTCCCATTACATCCCATGAAGGAATCGGGGAGAGCTTCTCACAACCAGTGAGCCGTGCGCTTTCAAGTTTTAGACTCATTGATTGGGACCTACCGTTTTACACCGGTTCCGAACGGTATTTTTGAGAAGCATTTTCATGGCTAAATACTCGATAGTGTCGCCGTCACTATGCGAGGTGACTGCCGTCGAAAGTAATTTTTTTAAGGTGGCCAGAGCAGGGATCGAACCCAGGATCTCAAGTACAAGAGGCGCGCACACTACCCATTGCACCACCGACGGCCACCACGAGTTGTTTTTCTGCTCGTATTTCGAACTTAATCTAGGGCGCGTGCATTTGAAGTTTAAACTTAGAAAGTAGCCTCGATGGTGCGCGTTGCCTACAGTTAATGACTTACTAGGCGCATTTTGCGTGCTGGAATATACTACTTGAATCTTGCGAGAGTGAGAAGGATTGTACATGATAGCACGCGTTCTTTGTAGTGAGCGCACCCCTTGTACATGAGATGCTGGGTTCGATCCCTGCTCAGACCACCTTAAAATTTCTTTCGGCGGTGGTCACCTCGCATAGTGACGGCGACACTATCGAGTATTTAGCCATGAAAGAGTTTCTCAAAATACCGTTCGGACTCGGTGTAAAACTGCAAGTCCCAATCAGTGAGTGGAAACTGGAAAGCGCACAGCTCCGTGATTGTGAGAAGCTCTCCCCTGCCCCTTCATGGGATGAAATGGGAAACAATTTTTTTTTTGATTCCCAATAGAACAAAGTGCAACACTTGAAAGAAAATAACAATGAGTGGTCGAACTCATAGGCGATGTGCTTACAACTTTTTGTTACACGACACCTGCTCGATTTCTTTGAACACATCAGTTAATGTTACAGTGGAAAATAAAAAAAGAATACTTTTTTGGGTTGAAGGCTCTTTTTCTATTGCACTTTCTCTTTTCTTACATCTGCCTTAATATTAGATGTAATATTGTTAAAATAAATAAAGCAATACTTAGCTCACTGAAATAAATATTTGTGTTTTGTCATGAACAGAGCTACGACAAAAAGTGTTGAATAGTATAGAGAACTTATTGCAGTCTTTTACAGCTCTCATGTAGAGAGTCTGAGTAAAATAGCATAAACGAGTCTTATTCGTTTTATAGAATAGTTCAATATAAATGCACCATTTCCACAATGTCATTACATAAAACAATACAAAAAGCTAAAGTTGTTCCAAAGGCATCAATGTTTCACATCGAAATTATGAATACACCAAGTTGTGACAAAAAGAGAGTAATACGTTTTTAATCATTAACAGATGTCGGCAGTGCTTTACAATTTGTTCCCTGTCTTCTCTATACTATTCAATACTCTTTGGCGACGACTACTTGCTTGTCTGTTCGCTGCCGCTACATCAGTACCATAACACTTATTTTCAGGCAGAGACTATTGTTGTACAAAAATCACGCATGTAATTCTAACGCTGTGTGTAGTTTGCATGTGTTCACTTTGATAGATTGCCCCACCTGTGGCTATAGATGATAACACAACAAACATGCATTGATATTTTGATAGATTCCAAAGGAATGATTAAACTTTAACAAAAACTTATTAATTTTTAAAGAGATGAAAAGACTTTAGACCTTTTTCTAAAAGGACTCGAATTCGTTTCGACATATTACACAAAGACAAAACACAGCATGTGGTCTACACTCCGACTGAGAATTGAAATAAAAAGTGTCCCGCCAAGTAATAAAATGCAAAATTTATTGGTATTTAATAGGAGATAAAACCTTTTGATGGATAATATTAACCAAAGCCTTCGTAGGTCATTGTGTTCAAGATGATTGTGGTTTTCGTGTCTCAATTTCTATACAGACCACTTATATATTCTTTATGCATAAAAAGCATTTAAACTTCAATCCGAAATGTTGTGGTTTTTCCCAAGGACCCATATCAAATTTTCAATTCAATAGACGTACAAATGTTGATACCGCAGATCCTTTATCTTCCATTCGCTTTTACTTCCTTTTGTTGTTTGTAGAACAGAACAGAGTTGTAGTCCTTGTAATTTCTTGTGTTTTAGGCTCTGAGGATTAAAAGGTCAAAAGGTTTTCCTGCAATGTCTTTTGGGGAAAAAACACAAGACCACAAGGATTTGTTTAGATTTACTGCAAATCGATGTTAAATATTAAACAAAATACACAATTTTGTCATTTGTAAATAACACATGTAGTTTTTTGAAGGTCGACTCTTTTTATGAACGAGGAAAACATTATCGTTTTCGATTCTTTTTTGGGTTGAAATAAATTACGAAAAAACATATGTTATTTACATTGTCCAATGTGAAAGGTTTCCTTTAGTAGTTTTAAAGGACTTCTTGTGGGATGCTTTTATTTGGTTTGACTCTTGCCTAGGCTTTCCTTTTAAAAATAAACTTGGAAATGAGGTAGCTTCCTTAGTAGATTAAAGGTTTCGTTATAAATTATAAATATAAAATATAAGTTATATACATAAATGTAAAGGACTTAGAAATTATTATGTATTGGTAAAATGTGGTCTTTTGATGGATTATCGAAACAACATGTCAGATGAAAGACCTGATATGATAGATTATGTTGCCATGAATAATTTTAATTTTCAAATATTTTAAAAGTTGGAAAAAAAGGAAAGAAGGAATCTTACAGCAATTTCCGTAAACGTTGCTCGATTTGATCTATTCACGATATTAGCTTTTTTTTGTGAAAATATGATAAAATTAAATGAATATTTTGTTCGATATCACCTTTACATATTGCACAGTGGTGCGCAAAATAAACGCATTTTAACATTACATGTATATTATTCTGCCGTTTATACATCGTGTTAACGTTTGGTAACAGTTTGCACTCTTGTCATCCTAGTTTTTTCAAACTATAGAATGATGTAGTCGCCGTTTACTTACTTTAGTTGCTAAGGTTTTTCGAGCCGTGAAATTTTATTTGTATGGACTAGCTTTTTGGAAAAGCCGAAAAAGTATAATTTTTTGTTGTGCATTCAGAGAAGTAATTGTTTGAGAAGATGTTGCAGCAACCTTAAATAAGGTTGCTAATACCGAGTTGTGGCTGTTACAACCGAATTGAGTTTGCCACGACTGAATTTAGTCCCCACAGCTGAAATGTGGTTGAAGCCACCTCGGTTCTTAATTGATTCGGTTATGTCAACTGAAGTTAGTCCTCACAACTGAAATACTGTTAAAGTAAGTCTGTTCACCTATTGTACATGAGATGCTGGGTTCAATCCCTGCTCTGATCAGCTGAAATTTCGTTTGGCGGCGGTCACCTCGCACACTGGTGGCGATTCAATTTCAGCCATGACAAATCTTCTTAAAATACCGTTCGGAACCGAAACAAAACAGTAGGTCCCAATCAGTGAGTATAAAACTAGATAGCGCACAGCATACTGGTTGCGAGCAACACTTTCCAATCCATTCATCGGATGTAATGGGAAACCATTTATGTTTTAACCTTGTTTCATAATTGGTTGGGTTGTGACAACAGTATCTTCAATTATATTCCATATGCCAACTAAATTTTCAACAGTTTCGGTTATACCATACGTATTTGGAATGAATTCGGATGTGACTGGTATCAAATGTGGTTCTGCAACGCACTGTGGCATCAATTCAGGTACAGAAACCGGATGTTTCCTCAATCGGTTGTAACTTTCGAATTTAGTATCAATTCGGTTGCAATAACCGAATTTCTCATGAATTCTTTTAGGAGAATCGAATTCATCCTCAATTCGGTTTCCAAAACATAAATCTATATAAATTATTATATTAAACAAGCTAAAAGTTATTTTGCAATCTTTGCAGTCGGGGTGATATGAAGATTATTATTTTTTTTTTTTTGGAAGGGAAATTAAAAATATTGTAATAATGTAATGCAGATATTACAGAAAATGCCAAGCTTTTTCCGCATGTAGTACAATCGGATGTCCACAATTCAGTCATTCAAGGTCAGTCGCTTGATATATTCTGCAGCCTTTGTAGAAAGGGTTTGGACCCAAATCGACAGACATAACTCGTCAGAAATGGTGCAGTGATCCTGATGGCCGGGACTTCAAAAACGTTTCGAAGTGGATGTAAAATGAATTTGAAAACCATAAAGATTATCACATATGATGAATTTCATGTAAAAATCGAGATGCATTGAACCTGACCCCCTCAGATATCGATGAAATTTTGTTTATAGCTAAATTTGATCAATCCAAATAAACCCTCATTTTTATAAATGACGGTTTCGGGATTTTTTGGGCGTGGCACAGTGGGAAAATTTTCGAAAAAACGCGAAAATGGTCGAAAAGAGCTCCATTTGAACTACAATAACTCAGAATTGGCTGAACCGATTTCCGTGATCTTGGTAGCATTCAACAGATATTTTAACGGGCTTTATTACACGTTTAAAAAAAAATAAATACACTGTAAAAAATTTTATAACAAAAAAAAAATTTTAACTAACGAAAAAACTAAAAAGATAAAGGGTTTTTTTACAGTGTATTATTTTTTTAGGAAGGTCTATCCTTCACCTATACCATATCCAAAAATAAAAATGCGTTCTTTTTTAGTTTTTTTTATATAATTTTTTAAGTAGTGTCACTTCTAGTAATTGCCCTTATATTTCATATTTACAGGTAAAATAAATAAACATTGTCCCAGGAAAATTCATTTTGCTCCATTTAAACTACAATAACTCAGAATCGGCTGAACCGATTTCCATGATGTTGGTATCATTAAAAAGATATTTTAACAGGCTTTATGACACGTTTAACAAAAATAAAAAAATACACTGTAAAAAATTTTATAACAAAAAAAAATTTTAACTAACGAAAAAACCAAAAAGATCAAGGGTTTTTTTTACAGTGTATTATTTTTTTAGGAAGGTTTATCCTTCACCTCTACCATATCCAAAAATAAAAATGGGTTCTTTTTTAGTTTTTTTTATATAATTTTTTAAGTAGTGTCACTTCTAGTAATTGCCCTTATATTTCATATTTACAGGTAAAATAAATAAACATTGTCCCAGGAAAATTCATTTTGCTCCATTTAAACTACAATAACTCAGAATCGGCTGAACCGATTTCCATGTTGTTGGTATCATTAAAAGGATATTTTACCAGGCTTTATGACACGTTTAAAAAAAATAAAAAAATACACTGTAAAAAATTGTATAACAAAAAAAAATTTTAACTAACGAAAAAACCAAAAAGATCAAGGGTTTTTTGTACAGTGTTGTATTTTTTTAGAAAGGCTTATCCTTCACCTATACCACATCAAAAAATAAAAATGGGTTCTTCTTTAGTTTTTTTTATATAATTTTTTAAGTAGCTCTTTTCGACCATTTTCGCGTTTTTTCGAAAACTTTCCCACTGTGCCATGCCCAGAAAATCCCAAAACAGTCATTTCTAAAAATGTGAGTTTGTTTGTATTGCTCAAATTTAGCTATAAACAAAATTTCATCGATATCTGAGGTGGTCGAGTTCAAAAGTTCAGTTTTATCTCGATTTTTAAATGAAATTCATCATATAAATTATTTCCTCTTGTAATGTGACGACATGATCGGTCCGTGCATAATACACTCACCGCCATTAACACCCCCATACGTCCCTGGTCTACGTTTCACCTAAGCAAACACAACATCCATCACTCAAACCAACCATCGCGATCTATCACACTCACTGATAAACACACAAGCTTTGTCGACGTATTGTACGTACATATTAGCAGAGAACTAGTTTCAATGAACACACGAGAATGAGTGATTGGATGCAATTCTCATTTGCGTCACTACAGAGATGGTTATTAGTGTTAAGGTTAACCAGACGCGAGTCGGCGCCTCCGAGCACACACCCAGATAAGATTATAGTATTTCATCTGGGGCTCTAGTTCTGCAAAGGACGAAAACAATTTTGGGATCCGTTCTTTAGCAATTTCGTTTGTTTTCGGGTCACTGTTCCTATACTGGGACTTCGGCTCACTGTCACTACACAGGGACATCGGCTCACTGTTCCTACACAGGGGTTTCAGCTCACTATTCCTACACAGGGGCTTCGGCTCACTGTTCCTACCCATACGTCACTGTTCCCATGTTATCCACACGATGGTAGCCAATACCGAACCGTTCTCACCGGACATTCAAGGCATATCTCGGGCCACCAATCCGCATATCCGATATACGTAGCGAAGCAGAGATCATCTTAAATCGACCAGACAAAACCAGTATTCCCAGAAGAGTTGTCAAGCCAAGGCAAGTACTCCGAGAAGGGTGTTGTCAAGCGGAGACATGTGCCCCCAAAAGAGTATTGTCAAGCTAAGACAAGTGCCCCCGGAAGAGTGTTGCCAAACCAAGGCGAGTGTTCTCATGCTAAGAGGAGTGTTCTCGCTGAGTAAAGCAGCTGATGTTATTCCTGTAAATTAAATTACTTTGTAAATTAGATCCATAAAAAATCTGAAGTCGAACCCCCGAAAAGGGTAAACTATTCCGTTCTTATTTCGTAAGGTTTAAATAATCGTAACGAAAGACTATGGACATGGCTGAGCTTATCTCAGCCCTCGACAAAAATATAAAATCATCACATAATTGAAAGACAAACAGCTTAAAATTCAGTTGTGACAACCTCTAGGTTAACTGTAATCACTTCTAACTCGCTGGTGATAGCTTCTAATTCGCCTATAACAACCTATAATTTCATTATGATAACCTTTAGTACGGTAGTGACAACCTCTATTTCGGTTATGACAACTTATAATGCGGCTGTGACCACTTCTAATTCGGCTGCGGCAATCTCTAATTCGGTTCTGATAACCTCCAGAATCGTTGTAACAACTTCTAATTTAGCTGTAACAACCCATAATTCGGCTGTGATAACCTCTGATACAGCTGTGACAATCTCTGGTCTAGTTGTAACTAAAAATAATACGGTTACGGTTACTGCGGCTGCTTCAATCGAATACTTCTGCGAGTGCGTCTGGTGCAAAAAGAACATTTTAATAGTGTTCGCTCAATAGATTTATGTTACTGTATTATTAATTTATCTCAGGTTTCTATGGTTTGCATTAGAAATATTTTACTCGTAGAGGCTTTAATACATACTTAGTAGCCACGCTGCAGATCATACAATTTATAGTGATTGATTTTTCCCCAAAAAAATAGAGACCAGCTTCACGATCAATGTCATCTATATTCGAACGATACTTATTTTAAATACCTGTCAACCAAGAACATCAATCATCCCAGGGAAAAGACGGAGAGTAAACTGAAAAGTGTTATTGAATTTTTCAATATTAAAGCAGCTGCAATAGAAGCAGAAGAGTTTCGCTGAAAAACGCCAAAGAACTCAAACAATATAATTTATTAACTTAACTTGTAGGTTAAACTTTTCCGGATTCAATATTTCGTTTAACATTTTAACATAATTTGAAACTACCCACATCTCACAAAGTTGTACAGCGTCAGAAAAGTACAAAAAATCTTTCAGGAACGCATACAAAAGTTTGAACAAAGAGAAAAAACAATTGAATAAACTACTACTACTTCTTGATTCAATTACTGAAATGGTAATTATGGAAAATTCAATCACTTAAAAAACCACACAATTTTTCACGTTGCCTTCATGCCCAAATTTTTATGTTGCCTTCATGCTAACCAAAATTGTGTATCGTCAATTTTAATTTTCCCCTGTGAATTTTCTAGTCTTTCAATCTTTAGATTTGTACGAGGGTTTCCAAATAAGTTTTGAGAAATTGCAAAACCGATGTTTAATCTGATATTAGTACTTATTCCACTCATTCAACTATTTTACAAACTATATTACATACAAAAGAGGGAATTCGATTGCGTACATTTGCGGGCTTTGGTTTTGTACCATTTTCTACTAGGATTAACTCAACAATAGTGTAGTGCTGAACCTGATTCCAATTTTGGTAAGGAAACACCGTTATTGCGCCAGCAAACATCGATGTTGTGCGGGAACTTATAATGCAATAACGTCATGTGTTTTATCAGGAAGTTGACGTGTTGACACACTTGGTCGAATACGGTAAGTTGGGATAATGTAGGATGTCATATTCCGTCCCCATCGTTGAATTTGTAAATAAACCTGGTACGGATAAGGGACGTTGAAGCCATATTACACTCCACCTCGACATTCTTGGATTCGTAAAGCTTACATTTGGCCCCACGACCCAATGAGTGTTGCCTAAAAGGTGCTAAGATCACTGAGCTTAACTTCCTGAATATCTGTTAGATATCAAATAAAATACCATCCTCAATATTGTTCCCTAATCGTACAAATGACCGACATAACACGGGAAATGTTTGTCGATTTTCTCCTCCTGCATGAATCATGGGATCAGATTCCAAGTCTAGGCGCATGCCTGCACGCTGAAAATTTTGTTTTTTTTTTGTTCTTTTGATGCAAATAGAATATGTCTGTAGTTTATTGAAAACATATAGTACACTTGAGGCCAAACATATCATATTTGGTATTCAATATTACATGTTTCGGACACAATGATAAATATGTTTTAATATATGTGTTGGTGAGCCAAACTTGGGTTTTTTTATTGCAAATTGCTGAAAACGGAAGCATGATAGACAACAAAAGAACAAAAATGCAACAGATCTCCAGTTAATCAAAACAAAGTTCCAAATATACTTATATAGTGGAAAAACAACTTGGTGCCTGCAATACGTTGCTGGGACCGTTCTTTTCAGCGCGTGTTTGTTAGCGAGTGCCCATTAGCCATAGATTCTAGGTTAAGTGTTAGAAATGGCAGACACAATTGACACACTTAGTCCATTGAGGGCCGTTGTGATACCATAGGACCTCCTTGTCAGTCCCCACCGTAGAACTAGTAAATTAACCTGGTGTGAATAAAGGACGTTCAGTTGCAATACTGCGGGATGTGGTTGAAGAAACTACGAATATTAGCGTATAAAAAATCATAGTGCTCCTCAAAATGGTCCCAATATCACTCCTCCAAATTCTCTGGATGTCCTAACATGAAGTAAGCCGTTAGATAATGTCTCGTAATCGCACAACAGACCAGGCATTACCAAAGAAGTTGTTTGACGCTCTTGTCCTACGCTTTATCCCCACAGCTTCTGCAGTAATCAAGAGCGGGGTGTCGAAATCTAGACGCACATTGGCCTACTAAGCGGAGTCCAGTGATCACAACTACTAATGTAAAGATTTCTTGCCTAGAACTGTATGTCAAATGTAGGGTATGCCTCAGGTTGCTCAATACTTGTCTGGTGATCCTGTATTTTGTGCTTTCAGGCCATCTATCATTCGGAAGTCACAGACTTTCAGTTCTAAGCGTAAGCTTGCATGCAGAAATGGCTACACCCAAGTGTTCAATATCCAGTGCAACGAGTAAGGTTGTCATTAATCTCGTCAGCTTATCCACTCTATGATTCATTGCAATATCCCTGGGAAACCACATAAGGTGGATATCGAACCATATCATATATAGGTCCGTAGCATTTGTGGACAGTTCTTGAAGTCAGTAATACGGAATTCAGAGGTTTGTAGTAGATCCACTGTTAAATTGATACAGTATCCCAAAGTTTTTTGCCAACCAGAGGAAATATTCTCCGATTGCCGAGACTTCTGTCTGAATGAGACTACAATAGTGTTGTAGCCCTCGTGCAATGTCTAGGCCAACCTCTCCCGAAGAGATTCTAAGACCTAATTGTCTCTTAATTTGACCTAATTGGCTTAACGGGCAAGACGCTGCTGAAGATGATGCTTCACAAACATCGAAATGATCGTCTAGCGAATGTGAATTCGAATCCCACCCGCGGCATTTAAATTTTTTTCACTAACCGGAGAAAACATGATCTCTCAGCCTTAAAGGAAATTACAACTTGAAGGCATTACAGTTGAAGTCTACATACCTTATATTTTCTGGTATTCGCCCCTTCCTGTCCTACCTATTCGGGATATGAGCGAAAACGGATCTCCCAAAAGTATTAGTGGGTGTCAAGTAATAGACTTCTATTGTGGACTGTCGCAGATCAATTTTAATCTTCCCAGGGTCATACAAGCTGGTGATCGATTACGAAGAATGTCTTAGTTGGATTGCTGACGCAACAGTCATTTGTCTGGAGCAGGAGAAGAGTAACTCCCAAACAATTGGTAGGGGTTTTGAGATGGGCATGCGTAATGCACAGTATTGCAATTTTCTGCTCATTTGTTAACAAAATTAGAAAACTGGATTTAGTCAGTACGGCCCACCAAAAAACAATACAGTAGAGAAGTAACACGCGTACAACAGCTGCTCCATATATCCACTAAAAATTTTTGTGGGAAAAATATTTGTATATACCAATACAGAACCACTTTCGTGTTGCTGATACGGGGTTCGAACTGCCCTGCTGTTCTTATAAAACAAATTTGAATGAATGAATCGGTCACAACTAAAACATAAATATATAGAATTTCAAGGATAAAATGCGACAGTCCTTTTTGAAATTAAGGCAAATGTGAAAAATTAATATTCTAGTTAAATAACTTATCTGACATACATATGTATATTATTCGAAGTATCTTATTAGTTTGCCCAATTCGTTCATTCGTTTGAATTTGCTTTTTTAAAACAGGCCGTAATATATATTCCCACCTAGTCAAAATTGCAGATTAAAGGGAACCTTCTAATTGCGGGTAAGGAGAATGAGCTCGGTTTTCTCCGGTTTTACATCCTACCGTTCTCCCACTTCGAAAGCCTCTTGTATAAGCCCAGGATTTCATCTCTAGATATGGAAGGGTATTTTCCATGTACTGGAATAGTCAAGCCGTCAGCATACGCTACGCCTATACAACATAACCCAAGCCTCATCTTCCAGATCAAACAAGATAGTGTCCAGTACTAAATTCCAGAGAATACGAGATACGACTGCTTCATGCGGAATTTCTCTATTCACTTTCCCAGTAAAGTTGAGCATCCAGGGACCAGATTATGGGTCTTCTATTAAGTAGTCAAAATATATGGTATGCGAGTTTGAGTTTTCCGGTCCAAACTTGTATTCATTTGCGAATTGAAGGACTATATTTCCACCTGAATGTCAGACAGGGCAACGGGCGTAACGAGCACTTTACAATATATTACCTTTTTGCTAGACGACCATTTCCCTAATCGCCAAAATTTCTGCCTGATACACTGTATAATCATCAGGTGCTCTACGAGAAAGAGGCAACCTTAGTAGTCTACAGTATAGCCTTTATCCAACTTCATAATTCTTTTTAGACCCATTCGTGTATAAATTCACATCCAAACTCTATACAAGGAAGGCCTTCGTTCCAGGAATCGTTTTTCGATATGCGAATGTGATGTTGATGATCAAAAAGTGATTCGGCTTTCTAGCCACCATTCGGCTTGAATGTCAATCAGGTCAATGGGCGAAATGACTGCTGAACTGTGGCCCTTCAAAGAGGGAAAAGACGCCACAAAGATGTCGCCGTGTAGGAAAAAGCCCTAATTGCCTAAAGGAGAACCCATATTCCACTTGATCATGGAAACTCGTCCCATCCATAAAGTAATAAATATATGTTTTATTAGCAGGAACTTCTTTGTTCCGGGTTTAGTCATCCGAAATCGTCGACAGATACGATTTTATCTCTCCACGTAAGACGTTGTTAAAAACACACTCTATATCGACAAATGCGACAGGAGTGTATTTATTTTGATTTATTTTGTACATTTTACATTTTAAATTGAATAAATATTAAGGCATCGAATGGATTTCTTAGCCTGGGATACCACATAGTTTCGCCATCCCTCCAAAATAGACTCGTGTTGATTTATCCAAAGATACGAGGACGGATCAATAAGGCCGTGACTTTTTGAATGAAACACGGTTTTTTTTTCCAAAAAAAATATTTTTCAACATAATGTCATTTTAGCTCAATACATTTAGTCCAACGTTTCTCCAATTTTTGTATTTTTGTATTTGAGGCCTATAAAATAGCCATTTGCTTGATCAATAATTTCATCGTTGGAGCTAAATCTCTTTCCACCGAACCATTTCTTCAGGTTTGGAAATAGGAAATAGTCACTGGTGGCTAAATCCACAGAATGTGGGGAATGAAGTACCAATTCGTAGCCCAATTAAACAACTCCAAACAATCCATTGGAGTTGTCACACGATTAGGTTTATGGTCGACAGCTTTCTTAAACCCAACTGATTGTTTAAAATCGAAACCACACTTCCATACGAAATGCCTATGGCATCAACAATCTCACGCACTTTTACTCTTCGATCGGCCAACTCCATATCGTCGATTTTTTCGACTTTTTCGGGTGTATTGACCTCAATTGGCCGTCCAGAACGTTCAGGGTCATTTGTACATGTACAACCTCAACGAAAGTCAGCTGACCACTTTTTTACAATTGAAATTGATGGTGCAGAGTCCCCATAGGATTTATCAAGTTTTTTCTTGGTTTGATTGGCGTTTTTTTTTCGGAAAAAATACTGTTTATTCGAAATTCACTTTTTTATATCTTTAGCAAAGTAAATGAAGGAACTTGCTCAAAATTTGACGATAGTCAACAATCAGGTGGGACTTGATGGGAGCAGTGTTGCATTTTATATAACTACGAGGGAGGTTCGAAAAGTCAAGGACTTATTGATCCGACCTCGTATGTAGCAAAATTTCGATCATATTTCTTAAATAAATAAGCCGACATATCATAGAGCAATGCGCATGTGTACAGGAATTAAAAGCATTCGATTGTACGCGCCTTTCAAGATGAGTCAAATTTTATTGGTTTATTTATACATTCATTTACAACATTTCAATATTTTGACGACAAAGAAAACCGTGGAATGACGCCACCACCCCCACTAGAAACAACTTATAACAACCAATTCGGGGTTGTCAACTACCAGTTTTTAGTCACTAGTCTTTGGAGATATAGGAAAATGAAATCACCGACCACAGATCCTTCTCCAGAACAGAAATACAAGTTATAACTGATCGTCTCAAATAAGTGGCTCTTTAATCACTTGCATCATCAAATATATAGGTCAAACTCCATAAAGCCCTGATGTGGTGCCCAATGGGTCCTTCACATGGAGATTTTTTAAAAACTAATATTTCCAATAATAAATGTTTCATTTTACTTAAGTGTCTAATGAATTAGGTAGCAACTCTCGTACCTACGGTTACATTAACTTAAAGTTTGACTTCCCTTTTGCCACAAATTGCGTGTCAATGCCAAAGCAGCCAGGGCATTGCTATCACAGCACAACAAGTGTGAATGTTAGATGACATTTATATGACATAAAATGGAAATATTCCATATGTTGTTTCGACAAATGTTTTAATGGGTATAACACACACAAGAGACTATGAGAATTTCTAGGAAATGTAAAGGACTCCAATGTATCAGAGTGTGTAAACTTATAACTTATGATTAATTATGGCAACGTTAAGGACGAAATGAGTATGCCAGTGTGTCAAAACTTCATATTGAAATATAGTGAGTTTGGTTTATGGGGGGTGTGTTCGTAGATGTTTAAAAACTTGTAGCCCAACTATTATTACTATTTATTAAAATTAATTGTTGTTTAATTGCGATAAATACGACACATAATAAATTGAACATGAAGTTTTGATAGGTGTGTCCCAGTTCCACTTTCACTTGTGATTAACTCAAACAACAGTGAAAAGTTTCGAAGACGGCTGTTGGTTTCGAATAGGAAAATTCTATTTTTATCATACAATTAATAAAGTACAAGAAAATTTTCTTGAAACTTCTACAACACAAATAGAGGTTACCTGAACTAACAGCACACGGACATACACTTCTATACTGCGGACTCTGGTATAACAGGAGAACAAGAGTATTATTTTATATCGGGGACAGAAATATTACTACGTGGACATAATACTCTTTTGTAAGCATAGGTTAAGGCCAGTATGAACACTTTTACTAATAGCTTGGCGGTGTTCCAGAGGACATCATACAGGGATTGCAATTACAAACAGGGATTGCCAAACAATTTATTCACCATCTCCAGCATCAAGCATCAAGGGTGCTATTGTATTTTGCAAACAACAAAGGCAAACATTTACGGCTAAACTTGAATAATAGGCAAAAATAACGCACTATTGAATATAGAATAACGTTTGAGAACGAAGGAGACAAGATCCTTTAGGTCGTCCCAGATATAAACAAGACCAACACCAGCACTCTATAACTTTTCAACGATTAGAATCAGTAGTTAAATTGTAAAAATTCACAAAATTTCCATACAATCATTGATATCATGGTCTTGTTTACACACAGTATGTCCATGGGTCTCATTATATTCACTGTAGCGCAGATTCGACACATGGGTACACAATACGTAGTCTCGTGCACCTCACCTGGTTCATTACATAGGACGTTTTTGCAGGATGTGCATACAGGTCGATAGAAGCAGGACAATATCATGAAAACTGTAAGCCAGTTCCTATTATCGCTAGCATATCTACCCTTTCCTCTGATGAGCGCTGTTGTGCCCCTGGAATGTCCCTGTACCCTGGCACACAAATGAAGTCAACATCGTATTGCTCGTCAATCTCAGTAAGACTTGGATATATGCTGAGTTCTGGAATACTAATTCCAGTGACCTTGTTATCACCTGACTGTCAGAAAACGCATTGAACACAATAAATACTGTACCATTATCCTTCAGCTACACGCTCATATAACTAATCGCCAAAATTGTTGTCTGATACATTCTACAATAATAAGGAAGTCTACGAGAAAGGGACAACCAGCGCATATAAATCCGCATATCTATCTATCCCATATCCCATATCTATCGCATATATATCATATCCAGGAACCCTTATATTGTAAGCGAGTGTGACATTTGTTTTTGAATATTTTTCCGCTTTCGAGTAGTAGGCCTTTATTACGTTATGAATGTTAGTCGGGCAAACGAGAGCAGTGACTGCTGGAGTATTATGCTTCAGACAAAGGGTAATTTCTCTAATCGGCAAAATTCCTGTGTGATTCACTGTAAAAGAATCAGATAATCTAAGAGAAAGAGGCAATCCTATTGGCCTATCGTAGGTGCCACACCGTACCTGACAAATTAGTTTTCGAACCATGTGTGTATAAATTTACATAGTCCTCTACACGAGGAACTCCTTTGTTGTTTCGGTGATCCGGTATGAGAGTTTAATGTTCGCGGTCGTGGTGTTACGGTTTTCTAGTAGAAAATAAATGCAGAAATGTTCCATGACCGACTCAGAGCATGCCCCATAGTGACAATTTCCTTAACATGATTGTAGATGTAGAATTAATTTACCTCCCAACATAGTGCACCGACAACAAATATAATTTCTCAAACATTAACTACAAAATATAGCATCGGTAAATGCGGTGGGCAGAGATCCCGAGGAGGAACGTCATCGCTATTTCCGGAACACTAGTCAGTAGTATCGTACATAATAGGTGGGTTTCTTTAAAACCTGTCAGCACTCGATAATTCCATAAGCATTATCGGTATCACCACGGCTGTGTAGTTCCAGTGAACAACCCTCAGGGAAGTGCCCTTTTGCAATCCGTGGTGCAATGGTTTGTGTGCGTGCCTCTGGCAGATGAGATCCTGGGTTCGATTCCTGCTCTGAAAATCTAAAATTTCTTTCGGCGGCGGTCACCTCGCATAGTGACGGCGAAACTATCGAGTATTAAGCTATGAAAAATCTTCCCAAAATACCGTCCGGACTCGGTGTAAAAACTGTAGGTCCCAATCAGTGAGTATAAATCTAGAAAAGGCACAGCTAACTGATTGTGCGAAGATCTCCCCAATTCCTTCACCAAATGAAATGGGAAACCGTTTATTTATTAAACCTCTTACAGGAGTATAGGACTCTTTAGCTCTTTGCATAATGCTGTATTTACTACACCTTGGTTTCACACACGCTGAGATACACGTCATCAATTTTGGCAAAGCCTTGTCGACTTTTAACACTGTCTTCAATGTTGCGGTTACTGTGCATAAGAACGTAGGTTCATACCGCACAGCGATAAACTTACTGCGGCTATAGATTAATATATACATAGATTTGTTATCCGTCTCATTGACGTTTCACTTTGTCTTTCTTCCGTAAGAAAGCGAACTTCTGCCAGCTATTCTGTTGTTTAATTATAACAAATTGTACGAACATTGAACAAAATTCTCCAATTTTAATTTGGTGCATTCACGATGTTCATATATTTACTTATACATATTTTGCACATTCACAGTAGCAATTTCAGCTGTGTTTATAAAATCTCGGCGACAGAATTCTTCTGTTGACATTCTCTCTTAGGTCAATAAACCGATGACAAATCTATGTATAAATTAATCTATGATTACGACAAAATCTCCTCTGGTGACAGAAAACCTATAAACTCAGCATCATGAACTAAGTTCGAGCAAAAATGCTCTTATCTCAGAATATTTCAAGGGTTTTTCTTTATTTAGTACTTAAGTTTTGCTCTAAATTTTACACACATTGGCTCTTCTTTGAAATAAAGAAGAACAAGATTAAAATCGCCAAAATATTGCAGGTATGGGAATTAGTCATATAAAGTACCACTAATAGTAAAGGGTCCGCCATCTAACGTTTTTTTTGCAACTAGTGCTTATTTCGTGAATGGTAAGACTTAGCTCATGTCTGATTTGACAGATAATTAATTTTATCCTTCCGCTGAACGAATACGGTTGTGCGTACGCTTGAACAACGCTGGGAAATATTGCGACATTACTTTGAAAATCATGGTAAGGTTTGCAGAATGTGTGCGAAAATTGCGTACGGATTTTTAAAGAAGAGAAGCACCGTCAGCTCCGTATGTTCGTTATCTTGTGTAAAAAAGTAAAAGAAACTGGCATCCTCATCGATATTTTGGCATCCTCATTTATTTGTGGGGTACTCTCAAATATAAGTGTTACGCCGACAAGCCAGAGACAATTGACGCTTTAAAGGACAATATTCGTGAAGCCATTGGTGAAATACAGCTGCACACAATCGATAATGTGCTTAAAAATTGGACCGATCGTGTAGGCTACTGCATGACCAGCCGAGGCAGCCATTTGAATGAAATTATATTCCATTATTAACCGGGAGGATTGTACTTTCAAATAAAAAAAGAAATTTCAGAAAATATTCAGTAGGTTTTTTTATGGCATTTTAAAAAAAAAGTTGTTTGGCGGACCCTTTACATTATGAAATCGCGAAGGTTATCCAGAAGCTCTTATTTTCTCTAAAGCCTTCATACAACAAACCTTTTTATCTTCAGGTTCTCTAGCCCTACGCGGATCAAGATTCCATTCCGTATTCCGTCCACTATGGCGTTGAAGATGGCAATCTGTATCAATGAAATGTTATAAAGGGAGGCAAGCATTTGCTAGTTATACAGCGAATGAAAGTCCAGCATTAAAAGTGTTTCAAATACCAGGATTTAAAGCGGACGTTAATAATGTTAGGATTAAACAGACCTAACAACTTCTCAAAAATAATTCGAAATAAACTAGTCTTCATTCTTCCAATCATTTACAACAGCGCCAAGCATCGAATGAAACACACCAGGCATTGGAAACAGCCACAATGGCCACAGCTGGCAAATACTCATGTAAGGTATCATCCGATGTTCATTCATTCCATACTCTAATAGCATCCGCAGAGTTGGAGTTAGTAGGTGAGTATATTTCGGGAAAAGTAACTATTTGTGCGCTCAGCAGAAATGTAGTTCGTTTCACTCCTGCCGTGTTTTATAATCTATGGTAAATTTATGCTTTCCATTCAATAATCTTGTTTGTGTCTCTGCCACTCTGTGTTTTTGTGTCCTTAATGGAATTATTCCACAATCCTCCAGTCATCACTGGGATGTGAACAACTTACCATATTGGTGATATATTACGCTGCAATTGTACATCGCGACACTCGAAACCTACAGCAAATCTCACATGAACACTGAATATTGTAGAGGTAAGTGCAGTCACACAGCTGCAGTGTTCAGCAGACTGCAGCGTTATGATGACTCAATGATTTAATAGTTTGTTTCAAAATAAATTCAAGGAGCAAGGACACACTATATTCAATGATTATTCGAACCGGTCAGTACTTACCGCCGCAAGGCTAACTAAAATTGTAGTGCTTCGTAACAGATTGTCTCGATTTTAATATTAGGGGTACTTAGGAGAAGGATATCATTTCCGTACTGCCGCTTTTTTAAATACAGTATAGCTAACGTCACTAAAAAACCCAAAAAACATGCGAGTTTATTGCTAAAATCTGTAATTTCAGTGCATGCGGACTACGGTTGGAATATTTGTTTGCCTAAATTTTAAAAATGCTTCGCAGGAAAAAAAAAGATAATCGATCCAGCCTAACAACCTATATCACCGCCCGAAGTTATGTTCTGGGGTGATTTGGAGGATCGGCATTTGGTTCCCACTCCCACCACTCCAATCAGGGGTGCCTACGTAAAATTCTGCATACGAGTAAGCCCCAAGCACGACGGTTTGGAGTACCCAACACTTGTGTGGCATCCAACCCGAATAATGTCATTTGGAGAAACTACTTCCACATGCAGTTTTGTCGTTTTTGTATAAGCGTCAGTATGTGCACGAAATATAAATTAGCTTATGTTTGTAAGGATATTTGAGAGTTGCTTGCGTTTGTGGGTGGTGGCGGTATTTGTTAATAAAATCAAGTAAATATTTGTTGCTTTTGAAGGAGAAAACACTCGATTCTTGGAATACATTTGTAAGGGTTTGGATATTCATAAGAGTTAATATCACTACATTGGGTAGGCTTTAATATCAAATGAGTGTTCTTCAAGAAGTTCAATATAGTTTTGATTTAAGGATTAAATACGTATATTATGGGAGAGGTGTTGATGCTTAAATTTTAGGAAAAGTCTATAAAATATTAAGAAAATTACCAGAATATTAGGAAAGGAGGAATAAAAATCAATGAGTATTCGAAAACTCACGGGCAATGTATTGACGACTTTTTGTTACACGGTACCTGTTCGATTCTATGAGTACATTATTAAATTTTACATTCGCAAATAATAAAAAAGAAAATTTTTTGTGCTGAAGGGTCTTTTACTATTGCCCATTCTTTTTTCTTACGTCTGCTTTAACATTAGATGTAATATTGTTAAAATACATAAAGCAATATTTAGCTCACAGAAATAATTGCTTTTGTTTTTTCATCAACAGAACGACGGCGACCTGCTTGCTTAAATGCGGGCATACAACTGGATAAATAGCAACAAATAATTGTCTTTGTTTTGTCATAAACAGAGCTACGACAAAAGTAATGAATAGTATAGAGAACTTATTTCACCCTTTTTCCGCTCTCATGTAGAGAGTCTGAGTAAGAGAGCATCAACGAGTCTTATTCTCTTTATAGAATATAGCAATATAAATGCATCATTTCTGCAATGTTATTATATAAAACAATACAAAAAGCATAAATGTTTCAAAAGGCATCAATGTTTCACATGAAGGTTATGAATGGAAGTTATGACAAAAACACAGTAGTACGATCTGAATAATTTGCCAGATGTCGACAGTGCTTTTGAGTCACACAATTCGTTCCATGAGTTCTCTATACTATTTAATACTCTTTGGCGACGACGACCTGCTTGTTTTTTCGCTGCCGCTATATTAATACCATCATAGCATTTATTTCAGGCATATACGTGTTGTACAACAACCACGTATATGATGTTAACCCTATGTGTTGTTTGCATGTGTTCCCTTTATTAGATTGCCCTAACCTATAGATGTTAACACATCAAAAACAATAGGGATTGTAAACATTAATGAACGCAGAAGACACACCCAGTTATATGTAAAGCCCCTCGCAAGTTTGTACAGACTAACTTGGGAGTGGTATTTTAACAATCGATTCCAAACAACTCAAAATATAATAATAATAAGCCAGACATTCTAAATATTTTACAAGTATTAATCAATCGCATTTTAAATTTATAGGATCTCCTTATGTTTTGAGCTACTTGTGTAACTTTTCCCTATTAACGGGACTAAGCAGTGGTTGAAACTTGGAAAAAATTGTGTTGTTAAATTTTTTTGTTCAAAAGTTTTATTTCTAGTTGAAATTCTACAAATACTACAACATCGTTTTGACGCGAAATAAAGACAGAAAATCGTAGATTTTAAATTTAGTGTTAATAAAAATAAAATAAGGATTTAAAGATATCTGAAATTAGTTCTTTATATTGTATTTATAAGTTGTTATTACAAAAACAGTATAATGTGATTTCTGTAAAACAGTCACAAAATTCTTACGACGTACTGTCGTTGAACCCTAAATATACCAGATGAAGCTACAATACCAATAATTCAAAACACCCACATAAGAGTTCGCGCTTGAATTTCGAAAATCGATAAAGGTGGATTATTAAAATCGAAAATCTCAAAACTACTAAAAGACAATTTTTGCAAATTATGCTTTTATTAGTAAGGTGGAACATTGATATTTATGAATGAAGCTCAACATCATTCAAATTACTTTTATGGCGTCTCTTACAGTTCCTCATTCGATCTTGTGGCCGTCGGTGGTGCAACGGTTAGTGTGCGTGATTATTGTGCATGAGATCCTTGGTTCGATCCCTGCTGCGACCACCTGAAATTTCTTTCGGCGGTTGTCACCTCGCATAGTGACGGCGACACTATCGAGTATTTAGCCATGAAACAGCTTCTCAAAATACAGTTAGGAATCGGTGAAAAACTGTAGGTCTCAATCAGTAAGAGTAAAACTTGAAAGCGAACAGCTTGCTGGTTGTGAAAAGCCCTTTCCAATTCCTTCTTGGGATGTAATGGGAAAATATTTATTTTTTTATTTTTGTATGCCTCTATATCATGAACTACAGTGCCGACTTCGTGTTATAACGGCTTAGTGGCCTCAAGACTGTTCTCCCGGGTCTTAACTGATTATACGGTTTTCGAACACAGAGCGCAAAAGAATGATTGTAAAGTTAGTTTTGTGACACGTAGCGCAGTCCTGTTGAAGCGAATGTCGTAGATCTCATACTCTTCAATTTTAGGGAACAAACAGCCGCTGAACATGGCAGGGTAATGCTTGCGACTGACGGTAAAGGCGGCTGCTTGCGCATTTTCGACGAAAATTAGGTCTATGGCGCCGCCATGCCAAAAACCGCACCACAATCCTCGACGACGACTGGAATTGTCGATCCACAAAATCGACAATATTGTTTGTCAACGTAGTCCCCGAGGTGAAGATGGCTATTACTGGAAAATATGATTTTTCGGTACAAATTTTCATCTCCAACCAAGCGATCTTCAGCTCATTCAGCGAAGAGAAAACACATCGGGTATTCACGAGGCTTCAGTTGGTGGACTAATTGGTCTTAATAAGCATTAATACTGAAGGTCTTATGCAAAATTCGGCACAAAGAAGTGAGAATTTATTTGGCTATATAGAATTTATTTATTTATTTATTTATTTCTTTATTCAGTCTTTAGAATACAATTCTTTACAGACCAGAAAATATCTTATCAAATAATTCTTATATCTAGTTGTAAATTAAATCTAACATATTACTAAATTTACCAATAGGCATTGCAAAATCCAAATCATATTTCATATTGATTAAATTAAATTCCTTTAAAGCTCTTGTGTCGGGTTCAAACATAGCAGAATTTGTTCTATGAACTGATACATTAAAAAATTCTTTAAATCTAAGACGTCTAATAGGTCCATTGAAGCCAATTACACTAAGAAGAGATGGACAATCAATTTGACCAGCTATCAATTTATATACAAGCAGTATTAATCTCTTAGATCTACGGTTAATAAGCGTATCTAAATGTATCAACTTACATCTAGATTCATACGATGGCATAGTATCTGTAAAAATTAATGAAATAAAGCAAATTTTATAAACTTTTTTTGAATCCTTTCAACTCTATTGCAATATTTATCCTGATATGGATTCCATACTTCAGAAGCATATTCCCATTTCGACCTCACAAATGACGTGTATAACAGTTTACGTATATATGGGTCTGTAAATGACTTACAATTTCTTCTTACATAAGCAAGAACAGAATACGCTTTTGGGATTATTACTTACAGTTTGGGTTGAAGACCCAGAACTATGGAACAAAGTAATAATACCTCTTCATAAGTATCAAATTTCTATCTGCTCGAAATAACAGGGGGTTAATATTCATGGCCCACCCTTTATTTCCGTCTCAACATGTCTAAAGTGCCAGTGGGGAAAAAATAGAAAAACACTGTCGAATTCGTGATAGAGAATTCATAGAATATAAATATTTGCAAGAAAGACACAATACAATGCGCTAGAACATAATCATTGCAGCAATAAAACCTTATACAAATCCGTGGTAAAAATGTAATTATGACTTCATTGCACATGTTCCCCTGAAACTTCAATACGCAGTATATATTCTTTCCCAAAAATATTTGTTGATATTTTAATAAAATGTATACATGACGTTTTATTTATCCAGCATTATTGTGCGTCATTCCGAAGGATTTTGTATTCCCAGATCCCCCATCGATTTGCTTTCAACAATATACTCGTAGTATACAACAAATCGCTACAGAAATTTCGCCGAATATAGAGTTGTCAAAAACATTTTAAATTGTGTTAAAAATTTCCACACAAAATTTTGGTGGGAAATATGGAGTGGCTCCACAAGCATGCATATACCTCTCAGTGCGTTTGAGTTGGGGCAAAAAATTGGTGAATAACAAAATGTATTTTACCGCATTCCGCGTATTCTGTCGTAACATACAAACACACAATGCAAATATTCATACATACTATACTATAGTGACTTACAATGGAAAGTGGCTTCGTTAAAAGTGGTATTTGTGTGATTGAGTATAACCGATATTCTTGTCACAGGATTTTCATTGTACTTACGTACGACGTCGATGATGATGCTAATGATGATGACGGCTTATAATAATGTAGCTATTCTCAAGAATGATCTATAGGAATTTCGATTTTCATTTGATGTTGTATAAAGATGTACATGTGTGTTTGCCCCTCGCTCTGTCTCCTTTTTGGTTGAAAATATTGTATTAATACATCATGTGTATTATACAAATCCTGCGTCTTTGCACATGTTTTGCATGCATTTCAATATTGGTTTCATACGTCATTCTTTTGTTGTGATAAACTTCGTTATAGGTGGTGTAATATATAAGTTTCTGGCGAACGAATTTTTCTGATGTAATTTTGATGATGTTAATTTTGAAATCCAAGATGGTAATATGATAAAAAAAAATTTAAAAATTCAAAATATTTAAATTATGATCAATAATCTTTTGATTTATTCAGCGTGTATGTGTTCTACAAAGTGAGAAAGAAATTTTGAGACAAGAAACTGAAAAAATCAACAACTTTAAACGCTTTGTCTGTCCGACCCTTTAATGAGAAAGACGTACATGACCATGTTTTGGTCACAAAACCATATATTATAGCATATTAATCATTGTGTTTCCAATATCTCATATTGAATACCAAATACAATGTGATTGGACACAACTATACTATTTTTGCGACAGGCTACAAACATTATACTTGCATCCAATCAACCAAAATATAGGTTATACACTACGTTGTGCTTAGGGATGGTTAAAGTCATTTTATTTTGTATTAATTGCTTATAAATGTAGATTTATATTGGTAAATTGAACGATAATGAATTATATTACATTAATGAAGTCAACAAATAATTGAGTTCTAAATATGATTATGTTTGGAAGGAAACACACATATGCACCTACTTCAGTCACCCCGTTTTTGGGAGGAAATGCGTACATGATTCCATGTAAATATATGCAGATTTGGGAGGAAACACATAAGTGCTCCCACGTAAGTACATGAATATTTGGCACGAAACACGTTCCTGGTTTCATGTAAAATCGTGCATGTTTGCAAGTAAACACGCTCATAATTGCAATTAACTATAAGTTAGTTTATATACAAAAGTATTTTCAGTGTGTTCCAAACATATACATGGTTTCTGCTGAATATGTTTGTGAAAATATTTTACAGAGACGGTTTTTCGGCGTTCACGTAATTGTAAGTTCATTTAATTGCATTTCTTGAGATGTATGACATGTTGCACCATCTTGTTGAACCGACGCGTTATTTGTTTATGCCCATTTCATTCAATTTGGGAACGACAAAACTGGATTATCACTTACTTACTTATCTGGTCTCGCACAATCCCGGGGGGTCAGGGACCTTATAAAACGAAGATAACATATTTCGCCAACCAGTGCGATCTTTTGCCTTATCTCTCCAGTTGGCAATACCAAGTGTACGCAGGGATTCGCCAACCTGATCCCTCCAGCGAAGTCTTGGTCTTCCTATTTTTCGTCTTCCTTCGAGTTCGGTTTCGAAAACCCTTCGTGCTGGTTCGTCTTCATCCATTCTACTGTTATGGCCTAGCCAGCGCAATTGCGTTATCTTGATCCGCTTAACTATGTCAATGTCAGGATAAAGCTCATACAGCGCATGATTCATGCGTCGCCGATACTCGTCGTTGTGCACTATATAGGCCATACATTTTTCGGAGTATTTTTCTCTCGAAGACTCCTACAGATATTTCGTCTGCTTGCGATAAAGCAAGAAAGGTTGAATGAGAGTCTGGTACAGCTGGACTTTTGTTACTCGAGAGAGGGCTTTATCTCTTAAGTGCTTGATTAGCCCAAAATAACATCTATTCGCAAGCACAATTCTCTGCTTGTTCTCAAGGCTGACGTTGTTGCTTTGGTTTACGGCAGATCCGAGCTATATAAATTCGACCACTACCTCGAAGTTATAACGATTTTCAACGTTCACGCTTTGGTCGCGTGGAGACCCTGTTCGTTGAAACCATTAATTATGTCTTGTCCTCATTTACCGTCAGACCCACTTTTAATGACTCCTTCTCAATTGTCGAAAAAACCGCAGTAACTTCTCTAATTGTGCGCCCAATGATATCTATATCATCAGCATACGCGAGCAGCATGTGACTTTTGCTGCTGATGGTTGTATTCATGTTGACTGCAGCTTTTCTCATAATTATCTCCATTAAGATGTTAAAGAGATCGCACGATAGGTTGTCGCCTTGCCTGAGGCCTCACTTAGTTTCGCAAGGTTTCGTAAGATCCTTCCCAACTTTCACTGCGGATTTGGTGTTCGTCAGGTTCATCCTACAAAGGCGTTTGAGTTTTGCAGGAATATTACGGTCAGAAAGTGGTTCATAGCCTTTCTCACGTATCGGACTATCGAAGGCCGCCTTATAATCGATAAATAACGGGTGTTTCAATAAGAGTTTTTTTTAAATAAAACAAAACCGGTTTTAGATACCAATGAAATTCTTTATTCCTGTGAAAGTACGTTCGATGCCATTATGTATGGAACTCGACTTTTTTGCATGGCCACCATGGGTACGCTTGCAGAAGTCCAGACGCTGAACCCAATTTTCGACTGTTTTCAAGCATTTCACGTTCGATATTCGTACGAAGTTCATCAGACTTGACGCAGCCCCACTGGAAATAATCTAACGGCGTCAAATCGCACGACCGAGGCGGCCAATCGACTGGGCCATTTCGTGAGATAACACGTTCACTAAACTTGGTTTCCAATAAATTGATTGTGGCATTCGCTGTGTGGCTTGTGGCGCCCTCCTGGTGGAACCACATGTCCTCCAAGTCCATATTATCGGTACGGTAGCGATTCGCACTCACAGTAATGTGCCGGTCTTGATTATCACGGAAGAAATAATATGGCGTCGTTTGCTGTCCCTATCGATTTACTTTTGTAGCGTCTCTTTTGAAAAACCCTTTAGATGATAGGTGTCGATTTGTTTTTCGTGAGTCTTCTCAAGGTTTTGGCAATATCAGATCGTGACAATTTTGACGATTAACATTGTCATCCGCATGAGAATGAGCCTCATCCCTAAAGACGATTTCATTCGAGAACCACGCAATATCTATAAAATATTTATTCACAATGAATATGGGTTGTTATTTCATCACCTTCTTAAGCCGCTTCGTTATAGCATGTGTTGCAACTGTCAGCGGTTTTAATATATATTTCCATACTTCGGTTTCTGTATTCGACCTGCCACATTGTTCATCGCACAGTCCTTTAGTGGCCATTTCATTTCCACATTAAATAACATTTTCATAGTCAAAACACCAAAATTTTTGTTATCTTTACTACGAGTAGTTTCAGGTCAACTTACATTAAATTAGAATCTAATTACCAATATTTCCCACCAAAATTTTAATCTTTAGTTTCTTAAATTCAGTAAGTACCTTTACTTCATTATGCTTCCGGCATTAGCTGTGGAAAAAAATATACTCGTATACAAAACTTTTAATCTTCTATATTTGATAATCGAACGGACGTGATTATTTTATAATTGTCAACATGAAAAACTCTAACCTCATTGCAAATATTTTTGATAGCGGTTTCGCAATAGATTCAATTCAAGCGTCAACTGGATACGCCAACTAGCAAGACAATTGTATTGAAAAACACTCTAATCATTAACATTCTAAACACTCAGTGTGCAGAGAACGAACAAAAATAAAGCTTTCTAACATTTTATAAAACAATAAAACCGGAAATGACAGCCGGTTGAGAATTCAAATTATATCTCATGCCTTTTTTATCTTTGTTTCAGTGTTAGAAGTAATTTGCTAACTTCTAATCTGCATCTCCCTCTCGCTACCCCTTTTTTGCATATTCAATTTAGATTCCGCCCTACAACTTGTGGCATTTAATTCATGCAAATGCCAAATTTTTGTTGAATATGATGGCACAGTGGGGACAGAATTATACATTATGTGAAAAGTTGGTAAATTTGTGAACTTTAGTTTTTCAGAGAGTTGCAAAACTTTGTAAAACGTATAATATTCTCGCAGACTCTATCGTAAGCTATTCAGCGGAGGCGAAAAAAGGATTTGTTAAAAGCTGCTGTCGCCGAGCTTGTCCCACACTGAGTTAAGAGGAGCTGAAAGATTGATCACTATGAGTACTAACAGAGAGAATAAAGTAGCAAGTGAAATCAACTGTTGCAATTGTTTAAGCCCATTTTTGATTTCAATTGTCTTTAATTTTTGTTAAGAACATTTTTAGTTTGAAATATCCTTATTTGTTGATATGCGACTCAAAACTGTCTCAGTTCCCCCACTGTTCAACTATAAATGTCTGAACTTTATGGAAACTCATGACTTCGTCCCACAAGTTGGCAACAAATATTGCTAATGTTGCCTGTAATTAAAATATGTCAAGAGTTATTCATAAGAAACACTTACATTGTTACTTTGTGTTTATCCTTTTAGCTTTACAGGCAAATAGTTCTTTAGAGGATTGTTTGTTCGTTCGTTTATATGCAGCTGTCATCTAAGCACTGTGTATAGGAATGTTCCATTGAATTTTATAACTCGTGTTAATGTAGTAACATAGGGTGTGTGTGTGTGTGTCTGGGATTGTCTGTGTAGTAATAACATTCCTGGGGGCTAATGACAAAGTTAAATATTCAAATAGAATTAAATGGGAGATAATTTGCTATTGTCTTTAGCAATTGATTAAACGTGCCTTAAGTATATACAAACACAAGTGATTTTAAGTTGAAAAGTAGAACAGGGATTTTCGCTAAGGCCGATGTTACGCCTATAAGAGAAATATTTCTCCATCTCCAGTAAATTAGTACGTACTTTAATTTTTCTTAAACCTTAATATAATGTTGAAACTTTCCCTAAAATTATGAAAGAATTTCACAAAATAGGGATTTATTCCATATCGAATTAATGTAAAGTATACTTTAATTTAAAGGAGGAACATAAATAAAAACTTCGAAATAATGGGCATGAAACTAAATAAATTTAATTTGAAATAAATATGTAAAATATTACGGTAAAAAATTAAATATTTGATTTGTTTAAATATATGAAGAACTTCGTCAATTTGATTTGAACTTTATTCGAATACATGGTGGGAAAATACAGTACCAGCAGCATATTGTAGGAGCTATGTATGTATTTGCAGGCATTGGTTTCATGAATTGAAGATCTTGTTTCTATGTTGTCGTTCATGTGTTTGTTCTCAGCATTTTTCAACTAACAAAGCCACATTTGGTCACAAAAATAAATATATTATATCCTATTAATCTTTCTGTCTCCAACATGTTATATTGAATAATAAACACAATATGGTTGGGCACAAGTATACTTTATTTGCGAGAATTACGATACATTTGCATCCAAACAACAAACAAAAGGACAGAGATTGCATCGCGTATGGAACTGAATTCACACACTAATACTAATGTCACATAATCGTTTTATAAATTTTTGCAGTCAGGTTCTAAGTTGTAATTATTAAGAAATCATTTTTCTTTATATTTTTATTCATTCACTTGACAATAGTTTTGACTCTGATTATATACATAATCAAATAAAACTAATACAAGGTTTGGTCCCTTAAGTTGTCAACAAAAAATTGACGACAGTCATGACGGACAGTCATGAACCAAAAACCTTTGATTCACTTGCATGGACCTGATCGACAAGTACCCTCGAATATTCAACACACAGCGCATTACCAATAAACAAATTGTCAAATCAAAAATTTAAATTGAACTGAATTTTTTTAAGTGAAGGTAAGAATTTTCAATACGAATCAGTTTCTTAAAAACAAAATAAAAAAATACGATATTCTCGTGAAAAGAGTGTCTCAGTAAGAACGCACTTTTTCATTCTAAAATAAAAACACGTATTTTTTGAGATAGTTGTGATTTTTTCTGTATAGGATTAAGTATACAGATTAATTTGCATCCAAAATGATTTCGTTAACTGTGTTTTCCCCTTATTGCAAAAGCCATATAGTAACTCCGAACTCAAAAACAACTCCGAACTTAGAAAAATTGAGATATGTTTTCATCAATTTTTTCTCTGTTTTACGCCAAAGAGTTATGTTTTGTATTTCATTAAAAATCATTTCATTTTAGTCCATTTCATTTTATCTAAATTTATTTCATTTCATTTCGTTCCATTTCATTTCATTCCTATTCATTTCATTTCATTTCATTTCATTTCATTTCATTTCATTTCATTTCATTTCATTTCATTTCATTTAATTTCATTTCATTTCATTTCATTTCATTTCATTCCATTCCATTTCATTTCATTTCATTTAATTTCATTTCATTTCATTCCATTTCATTTAATTTCATTTCATTTCATTTCATTTCATTTCATTTCATTTCATTTCATTTCATTCCATTCCATTTCATTTCATTTCATTCCATTCCATTTCATTTAATTTCATTTCATTTCATTTCATTTCATTTCATTTCATTTCATTTCATTTAATTTCATTTCATTTCATTTCATTTCATTTCATTTCATTTCATTTCATTTCATTTCATTCCATTCCATTTCATTCCATTCCATTTCATTCCATTCCATTTCATTTCATTTCATTTCATTTCATTTCATTTCAATTCATTCCATTCCATTTCATTCCATTTCATTCCATTCCATTTCATTTCATTTCATTTCATTTCATTCCATTTCATTCCATTCCATTTCATTTCATTCCATTTCATTTCATTTCATTTCATTTCATTTCATTTCATTCCATTCCATTTCAGTTCATTTCGTTTCATTTCATTTCATTTCATTTAATTTCATTTCATTTCATTTTATTTCATTTCATTTCATTTCATTTCATTTCATTTCATTTCATTTCATTTCATTTCATTTCATTTCATTTATTTTATTTTATTTTATTTTATTTTATTTTATTTTATTTTATTTTATTTTAATTTAATTTAATTTAATTTAATTTCATTTCATTTCATTTACTTTCATTTTATTTCGACTGGAAAGTATACTCAGCAAGAGCGCTCTTGTGTGATGATGTAAGACGGATGGATGAGGGACACCGATTTTGTAACCTAACCTAACCTACAAAAGTACCATACAAACTGACCATTTTTATATTCATTTCTGTAGGAATATTTCTTCCAAATTGTGGGCGTAACTGCAACTTACAAGGTCCGTTCTGTGGTCACAATTTTCAGTGACGCTTTAGAGCATTTCGATTGGTATATCAGTACTAACCAGCATATTCGTGTTGACGTATTTCTCTCTCAATTAATTTACGGTCTGTGTGGCAAGTAGAGCTGTCTTTTTGTTACCAAATTTCATCGAGATCACGGGATTATTGACTGATACTGAAAACGATGAACTGGTGTTCTTGTTCGCAGCCGAAATCCCTTTTGGTTTGTAATATCATAATTTATTTTGTTTGGTTGAGGTCCCAACCACAAAACCGTCAGTTCATCGCATAGTGTACTCTAATCTTTTTGACCAATTTGCATCGAGAGTCATTTAAAACTGCATAGCTCCCCATAAACACTTTTGGAAAAAATTGGTTAACTGAATGACAATGAAAAAGACAGATGTTAGAAAATTCAAAATTTCTACGTTCTTTTCTTCCGGGAAAATACAGCTCCATTATTAAGAAGCCTAATCCCTATAACATTTCCATCCAGAATTGCACCTAAATATCCTGCGCCTTCAGCGTCTCAATGTAAGCAATCATCTACGTAAAGGGCTTGCACTATACCTTCCCCGGATTTACTGCCAGCCCATTCTCCTTGACGAAAGTAATTGCGCTATCTTTCAAGGAAATCTATTTTCCGACTAGAAACAGTGTGCCAATATGTATAGGCTGGATCCTTGTTAAGCGTATTCGTTCTCTCCATTTTCCGAGCAGGAGTCTAAGAATGATCAAGCTTTCCGCCAAAACCTTAAAGCCAAACTAAGAGTCATAAGACATGACTGTGTTTTCTTAAAGGTCTCCCTTTAAATTTCTCTTTAGAGGTTGTATGACAGAGCGCTCTGTAGACCTATACAATCCTGGAAAGATCGTCGAAAGATTCGGGATGTCGTTTAAAATGTGTGATATTTTTTTTGGTGAAGCCTGCACCATTTTGCAGTACCATACCGGATTTGTTGGGATATTAATTTCACACATTTCTCGGTATTACAATTTTATATTGTTCACTTTTGGAAGTCTCTAAAATACCCTAGCAAAGTGCTCTGTAAAAGACAAACTCCCAAAAATGGTAGTTGCTTGTAAAGCAAACCTCTTTCATATCTAAGTGTTGAAAAATATATTTATAGTTCATTGCAGATATATTGGACTTTTTTCTTGTGTACTTTTGACGTGACAACGTCTTAAATTAGGTTGCGGCTGGGAGTCACTTATGAAAAAGTGTAACGCCCGGTAACGTTACGATGAGTCACCGAACACAAGTAAACGCAATGTGTTTACTTGTGTGCCAGAAACGATTTGCTTTGCTGGCTTCTAGTGGCTGTTGGTCGGTGGTGTGAGTGTTTTTGTTTTTTGGCACATCATATATATGACGACTGAGCAAGTATGTATGTGCGTATATATGTGCGTGTGTATGAATATTGATTTAGATCAGTCTGCATTGGATAAGGTATTATTTTTTGTTTTTTTTTGTTTTTTGTTTTTTGGCTTTATGATATGTGTAGTGTATGTTTGTGTGTAGAAATTTTCATATGAATTAGGTAGCCAAAACGAAACAGAGAGCTGCGGTCGGCTTTAAAAACGATATGCGAATATGATGAATTGAAATACTTTTTGGTTAGTAAATTATTTTCTTTTGTTTTTAATAAAAGAAATGTTTATTTTTTATAATAAAAGAAATGTTTATATTTTATAATAAAGGATATGTTTATTGTTTATAATGTCACATTTGATAATGTGTTCATAGAAATCGCACAGGTACCTAGATGGTGTTGAAATTACTTCTATTTTCCTAAACCATAAGTTTCAATAAATGTTAAAACATCGCCCGTGAGTTCTAACACTCATTGGGCAAGTGAGTTCATTGCACTCCTATTGTGCAATTTAATTATATTCATATCAATAAATATTCTACCGAGAAAAAGACGTTGTCACGTAAAATCTTCGCCCGTAAAACCGACTTTACAGGCAACAATTTTTTTTTAATACCCAATTATATTCCACTGTAGATACAGATAAGAATATAACTGTTCCTGTAACTATTCTAAATATGTGTTAGATTTTGGTTCACTCTTCTGCTAGACTTACCTGTTCCTCTCCAGTCTCTGTAGACTGCAAGTATAAAAATAGTTAAACTAATTATTTGGAAACATTAAAGATATTAACTATAACATTTACTATTGTTCGGTCTTGGGGTTAAATATAAGCCAACAAATTCAAACCGGTGACGTAGAATAAGTGCGGCAAAAAAATATTTCAAGGATATAAATGTCCGAAAAGGTAACGAATACTTAGCACACAATTTAAAATTTCTTGCAGTTTCCGGTTTAGTGTTGAAAAATTTTCATTTCATTCAATCTCTACAGCAAACTGAAGACAAGCAAAAAATACATTTCAAGTTGTATTTTAATTAGACTCCTGAACTTTTTTGACGTAAAATATTATGTTCGTTTTACTTGACTGGCAACAGTGAACACAAGTTTTAGCAGCGGACGAAACAATGAAGCCGTAAGGGCAATATGTCAGTCCTACGTTCAGAAGTTGTCTCTGCACTTGTATCTAAATTTCAAGTTGGAGCGGTATAAGAACATAGTAGTTTGTCATGTCCTTAGAAGATAAGTATTAAAAAAATGTAAACCCAAAACATCCAACCAAGAAGAAGGTGTGATGATGACGCGCGTGTCTGTTTGTGTGTCAGAAGGGAAATAAATAAATATTGTTTAACTACTACTCGATGTCGTAATTCATTGGTTTTGTTCTTCGCTAGAGGAAAGCGTCTCGCTCAGCACGACTACACAAATTTGAATATAAATTAGCAGCTTAGGTGCGTACAAAGCAAACATGGCACTCACAAGTTACGACGAGAATTCTAAGACTACCACACAGACAAAGACGACAGCTTTGCTTTCTAATACAAATGCAACGACATGCCCTGTTGTCGAACACTGATACACTTCTCAGCCGTGTCTAAGGATTTCCTGGGACAGGGAGAGAGAGAGAGAGTGCAAATGTAACATTGGAGTGTTAGAACATCCCTACTAATTTCAAGCCAACATTGTCAAGTTTGCTGCCATCCTTCCACATTTAACAAAGTTTTAAAAAACAATTATTCCCTTCTGGTTTGCTGTTAAGTTAAGCATTGAAATGTGCCTCATTATTCCTCTCCTATGGAGCCTTATCCTATAAGCTGAAACCAAGTTTAACACTGTTCTGAAACAAACATTTTTTTTCCGTTGCAACTTTGTTGTGCTATGTTGTGTTTTCAAAATTTCCATTGTTTGTTTCCGTTGTGTTTCCATTTTGTGGATATCGCAACTGTGTCAATATGTGGCAGACATGGCAAGGCTGTGTTACGTAGTAGTATTTAAATTCGGAAATTTGGTAACCACACAGAACACGACAAAGACTAATTCCCCTGGTGGTGGTGTTGAAGATGTTGTCAAACGTTTGCCATGATGCATGGAAGGTTTGCAGTTGTCTTTTTGACGACAAACTGTTAAAATAGTAGGTTAAGTTTTATGGAGAAACTTTAAATGCGCCGATTTTCCTGTACTTTTGTTTTATTCTTTAATTTTTACACGTCCTTAGGATACAATGGCGAAAAGAGTCTCAATTGTGTAAACACCCTGAGTATAAGAAATTAATTGTTTGCGGACGGAAGTTAATAAATTTATCCAAATCGTAATTTTTCTTGCAAGAATTTAAAATTTGATGCAAAAAATTTGTGTTACCTAAAAATGAGAATAATTAATATGTTCAATGGTTTCAGAATTGAACTCATGTCAGTACCTTGCTAAATAAATATTTTCACGTTCAGTCCCATAAAGCGACATGCGAAAACTTTAGGTGCATACAGAAAACCGGGCTTTATGGAATTTCAATCGTGGGGTTCTCAAAAGATGCATACTCGTATTAAAGTGCTGATGAAAAAAGGGAATTTGTTTTATGCTCCACAAGGGGCTCAAATGACGTGTAATTTTTCGTAAAGTATATTTCCAAAATTTTGGCCAAACCTTTTATATCACGGCAGCATTTCGAAGTCTTGATCAAGCATTATATTCTGATGTTTTGCTTATTACTCATTGTAGTTTGCGAATTAGATGTTAATTACATTTATTGTATATATTTGATAGTACTTTCATGAAAAATACAAAAAACATCACATGAGGTGTATATATTATGTACTAGTTAGTTCCAACACGTCTAAGGCGCCCGTTAAAAAATACGATAATTTAAATGAATCTTTAAGAAAAGGCACGGTTCTGTTAAATAAAAAAAAAAATTTTTTAAGAAAATTTTTTTCCTACAATGTATTTAAAAAAAAATTATATTTATAGGTTCTTTTTGTAAGAATATATATTATATTTTCCCGAAAAGTTCTTTTTTTAAAAAGAGGTACTTCTTTTATTAAAAGATATTGTTTTTTAACCCTGCTGTTAGATTAAGCCCATTTGGTCCAAATAATGGCTAGTTTTCTTTGTAAGTTTTGAACGGTGATATATACTGACTTCATTTTTCAGGTCACGTGATCTTTGTAAGAATATATATTATATTTTCCCGAAAAGTTCTTTTTTTAAAAAGATGTACTTCTTTTATTAAAAGATATTGTTTTTTAACCCTGCTGTTAGATTAAGCCCATTTGGTCCAAATAATGGCTAGTTTTCTTTGTAAGTTTTGAACGGTGATATATACTGACTTCATTTTTCAGGTCACGTGATCTTTGTAAGAATATATATTATATTTTCCCGAAAAGTTCTTTTTTTAAAAAGAGGTACTTCTTTTATTAAAAGATATTGTTTTTAACCCTGCTGTTAGATTAAGCCCATTTGGTCCAAATAATGGCTAGTTTTCTTTGTAAGTTTTGAACGGTGATATATACTGACTTCATTTTTCAGGTCACGTGATCTTTTTTACAAACCAATGGCATGAGCAAAAATTAAATTTTCTAACTAGAAACAGGACTGAGTCAAATAAGAAATTACAATTTTCAGATTAAGGGACCATTTGGTCCATAGAATAAATTCTTTGATTTGCTTTACAATTATGTTCAAAATATAAAATAACAATAATAATAAAAATATTTGAGTATTACTGACCCAAGATAGATACAGAGAATACGAATAGATGGATATTTTGTTTCTAAATTGCAGTATGGACCAAATGGTCTCTTAAGCTAACATTCGTTAAAAATACGAATCTTAGGTTAAGGGACCATTTGGTCCATAGTATATTTCCTTTGATTTTCTTTACAGTTTTTTTCAAAACAAAGAGGATAATAATAATAACAATATTTAGTGAATATTGGACTAAAATATATACAACGAATGCGATTAAATTGATATTCTGCATGAAAATTGCAGTATGGACCAAATGGTCCCTTAACCCTCCTTTCATGTCAGTGAAAACTTACAAGTTACATTTTTTGGGCGTCCCTCAGACCCCACGAGTAAGACACAGGTAAAAATAAGGTAACTTACCGCTGGGGAGCATTTTTATTAACCAAGGAGTGGCGGGGTCTGATATGCCCCTTAACAAAGGTTTATAAGTAAAAAAAATTGTTGCCTGTAAAGTCGGTTTTACGGGCGAAGATTTTACGTGACAACGTCTTTTTCTCGGTAGAATATTTATTGATATGAATATAATTAAATTGCACAATAGGAGTGCAATGAACTCACTTGCCCAATGAGTGTTAGAACTCACGGGCGATGTTTTAACATTTATTGAAACTTATGGTTTAGGAAAATAGAAGTAATTTCAACACCATCTAGGTACCTGTGCGATTTCTATGAATACATTATCAAATGTGACATTATAAACAATAAACATATCCTTTATTATAAAATATAAACATTTCTTTTATTATAAAAAATAAACATTTCTTTTATTAAAAACAAAAGAAAATAATTTACTAACCAAAAAGTATTTCAATTCATCATATTCGCATATCGTTTTTAAAGCCTCTGTTTCGTTTTGGCTACCTAATTCATATGAACATTTCTACACACAAACATACACTACACATATCATAAAGCCAAAAAACAAAAAACAAAAAATAATACCTTATCCAATGCAGACTGATCTAAATCAATATTCATACACACGCACATATATACGCACATACATACTTGCTCAGTCGTCATATATATGATGTGCCAAAAAACAAAAACACTCACACCACCGACCAACAGCCACTAGAAGCCAGCAAAGCAAATCGTTTCTGGCACACAAGTAAACACATTGCGTTTACTTTTGTTCGGTGACTCATCGTAACGTTACCGGGCGTTACACTTTTTCATAAGTGACTCCCAGCCGCAACCTAATTTAAGACGTTGTCACGTCAAAAACAATTAATTCCTCATAGATGAGCCAGTAGGCATATTTAGATTTGAGCCACCATGTGTTCCACCACTATTTTTAGCATCTGAATCGCATTTCACGCAGGTAATTAAATGGTGGGTACTGCAAATGTTTTTGTGGCATACGTCACAGATAACTCCCGACTTTCTATTAGCGGAACGAGGACAAAGATGGCACCTTGCCTGTATTTTCAATAAAACACAATAAGTATTGGGAACAAAAAAATATATGGAAAAATGTTATTTTACCTTTTTTCGAGGTAAACGTTCGTCTAAATGTGGATAGAGCAGTGGCTCATTGTAGCCAAGAATATTGAAGGCGTCTATTGCCGATTTGCCTACCGTATTTCTTTCGCAGGTCTGCCTGGTAATAATCTCGGTGTCCATCAATTGTTTTGCGAGCTCAATAAGCTTCTCGTTACGGAAACGATTTATGTGTTTGGTTGGTGAATGCCAATGACGATAAATCAGCACCGCAGCCAGCGCTGCAACATCCAAGAAGTTATAAAAAACCACCATTGGCCATCTTCTGGTCATCCGCGAGCAAGAATATGTGCTGACGAGCTGGTCAAACACGTCTACACCACCTTTAGTTTTGTTATAGTCGAGAATGATTTGTGGTTTATTTTGTGGCCCGCCAACATCGACATTTGTAGAATGTTGTGTTGACAATAAAACCACACATTTGTTCTGTTTTGGCACATATGAACAAAGGGCCATCCCATCCGCAAATCCAAACAAAGAAGAATTGACAGCCCGATACACCTTTCGCCCGTTATTTTTCAATGGATTCATACTGTCGTCAAGTTCTTCTTTGACAACAAAAGGCTTCGGGATGTCGCGTTTATTTTTACGCAAAGTGCCAACAATTGTTGTACGCTTCTCTAACAAGTGCTGTGCCAGATCAACCGAGGTAAAATAGTTGTCGATGGTCAAATTACGTCCAACATTTTGGTAATTTTCCATCAACGAATTGACAACATCATATGCTCGACCATGTTCTGTGGAACTGGTTTCAGCGCCAGTATATATGTCGCACTTCAACGGGAAACTGTATTTGCTGTCAGTAATCCACCATATTCCATATTTGGAAGGCTTTGCAGGCATGTACTGCCGAAATTTACATCGACCACGAAATCGTTTGAGCTGCTCATCAATTGTGACGTTTTCGTATGGTTGATAAATATATGCCAAATTTCTATTTACAATATTAATCATTTGTCCAATGGATACAACAAAGACAATGTTCGATTGGAGTGTGGTTGGGATCGACGACCAAGTGAGTCATCAAATCGCATAAATCGTTGTATCATATCAAAACGACTGAGGCTTATTGCAGCTCGAAGAATGACGTGACCTTCTTGTGGGCTCCACAATGTTTTTAGCTGCCGATGACCATCTCGCATAGCACCAATATACAACAGGCAACCAAAAAATGCATCCAATTCAGACAAACTCAATGGTTTCCAGTGTATGGTGGTTCCACTGGCTGCATTTGCTAAATTATAGCAATGTTCAGCTCTTAGTCCATTTAATTATATCATTCTTTAAATCGGCACTGAACACGCGATTGAATATATTCAAAAGAGTTGAACTCTTTAAGTGAAAGAGTGGTCCAGGTGAGATAGGCGGACGAAAAATATTACATGCCTGAGTTCGGGCTGAAGGAGCAACCATTGGCTGTTTTTGCCACACCCTACCAGTACGAGCGCGGTAATATCCACCACTAGATGTTGCATTTATATCAACGTTTTCTTCTGCTTCGTTTTCTATGATATGATCGATTTCATCAAGATCAAGAACCTCGTCGTCATCCTCTACTTCTTCCTGAATTTCAATCTCAATTCCGACATTCCCATCCCCAACCGTACCAAGAAGCGCATTATCACAAATCATCTCATCTCCATCATTAGCTAACAAAAATCAAATTCAATTTCACAACATGTATACAAATCAAAACAAACAATAAATTTCAATCACAAAACAGAATCAACTCACAATCATTCTGATTCCATTCACCTTGTGGCAAGTAATTGGGATCTCTGTCCTCATCATCACCATCAGCAAATGAATCCTCATCTTCATCTTCTTCGGAAAGCAAATCATTTATGAAATTTTCCCTTTCTATAATACTCATTCGATTGGCTGTAAAACGCCGTTGTTCATGATGACGGTTAGACATTCTACAAAATAATTCACACATAAATCAATTTACAAAGAATACATAGCAATCACATATACAGTACACAAAAATAAACTTTACTTATATATTTTTCCACCAAAAAAACTAAATTTTTTTTCCACTTTCAATGTAAACGGTGTTTATCATTTGACTTTTCACTCAGAATGAAACTAAATGCCAGTAACAGCAAATGCAACAACATTATGCACGTGGCGACGTACTCTTTTCATATGTACAACTGTCAAAAATTGAGATATAACAAGCATTGGGTCTGGTGGACCCCAGAATATGTAAAACGGGTACAAATGAGAAAGTCTTCGGAAAAAATACAAAGAGAGGACCCAGATTCACGAAATGATCAGAATCAACTCTCAAGAGAATTTGTAGTAGGTGTCGAGAACCCCAGTTTTTTAAATCCACACAAAACAAAGTTATTCTACTGCAAAGTTGAGAAAGGGGTCCCTCAGACCCCAAAACTGAAAGGAGGGTTAACCTAACATTCGTATTTTTTTCCTAACCTGACAGCAGGGTTAAGAAAAGGTACTATTTTTAAAAAGACGTACTCTCTATAACAAAAAGCCATAAGAGTATGATTCTTTTTGCAAAGAAATACTTTTGTAAGAACAGGTACTTTTTTAAAAAAGTTGTACTCTCTTCAGAAAAAAGCTATTTTTTAAGAAAATTTACTTATTTTCAGAAAGCCTCCTTATTTGAAGAAAAAAAGATAACATTTTATTAGAAAGGGAATTTTGTAAGAAAATTTATTTTCTATTAGAGAAGATATTTTGTTGAAGAAATGGTGTTTTTCAAGAAATGGGAATTTATTTTAGAATTGGTCCTCTTTTAAAAAGTAGGTAAATTTTTAAGCCTAGCTATGTAGGTAGTAGGTTTTGACCAATTAAATGAGACAAACCTAAACCATAGACACAATGTAATATTTAAAAATTATAAAATCACAAGAAAATATCGAATTATTAATCAAGAATAACATACAATACTAAAATTACGATAACAAAACCTTATATTCGCTAGATGCTTTAGAGACAGGCGCCATAAAGATACCCGTTGACTGCGACAACTTCTAGTTATTACATGTGCGGCCGGCAATATAACTTCCAGACGAGCAGACTTGCAAAAACAATTTAATTTTATGAATCTTCAAAATTCAAATATTTACTATCTACTAGCGGGAGACTTGAACTGCAATCACACGGAATGGGTAATACTGTTAATAACGCAGAAGGCAATAACCTAAAAAAAACTCAACATCAAATTCCTTTCACTTCCAACATGTTCAGCGAAGCCCGCTTTCTTTAGCCGTTATTATGTCATAATGCCTGCCATTGAAGCCAGCACACTTCACATGGACATGACTATCCCAAAGCCAACATGAAAGAACACAACTCTCTTATACGTCCCTGACCGTACAAATCTAGTAATAATTACCAAATCCTAAAAGTATGCAGAATAATAATTAGGTGTATACTGGGTTATAGTATAATACGGTTAAAAAAAAAAAGTTGTTTACAATTTTTTCATTTAGCCCCCATCCCGCAACGTGCGATAAGGAACTTCGTTCCAAAAAGTAAACGGTTAATTTAATTCAAAAATTAAGACGAAAAAGTAGAAAAAATGGAGTCCCATAACATCCCATGATGGAAATGAGATGTGCGCTTTCTAGGTTTTACACTCACCGATTGGGAGTTATCGTTTTACACCCGTGCCGAAAGGTATTTTAACAAGCTTAACTTGATAACCTGAGGTGACCGTCGTCGAAAGAAATGTAAGGTGGTCTGAGCAGGGTTCGAACCCACGTTCTCATGTACGAGAACCGGGCATACTAACCATTGCACCACCGGCGGCACCACCTACAGCCACGAAAAAAAGTATGCATGATAGAAATCTCAAAATCGTGTAGTGGAAAAGAAAACACTATCAATATTTTGAATATTAATTTTACTGTTTATATTGGGAGTCGAAAATTCAGCGGCCGGTGGGGGACAACAAGAACCCTCGTATAGCAAATTTGGCGTTCCCGTCATCAGCTCTTCTATACGCATCCTTGAGACATCCCCTCCAAAATAATTTCTTCAGTACACCCTACTGTAAATAGTTACCGAACTATGCGTTTTCAATTGTACACTCAATAATTGGGAGCTATAGTCTTAAAACGGCTCAAAATGGTGGTTTGTTGAAAAAATATTTTATGGGAAATTACTATTGATATTGGCAAGATATCCCCTGTGCCTTCAAGGGACGTTATGGGACAAATATACTTATTTATATTATTTAATTACTCGAGCATTAAAGAGGCGTACGTCATCGAGAATAAAGAAATGCGATCAGAGCGGGTATTGAGCCCATGTTCTCATTCAAATGAGTCGCGCATATTAACCATCGTACCACTATGGCTATTTTTTGACTACTTGTACTGAATATAAATGTGTACGACTATGGTGTAATGGGATTGTACGCTGGTCTTTTAGATGTGAACATGAATTCGATCACTGCTCTTACCGCGTTACATTTCTTTCGACGGTGGTTACCTCGCTTAATGACGACGATGCTATCGAGTATTTAGCTATGAAAAAGCTTCTCGAAATATCATTTGGAACCGGTGTAAAACTGTAGGTCCCAACTAGTGAATATACTCCTACAAAGCACACTACTCCCTGGCTGTGAGAAGCTGTCACCAATCCCTGCGTCGGAAGTAAAGGAAAATATTTGTATAAATGTTATGAGCTTCACAAGGTGGTGGAAAAGCTGCCACCCTACCATAAGATTCTAAAATTTTTAAAAATGGAGGCAAATGTTAATTCTGCAAGATGGAAAATACACGCTAACAAGACTTGGATCCCCTCAAGAACCCGGAAAAATCTTCTAATTTTTTTAAGGGAAAATTCATCGGTTGTGTTGGCCCAACATGAATTTTGTCGCATTGTTCCCGTTCTTCCTATACACACTGGGCAAACACTACGTAGTTTATCCACACGCTTTGAAGAGTGGAGGACAACGCGAGACCTGGCAGGTCTAACCAGCCCCGGAATATCGTTTAATGATAGCGCAAGATGTTGGATGTTGCAGAGGACCCCGAAATATCGACCAAACGATGTGCCACGCAATTGAACATCAATAGGCGGTCAAAATTTTGGTGAAGATTAAAAGATGTTCCTCAATAAACTACAGACAACGCACCAGTTGTTATCTATTGACCATCTGTTGAGTCATTCTTAATCGCGACCACAAGGATGACAACTCTTTATCGTAAATCATTATAAACCACTAGACCCATTTCCATTTCAGTGGATATGTCAGTAAGCAAAAATATTGCTTGTGGGACACTTGAAATCCACGTGTAACCCAGGAACAGCCATTAAAAAAATTATCCGTTTCTCATTTCATTCCATGAAGGGATTAGGTAGAGCTTCTCACAACCAGTTAGCTGTGCTCTTTCTAATTTGTCACTCACTGATTGGGACCTAAAGTCTTACACCGGTTCCGAACGGTATTTTGAAAAGTTTTTTTCATGGCTATGTGCTCGAGAGTGTCGCCATTATTAAGTGAGATGGCAGTCGTCGAAGGAAATGTAAGGTCGTCGGAGAAGGGATCAAACCCACGTTCCTATGCACAGGAGCCTCGAATACTAGCCACTGCACCGCCGACATCAACAAGATTCATTAAATCTGCTTAAATTTACCGTGGGCCAAATGACGGCAAAAGCTACAGAGCCATGCTCAACAACTTTCTCCTTACTCTAGTGAATGAAGTGGGACTGAAGAACATGTGATTCCAACGGGATGGAGCAAGGGCGTATACAGCACAAGCCACCTCCGAAATTCGAAAGGCTGCATTTCCGGGTCGCCTTGTTTCTCGTTTTGGCGATCTGCACTGGCCGGCATAATTGCCCAATTTAACCGTTCCAGACTTCAATATGTGAGGTTTTTCACGAGTCTATGCCAACAAACCACAGAATGTCGAAGGCATCAAAGAGACCATGCCTGAATTATACCGGAACCTCTCGCTGGAAGCTTTGTCAATAATGATTGAAAATCCCATAAATCGGCACATAAATACGAAAGCTTTTTGTAAGAGTTAACGCAAACTTTACTTTAAACTAATTGAATAGATATTTTGTATAGATATTTGTAACTTAAAACATCAAAAATTTTCTCTTGAAAAGTATGAAAAATTTGCTTTTTTGCACGATATGACCACCTCAACATATGATTAACAAATGAAGGGTCCGCCATCTAAGGTTTTTTTTTCAACTAGTGCTTATTTCGTGAATGGTAACACTTAGCTCATGTCTGAATTGACAGATAATTAGTTTTGTCCTTCCGCTGAACGAATATGGTTGTGTATGCGCTTGAACAACGCTGGGAAATATGGGGAAAATGGGCCTGCGATCGACTTACAGAAGATGCCGATTTTGCCAAAAAAAAATCATCGTTTCAGATGAAGCTCATTTTGATCTTGGCGGGTATGTAAACAAGCAAAATTGTCGCATTTGGGGCACAGAAAAGCCGATGCACCCAAAACGAGTCACTGTTTGGTGCGGATTTTGGTCCAGAGGCATAATTGGGCCATTTTTCTTCGAAAATGAGCAAGGAGTGGCCGTTACAGTCAATAGCGATCGTTATCGGGCCATGTTGAATGAATTTTTATTCACAAAAATTGAAGAGGACGATATTGGCTACATTTGGTTTCAACAGGACGGCGCTACGTGCCACACAGCCGAAGCTACAATCGATGTTTGGCGCCCTGTTTTTGAAGATCGCACTATCAGCCGCGCTTTGACACCGTTTGACTATTTTTTGTGGGGTGCCGTCAAAGATAAGTATTACGCCGACAAGCCAGAGACAATTGACCCTTTAAAGGACAATATTCGTGAAGCCATTTGTGAAGTACAGCTGCACACAATCGATAATGTGCTTAAAAATTGGACCGATCGTGTAGGCTACTTCATGGCCAGGTGAGGCAGCCATTTGAATGAAATTATTTTCCATTATTAACAGGAAGGATTGTGCTTTCAAATAAAAAAAGAAATTTGAGAAAATATTCAGTAGTTTTTTTTATAGCATTTTCAAAAAAAAAAGTTATTTGGCGGACCCTTTATTAACGCCAATGTCATTTGTATGCCCAGACGTATTATTAATATAAATGTCTCGCATTGTTGTGTAGTTAAATTTTCTTTTACCTGTCGGGCAATATCCCACAAAGAACAGTTCAATAATTGCACATGCAACAATAAGTGTTGAATGGTTGCACATGTATGTATATGCCATGAGATAAATAATTGTTTTATATTTAAATTCACATTAAGAATGCTATTAACAATAAATTGATTACGTACTTAATATGATAGTGCAATTGAAAATCGAACCAAATACATACCAATTTACAAAGGATAACCATATCCAGATTAACAAAGTTTACCATTTTCATATTTTACTTTAACAAAAGAATACCAAATGAATCGGATGAAATGAAGCAGATGAATAACTATATGCATTCAAATATTTTTAAATTTCCGAGCACAATCACTGTTTAACAGACAAAGTCCATTCACACAAATATTTGTAGAATCCTTTTAACATCCCATGTCAGAGCTTATTCCGCAAATTTAAATTGAAATTAAAAAGTCAAATGCTATTTAACTCTTCAAACAAATATGCAAGTAAAAACAAAAGCATTTGTACAAGTAATTACAATATTTAAATGACATATGCATGTCTTTCATATATGTCCATTATAATCTACTGATTTCCTTTTTGGAAGGACTATTCATAAAACATAAGCTTCGGTAATAATTTCCGGCCGTGATGGAAACAATTTTAGTTGATAAATCTTGTAAGCAATTAACTGCAGCACAATTGGTTTGCATAGTCTGAATATGCACATTTTTCTGAAATTTTACTGACTTGATTCCCTTGTTAATCTTGTATTTTCATAAAATGATAACTTCCGCAGGAAATTTTGCCGCAAAATTAAAACACACAATGTGCAATTGCGTAATTTGTAACATCATTATGAGGGAATAAAAGTCAACATATTTTGTTACATTTGAGGCTAAAAATAAATTGAATGGAATGTATTTTTTGACTCAGTAATTGGGACGTACACTATTCCACCAAAGCGGAATTCTGGGCGGGCCCATAGTCGCCGAATAAAATGTAAGATTGTCTTTGCGGAATTAAACCCGCGTCTTTATGCACAAGAGCTGAGCTTGATAACCGTGTCAGCATCGACAACCCTAGGCGAAAAATTTGAAAATAAATTTGCCGCTATACCCATTCTACGTTGTCAAGGCTCAAGTGCGTTTCAATACGGTGCGCACAATGTTGTTATGACATCGATTTTCTGTCACTTCGAATGGCCATTACGGTGACTGCTTTCTACATAAATAAATAAATAAATATGTTCCTATAACATCCCTTGAAGGGACTGGGGAGAGCTTCTCGCAACCAGTAAGCTGTGCGCTTTCTAGTCATACACTCACTGATTGGGACCTACAGCTTTACACCGGTTCCAAATGGTATTTTGAGAAGCTTTTTCATGACAAGTTGACCGTCGTCGAAAAAAATTTAAGGTGGTCTGAGCAGGGTTCGAACCCACGTAATATAATATATTTTACATTTTACTTTTATTGACTGTATTACAACCTCATGAGGTCAGACGTCTTACACATATTAATTAAACAAACAAATTAAACAAATTTCAACATATTCTTCCAACTGGCTCTATCCTTCGCCTTTTCTCGCCAGTTGGTAACACCAAGGATACGGAGGGATTCTTCAGCCTGGTCTTTCCAGCGGAGTCTTGGTCGTCCTCTTTTCCTGCTTCCATCGGGTACGTTATCAAAAATATTTCGCGCTGGCTCATCTTCATCCATTCTGATAACATGGCCTAGCCAACCCAATTGGCACACTTTGATTCATCTAGCTATGCCCACATCAGAATAGAGATTATATAGCTCTGCGTTCCAGCGACGTCGGTACTCGCCGCTTTTCCTAACAGGGCCATATATTTTATGGGGAATTTTTCTCTGGAAAACTCCCAGGTGTTTTTCAACCGCTTGCGATATGACCCAAGTTTCGGAGCCATATGTCAAGACAGGTAAAATGAGAGTCTGATATAGCTGGACTTTTGTCCGTCGAGAGAGGGCTTTGTTCCTAAACTGCTTGTCTCCAGGCTGACGTTGTTGTCCTTGTTCACGGCGGATCCAAGGTAGACAAATTCATCTACCACTTCAAAATTAAATCGGTTGTCAACGTTGAAGTGCGGACCAAGTCGAGAGGTTTCTCTAGTAGCTGACACCATCAATTTTGTCTTGCCCTCATTAACAGCAAGACCCACCTTCGCTGATTTCTTTTCGATTCTTGAAAATACTGCAGTAACCTCTCGAAAATTTCGCCCAATGATGTCTATGTCGTCAGCATACGCCAGCAACATATGGCTTTTCGTGTTGATGGTCTTGTTCGTATTTACTGCAGCCTTTCTCATTATTATTTCCATTAAGATGTTGAAGAGATTGCATGAAAGTGTGTCGCCTTGTCTAAGTCCTCGCTTGGTACAGAATGGTTCAGTGAGGTCTTTCCCCACTTTCACTGCTGATTTGGTGTTGGTCAGCGTCATTCTACAGAGGCGGATCAGTTTTGCTGGAATACCAAGTTCAGGCATAGCTTCGTACAGTTTTCTCCGTATGGGGCTATCGAAAGCAGCTTTGTAATCGACAAAAAGGTGGTATGTATCGATTTGCTTTTCGTGGGTCTTTCCAGGATTTGGCGTAGCGTGAATATTTGGTCAGTCGTGGACTTGCCTCGTCCAAAAAGACATTGATATGGTCCAATCAGGTTTTCAATAATTGGCTTTAGTCTTTCAGATAATACGCTCGACAAGACCTTATACGCGATGGATAAAAGACTGTTACCGCGATAGTTAGAACAGACACACGGATTACCCTTTTTGAATATAGCACATAATACACTGAGACTCCAGTCGTCGGGCATAGATTCCCCCAGCCATATACCGCATATCAGTTGATGCATGTGGGCTATCAGTCCTTCGCCACCTGCCTTAAAAAGTTCAGCGGGTAGGCCATCCGCACCAGCGGCTTTATTATTCTTCAGGCGGGAGATCGCCGTTCTAATCTCGTCTTCGGTTGGGGGGGGGTGGGGGCACAATCTATACTATCTTCCACTATCCTTACCTCCTGATCTTCAGTGGAAGAATCTGAGTGGAGTAGTGCTGAAAACTGGTCTCTCCACATTTTCAGCACACACTGCTTCTCAGTCACCAGATTCCCATTCTCGTCCTTGCAGGAGGGCAGCCCATAATTAGGCCCGTTGGTCGATCTTCTTACCCTCTGGAAAAACTTACGGGATACACCATTCATCCTGCACATTTCGGTTCTTTCACTCTCTACAAACAAAAGGCTGACATGGGAGGAAACCCAACTATTTAGGCGAAAAAAATGGCAGTGGGAGCAGACACTGCCATTTTTTTCGCCTAAATAGTTGGGTTTCCTCCCATCTCAGCCTTTTGTACCGCTCACTCGCAGCACGCGTTGTAACTGACTGTTTCGTTGCGATACGTGCAGGGTTTTTTCATCAGTTGCAATGCGACATTCTTCGTCGTACCATGGCTTATCCTTCTGCGGTTTTTGATACCCAAGTTCAGTCATTGCAGCGATTTCCAAAGAATGGGAGATGTGCTGCCACTGCGCATCTGGGTCTTCGGGAGGGGGGGTATTCTGCTCCAGCAGGAGAGAGAGTTTCTGTAGATAGGACATTGATATCTCCGGTATTTGTAGCTTGTCAATATCCAGATTTTCCTGTGTTCGGCTCCGTACGTTTTTCGTCCTGCTCAATCTCGTGCGAACTTTCGCAGCCACCTGGTAATGATCCGAGTCGATATTGGCACCTCGAATCACACGTACATCCATTACACGAAAAGAGTGCCTGCCATCTATTACCAAGTGATCAATCTGGTTCTTCTTCCGTTGATCAGGAGGTATCCAGGTCGCCTTATGAATGTCCTTATGCTGGTATTGTATGCTACTAACTACCATGCTCTTTGCAGCGGCGAAGTCTATCAGTCTTATTCCATTATCGGAGGTGGTATCATGTAAACTGTGATTGCCGATGGTTGGTCGAAAGACACTTTCCTTTCCTAATTTGGCATTAAAATCGCCTAGAATAATCTTAATGTCGTGGTCAGGGCAGCGTTCATATACTTCCTCCAGGCGCTCGTGAAATGTTTCTTTGACCTTATCATCTTTATCCTCTGTCGGTGCGTGCAGACAAATTAACGAGATGTTGAAATATTTCGCTTTGATGCGAATTGTGGCTATGCGGTCACTCAATGGGTTGAACCTTGAAACTAGATGTCGCAGTCTCTTACCTACTATAAATCGTGCTTACGCTCATGGCAGCTGTAATATAATAAACAGAAACATTCTTATTAGCCTGTTTGGATTTAATGATTTTCAAAATACTGTCAATGATAATAGTTATTTGGACCACTATGCCAGTTTATCCTTGCTTTGAAAATGTATAATACCCATAAAAGCCGGCAACGGACAAACATGAACTTCCTTCTGTGCATTTGAAATAATTTTCACATTTCACTTTTTTGTTCGAAGACTGTGAATATTCTTTGGTATCTGATGAGGACAACAAGCTTTTTTGCTGTCCTTTAATGCCAATATATGTTGAGGACAACCTATTTGTCCTATGGTGCCACTTGGAAGTGTGTAATGTGCATTCCTTTAATGCACATTAATCCCTGCAAATGAAAAACCAAGTTAATTTTCTATTTTTTTCTTAATTTTATTTGTTTTCCAAAGTAATTTGGATTATTAACAAAAAACAACTTGTTTTCTCAAATGCTACAAAACAACTGAATTCAATATTGTACTGCAACTCCAACGGCCAGCTGATGTGAGCCACAGCAAAAACAATTTGCTTTATTTATGTACATTGTATTCGTATGTATATAGGGCTAGGTCAACGACCTGTTTCAAGGCCTTTACAATTCCCCTTTCGCGGGTTACATACATACGTTTTCAATGCATCTCCATCACATAGCCCCGTCACCAATGTGTGTGTTTACGTTGATCTCTTTCCTGTTCAGCCATCCACCAATTGATCTGCACCTTCAGACTTCTGGGCTCCATCGCAACAACCAAAGAATTAGCAAATAATGCAAATAATGAGTAGTGACGTCACACATGTATATCCCCATATTCATATACGTGTACGTGTGGTTGACTGCTGTAAGTTGGGCGCTAAGCATTAGGAATGTGTGGTGATGGTTGCCGAAAACAGGTTTTAGAAGAAGCAAAGGGCATATCATCGATGACACAATTAGAATGCATATGAATGTTTGTTTGTGCGTTCGGTTGTGTTATTGTTGGGCCAAAATAAATATTGAATATGAGCGACGATCAAGAGAAGAAACTGATGATGTGGATTTGTATTATACTGCGATTGTCAAAAATAAGTACAAAGTCCCAAACATCCTCCCCCCTTGAAAGTTATGCTTTCAAATCAGGTGGACCCTTTACCTCATCGTCAAGCGGCAACTTACATATTTTTGCTACAGCTCGTTTGAAAACACTATTGGCTGTTTTGACGGTCACAACTCTTACGTTTCCGTCTCTTCCTGTGGTAACTTCGATGACTCTTGCTAGAGGCCACTTCAGCGGGGGGCGTTGTCATCCCTGAGTACCACTAGATCGTTTACTTTGATGTTTGGGTTTTTTGTGTTCCATTTTGGCCTTTGCTGTAGCGTATTTAGGTATTCATGTGACCACCGATGCCAGAATTGTTGCTGTATCCATTGGGCTATTTGATGTTTTTTAAGCAACGATGTGTTGTTAGTGGGCAACGATGGAGTTGGAATGGTTTCTGCTGATCTGCCTAACAAAAAGTGCGACGGTCTGCTGTTTACAATGGCTTCAGCTTGGCAGCACAGAGTGTGTAAGTCGTCGTGATTTAAAATATGTGTGCCTATTGCTCGACGCAAATAATGTTTCGTTTGTTTTACCGCACTCTCCCATAAACCACCAAAATGCGGGGAGCGCGGTGGGATGAATTTCCATGTGATACCTTCATCACGGCAAGCTTGGACCACGTATGATTTGTGTTCCTCTGACAAAAATGCTTTCAGAAGATCACTCAGCTCCTTGTTAGCTCCAACGAAATTGGTGGCATTGTCGGAGTAAATGATTCTGCATCGACCGCGTCGTGAGATAAAACGTTTTAGCGCAGATATGAATGCCGTTGTTGTCAGGTCCGGTACCAGTTCAATATGGACCGCCTTTGTGCTAAAACAAATAAAAATCGATAAGTAAACTTTAATTGGACCCTTTTTACGAATTTGTTGCGTCATCAACAGTGGACCACAGTAATCTATGCCACATACTTCAAATGGGAATGAAGGTCTGACTCGGTCTTGTGGCAAATCACCCATAAGTTGAGACTGAATTTTTGGTTTCATCCGGAAACATAATATGCATTTGCTTAACACATTTTTTATAACATTTCGTGCATTTACGATCCAAAATGTGTTTCGAATAATATTGTGTAGCGTTAATGTCCCAGCATGGAGGTTCTTCAAGTGAAAATAGAATATTAAAGTCTTGACAAATGGGTGTGACGATGGGAGCAGCAGTGGGTGTTTTGCCGCAAAGGGCAACGAAGCGTTTTCTAAGCGACCTCCTACTCTAATTATGTTGTTGTGCATGAATGGGGACAGCTTTAGGAGTTTATTTCGGGATGCGCTTAGTTTTCGTCCATTTAACAGCTGTTTTAAGTCTTCTTTAAAATTAATGAACTGAATTGACCGACAAATTGTAATGAGAGCTGCTTGCATTTCTTCTGTTGTGATGCTGTCAGTTTCTGTCTCTTGTTTTCTGCAAATAGAGATAAATCTGTTAAGATAGGCAAACGTTTTCAGTAATCTTTTGTAATCATTAACAAATTTGTGATCTGCAATACAATCGCTCGTGACATTGACGGCTAGAACTGTTTTAGAAGTTCTTGCTTCAACGTTTGTTTCTTCGAGGGGAGTGTTTATAGACGGCCAGTGAGACTTTGGGTTTTGGGATCTTTTCAACTGTAGTTCCACGGGAGAGAAAATCTGCTGGATTAAACGATGTAGGTATGTGACGCCATTGTGAACCTTTGGTGAGATTCTGAATTTTTGTGACTCGGTTGGCCACAAATGTGGTCCATCTTGATGGTTCTCCTGATATCCATGCGAGTGTAATTGTACTGTCGGACCAACATATGATTTCCTTGGGTGGTGATGGTAGGGTGCCAATCACAGATGGTAAAAATTGTGCTAGTAGCAGCGCGGCACATAACTCCAAACGAGGTAAACTAATTTGTTTTATTGGGGCTACTTTGGACTTGGCACATAAGAGCTTTGAGTGTGTGATACCATTGACTGAAGTAACAGCATAGAACCATGCACCGTAGGCCTTTGTGCTGGCATCTGAAAAGGCATGAAGTACAGTTAAATGATTGTACGGAACAAACCTGGGTATTTTGATTTTGTTAGCTTTCTCGAGTTGGTATTTAATCTCCTCCCAGTGATGGTATACGTCCTGTGAAACACTCTCATCCCATTTTAATTTGAGCGACAATATCATTTGCATCAATATTTTGCATTTCACAATTACGGGGTTCAGCAATCCTAATGGGTCGAAAAAAGAACATGTATGTGACAAAATTTGTCGTTTAGTGGTTCTCTTTGCTGGTGACTGCTTATTGTAGTGAAAACTATATGCATCTTCATTTGGGGACCACTTAAGTCCCAACGTCTTGATATAGGGGGTGTTGTCGACTGTAACTATTTCTTCTCTATCTTCTGGAGAAATAGTTTTCATTATTTGCGGGCAATTAGAAGCAAACTTTCGTAGAGGGAACCCGGCGCTTGCTAAGACTTGGACCACTTGTTGTTTTATTTCACACAGGGCTTCTACTGATGAAGCGCCTGTCATTAAATTATCAACATAAAAATCCTTTCTTACCACTGCTGCTCCAATTGGAAAACGATTTTCTTCATTTTGAGCTACCTTTTGAAGGCATTTTGTTGCCAGATATGGGGCACTGCTTGTTCCATATGTTACTGTTTGTAACTCAAAAATTCTTGGGTTTTCTGAACTGCTATTTCTCCATAATATAGACTGCCATGGTGCATCACGTTTGTCCACAAGCACTTGTCGATACATTTTAGCAATGTCTGCGACCAATACGTGTTTGTGAAATCTGAATCTGCTTAATATGTTGAAAATTGTATCTTGTATAGTGGGGCCAACACAGAGTACATCATTTAGTGATTTGCCACTGCTCGTTGTACATGAAGCGTCAAATACTACGCGTAGGCGAGTAGTGGAACTATCAGGTTTGACCACACAGTGGTGTGGTATAAAATATCGACCCTTTGGAGCGCCATGATCCACTAAATCCATGTGTTGAAGTTGAATATATTCACTCATGAATCGTTTATAGTCTTCTTCTAAAGGCTTATTTTTGGACAATTTGTTTTCTAAATATGAGAGCAATGTTCAAAGAGTCTCCTAGACGTGACGGATTACCTTTAAATGGCAGTCGAACGACGAATTTGTTGGTTTTGGGACACCTTGATGTGGTTCTTTCAAAATAGTCCTCACAATATTGCTCCTCCTCTGACAGTGGCAACTCTTCTGGCGCACTGTTTTCTATTTTCCAAAATTGTTCCATTGCTTCGTTTAAAGGGGCTTGAGTTGACACCATAAACGACTTGTAACTTGCAGGCATTGATTTTTCAGACACACCTTTCGATTTCTGTGCACCTGGTATAAGCGACGAGAAAGAGCCTGCGACGACCCATCCTAGATGAGTTTTTTGCAATGTAAGGGTATTTGCTCCTTGTATTTGGCCCACAAGCAGGAGACGATAAAAGATTTGGGTGTCAAGAAGCAGGTCTACAGGGCCTGGTCTGTTGAAGCACTCATCTGCGAGCCGTATGTTACCTGGCAAATTCCACTCTGATATGTTGATCTTTGTATTGGGCTGGTGAGAGGTAATAGAAGGCAGAATGATTGCGTCAATGTCAATACAAAACTCACCCACTAAGGATTTAACGCTAAAGGAGCACATTTGTCGAGCAACTGCTGTGGTTTCACCAATTCCATTGATTTCAAGGTTTATTCTTTTGCGAGGTAGTCGGAGATGTTGTACCATCCGTTCGGTAACGAAGTTTAGCTGCGACGCAGAATCTAGCAACGCTCTACCCACAGTCTCAATACCCGATGGGCTACACAAGTTGACAAGGGCTGTACCTAACAACACGTCACCTTTTACCTGCGATACTTTTAGGGCTACTGGTGGATGCGATGGGGTGAACATTGGAATTGGGTTTTCTTCATCCTTTAGTGGTTGTGGTGGTGCCGAAACCGCATTTGACTGTCCTCGGTGAAGAAGTGTGTGGTGGCTTGATCGGCAATTTTGACATCTGTTGGCTGATGGACATTTATTTGCGATGTGCTTTGCTGAAAGACAATTCAAGCATAATTTTTTTGATCGTACCAGATTATACCTTTCGAAATTGTTGAGGCTCTGAAACTTTGTGCATTTAAATGCACTGTGTGAAGGGCTTTCGTCACACAGCAGACATTTTGATTGATGCTTTTCAGCAACGACAAAAGTAGACTGAGAATGATTCGATTTGAAAGACGAGCGTGAACGACTACTTGCCGAAGAGTTATGATGATGCGCCAATTTTGCAGGTTTTTGTAGGGTAGATTCGATAATGTCCATTGTCTTACAACGACGCTCCAAAAATGAGGCAAGATTATCCCACGTTGGTAGTTGAAAGATATCTGAACTTTCTCCACTCCATTTTAGAGCCACTTCTTCTTCCCACTTACTCTGAGTCTCGCTGTCTAATTTTGAAACTATTAAATGAAGAATAAATCCATTTGAAATTTGAGTATCAGACGCTAACGACTGAATTGCTCGCAAATTTGAATTTGTACAGTCGATGAATTCTCTTAGGGTGTCCATAGATGGCTTTTGAACCTTTTCTATAGAAAATATATCCGTTATGTGTGATTGAAATACGTACCGTTTGTTGTCGTATCTTTCTTTGAGCATACTAATTGCTAGGGTGTAGTTTTCAGGTGTATTAGCGACTGTATTACCCTTGCAGCTTTATCTGTGAGACACGAACGAAGATATTGAAATTTTGCCAGCGGTGACAGCTCATTGTCTTCATGTACAAGTACTTTAAACATATTGAAGAACTCCAGCCATTCCCTATGAGTGCCACTGAACTTACTTAGTTGTAATTTTGGTAGATAGGACGTCTTATTTACGGGAGCTTGGAACTGGTTTACTCGATGCGTACTTGTCATGAATGACTCTTGAGCCTGACGAAACGTTGCCATTTTTTCCATAAATCTTGATTTTATTTCAAAATATGCCTGTTCCGCATGGTCACGATGATTTTCGTAGAACTGAGACTCGTCCAAAGTTTCCAATTGTGACTGTATGTGATCGAATGCCTCGAACTGTCGCTCAAACATTGACACTTTGACCTCTAATTGAGGTAGCGACATTGAGTCAAGCGCTGGCACGTTGAAAAACTCCGACTGCAGCTTTTTCAGGACCTGTTCCCTTTGTAGAACCTTTGTCCGAACTCTGTTGTCTGTTGGCGGTGGTGTAATAAAATCGCTATCTTTATCAGAGCCACTTGCCGCTTCTTCGACTGACATGATGATGTTTTGGTGAACTGATGGGTGCTATGTGATGACGAAATGAGATGGTGTGCGATTTGGATGACTTGAGAGAGAACCACTGAACGTTTTGACGATCAATGGAACCTAATCCTGTCTGGATATTCTGGAAATCCCGACAATCCGGCTCGAAGGACCAAAAATGATGAGGACAACAAGCTTTTTTGCTGTCCTTTAATGCCAATATATGTTGAGGACAACCTATTTGTCCTATGGTGCCACTTGGAAGTGTGTAATGTGCATTCCTTTAATGCACATTAATCCCTGCAAATGAAAAACCAAGTTAATTTTCTGTTTTTTTCTTAATTTTATTTGTTTTCCAAAGTAATTTGGATTATTAACAAAAAACAACTTGTTTTCTCAAATGCTACAAAACAACTGAATTCAATATTGTACTGCAACTCCAACGGCCAGCTGATGTGAGCCACAGCAAAAACAATTTGCTTTATTTATGTACGTTGTATTCGTATGTATATAGGGCTTGGTCAACGACCTGTTTCAAGGCCTTTACAATTCCCCTTTCGCGGGTTACATACATACGTTTTGCATCTCCATCACATAGCACCGTCACCAATGTGTGTGTTTACGTTGATCTCAATTGATCTGCACCTTCAGACTTCTGGGCTCCATCGCAACAACAAAAACCAGCGACCAAAGAATTAGCAAATAATGCAAATAATGAGTAGTGACGTCACACATGTCTATCCCCATATTCATATACGTGTACGTGTGGTTGACTGCTGTAAGTTGGGCGCTAAGCATTAGGAATGTTTGGTGATGGTTGCCGAAAACAGGTTTTAGAAGAAGCAAAGGGCATATCATCGATGACACAATTAGAATGCATATGAATGTTTGTTTGTGCGTTCGGTTGTGTTATTGTTGGACCAAAATAAATATTGAATATGAGCGACGATCAACAGAAGAAACTGATGATGTGGATTTGTATTATACTGCGATTGTCAAAAATAAGTACAAAGTCCTAAACAGTATCAATAAATGTGCTTGTATGGATGTGTAATCATGCGAGTACGTTCTGTTCAACGAGGATTTGCTTTAGTATCTTAACGAATTGCCGTTCGTCTTGTACAGTGAGTGATATCCTACGTGAGTGGATATCTACTATATTAGAGTGTATTTATATTCGCGTAGGTGGTTTTACGTAAGTCTGCTAGGTGCTTAATGGACTAGGAATATTTTTGTGGCGTGAGATTTTTTCGGCCAATCGATTTTTTAACTTTGATTTACACTTTATGTAAGGTTGTGTTATATTTTTGTACTTTTGTGTACTCTCTTTGTACTTTTAAACTTTGGGGGAATTGCCGGATTTTTGGCGAGGCTAAACAACCGGAATTTGAGCAATATACATATTAGGGTAAATACTAGAGTAGGTAAAAATAATTTTAAAAAACGTGTGTCGGCCCACTGCGTCCGTACCCCGGGCCATATAAGATCAATAGGAAAAGATTTGGTCCAACGCCTGCTTTGGAATAGTTTTTCTGTAATAATGCTTTTATCGTGGCCGTCCTTTGGTCGGGCTTAGGGATTTCTCTTCTGGTACGGCTTCGTTTCCAGCTTCGGGTCTTCAGCAGTATGTTTTCTGGTTCAAAGGGTTTTGCATGGCCGACTTTTGGCGTGCCATAGGGGGTTACTCCACTGGGAATGGTTCGACACCGATTGGCTCGGTTTAGGTAGATTTTTCTATGATAAAGCTTTATTCATGGTCATCCCACTGGGTCCAAGAAACGGATCCACGTGGGGACAAGTAGCGCAGACAAGTGACCGGCTTAGGGATTTTCTACTCTGTGGTTGGTCCAAGGCCTTATTCGGAATAGTTTTTTGTGTAGTGATGGTTTACACTTAGCCGGCCTTTGGTCGGGCTTAGGGATGTCTTTTCGGCGAAGGGCTTGTCACCAGATTCGGGGCTTCGGAATTTTTGTTACGTTCGAAGTTTTCTGCGTGGCTGACTTTCGGCCGGACGTAGGATTTTCTCCTCTGGGAAGGCTTCAACGTGCGTGGCGTGGCTTCGGCAGATTGTATATGGCAAAGCATTTTGCGTGGACGGTCTTCGTCCGGGATTTGGAATTTTATCCTCTGGGAGGGTTTGATTTTTTCAAAAAAAAAATATTTTTCTTTAAAGTCTGTATATGGTAAACAATATGGTAAATTTGGTTTATCTGGGTCCAAAAATCTCGCTGTACAAAAATAAAGACACCTCATAATTTGTTAAAAAACTACCATTTAATTTTCGTACCCAAAGCTACGTGATACAAGCCATCCCTATATCGACCCTGATTTTTGAGCCCTGTGTGATTTTGAAGCCCCGCCCAAATTCCGGTAATTCAGCCTAATTCAGCCTATTTCTTGCCCTTTTGTGTAAATTTCACATATACACTCGTACACCTTTTGTAACATTTGTAAGCTTTCTATATTTTTTTGTTGCTTTTGTGTACTCACTTTGCCCGTTTGTTTATACTTTTTTATTTCTGAAATTTTGAATACGCTTTCAGTATGCTTCTATACTTTGCCTATAACTTTATGTACACATTGGTTAGGTTTGTGCATAACATTTTACCTCGGTGTTCACTTTTTCCAGATATACGATACGTGACTGTACTTTAGTTTATGGTAACGGGTTTACTTCAAACCCAAATACAGGGTCCATTTCCATATTTCAAAGATGTCTGACCTTTCGGGGAAAAAGTTTTTTTTTTTGAAATATAATTTCAAAACCAATTTCGATATTGTCAATATCTTGTACTTGCCAAGAGAGAGAAGGAGAGTCCATTTAAAGGCCGTGGACGTCGGTGGTATAATGGGTAGTGTTTGCGCCTCTTGTACATGAGATCCTGGAGTCGATCCCTGCTGTGACCACCTTAAATTTCTTTCAGTGGTGATCACCTCGCCTAGTGACGGCGATACTCTCGGGTATATAGCCCTGAAAAAGCTTCGCAAAATACCGTTCAGAATAAACCAATAAAATTATAAAACCAATCAGTAGGCATAGGACTACAAAGCGAACAGCTCACTGGTTGCGCCAAGCTATCCCTGATCCCTTCTTGAGATGTAATGCGAAACCATTATTTTACCTGTTTAGCAATACGAAAAACAAGGCTCTCAAAATTCGTTGCGAATTTGTGTCACAGTGTAAAACAGAATCACGCAGTGTTGTCATATGGCTCGATCGCCATATGTTTATATATTGGTTTGAATGTGTTCGTGCATCTATTGAGCGGACGGCCTCGTATGCCATGCGTATGCCGGGCTGGTAAACTCGCCGGACGGGGGGGATCTTCCCGCTCGCCAGATGCTACAACGATCGAACTCTGAGCATTGTTTACATACGAGCTTTGCACACACAAAAAGAATTCCGGACATAAAAAAGAAACGGAGCCCGAAAGATATTGTCAATTAGTCTCACACACAAAAAGCGTACTATCGAAAACAAAAACAAGAATACTCTGCTCTGAAAGAAGTTCAAAAGCGAAAAACACTTATTTTGCATTACATGGGCTGACTGATGTTGTTGCCAGCTGGTGATGCCCTCCCTTATGAAGCCCTCTTAGCTTCTCCATGATACTGATACCACTTCAGTATCCCAAGAACGAAAAACTACCAAGATTACTTACCCCGAAGACCCCACTACTCCATCTCGGTCGTCTACTCGACCATACTCGTAATACTCATTATTTAACAACGTTATCATTTTCAATTTATTTGTTGCCAACGCAACCAAAAATCTTCAAATCTTAATAATTACATACTTAATAGTCATTTATCTAATGACTTAGAACAATAGATAACAATGCCCCAAGGGCGAAGCGAAACTCTTAAAGGATTAATGAATTATGATTAATCTTAATTTTTAATTCCATGATTGGTTTTCTTATTTACTAAAACTTTACTAAAACATCAAGCCAAAACAAAAACTTCCTACCAGGGATAAATATGCTCAATCATTTAGCCGAGTCGTACTGGCTGACTACTTCGTACGGCCACGAATCAAATTCAAAATGGGCCCGTGCCCTTACAACACGAAGAACTACGAACGCCTAGGCTCCACTTCCGTAAGAGCGGCCTTCACGAACACGAGAACTACTTTAACTAGGCCGGCCTAGACACACGCGCACGATTTATGCGCCCAGAGGCAGTTCGCATGGGCAAGATTAAATAAATATTCAATATATTTTAAAATAACAATGTCAATATAATGTCCTCTGTCCAAAAGTCAAAGTGTGGGTACGGAAGCAGGCGCAAAACGCTTTCAGGCTTAGGTTGGCTCCCTGTACAGTTACCAATTCAACTCCTCGATCATTTGGGCTTGACTTTACATCAAAAATTTATTCTAGCGAAATGGGCCCCTTCATGGGTTAATTGCCGAACGAATTCTAACGATTTCAATACCGTTTCAATTCGTTTAACAAATCTTTTACTAAAATTTCACACTTTCTGTTAATTCCTAATCTTTTACCATTTACTTATATTCTATTATTTTCTTCTTAATTTCTTATATATTTCTTATATTCTATTCATTTTCATGAATTTTCTTTAATTTTTCATTAATGTTCTTCAATTTTCTTATATCTTCTTAATTTTCATTAACTTCATGAACTTTCTTAATTCACTTTCTTAAATTTTCATTTAGTTTTAATTTTCATTTATCTTCTTGAACTGTTCATGAATTTTTCAGTTTATCATCTTTAAGTCTTCATGAATTCCATGTTTATCCTCTTTAAATTTTCATGAATTTTCAGTTTTCTTATAACTTCTTTTAACTTTTAATTTCGTTTGTTTCTTCTCGAATTAATTTTCACTCAATATTCCCTACTTGAATGATGTAGGCCCTCTACATGACCTTAATTTAACACTTAAAAAGGGGGGTTTTGTCTGTCCGTATAAATAAGGAAAAACGGACTTACCTAGGCCACCAGAGTGGCTTACTTGCTTATGATACTACTTTGCTGCTGCTGATGATAATATTGATGTTAACTAACTGCGGCTGATGGTAATGATGTTATCGGCAGTTGATGATGATGTTGATGTTTATTATCTGCTGCTGAGGGTAATGATGTTATCGGCAGCTGATGATGATGTTGGTGTTTTAGCAGATACTGATGATGGTTAGATTTAGCAGCTGATGTTTGAGGATGGGCTGGAGAAGATTTTCCGCTGATCTGATGACATTAAACTGGCAGCAGAAATTTTGTTAACTGGGCTATGGTTGCCGTTGGAGACAAAAGATGTTATGGCCGTGACTTGGAGATATTGTTGGGTCATAAACTAGTGGTTTTCTGGACGAAAAACTGAGCGTTTAGCCCTCGAGAAACTGCACGACTGCAAGACGGAAAAAATTCCGTGAAAGCTTGTAAAAAGGGCTCTAAAACACACCGTAAGCAGACACTTGATGACAGCGCCAAGCGCATTTGACGCTTGCGCGGCTAGGTTACCCAATGCCCCTCCGGACAAAGCGCCTCCTTTACTACCCCGTCCACCTGCGGTCTCTAAACCGATGGGTTTCGGCGGAGGGATGAAGTACACGTTGCCGCGGCGGGGTACCAAGCTCCTTGGCCGCGTTTCTGCGTGATAATGAGCGCAAATTGCGCTTAAAAGCTGCTTGTGGTGGTTAGTAGCTCGCTGAGGAAAGCTCCGGAACAAAACCTAAGGAAAAAGACAGAATTAACTCAGGCCGGACAGACAACTTTTCTCCCTAACCTACCTTTTGGCCGGAGAACAGTCGCATGCGTGTATGCGCACTTGGGGTTGTTTTTCACAATTTTTGACCTGAAATGGCTGGAGATGGGTTTAATTCTCCGCGGAATCCTGGCGAATTACTGTCCGCTGAGGATTACTACTCACTTGGTCGCTGGTGGTGAAGGCTGGAACTTTTGCTGGAACTTTCTGAGTCGGTCACTGGTAATAACAACTAGCACTTTTCCTTTAAGCAAAACTTCTTACACTTCCCAAGGTTTGGTCACGAATAAATACTGATAAAATCGAACGGTGGTAGATCGGTGGCGTGGTCTGATTGTCGCCGTTATTTTCCTGGTACATAAATGCGGTTATTTGGTTAGCCGGCTGTGTTGGTTTGTAAAATATGTATGTGTCAAATAATTTGACAGTCACACATACATTCACTGCGGGCGGATAAAATGTTAACATCGTGATACAATCATAACGGTAGCGTTAGGGTACCGGGTGATAATCGACGAGGGTGGATTAATACCAGGTGGTGATGGGTTTTTTTAACGCGATAGGGCGCCGCCACAGTGTAAAACATATAAGGGCGATCACTGCATTTGAAAAGTAAATTTCTAATCTTTCATTGGAGATATTTGGGAAATGAGTTTATCTACATGACAACCGTGAAATTACTGTCAATTACCAAACGTGTCATTATATTAATTGGTAATCATATTGCCCAATTAATCGATTCATCATTTATTTAACCCTGCTGTTAGATTAGGACCATTTGGTCCAAATTTTTTCTGTTTTCCCTTGTAACTTTGGAACGGTGATATATACTGACTAAATTTTTCTGCTAATGGGGTCTTTTAATAAAACAATGTTATGTGCGAAAATTAAATTTTCTAACTTTATTCAGGACTGAGAAAAATACAAAATGACGAATCTTAGATTAGAGGACCATTTGGTCAATAGTACATTTTTTCATTACCAAGCGAATGTAAATTCATGTGAAATATTTAGAAGATGTTTTTGATATGTCAAATACTTGCTTTAGAAATTATTGAACCAAAATAGTTACAAAGGATAAGATAAAATTATTATTTTGGATGAAAATTCCAGTATGGACCAAATGGTCCCTCAATCTAAGATTCGTAAGTTTTTTCTAATCTAACAGCAGGGTTAATACCATTTGGTATATACCTATCATAAATTACTAATGCATTGGACAGAACATCAACCGCAAGCAGCACAATTAATATCTATTAGTCATTGTCAAATGTTTTTAGATATACAGTGGGCATTGAAGTCTTTACAATGTTTTATAAATTCGAACAATATTAAATGTTAAAATAACTAAGATGAGTTTGCCAGTTACTACAAAAGGCCAGACGTGTCATTATTTTCGTATGCTCTCTTAATCCGCAATTAATCACACAATCCCATAATATTGTTATTTGTGATCGTTTTAGTTAATAGATACACTCGGGCGTATGAACAAAACAAATTACTCATACGGCAGTTACACATAAAACTAGAAGACGTATAATTAATATCTATTAAGACCATTTCTATTAATACCAACATTTAGTTAATCATACAAAGATTGTTGAATTCGTAGCTATCGTTTTTATCAATATGAACTGAACTTAATCCTTATTAAGCCACGAAGCTTAACATAATTTTATTTTTATACTTCACTAATAGGATGCCTTCTATAACACCCTCGTACATGTAATATTTATCATTTATTAATTTTAATCTTGTCATGGAAACTATTATTCCTTAAAATAATTTATATTATACCTCACTGCTTGCCATAACCAGCCACAACTGTCCACAAAAAAGTCATTGAAGCAAAACTGTGAAAACAAAGAAAATATGATGTACAGCACCCATATAGACAGAATCATGCCCATAATCACATCACAGGGCCTTACAGACAAACACTTACTTGCAACGTGTATGTAAGTATTAAAGTGTGAGTAGGTCTATGTATGTGTACAAAATTAAATGGAAGGATATTAGAGCTATAAATATATTTAACCCAAAAACAAATCTTTATTCCTTCAGACTTACTTAGTATGACAGTCGCGTAACTTTTGGGTCATTAGATGCTATTATTTTGTCGGTCGTGTCAGTGGATAGCCATCATTCACACACATATAGTTTGTCCATAATTCCTCAAATTAATTTCTAGACACAAAAGAGAATCAGCAAGGGGTTTCCAGGACGTGTTGCTCTTTGGTTTGATCAAATTGTAATCACAAAGCATATTTATAAAGGAAATACCAAAATTACAACTTACGATTTAATATAGCTATTAAAGCGTACAAATACTCATCCTCAATGGAAAAGACTAAAATTAGAATATTAATATCAAAAAACAATACTAAGGGCGAGTTTCACACTTGTCATTTAAAAGCTCAATTTAAAAGCTCACAGCAAATGTTCATAATAAATGACGTTTAAGTGACAAACATCGGGCATTTAAAGTTTATTTAAATTAAGAATTTTCAACTATGAAACTAGCCATAACTAAGTGTATTAGAAACAGAGAGCTTTCAGATTGATAAAATATTTTAAATATTGATAAATTTTTGTCTAATAATGAAGTTACAAAAAATATTATTTTAACATTGAAAAAATACAAAAATCTTCATGTCTTTATGCCTAAAATGCCACTAAATTTGAAATGAGACGAAGAATTTCCTTATTAATTAAGGTGGATATATTTGCACAGAACTTTATAAGAACCACGATTTACGAATATTCAATCGGAATGCAAGAACTCTATATAAAGTAGATCCAGTGCTAGTATCCACTTGGCAGATGTTCTCGTAATTTCTAAGGCTGACAATACCATTATCCAGGAAATGAAATGCACAGGGCATGGATGCTCAAGGAAAAAAACTCCGACATGTACTACAGTTGCCGTGAGAAGAAATATGAATTGGGTAGCGGATTTGTAGTTGGCAAAAGTTTGCGACATCTAATCACTTGGTGTGATCCTGTGAGTGATCGTGAAGCCACAATCTACATAAACGCGAAATATTTTTATGTTTCATTCAAAACTAAAATGTTCGACCGTATGGTCGTTTATTTAAATAATTTTATTCTTCATTATATCGCTACCCTTCGGATAGCATCGTGAGGAATAAAATCACAATTAATAATTGAAAACGATATGAATTAGTAAACAAAAAATTATCCTTATGTCATTTGAAATTAACAACAATATTTTTATGTTCCCTAATTTGTGTGATTGCCCCGACAGAAGAGAAAGATTATGATACCAAAGACATATCCTATGAACGCTTAGAGGAAACGTATGGCCGCTGGCCTGGCCATAACATTAAGGTTGTACTGTGACCCTAAAATGCTTAAGTAGGCAACGATAATGTGCTGCATCCAACTACCCATAAGTATCGGGATTTTCAATAAGAGCGCTACAAAGGTTTTTTTAAATAAAACAAAACCGGTTTTAGATACCAATGAAATTCTTTATTCCTGTGAAAGTACGTTCGATGCCATTATGTATGGAACTCGATTTCTTTTGCATGGCCATCACGGGCACGCTTACAGAAGTCCAGACGCTGAACCCAATTTTTGACGGTTTTCAAGCATAAATCGGCCGATACTGCTGCAATTTCACGTTCGATATTCGTACGAAGTTCATCAATCGTCGCTGGCTTGTTGGCATAGACCATAGACTTGACGTGGCCCCACAGGAAATAATCTAACGGCGTCAAATCGCACGACCGAGGCGGCAAATCGACTGGGCCATTTCGTGGAATAACACGTTCGCCAAACTTGGTTTCCAATAAATTGATTGTGGCATTCGCTGTGTGGCTTGTGGCGCAGTCCTGTTGGAACCACATGTCCTGCAAGTCCATATTATCTAATTGGGGCCAAAAATATTGGGTTATCATTGAACAGTAGCGATTCGCATTCACAGTAATGTGCAGGTCTTGATCATCACGGAAGAAATGCGGACCAATGACGCCGCCGGCCCATAAACCGCACCAAACCGTAATTTTTTCGGGATGCATTGATGACTCATGTATTACGTGTGGATTTCTGTCTGACATATAACGCATATTTTGCTTATTGATGAAGCCATTTAGCGAGAAATTAAATTCAGAATTCAGAAAAAGGACTTAGCGCTCTTTAAGTTGAGGCCACTGACTCCAAATTTCGGTAGTAAATTTTAATAATTTCGACTCGTTTTTGGCTCGTATATCTTTCCATAATGAAATGGCAAACCTTACTGAAGAGAAATGTTAAAAGAGCCGGAAAAATATGGCGTCGTTTGCTGTCCCTATCGATTTACTTTTGTAGCATCTCTGTTGAAAAACCCTTTACCAGTATATATATACAACAATATGTATATTTTATAATAAATCACAACAAATAACAGAACAAGCCAAATAAACTTTGTAATAAATGAGGAAACAATGAATTAGAGAATGACTATAATTATGGCATGGAGTGGAACCGAACATAAACATGCATATTTGTGAGTATTGAGAAGTTTTTAACCGTTGTGTCAACAGCTGTTGGGTTTTATCCACATCGACAGTAGATGTACCCGGGTACTTCATACGTTTTGTATGGCAGATAGTTGCTTTTGATATACAAATATTAACTACTACCTGGATTCTTGTAATTTTCTGGTTTTTTTTTTTTTTATTTCTTGGAAATATTGTCTAGTTAACAAAACTTTTATCATAATTTGGGAAAAAAAAAATTTGGTACCTAAATAATCCATTTTTACCAAAAATGGGAATTGCCAAAATCCATAAAAATTTAACAATTTCCAAATTCTTTTTTAATCCTTGTAATTTGATCCCTTTTTACCAAGAAAAATAATTAACATTGAATTTTCATTCGCAAAATTCCGTTATATTTGAACTGAAAATCAACCCCTCTTGCTCATAGTGCTATTTTTAGTACCTGCGCAGAATAATTATAACTCATAAAATATTTGTTCAATGTAAACATTTTTTTTTTTGGAATGTGTAGGAAAACACGTCTACTAACAGGAACAAAAGGGTATTTGGGAATATCTTGCCTACCTACCCTTGCACAACCAGTTTTGCAGGCAGAAACATGATTTTTTGCGCAGGTTTCGTTTTGAGTAGTTTTGTATGCATAAGTCAGTTTATGTGCGATTTTTGAAGTGTAAAGACCTAAAAATTTATTTTGTGCGGCAAATATTTCCAAGCTATGATACGAAGTTTCATCAAGATTGGACCAGCCGCTTGGAAGATATAGCAATATAAAGTGAACTTTGCCATTTATTTCTATATATTTGTATGAATTTTCATAGAAGTACCTGGGTACATCAGCTGTTGACGCTAGGTCATTTTATAGTAACTGGGTTATATTTTCCAAACTGCTGCTCCAATCTTGATGAAACTTTTCCACATGATGCAAAAGTGTATGGTTGAGGATATCGTGAAATTTCAGGTCAATCGGACTAACCGTTTGGAAGATACAGGAAAATTAAAGTTGCAAATGTACCCGTGGGCTCTACGATCGACACAACGGTTAATTAAAATTTTATGCGCGTTTTAACAAACCCAGTAAATTCCCTCAAAGACACAAATCCACACAATATTCCACACATGGGCAGATAAACAATACGAGTGTTTGCATATCTATGTGAATATCATCGAGCTTAAGTGTGTAAATTTTTTCCTTTTTGCGCAAAAATACACATATCCACAACAAACTTTATACAGTGCTGTGTGTGTTTAACATTGCATCATGAGTATAAAGTTATTATATGTATAGAACTAACACACACACTCAGATACATACACCGAATCCTTGTTGCTGCATTTCCTATGCAATCTTCCGCCTATTACTGTGCTTAGAGTGAGCGTTGCATCCTTTGTTTTGCATTTTGTTGGTTTTCTTTTTTTGAAGATACATTTTATTTGCTTTTATTATTTCCATTTCGCAAACAGAAAAACATAAAACTAAAAAAAACCAAACTTTGTGCTAGGAAAAGCATTCCCATGAACGCTGCAAAAGGTTCAAATTGCTGTTGATGTGCGGAGCAATGCACAGGGATGTGGAATTTAAGTGATGCAAATTACCAGAGGCAGCTAAAACTAATGGGCGTTACTACAAAAATGCATTATATTTTAGTATTTCTTTATCGGATATCAATTAAGTACCTGATCAGAAGAAATGACAGGCTTCACAATTTTCTGAACTATCACATGTCAGATTTGATTACAATCGAATCAACCATATCTTTGTCACCGAGGAGGTAACGTTTTGTGGTATAACCCAATTGCACATATGTATGTAAAGGGTGGTTTAGTAGGCAAATAAATAAATAAATGGTTTCCCGTTACATCCCATGAAGGGATTAGGGAGAGCTTCTCACAACTAGTGAGCTGTGCGCGTTCTGGTTTTACACCGACTGATTGGAACCTACAGTTTTACACCGGTTCCGAACGGTATTTGAGAAGCTTTTTCATGGCTTAATACTCGATAGTGTCGCCGTCACTAAGCGAGGTGACCGCCCTCGAAAGAAATTTAAGGTGGTCAGGGTAGGGATCGAACCCACGTCCTCATGCACAAGAGCCGCACACACTACCATTGCACCACCGACGGCCACTGTTTAGTATGAATGCAGTTTTTAATGTTAAAACATAAACACGAATTTTTACAGATAGTTTTAATTTTTTTTACTGGGTTGCAAAGAAGACATGTTCCGATTAAGTATTGAATAAAATATACCGCAAATGACCGCGACGGCTCTGATGACAGGCCATTTCACTTTTGTTAAATTTTCCATGACCTTTTCACAAAGATGTGGCTGTGTCTCACCGATGACATGTTGGTCCTCGGAATTGGGCTCGTGAATTGTTTCTAGTTTAGTCGCATAACCCCAGATTTCACAAAACCCCAATAAAAGAAATAGCACGACGATAAATCGCATGATTTTGGTGCCCAATTGACATCTGAATTTCTTTCTTGATTGGTTGTTTCATGAGCTGTGTGTCAGGTGGCGCCATCTGGCTGAAACTACATGTCCTCCAGATCCATGCCGTCAGTTGCGACTACAAATACTCCGTTATCATGTTCCTGTAACGAATGACGTTCACAGTCACCGCAATTTTGGCCTCATCTTCAAAAAAAAGTATAGCCCAATCACGCCGTCTGACTAAAATCCGCACCAGACAGTTGCTCGTTGTGAGTGCATTTGTTCCTCATGGATAGCATTAGGATTTTTGAGCACTAAATTCTAAAATTTTTGTATTGACGAAGCTATTCAGATTGCAGTCCGGTTCATGGGAGAAGATGATTTTTTTATTGAAAAATTGACATGAACGAATTGGCGGCACTTTCCATGGTCTGCTGGTTTGAGCTCATGAGTAATCTGAATTTTGTATGCACAATGGTGGAGGATTTTTTCTAAAATTCGAGGCATACGCGCGGAGAAAAATTGGCCTCTCTAACATATTCTCGCACACATATTCTGCAGGAACCATGTGTATGTTTGAAACACACTTCAAATATTCATGTGTTTGGAAGTCCGAAATACATTTGTTTTTAAATGCAACCAGTAGCATGTTTACTGGCAAACATGTATACTGATACGTGGTCACATATCCGTTCTTCGTCCCAAATATACGTATACTTACGTGGAAGCATTCGCGTTTTTACCCAAACCTCCATATACTTACTTGGAAACATGCGCGTATTTCCTCCCAAACATAATAATATTTAGAAACGAATTGTTTTTGTATATTATTTACTGTAATTAATTTTATCAATATAAATCCACATTTATAAGTATAAATAATTAATACAAAAACTTAAAAGATTTAAAACTGCCCTTTTTACATTTATTTGCATTGAATGCATTGTTTTTTTTTTCATGAAATGCGAATATGCTGTTCTTTTGCTTCTCCTTCCTTTGATGTCTCTCACCATTTTCTGTTTCTGGTACAGAAACAATTTACTTATACACAAATCTAGTTTAAGCAAGCCTAGCGTGTATTAATTACTTGCGTTTTTTTACTATATTTCAGAAATGGTCCGCCATTCCTATTTTCTCAGTTAAGGCTCGGACGGACAAAGGGCTTCACGTTGTTGTCCTTTCCACTTTCTTTCCTCAAAGACGTTTCTCAAACCGTCCGAACCTTTGTTTATTCTGCTTTCAGTGATCAAGCGCTTTTGATATCCTCTGTCCCATTTACCATTGACAACTGACAATATGAAACTGAAACGCAACACATCAGGCAAAATAAAAAAAAAAACCCTTACTTCATGTGCACTTTACACTACACGCTCATTCAGGAATATTTATGAATCAATCATAGAAATAATAATACAAAAATACAGATCCACACTTACAAGATGGACTCTCTCGTTCCTCCTCGTTTATTCTCTTGATCTCGAGAAAGCATAAAAAGTACCACAAACAAACTTGTATTTGTATCACAAACACATATATATTTGGGTCGCAAACACATATGTTATAACATATTAATCATTGTGTCTCAAATATGTAATACTGAGTAACAAACACAATGTATTTCTACAAAAGTATATTACAGTTGCGACAAACTCCAAGCACACGTTATATTTGCATTCAAACAACAAAAAACATCAGATTTTTCAGCGTGCAGTGCTTCGCGAAATTTGAAGATGTTGAGAACGATGCGGAATTGTTGTATGTCGGCGACACTCTCGGTTACAGCAGCATTATTTTCAAAAGACTGACGGTGACATTGACGCAAAGGAGCCTTACTGTCCATAACCGAACCAGTTTCTTGAAATCTTTTGAGCACTCTTCGAAAGGTCGACAGATTAGGAGGACTTTCCTGACTGAAATTTCTTCAAAGTTTGCGAGCGGTCTCAGCATAATTTTGCAAATTTTTGTAATAAGTTTTCACAATTATAACGCGTCATTATTTCGTAAGGCGCTCCATTTTGAATAACCGGAATAAACATATGTGACAGCTGCCAAATTTCAGAGTTGTCGCTTGCACAACAAACAATTACAATAAATTTAAAAAGTGCATTCTTACTGAGACACTCTTTAATTGTAAATATCTCAATTTAAAACGCGCAACTGAATTTTATATGCAGAGACATTACTTGTCATGTCATAATGAATATGGAAATATAACCGATGAAGAAAGAACATAATTTCTGGTGGAATTGAAAAAAACATATTTATGAAAATATTATTATTTATATTATTAGAACACTGCATTTATTGAAAACCTGATTTTTTTTATCTTGTTCTTTAAAAGTATTTTCTCTTTGCCAAGAATTCAAAGTGATGTTTTTCTTTTTACATTTTAGTTTTCAATTATTTTTTGATTTTCTATGTTATGAAAGCGTTCATAGCTATGAAAAACTATGTAACAATTTCTTCACTACATTGTGAGATAGAAGAGAGCAACTCACCCACACAAACTCAAATTGTAGTTGTATGCGGTTGCCGACCACTGCTCCAGGTAGTAAAAAAATTAGCATGAAAAAATACGCACAATATCTAGGATCATTTTTCTATAGAAAATTCTATCTGATGGTATCACAACCTAATGCCGGAACTGTGCTTGGGGAATTTCTCCAAGGAATACCTTTAAAGAACTTTGGTTGCAATGATCAAAAAAATTGTTAAAACATGAAAATTTTATTTAAATTTTGAATTGCAATATTATAGTAATCTGTTTAAATCAATAAGGCACAACTATATATACACTTTATAGGGTATCGTCTAAAGTTATCTTCACTTTAATTTATTGAGAATTATTACAAACAGTTTACTATGGCGAAATTTGTGGCAAATTGTTTTTTAAAATTATTATATAACATTAAAGTAGTTAGCTTTAAACGACAATATCTCCTAAATTATTGTTCGGCGTATAAGGAACACTAACAATTCATTTGACATTTTTGGCAAATACGATTGGGTGCAATTTTAAAAACGATAGACAATGTAGTAAGTATAAATTGTATCACCCAAACTTGGACACCCTCTTGCAAACCAAAAACCATATGTATCCTGTAAACAAAGGCACGTAAATTTCGAGAATGTGAGAGATACTCAAAAATCCTTTTACTAAAATTTATAAATTCTACACAATACAGGCACTTGTGGATACTTTTTTGTTCATATATGTGTGTTGTTTTAAACTATTTCAAACAAAATACTAACAAGCATTGTGATGAAAAAAACTGTCATTTATATACAAATTAACAGGGTACAAAAGTTGCTAAAAAGGTTTACGTTTTAGCTAAAATACTGTCGAGTGTTAAAGTAAATCGTTGTGGAAATAGCAAAAATTAAAACATAGGAGCAGAACTTATACTTTTTTTTAAAGGAAAGTGGGAAGGAGTTGCATACGTTGGCATTATGTTATTCCTTAAATGGCACTTATGAATTTTCGTTAAAAACAGGACATTAGTTGCTTTATGGGACATCCGGAGAATCATTTAATTTATTGTTTACGTTACCATCAATCTACGCGTATGTCTACATTTTCCATTAATAGTTTGAACAGTTGCACTACCCCTACGAAATCAAAGTTAACCGATAGATGTTTATAGGGTGCAGTCTGACAAATAGTTTATATTCCATGGTATTGGTGGGGTAATGGTCTCAACACGCTGAAAAACACTGTCTCTGTAATTCGTTCACCCAAACATATTCTGCAGGAACCATGTACATGTTCCATGCACACTTCAAATATTTATATGTTTGCAAGTCCCAAACTGGCTGGTGTTTCAATGCAATTAGTATCATGTAGTATCAGTATGTATGCTTTTCCGTGGACACACATGCGTTCGTCAGCCCAAACATCAATATACTCACGTGGATGGATTGTTCCCCCAAACCTCTATATACTTACGTGGAAACATATTTGTGTTTCCTCCCAAACATAGTAATATTTGGATACGAATTTTTCTCTGACTTCAATATATATTTGTTATTTATTATAATTAATTTTATCAATTAAATCCACATTTATAAATAATTAATACAACAAATTAAATGATCTAAAGATAATGATAATGATAATGATAATGATAATGATAATGATAATGATAATGATAATGATAATGATAATGATAATGATAATGATAATGATAATGATAATGATAATGATAATGATAATGATAATGATAATGATAATGATAATGATAATGATAATGATAATGATAATGATAATGATAATGATAATGATAATGATAATGATAATGATAATGATAATGATAATGATAATGATAATGATAATGATAATGATAATGATAATGATAATGATAATGATAATGATAATGATAATGATAATGATAATGATAATGATAATGATAATGATAATGATAATGATAATGATAATGATAATGATAATGATAATGATAATGATAATGATAATGATAATGATAATGATAATGATAATGATAATGATAATGATAATGATAATGATAATGATAATGATAATGATAATGATAATGATAATGATAATGATAATGATAATGATAATGATAATGATAATGATAATGATAATGATAATGATAATGATAATGATAATGATAATGATAATGATAATGATAATGATAATGATAATGATAATGATAATGATAATGATAATGATAATGATAATGATAATGATAATGATAATGATAATGATAATGATAATGATAATGATAATGATAATGATAATGATAATGATAATGATAATGATAATGATAATGATAATGATAATGATAATGATAATGATAATGATAATGATAATGATAATGATAATGATAATGATAATGATAATGATAATGATAATGATAATGATAATGATAATGATAATGATAATGATAATGATAATGATAATGATAATGATAAGATAATGATAATGATAATGATAATGATAATGATAATGATAATGATAATGATAATGATAATGATAATGATAATGATAATGATAATGATAATGATAATGATAATGATAATGATAATGATAATGATAATGATAATGATAATGATAATGATAATGATAATGATAATGATAATGATAATGATAATTAATGATAATGATAATGATAATGATAATGATAATGATAATGATAATGATAATGATAATGATATGATAATGATAATGATAATGATAATGATAATGATAATGATAATGATAATGATAATGATAATGATAATGATAATGATAATGATAATGATAATGATAATGATAATGATAATGATAATGATAATGATAATGATAATGATAATGATAATGATAATGATAATGATAATGATAATGATAATGATAATGATAATGATAATGATAATGATAATGATAATGATAATGATAATGATAATGATAATGATAATGATAATGATAATGATAATGATAATGATAATGATAATGATAATGATAATGATAATGGTAATGATAATGATAATGATAATGATAATGATAATGATAATGATAATGATAATGATAATGATAATGATAATGATAATGATAATGATAATGGTAATGATAATGATAATGATAATGATAATGATAATGATAATGATAATGATAATGATAATGATAATGATAATGATAATGATAATGATAATGATAATGATAATGATAATGATAATGATAATGATAATGATAATGATAATGATAATGATATGATAATGATAATGATAATGATAATGATAATGATAATGATAATGATAATGATAATGATAATGATAATGATAATGATATGATAATGATATGATAATGATAATGATAATGATAATGATAATGATAATGATAATGATATGATAATGATAATGATAATGATAATGATAATGATAATGATAATGATAATGATAATGATATGATAATGATAATGATAATGATAATGATAATGATAATGATAATGATAATGATAATGATAATGATAATGATAATGATAATGATAATGATAATGATAATGATAATGATAATGATAATGATAATGATAATGATAATGATAATGATAATGATAATGATAATGATAATGATAATGATAATGATAATGATAATGATAATGATAATGATAATGATAATGATAATGTAATGATAATGATAATGATAATGATAATGATAATGATAATGATAATGATAATGATAATGATAATGATAATGATAATGATAATGATAATGATAATGATAATGATAATGATAATGATAATGATAATGATAATGATAATGATAATGATAATGATAATGATAATTATAATATAATGATAATGATAATGATAATGATAATGATAATGATAATGATAATGATAATGATAATGATAATGATAATGATAATGATAATGATAATGATAATGATAATGATAATGATAATGATAATGATAATGATAATGATAATGATAATGATAATGATAATGATAATGATAATGATAATGATAATGATAATGATAATGATAATGATAATGATAATGATAATGATAATGATAATGATAATGATAATGATAATGATAATGATAATGATAATGATAATGATAATGATAATGATAATGATAATGATAATGATAATGATAATGATAATGATAATGATAATGATAATGATAATGATAATGATAATGATAATGATAATGATAATGATAATGATAATGATAATGATAATGATAATGATAATGATAATGATAATGATAATGATAATGATAATGATAATGATAATGATAATGATAATGATAATGATAATGATAATGATAATGATATGATAATGATAATGATAATGATAATGATAATGATAATGATAATGATAATGATAATGATAATGATAATGATAATGATAATGATAATGATAATGATAATGATAATGATAATGATAATGATAAATGATAATGATAATGATAATGATAATGATAATGATAATGATAATGATAATGATAATGATAATGATAATGATAATGATAATGATAATGATAATGATAATGATAATGATAATGATAATGATAATGATAATGATAATGATAATGATAATGATAATGATAATGATAATGATAATGATAATGATAATGATAATGATCTAATGATGATCCATTTTACGTTTAATGCTCTTGTGATTCTCCTTTCTTTATTGTGTCTCACGTTTTTGTATTCAGAAAGTTTCAACTATGCGTTGGTTATTACTCTTCCACTCATACTTTTGGTTTGTGTCTAGACTAACATAAGCATTTTGTTTAATGGGAAATTTTCTAGGTGGAGCCTGTTTATTGCATATTGTAGTTTGAACCGTATTAAAAGTAAATTTAGAGAAGCCAAAGTGAAAAAAGTTTAAACAAATAACATTTCCTTAAATAACTGCGATTTCTTAAAAAAGTAAATTTTTCAAAATAGAAAATACCTATTCATATTCTTAAACAAAGCACTTTTACTCACCAAACTCCCTTATCTTAAAGAATCACCTTTGCTCCCAAAGGTAAATTTTCTTACAAAAAGTACCTTTTCTTAAAAAAAGTAATTTTTTAAATAAGTAGCTTTTCTTAAAAAACTGCATTATCTTAAAAAACATAAATCTGCATGCATTATCTTAAAACCTTTTCTTAAAAAACTACCCTTTCTTTAAAGATCACTTTTTTGTAAAACAAAATAACTTTTTTAAGATAAGTAGCTACTCCTAAAATTGTACCTGTTCTTTCATAAAAACAGGTTTTCATCAAAAAACAAATACATTCTATTTCAAAAAATACATTTTGTTACAAAAATTCCTTTTCTTAAAAGTACCCTTTCTTAAAAATTAAATAATACCTTTTCTTTTCTTGAGATAAGTAGCCTTCCTGAGAAAAAGTAAATTTTCTTAAAAATAACCTTATCCTAAAAAGAGTACCACTACTTTAAAAAGTACCTGTTCCTAAAAAAAGTATTTCTTTGCAAAAAAATCCATACACTTAGGCTTTTTCTTACATAAAAACATTAGCTTTTAATAAAGAATTACCTGTCATCAAAGAAAGGGACTTTTCGGGGAAATATAATACATATTCTTAAGAAAGGGACCTAAAAATTTAATTTTTTTTAATAAACACCAATAAATACAAAATTTCTTATAAAAACTTTATCATTTTACAAGAGTATTTTTCGATTCTGATCACTACCTGGTAGCAGCAAAGGTTCGCACAAGAGTGAGTAGAGCGAAAATCGTACGAAACCAGACGCAGAGGAAGCTGGACATCGGAAAGCTGCAATTACCAGAGGTAGCCACAGCCTACTCAAGGAAGCTCTAGCAACTTTTGGCACAGAACCCACCCCCTCCCGATGACGATCCTGATGCGCAGTGGAAACCCATTTCCGACTCTATAAAAACTGCCGCAACAACCGTACTTGGTTTCGAAAAACCGCTTCGCAAGAAACCGTGGTACGATGAAGAGTGTCGCATAGCAAATGACGAAAAGAACGCTGCACGTATGGCAATGATTCAGTCAATTGCAACGCGAGCTGCAACTGAGCGGTACAGGGAGAAGAGAAAGGAGGTAAACCGTCTCTTTAGGCGTAAGAAACGGCAGTGGAGAAAGCACGAGAGTGAGAAAATTGAGACATACAGAAGGAAGAACGAAGCCCGAAAATTCTATCAAAAAGTTAAAAACGGAACTAATGGACATGGTTCAGGGCCCCCTTCTGTAAAGACAAGGACGGAAATCTCGTCGCAGATGTGCACAGCATGTTGGGAATATGGAGAGAGCATTTCTCCGCGCTACTAGTACCTGAGATATCCGATGACGATGGGACAATCGATCACAATATGGACGACGACGTCGATTGCCCCCCTCCTAACCAAGACGAGGTCAGAACAGCTATTGCCCGGCTTAAGAACAAAAAAGCCGCAGGAGCCGATGGATTACCGGCGGAGCTGTTTAAGGCTGGCGGCGATGAGCTGATAAGGTGCATGCATCAGCTCATTAGGAAAGTTTGGTTAGATGAATGAATGCCCGGCGATTGGAGTCTCAGTGTACTATGTCCCATATTTAGAAAAGGTGACCCGATATCTGTGCCAACTACCGTGGAATAAGCCTTTTATCCATAGAATATAACGTTCTATCAAGTATAATGTGCAAAAGACTAAAACCAATTATCGCTGACCTGATTGGACCATAACAGTGTGGCTTTAGGCGTGGAAACTCGACACCGGACCAGATTTTCACGCTACGCCAAATCCTGGAGAAGACACACGAGAAACAAATCGACACCTATTATCGATTATAAAGCGGCCTTCGATAGTCCGATACGGGAGAAACTCTATGAAGCAATGTCTGAGCATGGAATTCCTGCAAAACTCATACGCCTTTGCAGGATGACCTTGACGAACACCAAATCCGCAGTGAAAGTTGGTAAGGATCTTACCGAACCTTTCGAAAATAAGCGAGGCCTCAGGCAAGGCGACACCCTATCGTGCGATCTCTTTAACATCTTAATGCAGATCATTATGATAAAAGCTGCAGTCAACATGAATAAAACCATCAGCAGCAAAAGTCACAAGCTGCTCGCTTATGCTGATGATATAGATATCATTGGGCGCACAATTAGAGAAGTTACTGCGGTTTTTTCGAGAATTGAGAAGGAGTCAGCAAAAGTGGGTCTGACGGTAAATGAGGACAAGACAAAATTAATGGTTTCAACGAACAGGGCCTCCACACAATTAGACCAAAGCGTGAACGTTGATAACCGTTATAACTTTGAGGTGGTGGTTGAATTTATATAACTCGGATCTGCCGTAAGCAAAAACAACAACGTCAGCCTTGAGAGCAAGCGGAGAATTGTGCTTGCGGATAGATGTTGTTTTTGGCTAAGCAAGCACTTTAGAGATAAAGCCGTCTCTCGAGTAACAAAAGTCCAGCTGTACCAGACTCTCGTTCAACCTGTCTTGCTTTATGGCGCAGAATCATGTGTCCTATCGCAAGCAGACGAAACATCTGTAGGAGTCTTCGAGAGAAAAATACTCCGAAAAATGTATGGCCCTATAGTGCACAACGGCGAGTATCGGCGACGCATGAATCATGAGCTGTAGGAGCTTTATCCTGATATTGACATAGTTAAGCGGATCAAGATAACGCGATTGCGCTGGCTAGTCCATGTCAGTAGAATGGATGAAGACGAACCAGCACGAAGGCTTTTCGAAACCGAACTCGAAGGAAGACGAAAAATAGGAAGACCAAGACTCCGCTGGAGGGATCAGGTTGACGAATACCTGCGTACACTTGGTATTGCTAACTGGAGAAATAAAGCAAAAGGTCGAACTGGTTGGCGAAATATGTTATTTTCGGACCCCCCGGGGTTGTCCGAGACCGGATAAGTAAGTAAGTATCTTTTCTTAAAGATCCATTTAAATAACAGTATTTTTAAACAGGCGCCTTAGGCGTGTGGAGCTAACTAGTATATAATATAGCGAAAGGAACTTCGTTCCAACCGGGTGTCCCCTGATACCTAATGTAATTTTTCTATCATATTTCACAAATGGTCCACTATTCCGATTTTTCCGTAGAGGCTCGGGCAGAAAAGGGATTCACACTCAAAAAAAATAAATAAAAAAATTATATGAAGAAAATAATTGAAACCCAATTTCTCTAAAATCACTGATTTAATAATAAAAACATCTTGGGCGCAAATATCTTATATTCTCACTTTTCTCATATCATTATATTCAAAATATTGACTTCCATCAACTTTTACTGAACAACGCATTAGATATAATGCCATACAGTGAATGAATCAACAAGAGCTTCCTTTTATGCGATTATTTACAATCAATGCCATTGCCATTATAATTTCCACTCAATGAGCGATGATGAAACATTTAGCCCACAACAATGAAAAGTAATCATAAAAAGATTTGCCATTGCTAATTTTCATGTATCAACATCAAAATATTGAAGGCGACCACTCAACCCAAAGCGTTTCACCCAAGCACTTAAAATATATGGTGCCACAGATATTTACTTAAGTTTATGAAAAGCATTAAAGGATTTCTCTTTCCACGTGATGAAAGCATTTACCTGCCCTCTTGAAACAAAGAAGCATAAATATTAATCAGCATCATTATGGGGTTGCTAGGGTGCAGCACTGTTTGTTTTCGCTAAAATCAGTGGGAGTTGTATCTATGTATCTTATATTAGCGTTATGGATTAGTATCGTATATTGGCGCTACAAGTGTTGATTTATTACATACCATAAATGTTGTTACATTACACACATGAATGGATAAGGGACAGCTTCCCACAGGCAGTGAGGTGGGAGCTATTGTTTTTAAATTTGCTGACTGTGACCAATAATTATAAACCTACTCTGATCGGTGTGTGAGAAGCATTTGACGTAACTAATTACCCGATAATTTCTCTGTCACCAAGTGAGGTGACTATCGCCAAAAGGTGTCCACTGCATCACCAGCATTCTCAATTGTGGACCGTAGGTACAAATGAATTATCTCAGACACAAGAAAAATACAGTAAATTTAAACCAAGAAGAGAAAAAAAATATTTTGAAAACTATTAAAATATTTTTGTTGTATTTTATACACTCAGACCTAATGGTTTAAAAAGAGGTTGTAGGAACCGAACCGTAAGTTTGGCTGACGAACTCAACGAGCATTTGAATCAACCGAAGTGAAGTAGTCCCCAAAACTGAAATTAGGTTGAACAGAAAACTTATTTCATAACTGGTTCGGTTGTGGCAACTGAATACTCAGCTATGTACGTTCTGCCAATTAAATTTTTGTTAAATTTTGGTAGCAGCAATCGAACTTGACCTTAATTCGGAAGCAACGGACACAATTGGTATCAAGTTCGATAGCAGCATACGAATGTGGCATCAATTCAGGCGTAATGATGCAATTTGTTATAAATCCGTTTGCAGTTATCGAATTTGGTATCAAATCTGTCCCAATAACTAAATTTGTCCGTAGTCATTAGCATCGCCCGTATTTGGGTTAATTCATTTCTGCTGTAACTTAATTTTTCATAAATTCTGAGAAATAAATGAAGTTTTAAATTGTTGCCAACGCGGTGATACCAACTTCTTTTTTGGATATTAAGAAATTTAGAAATATTTCCATTATGCTGACCTTAACGAAAATGTTCACATTTATCAACGTGCAATACATGCAGATGTCAACAGTTCTGAAGTTTTTCAAGGTCGATCGGTCGAGATTCGCTGCCTTCGTCTCTATGTAGAATAGTTTAGGAACTAAACGATAGATACAATACGTCGGAATAGGTGCGGTGACACATGATGGTTGGTCGGGACTTCAAAATGGTCGGAAGTGGTTTCAAAATTAATTTGTTTCCCTAGATTAGCACGTATAAAGTGCATTATTACCTCGCCTCGTAATTAGTTTTGAGAGTACAGGATAATAAGTCATCAAATAAACTACCTACTCTCAAAACTACCTACCTAAAGTTTCTTCTTTCCTGAAGAAGATTTCCAAAGGAAATCGAAATATCGGAAAAAACAAAAAAGTTTTATGAAACCTGAAGAGACCTTAAGCTGAACAATTAGTCGAGAATAATTAAATTAATTAATAAAATAAATTTCCTCACTGAGTAGTGACAAACTCTAAATTCAACTGTGGCATGAACTAGTTCGGTTGCAACCACCTCAAATTTTGTTGTACAAGCCTCAAATTCGTTTGTGACAACCTATAATTTGGTTAAGGCAGCCTCTGTTTCGGTTGTGATGACTTCTAGTTAGGTTGTGTCAAGTTATAAATTCGTATACTGCTAATTCGGCTGTCACTACCAAATTCTTCTGAAGGTGTAGCCAACAAGTGTCGATATTGCTGTTGTGCAGCCTGCATATATTTATTCGCCGCCCTTATACGAACCAGTGAATGACTTTCGTCATAAGGTAGAGCATGAAGATGACGGAGATATATTAATTTCCACATATTTCGGCAGACCTCATCAAAGAGACTGCGTATAAATGGTAAAGGTATTTGTCAGTCAATAGATTGATATGGCAGATGGAAGATCTGTTACCCCTCTGGCTAATAAAGTTATGCATCGCGTCTATAGTCTTCTGATACGTTCCTAAATGGAGGAGTTGCTGAGTGGCGTGGTGTATTCTCCTAAACCCGGCAAGGCCTCTCATGGAGCTCGCAACGACTCTTGGGCCTATAAGTCTGCTATTCCACTGACGACTTTGCAAAGGTTGAGTGATGGTTAACTATGGGCTCGAATTACTTTACGATTGTCATAGATTGCAGATCTGCGAAAGCAACTCTATGTGAAAGAATACGATACATATACGAATCGTTGGCTGATAACCAGTACATGTTTTCTCCATTTTTTGAGCCAGAGGTTGCTATACTACATTCTACGATAGAATTGCCACAATCGAGCATTTTGGGTGGACTGGGAATATGTGTACACTGAACGGAAAAGCATCGCTACAGGGATGAAAATATTCATCACCCCAAGAACTTTTGTCATCGAAAGTGAGCTAACGTACAGTTTCATTCCCGCTACGAAAATGTGTTCATCAACTGCAATTATTCATTGCTGCAATGAATTTGTTTCATTACAGCAATGAAGTTGTTCCATTGCTAATATGAAGTTGTTTCATTGCTGCTATGAATTTGTTTTAGATCACAGCAAACACAAGTTCACACAATTTACTTTTCACAATAACTTTTCACAAACAATTCTATTATTACTAAGTATAACTAAATAGTCTGTTTAACAAATTTATTCAATTTATTCTGGCCGAGAGACATGCCTACCACTTTCGGCTGTTGCAAAAGCACTGATTTAAAATGTGTACGTGACCCAGCATTCACGCTCACCATGTTCTCTTGCTGGCCTCTTTTTTATGCTCGCACATTTTTTTGACTGCTTTTCTCTCTTTATCTTTAGAAAAATTAGTTTCGTTGCAATATCGAAATTGTTTCGTCAACTGTTAATGTTGGCAAACCTCCGAAATAAATAAATAATAAAAATACACTATAAAAAGGAAGATATAAATCAAATATCAATAGTTTCAATCTGCATGCACCTACTTTTTATTTTTAATTTTTAACCCATTTTTCTACATAATTCAAATTAAATAAAATTGTTGCAGGGACGAAATGTAAGTTGTTTCAGCAACGAAATGACAAATTGTCAAAGAAATGATGTATGAAATTTTTCGTTGCAGCGACTACCAAATTGTCGGCTATGCAAGACTTTTCATTGTAGCAACGTTAAACATTAACGAAAATCGTTCATACATGCGACGAACCGTCATTCTTTCAGTGTAGGTTGTATACGAAATGCCCACCAGGAGCTGTGCCATGGCCGAATTGGTTCAGGTAACAAGCATATTAGCAGAGGCACATCTCAAGATGTTTTTGTGCCCGGTTCAATCGAACCTTGCACTTAAGAGCAATCGAACCTTGCACTTAAGAACGAAATGGTAATAACACTACGGAAAATGAACCACAACACACTAAGGGGGTTTGGCCGGAAAGCTTACCGTCCGGGAATCGGCTCTATGAAAAATGCCCAAAAAAAAATTAAAATTGCCCCAAATGAAAAATTCCCCAAAATAAATGAAAATTTTCCCAAAAATTCTAAAAAATCGCCCAAAATATTATGAAAAATACCCCAAACAACCAGCAAATTTTTAATTGGGGTTTTCTCCAAAAAAAATTGTGAATTCTTTATAATTAAAATTTTGGGGTATTTTGAATACTAATTATGACAAAGTTCCCAACTTTTTTGGGGTATTTTTCATAATGAAAATTACCTCAATTTGGGATGAGATATTTTTGGGTCGTCTTTCGATTGTTTGATTTTGATTTTCGATAATTTTTCGTAGAGCCCCGGGAAGCTTACGGATCTTAAGAATATTTCCACTGCAAGTGCTAATTAATGCAACGTAAGTTACCACACAGACGACCATAAAGACATTAAATCAAAACGGTATAATGAGGTATACAAATGGTATAATGAGTCTAACTGTTGTAGAAAATTATACCATATATATATTATTGTGAATCGTCAGAAAATCAATGTTTCGACTAATAGGTCATGTATTTAACAAATTTCTTAGGTGTGTTTTATCAATTTTTCTCTGATCTATAATAGTATTAATTCAATAATGACCACGAGAAGATTTTGTAATTGTAAAATTTGGTTATGGTTTTGGTCTCTCAACAGACGAATATTATTGTCAAATATTGAATTTAAATAAGCTTCACTAGTCAAGAATTCCCCACATACAAGACAACATCAATAAAAACAGAAATAGAAACCATCATAGTCATCATTTGTTTCTAAATTAAGAGACACTAGCTTTAATGACAGCAGATTGAGATACAATACTCTGTCTCTTTTTTCTTGTATGCTTCGAAGAATAATTGCAAGGACTTATAGTATCAATGATAGTCAACTATCTAAAGAGCTCACTTCATACAACTAAGCCAGGGGAGGAAGCAATGATGGGTAATGACTTTTACAATGTTACGCCTCAATGATGTTGACAAAATGATAGTCACATTCCAGCCATTGGAAAGGAAAACATAGTGAAGCTTACAGTTTTTAAATTTTTAAGGCACGGCAGAATAGTTACATTTAATGGCAAATCGTAAACCATTTCTAATCCCAAAATAGTAGTCACTTTAAAAGGCATTTGTTGGTCTCGAAATCTAAGGAAATAATTACAACAATTTTGAAAATTCAACTTAAACATTGAAACTTCGTCATTTTAGGATTTGTGAAGAAACATGTTCGCAAGTAAAGATGCCTTACAGTGATTCATAAAATATAGCTAAAAATCGATTTTGGTTTTATCACCATTTCGAGTTATGTAAATATTTGATTACAAAAATCCTAAACAGATCATAATTGTGAATTATGAAAATCCTAAAGAGATCAAGTACCACTAATAAATTAGTGACGATGCTGGCAACATTTCCATTAAAGAAAGTACTTTCTCAATCTTCAATTCAAGAGTTTTTTACATTACGTTATGTTTTGGAGAAGCGACACAATTAGCAGCATAAAACTTTCTACTCCCCTGCTAATTTTTAGGCAAGATTCGATACAGCTATGACAGAAAACCATAACAAATCGAAACCAAAAATGGTATAAGGTCTCACCAAATCCATATAGGTCAACTAAGCGCTCGATCACATCAATATCTAGCCACCCGTGTTACTGAATATAACTATATAAATGAATAAATAAAATTGGTTACTCTAATACTTGCCAGTAAAGCTCAAAGATCATGAGAAACTCTACCCAATCAACTCATGGAGCAGCTACTTTTTATTGGATTGGAAAGCAGACATGTTCCGATTAATTATGGAATAAAATATCCGTCAAATCGCCTCCACGGGTCTTATGACAGGCCGTTACTCTTTTCATGAAATTTTCGATGACTTTTTCGCAGAGATGTGGTCGTATCTCACCGATAACCCGTTGGATCACGGATTCACGGATTTGAGCACAGGAGTTGTTTCTGGTTTATTTACAAAAAACCCGAGATTTCAAAAAAATCCAAAGAGAGACATTAGAATTTTTTGATATAATTTGTTCTGGAAATCGTTGCCGCAATAACTCTATTGTTCCATGCGTGATGTGGCAGGAAGCTCCGTCTAGCTGAAACCATATATCGTCCAGATCCATGCCGTCCATTTGAGGTAACAAGAACTGCGTTATCAAGGACCTGTAACGAGTGGCGTGCACAGTCACTGCAATTTCGACCTCTACTACAAAACCAAAATCTAAAGCCTCGTACCCATCCGATGGCTTTCCACTTCGCTGAATGGGCTGAAGATCGCTTGGCTGAAGTTGAGAATTTTTACCGAACAATCATCTTTTAATCCACACGTCGTCAAGGAGAAGGCAATGCATCCACAAAGAGTGACTGTTTGGTTCGGTTTTTAGCATGACGGTTTCATAGACCCATTTGTCTTCGAAAATGTGCAAAAAGCTGCTGTTTCCGCCAATGGCGAGCGTTACCGCAACATGCTCAGCGGGTTATTGTTCCAAAAAGTTGAAGAGGATGACACGAATGCAGTATGGTTTCTACTGGAAGGCCCTACGTACCACACAGCCAACGTTACAATTGATATTTTGCGCACTGTATACGAAAACCGCATAATCAGCCGAAACTCTGAAGTCCATTGGCCGTTAGATAATTATCTCTGGAGGCCTTACAACACGAAACAGAGGTCCAACTAGTCGAAAATGTACTGATAAATTGGACTGGTCGAATGAGGTATGGTGTTAGTATTTTTCTTAAAGCGAAATTAAATTCCAAGTTTTACATTGCTCACACAATAGTCTCCCAACACATACCAGGAAGATACGGTTATATACCATGATTCGGGCCTGCAGTTTTACGCCGGTTCCGCGTGGTATTTTGACAAGCTTCTTCGTGGCTATGTAATCGGTAGTCGATCTCAAAATTCAAAAGGACTGAATTTAAAAAAAAAAACGATGTTTATAAAATGAAGAGTTTGTCATAAAAACCGAAACCGGTTTCTACACCTCAGTTAACCCAAAACCATTGTCGTCAAACTCGAAATATTCGAAGAAACCGAAAACCGAAATTTTTGTAAAATCGCTTTTTGGCTTACACATGACCTATGATCAAAATGAAACATGGATCATAAAAACCGATGGATGCGTTTCGCTCTAATTCAAAATTTAGTGATGGTATTTAATTTTGTCAAGATTTGGAATACTCATCATATGCAACCCAAACAAAAAATTACAATTCTTGATAAAATGTGATACCTTCACTAAATTCTGAATAAGATCGAAACGCGTCCATCGACTTTTATGATCAATGTCTTGTTTTTTTTCAAAAAAAAAGTGCAGGGACATCTGTGAATTGCTAAGAAGCAATTTTCTCAAAAATTGTACATGATACAGACATTTCATGGGTACCGATCAGCTCAGTACAATTATCACTAAACGATACAATTGCACATGATACGTGGATTCTATCGCTGCTCTGACCACCTTACATTACTTTCGACGACCGTCACTTTGCTAAGTGATGGCGATACTATCGAGTACTTTGCCGAGTAAAAGCTTCTTATAATACCGTTCGGAACTTATCAGTGAGTGAGAGAAAAACTAGAGAGGGCGCAGATCATTGGTTGTGTGAAACTCTCCCCAATCCATGGGATATAATGGGAAATCATTGTTTTATCCTTAATGACTCGTTTGGAACTAACAGCTAAATTTTTTAAATTCAAATAATGTCGTACGAATTTCGTTTCAGCTATTAGTATTACATGGTGCAATCAACTATATAAACCATTATACAATTTTATTTTAACCAAATAAACCGCTTTAACCCTGCTGTTAGATTAAGCCCATTTGGTCGAAATAATGGCTAGTTTTCTTTGTAAGTTTTGAACGGTGATATATACTGACTTCATTTTTCAGGTCACGTGATCTTTTCTATAAACCAATGGCATGAGCAAAAATTAAATTTTCTCACTAGAAACAGGACTGGGTCAAATATGAAATTACAAATTTCAGATTAAGGGACCATTTGGTCCATAGAATATATTCTTTGATTTTCTTTACAATTATGTTCAAAATATAAAATAACAATAATAATAAAAATATTTGAGTATTACTGACCCAAGATAGAAACAAAGAATACGAATAGATGGTTATTTAACATTCGTTAAAAATACGAATCTTAGGTTAAGGGGACCATTTGGTCCATAGAATAAATTCTTTGATTTTCTTTACATTTATTTTCAAAACAAAGATGATAATAATAATAACAATATTTAGTGAATATTGAACTAAAATATATACAACGAATGCGATTAAATTGATATTCTGCATGAAAATTGCAGTATGGACCAAATGGTCCCTTAACCTAACATTCGTATTTTTTTCCTAACCTAACAGCAGGGTTAATTTTAGTAGTAGCCTTGGTTCAAAAGTCATCATGACTAGCGTGCTTGTTTAAATTAAATTATCATATGCTCTAATGTTCAAACCGACATGACTTAAAATATTTAAAAATATTTACAAAATATTATAAATAAAAATCTTCTCCCACAAAAAGATATTTCGTCTGCAATTCATTATGAACTCCATTTCTCACACCTTAAACTAAACAAATGGAAATACGTAAATATAGTGTCTTCCGCAATAATATTTTTTGATAAACATAAATTGTTTTCCATTCTGGCTAAATGTATGAATAATGTATTTGTATTTATATTGTTGGAAATTTCTTGGCAATTGCAATGAAATTACCTTCGCCATCTTATTTTATTGGTAAACATTGTATTTCGTTTAAAATCCCTGCCTTAGCAGTACCGAGTGAAATACTTCATACAATAAAATGTTTTTACGTTCACTTAAGATTTGTTGGTCTGTATGAGCTCCAGGAACGCTTGTAATTTATGAAGGAAATGCTTATGAAAAATACTAAACTAAAAAATGATTTACTCGGTTACATACCGAGAGTCAGACGTCCGCACTAAATTAAAAAAAAAATATGATTTAAGACGTAAATGGAGATGCTTAACTCCTGTGGCGCCAGACTATGTGGATGGTTTCATACACATTTTCTGAAATTCACAAAGGTAGCGACGATGATGCTTATCTGATTACCAGCTGAAGTATGATGTAATTGTATTTACCTAAAGTTTAGTTTACCTAAAGGTACGAAATAAGTTTCAAACCGTCTGATACCTAGCATGCGTGTGCAAAATTAATGGGTTTGATTCATATTAATGCAAATTTGTAAATTTTATGTTCTGATATCCTTTGGTTAAGAATAAGTTAAATGAACAGAAGTACCAAGCCAATAGTATCAAATCATAAGTTCACATAACGTACGGAAATATTAACAACGAATATTTCCATAGGAAAAACTTCAGGTTTTTATAAAAATTAGAAAAATTTCTATCTGCTCATAGACTTTAAATACTTACTTACTTATCCGGTCTCGGTCAACCCCGGGGGGTCAGGGACCTTACAAAACGAAGACAACATATTTCGCCAACCAGTTCGATCTTTTGCTTTATTTCTCCATTTGGCAATACCAAGTGTACGCAGGTATTCGTCAACCTGATCTCTCCAGCGGAGTCTTGGTCTTCCTATTTTTCGTCTTTCTTCGAGTTCGGTTTCGAAAACCCTTCGTGCTGGTTCGTCTTCATCCATTCTATTGACATGGACTAGCTAGCGCAATCGCGTTATCTTGATCCGCTTAACTATGTCAATATCAGGATAAAGCTCATACAGCTCATGATTCATGAGTCGCCGATACTCGCCGTTGTGCACTATAGGGCCATACATTTTTCGGAGTATTTTTCTCTCGAGGACTCCTACAGATGGTTCGTCTGCTAGCGATAAGACCCAGGATTCTGTGCTATAAAGCAAGACAGGTTGAATGCGAGTCTGGTACAGCTGGACTTTTGTTACTCGAGAGAGGGCTTTATCTCTAAAGTGCTTGCTTAGCCCAAAATAACATCTATCCGCAAGCACAATTCTCCGCTTGATCTCAAGGCGGACGTTGTTGTTTTTGTTCACGGCAGATCCGAGGTATATAAATTCGTCCACTACCTCGAAGTTATAACGGTTATCAACGTTCACGCTTTGGTCTAATCGTGTGGAGGCCCTGTTCGTTGAAACCATTAATTTTGTCTTGTCCTCATTTACCGTCAGACCCACTTTTGCTGACTCCTTCTCAATTCCATCAATATAAGTGACCCTGTTTAGAGAAACCCACCTAGTATATCAAATTTCATGAACTCACTTTATTTTGGATTTGTATGTAGAAAACCTTAAATTTTCATATGAAACCGCTAGCAACCGCTCAACAACATCGGAAAGTAATGTAAAAACTTAGTTATATAAAACAGTAAATTATGAAAGGGTTTTTGTAAATTTTTAGGGAATATTACATTAATTGTTTATTTCCAGGACTCAAGAAATAATTTCGACCGATTGGTTTTATAAATTTTGTTTAGGGAATTGGATGGCGTTTATCCATTATTTTATAGCATAGATAAAAAAACAATACATGAACCAAAAAGGTTTTACAAAATTAAGAACTTCTGAACTGTCATTTAGATACTCAAAAGCTAATGGTTAAACTCTAGAGGAGGGAATATGGTTTCAAAGTAATAATATTTGCAATACTCCGTTTTTACTCAACCTGACATCAGCTTTTATCACATCGGACATACAAATACCTTAAGAGAAAAAAAGGTTTAGTAGAAATTAAGGCATTTTAGAGAACTATTTTTGTGATTTATATAAATTTTAAAATGAAGAAGATTGTCTTTAGGTATTCCAATGTTCCACCCAACGGACAGAGCCCAAAAAAATTTTAATGTAACAACCTATTAATAGGACTATAATTGGACTTTTAAAACCTCTAAGTTTTAAGTATTCGATAAGATTCTTCCTATTGAAAATGTTGGTCTTCTTACTTACCTGTTATCTTTTTTTGTGGACAAATTAATTCATGTTAGTACTGAACTTATTCTGCTGCTCTGCCACTAGCTCCATTACATCAGACTAAAGGATCCAAAAAAAATTCGTTTTATTTTTTGTAATACTTTTCGGAACACATTGTCTTTCGGTAAAGTCGGAAGTAAGATCATTCTCTACCACCTAGATATAGAGTTGTTAGCCAGCAAGTAATTTGCAACTTCAAAAAACACAGAATTCACAATTTATGTGAATGACAATACCAACAGAAAGGAATTAACATACACTAGATTTCCACAGATACTACTTAAGTTAAGACTTAAATTTTAATATTTGTTTCCAAAGGATTACTATAAACTTTTGATATATGTATATATATAAATATATTTTCTTTAAATCAATTCCAATATTGTTTGCCGGGTATATGTGGGCAATGGCTCCTTCTTACTTTGTTCTACAAAACATACATGAGGTGTCAGGGGACACCGGGTTGGAACGAAGATCCTTTCGTTATATATTATGTACTAGTTCGTTACAACACGCATAAGGCGCCCGTTGCAAAATATGATAATTTAAATGCATTTTTAAGAAAATGTAGTTTTTTAAAATGATGAACTTTTTTTTGGAAAAATTTTTATTTTTTTTTTTTTTTAAAAAGGATATTTTTAGGTCCTTTCTGTAAGAATACGTATTATATTTTCCAAAAAGGTAATTTTTTAAAGGGAGGTACTTATTTTATTAAAAGTTATTGTTTTTTTATGATGATTTAAATGCATCTTTAAGAAACTGTAGTTTTTTAAAATGATGAACTTTTTTTTGGAAAAATTTTTATTTTTTTTTTTTTGAAAAAGGATATTTTTAGGTCCTTTCTGTAAGAATACGTATTATATTTTCCAAAAAGGTAATTTTTTAATGGGAGGTACTTATTTTATTAAAAGTTATTGTTTTTTTTACGAAAAACTATTATTTTGAAGAGGAAGTACTAAGAAAAACCTATAAGAGTATGCATTTTTTTTATATAGAAGTACTTTTTTTTAAGAACAGGTACTTTTTTAAGAAGTGGTAGGAAAAGCTTACTTTTTAAGAAAATTTACCTAATTTCAGAAAGGCTACTTATCTCAATAAACGAAAAGGAAATATATTATTTTATTGTTAAGAAAAGGTACTTTTAAGAAAACGAAATTTTGGAAGCAAAGGTACTTTTTTTTAAGTGAAGTTATTTTTTTGAAGAAAACGATTTTTTTTAGAAATGAGATTAATTTTTAGAATTGGTCCTTTTTTCAAGAATAGCTAAATGTTTAAGAGTAGGTACTTATCTCAAGTAAACTTATTTTGTTTCACAAAAAATGGTATCTATTCTTTAAAGAAAATTTAGCTTTTTGGAAAAAAATTTACTTTGTGAAGAAAAGTTACTTATTTAAAAAAAATACTTTTTATAAGAAAACGTACTTTATTTATGAAAATTAGCTTTTTTCAAGCAACGGTACTCGTTAAGTTAATGTAAAGGGTTTTTCAACAGAGACGCTACAAAAGTAAATCGATAGGGACAGCAAACGACGCCATATTTTTTCCCGCTCTTTTGACATTTCTGCCATTTCATCATGGAAAGATATATGAGCCAACAACGAGTCGAAATTATTAGAATTTACTACCGAAATTTGGGGTCAGTGGCCTCAACTTTAAGAGCGCTACGTCCAATTTATGGTCGCCATAATCGTCCTACCAGATCAACAATTGAGCGTCTAGTGGAAAAATTTGAATCCACAGGCACAGTACAAAATGTTTCCGTGCCAGTGAGACAAAGAAGAGCCCGTAGTGTCGAGAATATTTCTCCCACTGAGGCTTCAGTGCAAGAAAGCCCAAATGTGTCTCTCGGACGTCGTTCTCAAGCGTTGGGCATCTCTGTGACGTCGTTGTGGCGAATTTTGCGAAAAGATATTGGCCTACATCCTTACAAGATCAAATTGACGCAAGCACTGAAGCCGCTTGAACACCATAAGCGCCGTATGTTCGTGAATTGGGCTGAGCAACAACTTGAAAATGATTCGGATTTTCATCGGAAACTCATTTTCAGCGACGACGCTCATTTCTGGCTGAATGGCTTCGTCAATAAGCAAAATATGCGTTATTGGTCAGACAGCAATCCACACCTAATCCATGAGTCATCATTGCATCCCGAAAAAATTACGTTTTGGTGCGGTTTATGGGCCGGCGGCGTTATTGGGCCGTACTTTTTCCGTGATGAACAAGGCCGGCACATTACTGTGAATGCGAATTGCTACCCTTCAATGATAACCGAATATTTTTGGCCCCAATTGGATAATATGGACTTGGAGGACATGTGGTTCTAACAGGACGGCGCCACAAGCTACACAGCGAATGCCACAATCAATTTAATGGAAACCAAGTTTGGTGAACGAGTTATCTCACGAAATGGCCCAGTCGGTTGGCCGCCTCGGTCGTGCCATTTGACGCCGTTAGATTATTTCCTGTGGGGCTATGATCTAAGGTCTATGGTCTATGCCAACAAGCCAGCGACGATTGATGAACTTCGTACGAATATCGAACGTGAAATTGCAGCAGTATCGGCCGATTTATGCTTGAAAACCGTCGAAAATTGGGTTCAGCGTGTGGACTTCTGTAAGCGCGCCCGTGATGGCCATGCAAAAGAAATCGAGTTACATACATAATGGCATCGAACGTACTTTCACAGGAATAAAGAATTTCATTGGTATCTACAACCGGTTTTGTTTTATTTAAGAAAACTTTTGTAGCGCTCTTAATGAAAAACCCATTATTTTTTAAGAAAATATATTTTGTTTAAGAATAGGAATAGGTATTTTTGTTTTGAGAAAATTTACCTCTTTTTAAGAAAAAGCACTTATTTAAGAAAATGTACTTTTTATACCCTCACCCATAGGGATGGGGTATATTTCATTTAATACGTAAAAAATTAAACACATAGAAGGAGCCATATTAGACCATTAGTATCTTTGGACGAAATTCGTTTTAGGACTTTTTAAGATGTTTTAGCCATGGTCTGTCTGTCTGTCTGGCTGGCTGGCTGTCTGAGAGGTCAACACGATAACTGCCGTAAATCTTTATCGATTGCCTCGAAATTTTGTCAGTGAGTGATATTTATTAATACTGAGTTTGGGATCGAAAATCGGTGTTTTTGCCTAGCCCCTGTACCTCCCATACAAATCGACTCATTTACCACAAAATAATATTTCTTTCAATCCTTTCTTCTGGTAAGTATGATTAGCTTCAACTCGCATACCAGGTAATAATCTGTAAATGCCTACCTAACTGGAGGAAATTGGCGAGATTGTCACGCCCATTCTGGTACCTTCCATACAAAACAGACTGTTAGCGCTGGTTTTCAATCCGATAAATCGCATAAAACACTTCAGACCTTAATCAAATTAGGTATAAGGCTTCACGTTATCAAACGCCAATCGCCGATTAAAACATGGGCGAGTTTGCTGCGCCCATTGTGGTACCTCCCATACAAAAGTTGTTTCCAAACCAATCTTTATGAAAGTTTGTACAAGTCAATATTTAATCAAATAAAACTCTCCAATAGATAATGAGCTGTTTTGCCACACCTATTCTGGTACCTCCCATATGTATAAAAGTTAGTCGGATGACCGGTTGATCGATACGATAACTCTCGTAAACTACAACCGATCTTAATAAATTTCGGTACTAAGCAATATTTCGCTAACCCCTACTGTGTAAGTAATAACTGACTACTGTGCCATGCTCAGTTTCGTACCTCCCATACGAAAGTTGGGCGTATTTGCATTTTGCCGACTCGATAGTCCCAATAAATCATAACCGATCTTAATAAAACTTGGTACTGATCAAAATTGTGTACCAATTTTGTACCTCGCATATAAATATTGCGAGGGAAACTAACTGGGCATTCAGTAATATTGGGCATTCAGTAATATTTAGCGCAATGTGAATCTGCTATTGAATATGGTCACTTTTGAGTATGGGCGTTTTTTATTTAACAGAACTCCCACGCAATGGATGACTTAGGATAAGGGTGTGATTAAGTCGGTTCACCCGAAACTTATGTACTGGTTTTAAACTTCTTTCACTTTGGCTTTTCTAAATTTACGTTTTATTGGGTTCAAAACTACAATAGATACTAAATATTACTTACAGGCTCCATCTAGAAAACTTCCGATTAAACATATGCTAGTATAGACACAAAGCCAAGCGCAAGTATATAATATAGTTGATAATAGTGGGATGTAGCATAATAGATAAACATTATTTTTTTCGAAAAAAACCGCCAATCAAACCAAGGAAAATCTTAATAAATGCTATGGGGACTTTGCACCATCGATTTCAATGGTAAAAAAGTGGTTTACTTTCGATGTGGTTCTGGACGGCCAATTGAGGTCAATACAACCGAAAATGTCGAAACAATCCACGATATGGTGTTGGCCGATCGAAGAGTAAAAGCGCGTGAGATTGTTGATACCATAGGCAATTCATATGGCGGTGTGGTTTCGATTTTAAATGATCAGTTGGGTTTAAGAAAGCTGTCTACACGATGGATGCCGCGTTTGCTCTCAATTGACCGCAAACGCAAGGGTGCATACTAGACCGTCTCAGTTTTTAACATTTTTTTGAAATTCCTTCATGAACATCGATTTTCTTAATCTACTCCAAAAACCAAGAATTTTGGTGCATAACACTTAAATATTGATGAACGGGAAGTGGTCTCTCAAATCGTTTTTGGCAAAATGGCTTTTTCCCAAAATATGAAAAAATCTTGCTTTAGTAATTTTCCTCCAACTCAAGCGGTTCTTAACGGATTTGAACCTAATTAAATGCATTACAAAGCTTATTAAATTTCCTAAATGTTTCTTAAAGCAACATTGGCATTTTATTCGATGGATTTTATTCGTAGCATTACAAATTCAGATTTTCAAATACTAACTTATAATTTCTTTTTCATTTTTGCTTACCTTTTGTTACATAAAAATTGAACGAAGATAAATTTTTATATTCTGTAAATGCAGTATGTTAGGAAATTTTAAAATAAAGATTTTGGTGTAAATAACGGTAGAATTCTGTTAAAAAAAACTACAGTTTTAGTCGAAATGATGAAGTGACTAAAGTTGTTTATTTGTAAATTTGCTTCATAAATACATTAATATATTTTTAATGTTTTTTTAAATTTGCTAAAATTTTACTTATTTTTTCCATCACTATGTGTTCTTGTCAAAGTAGTCTAAGAAGGAAAATTAGTCGCAGCTAACTTCACTGCACAGAAAAATATTTGTGAATTATCATAAAGCTTTCAACTGTTTGTTTACATATTTTTATTATAAATTGCATTTCGATTTAAAAGATGTCTACAATTAAAGACATCAAATTTCAGCCTTGGATAGTGGGTTTGTATTTTCAATTCAATGTGGTGAGTTATTTTATTCCCGAAAATTTGTCTCTTAGTGCCAAACAGTTTTTTGTCAAAACGCCGAATTCCCACAGGAAGGGATGCGCTTGGTAGACTGCTTTATTTAATAGTAAAAGACAAGAAATTTAAGAGTGATGCGTCTCTTACTGTTGCGGGTGAAATTCTTGACATCTGGCGAAGTATTCGTATTTCCTAAGACATAAAAGCACAGCACTTTCTTTCACTGAAGCGTTTACAATTTGAACTTATCGGGGGAAACTAAATTAAAAGAAAATTTCTGATTATGGACATATTTTATATCCATATTTACTGTTATTAAACTGAAACGATGTGAAGCGAATTCGATTGAAATATGAGATTGAATGTATGCAATTCAGGATGCAAATATGTGTGTGGTTGTTATAGAAGAAAATCGTTTTGAATTATGGAGATTAGACGGCAAAGCAGTTGACACCAATAATTAAACGAAATATGATGATCAAGTACACGGAACATCCATGCGTATGAGTAATGGTCGTATATGGTATCTAGACATACGGTATCAAAAGTAATGGTATGCGGTTTATTACATATTTTCTCTACTGCTCTAATTAGCAGGAAATATTTCTTCAAAATAACTACAAACAACGATTTGATAATGACTTATATTAGAAAATCATTTTGTTATTTAAATCTAATTTCAATTTTCAATTATATTTCAAAGAAATGTTTGTGTCCATAAATTCAGCGATGGGTATGAGCGACATAAATACAGAGGTTAATAGTTCATGTGAGATAAATATTTATTTGAGATTGTCTTTACAAAGGTTTGTTCTAATTGGGGTAAATGTTGGGGCTTATATTTGCAAGAGGACCTGCCATTTTATATAGAGTGAATTAGGTGTTTAATTTAAATTACGGCGTCGGGTTGGAAACGGGTAGTATGATGAATATTATTAGGTAAACGAAATGAAACTTGTAATTGAATTTTTATATTTTTATACACTAAACCTAAACTGATTTACTGAAAATAAAGCTTCATTAAATTTAAGTACAAGGGGCTGAGCAATATATACGTAGCCCAATCCACTCCCGTATCATATAATTGACAAGATGGAGGCCTAGTTTGTTGGTTTGTTCAGCAAAGGCGTTATAAGGTATATACACTAAGCAGTCCATAGAATGGAAAAAATTGGGATACAAACATTGTCCAGATCCAAATAATTTACAATGCAAACAAAATCGTATAACCAAATAGGCGAAGAATAACACAAGTTGAAGACATATGTTAAAATTTGTTGAATTTTTTTTTGTTTGTTTTATTAATATGTGTAAGACATCTGACCTCATTAGGTTGTAAAATAGTCTGTAAAAGCAAGTAAAGGTTATAAAATGTATTTACATACGTTACTAAATTAAATGTTGAAACTTACACTCTGACACAAATGACACAACAAATTACACTCTGACACAAATGAAAGGAATTTGTTTCGGGCCTCAACCAAACCAAAAAATTGTGAAAGTACTTGGAAGTGGTATCACAAAACCCCGCTTAGTTTTGCCCCTATACGTAACAATTTTATTTAACAGGCCGAAGAAAATTTTGGAGGTGGGTCAAGGCCCTATTTCAGATTTTTCTTTAATAAATCCTAAACAGCTTGAAATATTTTATTACAACCTTTGGCATTATTGTTGCAAATTTCCCATTTCACAATTCCTTCTAAAATATTTCCAAAGGAAAGTACACTGTAAATCAATTATTTCACGGAACGTCATGAAAAATTGCACACATTTTATATGTTTTCGCATTTCTTGCCCAACGGTAAATAAATTGAGGTAGCTGTCTTCAGAAGAATTGTAGCTTATGAATTTCTTAATAACTTTTCTGAATACACTAAGCAACAAAAATTATATTTAGAGGTCCATAATTGGTGGGGAAATGTTGCGTTTAGCCATATTCTTTAAATATTCACCTATATGCCTTCAGTATTAAACAAATTAAAAATTTATATCTTCTACAAGGTTGTAGTGCTTAAAATACTTAATAATATTGTTAAATACACTACACAATTTTTTTGGTTTGGTTGAGGCCCGAAACCTACTGTTGCACAGTGTTATTTAATTCTTAATCGGATTATAAAATCATTTTTAAAATTCTTGGAAACCCCTATTTAGAACTTCTTCAAGCTATAAAATCACACATGAAACTAATAGCCACAAATTCTGCTGTTACCCCGTTTTTCCTTCTTTGTTTCATTTTTTGAATTTCGCTCATAAACATAGTTCAATTCTTCCACTTCATTGTTTAAGGACTTAAACATATAATGGTTCATCCTTTCATATACTCGTCTGTAATACAGTGCAGCATGATAATTAAAAAATAAAAATAAAAATCTTCTACGATTAATTACAATTCTTGTCATTGTCATTCACTGCGATTTCTAAAGCATTTCCGATGAAATTGTTATCCAAAGAATATTTTTCTATTGACAATGATAGCAAATATGTACCATATACAATACATGTATTGTGCCCGAGCCACCACAGGAACATGACCAGGATAGTGATGATGATGGCTCCAAAGTAATCGATTCACTCAAATCACTTTACATTTTCAGTTGTCCTTATTACTACGGCGCACTCTCTCCATTATGGTTTACTCAATCCGTTAATGTAATGCAACACTGAAGTTTATAATGTCATTGTGGTACTTGCTATGGCGGCTCTATATTTGTTTCGACCCATTAACATAGATAGGGGTGTCGTCTTTCTGAGAGCTGTATGACTCAGTGACTTAGTCAGTCGATACAATTTTTACAGACACAGTGGTTTGACGCAGTGGCTTTATTTTTAAAAAAATGTATTCCTGTCATATCTCCCTATTGTGATTAGTATGTAAACAGAACAATTATTTTCGTGGAACTCAAAGTACAATTTTGGAACGTTTTTAGATTACATATTATTAAATTAAATTTGTTTACTTTTATATTTTATTTCGACAATGTTATTATATAAAACAATACAAAAAAAATAAATGTTTCAAAAGACATAAGTGTTTCACATCAGAATTATGAATGGGCCGGGCCAAGTTATAACAAAATGTAATACAATTCGTTCCATAAGTTGTCTAAACTATTCAATAATCTTTGGCGATGACGACCTCCTTGTTTGTTCGCTGCCGCTACATCAATAACATCATACGTTTTTTCAGGCAGAGACCATTTTTGTACAACAACCACGTATGTGCAACATATGTACAACAACTATGATGACGCTGTCTGTTCTTTGCATGTGGTTACTTTGATGGATTAATAAAATTTGACTGCGATCTCTCAAAATCGATTTTTTGCTATTTCAGTCATGATTGTACTTTCTTCGTGTGACAGCTGCATGACGAGATAAACCTATTTTTGCACGTTGTATAGTTGGTTGCCCAACCAAAAAGATAAAAAGCTTTTTGCGCGGCTTTGAGATTTTCTCCTCTGCGGTGTTTTATATATTTGCGAAATTTAAATCGAAGCTACTACCAGGCAGCTGCTACCAGGCCGTCGGTGGTGAGAACGTGGGAGCTATCCCTGCTCTGTCCACCTTAAAAATTTCTTTCGATTGCGGTCGCCTCGCTTAGTGACAGGGACTCTATCGAGTATTTAGCCATGAAAAAGATTATCAAAATACCGTTAGGAACCGATGTAAAATTGTAGGTCCCAATCAGTTAGTGTAAAACTGGAACACGCGCAGCTCACTGGTTTGTTAAAAGCTCTGCCTAATCCCTTCATGGGATGTAAAGCGGAAACCATTTTTTTGCTAGAAGAGTCAAAGTATAGAATTTGAAAATTTTGGGGTCGGAGTCTTTAAAGTTTAAAAACAAACTACACAGCCCTGCTTGAGTCAACATATTGTTTTATTTCAATCTGTTGCTCGGTGTCAATGATAGCCTTTCTGTTCAATTTGAGCTAATGCCCTTATCACTTTGTGGTACTTTCTTTGCAGTAAACACATTCTAAGGATTTTACTTTAAGTATAAATTTGCAGCATCTCTTTGTAAATGTTTATGTGCTTCCTTTAAGTATGAAGTCTTTAGACGATATACATAAAAGGCACTGGAAAATCTTTCACCTTGAAATTGTCTGATTTCAAGAGCTCGTCAGGTAGCGATAAGTTGGGTTGCGTATGCAAAGAATTGGGATAAAATATAATCTCCAATGTTTTAATTGGTATGGCTTTTTAATTAGTATGTATAATCGTTTAGTGAAATTGTGACTGATTAACGTATGACTTGTTACTACTTTCAGTTTGTCATGTTTTTAAAAACTAAATTCCACAAAGACAAGTCCAGTGTCACCAGTATTATTTTTTCTTAGAAAGTATTCAATTCCACATATATTTAAACGAATTTTAATCTTTTCTCCGTAGCTCTATATTCTAAAATACACTTTTATACATGAGAAATTGTATTACGATTTCTCTAAAGCATTTTAATTTTAACCCACTTTCACATTTCAACCCTTGAAGTTTCGAAGTTTTTGTGCAAGCTGTCATAGGGCCCTTTTATAATTCGTTCCATTTCCAACTCCACAATTTGTGCAACCTAATCTAATAATAATCATGGCACAGGTGCAACATGAACTTAATGTTAACGTAATCATGTATTAGTTCAAATACATGACAAGTTATGCAAATCCTCAAGCAAAAACGAGTCAAAAGGATGAAGATTGGATTTTAAAAAAAAAGTGCTGCTCTATACTGCATCTTTCTGTGAAAGGTAGGAAACAAATATGAAAAAAATTAATAGTCATAAAGCTCAAGAAAGGAAGAAGTTTAGAGGAAATCATTATGAATTCATGGAACTCAGAAAGAAATAGCAAAAAAATAAATATATATGCTATTCAGATCCTAACAAATCAGATACTTGCTGTAAGCAAAACACTTCGCTGTCAATTTGTGAACGTCCTGTGAATCATTGCTAAGAAACAGTGCTTGTATTTCTACTCAAAGAAACTTATTTAAGTACCCGTCAAGTTAATAATACTAAACGTTCCCTGAAAATAGAATGACAATGTCTTGTGTTAAACAAATGGTTATAAAAGATACTGGTATAATTAATGGAAAATTCTGGCAAATTAAATGGGCTTTAGCTGTGATTGTAATTTGCGGACTAAAAAAAGTCGTATTGGCTTATACAAGTTGCTTAGCCATAGTAAGGTTTGGAAGTCGCACGAAGCAGAATCAGAAATTAGTCGTAAATGGCTCTTCATCACAAATAACGGAACTTCCTGTGATTTCTAAATGTTGTACATAAGAATAGAACTATAGGCTACTTTAAAATTTTAAGCTCCGACATTGTTTGAAAATAAGCAAGTTGTTTGATCTAGACATAGAATAAAAGATCGATTCGCCAAACTGTTTGTGCAATTAAGAAAGGTGAGTCGGTTTATTTTACTTAACCTAAAATTACACTTTTGATATAATGGTTATAAATTGTTCAAACGGATGTCTCAGTAAGAATGCACTTTCTCATTTTAAAATAAAAGCACGTATTTTTTGAGATAGTTAGCGACCTTAGGACAACAAGGTTCTAAGTGCACCCGGTAATTTTGAAAAAAAAATACTAATGATGCACTTTAAAATATGGGTAAATTCCAAGCAAATTTGAATTTGCAGTTACTGTTCCAGGGTTATGCGACTTTAAAACTCTTTAGCCACTGTATGAACATAATATTATAAACTGTTTGTCTCTTTCCATCGGATTTGGTTTGAACATTGTATTATTGAAATAATCTACATGCGCTAAGTAACGACAAAAAATTTCACGTAGCAGAAAATGGCCCCGGCAACATATTGTAGGAACCATATATATGATTGCTTGCAAACATATATATGTTTCCTGCAATATGTGGCTGTACAATTTTAAAGCCTTTTACATATATATGTTTGCAAGCAATCATATATATGGTTCCTACAATATGTTGCTGTTACCGTTTTTTTCTGCGTGTAACTCTTTGTCGTTACTTAGCGCATGTAGATTTTATCATGAATATAATGTTTAGAGCAAATCCGACGAAAAATTGGCAAAGAGTTTATAGTAGTATTAGTTTCATACAATGGGTAAAGAGTTATAAAATGGCATAACTCTGGAACAACAACTGCAAATTCAAAATTTTTTTCTACAAAATTGCTTGGCAGTTAACCTTCTTTTAAAGTGCGTCATTAGTGTATTAAACTTTCATACAAATTTAAAGTAAATCCGCTGCAAAAATAGCAAACAGTTCATAATTTTTTAGATTCATACAATGGGTAAAAGGCTTTAAAATTGTATAGCTCTGGAACAGTAACAGGAACACAAAAATTTTCTGCAAAATTGCTTGGAATTTATACGCATTCTAAAGTGCATCATTAGTTTTTTTAAATTCGCACAGGAATTTTAAAAGTTGTAAAGCGTTACTAACAAAATTTATCCAAAATTTATTAAAAAATTAAATACGTGGTACCTTATTGAGCAATGTCATTTCCAAAACTGGTGGTTTAGGCATATACAATAAATGTTTGAACGTTTTGCTTCAAAAACGTTGGCGTACAAACTAAGAAAATAGTGGCTATTGACCGATTTTTGAATAAAATTCAAACAACGTCCGGAATCCCCGATTTTTAGGGGACATTTGACTTGTGCGACCTCTAAACCTCTTCCGCAAAATCTGAGAAAAATCACAAAAATAGTCTACCCTATAAGCTTTCCAATCAAGCCTGAGCAACCACGAAAATCGAAAAAGAAAAATTTTTTGGGACACCCTAGTGTGGCCGCCTTGCCTAAGCCACACGTCTTCCACATCCATGCCGTCTAGTTGAGGCTTCGAAAACTCCGTTATTATGCTCCTGTATCGAGTACCATTCACAGTCACTGCAATTTCGGCCTCATCTTCAAGAAAGTAAGTCCAATTACGCCGCCTGACCAAAGTCTACACCAGGCAGTTGCTCGTTGTGGATGCATTTGTTTCTCATGGATTTTACGGGGATTTTCTCAGCTCCAAATTTGTGTATTTACGAAGCCATTCAGAAGGAAACGCGTTTCATCGGGAGGATGACTTTTTTTTTTAAAAATTGGCATGGACTTTACTTAACTTCATTACATATTGAACGAATTGCCGGTTCTTTCCATGGTCTGCTGGTTTGAGCTACCCATGGAGGTGGAGGCCCTTTGTCAAAATTCCCTGCGTAGTGTTTCGTGAAATTTGAAGTTGTCGAGAACAATGCAAAATTGATGTTTTCGGTTTTTCAGCGATATTTTCAAGAGACCGACCGGTACTTTGACTCATATGAATATTACTGTTAATACCCTACCCAGTTTTTTAAAATTTTTTTACCACTCTTCGAATGGTTGAAAATTCCTCGAAGATTGCGAGCCGTCTCGCCATAATCTTTGAAATAAATTTTCGTGACTATAATGCGTGGTTCTTTCGTGCAGCGCTCCATTTTTACTAATAATTGGAATAAAGATATGTGACATTTGCCAAATTTATACTAAATATAAAACGTGAAATCTTGCTCAGACACCCATTACTTATAAGTGCAGTCTGAGTACGAAATTAGCTTTCAGTAAAAAACTTCCTGTGAAGTGGAGCAGGGTTGCACTTTAGGCATCTGATCGAGAAGGCTAGTGTAAGTGCATGTATAGCTATAAAATATTGGCCGGTGATAGAGCTATTAACATAAACGACTGTATAATTTTTAACGACGGTGGTCATCATTTATTTAAAAGACACAATAAATCTTCTATACATTTCTTTAGAATATCAATATATTATGCTCTAGGAATTAGCTTACATTTATTAAAGTTCACACATACGTGCTGCAGAGTCAGTTGAACCCTTAAGGTCAATCTGTACCCATATACCAGCTCATGTGCCACTGCACCCATAGAAAGTAAATATCATATTGGATGGTCATCCACTCAGAAATGCGTAGCGGTTTTTAAAGACAGAGATACGGGCCAAAGATTTAAGGGCAGCCAGACTGAAGAAGACCCTGGGAGTACAAGATGACAATTTTTGTCAAAACTGAACCGCCTTCGTAGTCCATAAGGATGTACCCTGAAAAGTGTGATAACAAATTCTTTATCACTATTTCATACCCTCATACCCCACCGTAGTTCTCTACATCTAAAGTGAATAGGCGAGGTCTCCGGTTATACCAGTTCGCGAGCATAAAAACTGACTAAACATCGCGATGTATAGTTTAGTCCAATTCCCAATCCTAGTGGGTAGACACATATGGATTTGAATTTATTTATAAATAAAAACATATAAAAATATATATTTTAATCGGGAATCTTTATTAGCACAAAAATGAAGGGTTACATACATTTACTGTTTAAAAATTACTTATATTAAATGTAGGCTGTAACACCGGCCTGCATGGAATATTCGGAGATTGCAATTCTCGATGAAAATTGTTTAACTATTTAATATTTTAAATTCATCTAAGCGAGTTATTGAAAATTTAATTTATTTGTTTCATTTATTCCTTAACCCGAATTGTACCATGACTTTGTTTGTCCCTAATGTCAATAAATTACATCAGTGGAGTATAAAGGTAAGGAATATACATTTGTCCCGACAGTCTGATGTGTAGTTTAGGAGAAAATGTATGTGTCCATATGGCTACATGGGTACAAACACTGGTACTTTTAATAAAATGCCAAATTTATTATAAAGTAACGGTTTTATTTGATTTTCAGGACATCTTTATGACGTTTTTTAGATTTATTATTTAAATAGGCTCATTTCTAATTTTCCTTGACGCAAGAAATTTTCCATTTTGACGCAAGAAATTTGGCCAACAGATTTGCAAATATTCCCATGCACATCGGCGTTTCTTGAATATTGTACAATATAATGACTATTTACATCATAACCTAAAGTCGCTTCAACTAAAGTGGAGTTGTCGTTCCATTTACGAATTACTGATGGGGCAAGCCGTTGAGGTTTTTCGCCATAACGCTAACAGTAGTAAATCGCAAGTTGATTTCTGAATTCAAGTTGTGACGTGCTTGTATGTTCTGTTCTAGATAGTTGCCAAGCATTATGAACGCAAACATCTACCAGCCACGGGAAAATATATTGCCACCATTTTTCCGTTTCTATGCAATTCGATAAAGAGACACAGTTTATTTCATTCGATCTACAGCAAACATAAATTTGTTGTAGATTGTTATGGAAGATGGACAAGGAATACTTATTTTTTCGCGGCAATATCGGAAAGCATTTAGCATAGGGTACTTGCCAAATAAAGAGGAAGCAACGCTTAATACACTATTGACGACCCACTTTACTAGACGTACAATATCATTATTTCCTTCCGTAGTAGCTACGTGGAAAACGATTCTCTCGTATAGTCCCATTTCCACTATAACCACGTGACTTCAAAGAATGGGAGCCGCTGAGTATCTTCAGAAAAGTCATCGATCTTACTGATAAGAGTTGCTGCACAGTCATTTTCATAAACAGTTTTAGAGACTGGGGTTTTCCCCAGATATATTTCAAAATTTACCAAGTAGCCTGATGGCGTACATAGCGAACAAACCTTGTAGCCGAAACGTAATGGCTTTCCGTTGATAAATTATTTAGAGCATTTAACACAATCTATACAACTGCGTTTCATGCTAACCTGAATTTCAGTTGCAACCGAGTACTGGACACAACAATTATCAACTTTGATTTTTTTCTTTCTGTCAGCAATTGACAATTGTTCAAAAATATTTGTTTTATAAAAAAAAATCCAATGAGTGTTCGAACTCACGGGCGATGTGTTAACACCTTTTTCTTACACTGTACCTGTTCGGTTTCTATGAACACATTCGTAAATGTTACATTGGAAAATAGAAAACAGCGTTCAATCATATGATGACGTTACAGTTAAATAATATTAATACTTACAATTATTTAAAGACCCAGTGCAAGCACAAGTGTCATTATTTTCTTGCTCAATACTTTTTGTTTTATTCCCACAAAAGTCAAAGAATGCAAAGCAACAGACACTTGTACATTCATACACACATTGTTATATTCGTACGATATAACCGAAGATCAACATAAAATACTTTTTTAATATTACTCCAAATTAATACTCCAAATTAAAACACTTAAATATCGGATCGCCTTAATTTTTGGTCTAAACTCTTCGTCGAAACCCGCACTAGCTTTTTAATCCAAAAATTAATAAAATCGGCTATGAATTTCCGGAGAAAATCGCGTGGGAAAATTATATGAAAATCGCCCAATAATCACTTTCGATACCGACTGCCAAGCAACGAACAAACAAACGATGATTTACTCTTCCAAACCTAACACTTGCGTATGTATTAGTTTGATAGTTTACTGCCCTAGAGGCGCGCGTATAGATGTTAACACATCAAAAATTACTAAATAAATTTTTGACGTAGAATACGTCTTACCTTACGGTATGAGAAGTCATGTCAGGTTTTTATTGTTGTAATTTTTATTTCATTGAATTTGAGGAAACGGCTGATGATGAATTTTTTTAAATTTTTGATGTGTTAACATCTATACGCGCGCCTCTAGGGCAGTAAACTATAAATTTAATACATACGCAAGTGTTAGGTTTGTAAGAGTAAATCATCGTTTGTTTGTTCGTTGCTTGGCAGTCGGTATTGAAAGTGATTATTGGGCGATTTTCATATAATTTTCCCACGCGATTTTCTCCGGAACTTCATAGCCGATTTTATTAATTTTTGGATTAAAAAGCTAGTGCGGGTTTCGACGAAGAGTTTAGGCCAAAAATTAAGGCGATCCGATATCGGCGAGCCGAGAGTGAAGTGTTTTAATTTGGAGTAATATTAAAAAAGTGTTTTATGTTGATCTTCGGTTTTGTCTTATCATCGTTTGTTTGTTCGTTGCTTGGCAGTCGGTATTGAAGGTGATTATGGGGCGATTTTCATATAATTTGCCCACGCGATTTTCTCCGGAAATTCATAGCCGATTTTATTAATTTTTGGATTAAAAAGCTGGTGCGGGTTTCGACGAAGAGTTTAGGCCAAAAATTAAGGCGATCCGATATCGGCGAGCCGAGATTGAAGTGTTTTAATTTGGAGTATTAATTTGGAGTAATATTAAAAAAGTATTTTATGTTGATCTTCGGTTATATCGTACGAATATAACAATGTATGTATGTATGTACAAGTGTCTGTTGCTTTGCATTCTTTGACTTTTGTGGGAATAAAACAAAAAGTATTGAGCAAGAAAATAATGACACATGTGCTTGCACTGGGTCTTTAAATAATTTTAAGTATTAATATTATTTAACTGTAACGTCACCATATGATTGAACGCTGTTTTTTATTTTCCAATGTAACATTTACGAATGTGTTCATAGAAATCGAACAGGTACCGTGTAGCAAAAAGGTGTTAACACATCGCCCGTGAGTTCGAACACTCATTGGATTTTTTTTTTGTAGGTAAATGAAGATGTTATCTTTCGTTTGATATACATGTCATATTGGTTGATATATATCTAGTATTTTAATTTCTCAAATGAAAATTGGTTAAACACATACACTCAAACATATGTGTGGTGTTTGGTTGAGTGTTTTTGGTTGCTCAACATTGCTTAGGAACATGTATCTAGTAAAAAGTGAAACGAACAGCAAGCTAATATTGCTTGGCAACATGTATCTAGTAAAAAGTGAAACAAACAGTAAGCTAACATAATAAAGCTTTTTTGCGAAAGCTTCAATAAAGCTGTTGTAACATTAATTTTGAATTGTAAAGCGTAAAGCTTTCACACAACGCTCGAATGCTAATGCGAAGACTCGATAAGGTAAACCTTTTTTAATATTAGGGCGGCCCTCTCAACATTCGCAGAACTTATTTCAATATAAATATTAATTAAAATACATAAATTAAATTAAGTTTAAAAAAATTTAACATAATATTTTTTTTTTAAACGGACTTGAATCAAATGCCGGCCACGGACTGTCCCTGCAGGCTGTGTCAGAGACACGGTCATTAAGTTTAACAATAAATGATAAATAATATAAGCAAATGAATTTATTGTTATATATGTTTTCTGTCTTATCGGTTGGCGTATTCTACGTTAAACTTAATGGCCGTGTCTCTAACACAGCCTGCAGGGACAGTCCGTGGCCGAAGGCCTCGGACAACTGTCTGCTGTAATTTTTTAAATATTCATTTTCTGAGTAAACATTATTTATAAATACTTACACAAAGTTCGTTGTTTTCAAATCAATTTTCATACACTGCTTTGATAACTCCGTCAAATAGGTAAACAATATCTGCATGTACTGCATGTACAGTACTTGTAAGAACAAAATATAAAAAATTATGGCAACCATTTGCACATGTGTTGTCACATAATGTTCAGAGTGGCCATCTGATTACCTAAAACGTCTATCAAACTCATTTGTGCATGTGTTTATTTGTAAATATTGTAACGGTTTGAAGCATGACAAAACTATTTGTCAGCCATTTTAAGTAAAATATTTGTCTGTCTTGCCTTGGATTAACTCACTATTCTCTGTACCAAAGATTCACAGTACGTATGAGTAATATTTAATGTTGTATCACCATATAAGGCCACCCAGGGGTATAAGTCATATAAATCACAGTATGATAAATATTTAATTAAATATCACAACTAAGAATTATCTTTCCTTATTTGCAATTAAATTATCAGAGTTTACTAGAAATATAAATGTCTTATTTATTTCACAATTGAATTTATGTCACAAAACCATAAATGTCCTAATAATATTTAGCAATTGCCGATTTAATTGAATTTTAAACGAACCTGTCTTTGCATTAATAGTACTCGTAGTGTTGTATCATAAGCAAATGTAATTGTAAATCACAATACTTTCGTTATCTCACAATTGTAGTGGTTGATTTTCATCAGTAATGTCCTTGACATAATTAAAATTAATACTCCCACATTCACAGATATTTAGTAGATTCACAATGATAAATAACTTTTGATATAATAATCAAATTCAAAACGATATTATACTTGAATACACATCCGGATAAAAGTTTCATGAAATTTTAGTTCAAACTCTATTTGACCGGATAACGTATCTCCTTTGAAGTGTTTAGTGTTTTCAAATTTAAATTAAATATCCTAGGTATAGTTAGTAAAGTTACAGTTGTTTGTGAGTTATTCGCTTTATGTAGACATGTTACATTTGCGTGCCTTTGGGCAACAGTTTTGGGGCTATTCTATTTTGTATATTAAAGGATATGAATTTAATTTTTATTGTTTTTTCAAAAATTGCGATTTTATGCGGTTTAGTTTTAATATAATCATAAAGCATATTTAAGATAAGATTTACAAAATTATAATAACAGACTGTTAAAAAACACATTTATAAGCGCAGATGAAGAGACAGGCGGTATGACAGACACACAGTTTAACACTTGTTTTCACGGCTTTCAATATCTAATTTACAAAATAAATGGTATTAAATTGAAGCCACATGATTGTGTGTGCAAGAATTTGTATCATTGTGTGTAAATAAATATCAGCACAAACCATCCATTACGTCACAAACTCACGCGAAAGGGGTGTTGTAGAAAAACTACTAGGATTCCAACTATGAGAGCAGAAAAACTGGTGAAAGAGCGGGATATGCAATGTACAGTGGGTCCACTTAGAATTTTGTAAGGAAATCCTGTTTAGAAAAATGTGCTACGTAGCGTATGATAAATTTTTATATAATGCAAAAATCGGTTAGTTACATTGATTTTCATGATTCTAGGACGAATCGTTTGGTCAAAATTTAAATTACTCTGAGTTGGTTGCACGCCAATTACCTCCGTCGCCAAGTGGAATTTCGAAAAATCCCGAATTTGCTATTTTTTCTTTTCTAAGACTAATATCCGCACCAAATTTCATGGTTTTAGTAAGTCGTCTTCTGTCGAAACTGCAAATTCTCTGAATTGGTGTCACGACCATTTCTACCCCAGTTCGACGCTGATGAATGACCCCGTCTGTCAGTCAGTCACCAAGCAATTTTACATAGATATAAAAGGTGGCGCAAAAGTAATCCTCCTATCAGAAAATGCTATAAATTTTGCGATTGGCCCCTAATGTCAGTTCTGTTTTGACATTTGTGTAGTAAACATATGCGAAATACACGTTAATAAACAATGTTACGCTACACTGCTCCAGAACGCGGAATATTGCTGACTATTTATTTGACCAATAATCGGTCGGTGACTTTGGCACAACGTGAATTTCGTCGCAGATTTCCTAGCCGTTCAACGCCTACTGGTGAAACACTGCGACGTTTAGCCGCTCGCCTCGAAGAGACTGGCACAACACGAGATGCTGCCAGGTGGGACAGACCCCGGAGTAGCCGTTCTGCAGAGAATATTGCTGCTGTAGCCGAGGATGTCATGGATGCGCCGTCGACATCGACCAGACGACGTGCCACGCAAATGGGTGGATCAACGAGTTCTTTTTGCCGCAACTTGATGAATTGGGATTGGAAAACATGTGGTTCCAACAGGACGGCGCAAATGCCCGCTACGCTATAAAAGTCTCTAGTGCAGTTCTGCCTCACTAAATTTGTATCTATGAAATATGAACTCTCGCCATTATTTTTAATTTTTCTTTGTAAAACATAGCACTTGCTATCGAAATCTCTTCACACTAAAATTTCTTCTTGTACAGGGTGGAACAAATAAGACCAACAAAAGTAAAATACGTATAACTCTTGTAATAATATTTTTTTATTAATTTGTTTTACATATTAAATATATTTCATGGCAATTTAGGGGAACTATGTATGAAATATGACGTCAGGCAAATGTTCACAATATTACTCGAAATAAACATTGTCTCTTTTAAACACGTTTTCCATAACACCACTTAATGTTTCTGGTTGCAGGCCCAGTATTTTGTCTCGAATATTCTGCCCTAGCTGCCTAATTGTCTCTGGCTTATTGACATTCACTTTATATTTTAAATATATCCATAAAAAGAAATCGGGCGCAGTTACATCTGGCGAACGAGGTGCCCAAGGGTAATCAGATTTTTTTAAAAACAAACGTTCGCAAAAAAAGTCTCGCAGTAAATCCATAGTTAGCCTTGCAGTGTGCGCAGTCGCCCCATATTTCGGAACCAAAAACTGGGATGCTGCTTCACCATTGGCCGCAAAAATTTGTCAATCATTGTTCTGTAAGATTATTCTGTTCTGGCTTTCCATCCTCATTCTCGAAAAAATATGTACCGATAACTATATCGGCCGTGATACCACACCAAAGAATACATCTGGATAGATGTAACTGATACTAGTGTGTTGCCCTTAGTGCCGGCCACTGAACCTTTAGCATTGGTAGGTCTTGTTTGGCTCACCCTGTAGTATTAATTTCTCATACACAAACTAGAAGATAAAGTGTCATATAGCGAATTAAAAAAAGTCGTTGCTTAGCCGACATTACTTTCGTATATATACTTGGACACGTTTGGTCAAAATTAGTTAATCACGCGACTTTTCGGTGTATACAAAAAATTGCCTTTTAGATGGCGTCTTCTTCATACAGCCGTCATAACCTCCAAATTTCGTTATTATAGCTTTTCGTGTTAACTTAGAATGAATAGCATTCAAAGACATAATTCGAATTTCGAATATTTAAGCTTTGGATTTCTTTAACTGAATGCCGCGACTTCTTTGATTCAGTGCCGCTAAATTGTATCTATAGATATAAAATTGCCTGGTGACTAACAGAGATTTATCGGTGCCGTCGCTATACGGATCAAGACACGTTGATGAAATTTGGGGTGGATACTCCTCTTATAGAGTAGACATCAGCTCAGACGGAGTTTATTGAAATTCAAACTAGGAGCGTTAGAAATGGGCGTGGCACTAACTCAGAGAAATTGAAGTTTCGATCACACGCGGCTTCCTAGAAGGATGCATTTCCCGGCTGGTGAAAATAAAAAACAGTAAAATCAGGATTTTACGAAATTCCAACTGGGAACGGTAGAAATGGTTGCGGCACCAAATTAGAGAAATTTAAGTTTTACCAAACACGTTTAGCCAGAATCATGAAAATCAATGTAACAACCCAATTTATGAATTATATAAAAATTTATCATACGCAATGTAGCATATTTTTCTAAACACACTCTCATTAAAAAAATATGAAGCCTGTGTTAGATAACACGGGCGCATAGGTCAGACGTAGAATACGTTAGTCATTTTGCAATTAAAATATATGAATTAAATATAATTTTTGATAAATGATTTAAATCTATCAAATTTATCTTTAATTTTTATGTTAAAAATTTAGGATAGTTTTTAACAAAATTTGGGTACACTTTATATCATTTCGATGCACTTTTGAAAACAAGTGTAAATACTGCATGTGGCAACACTGGTTCTGTAATGTTCACATAAAACATGCATTGTTATTATACTTCTTCTCTTTCTCACACTGGTTCCGTGCTGAACACACAGATAATCGTACTGCTCTTACACATGATGTTATAATACATAAAATACAAAGCATATGAAAATTAATACAAAATTTGAAGGCGTTAAATTTTGATTTACTTATAGAATCAAAAAAATTATATGTAGCGATATGATTATTGAAATACAAATCAAAAGAAGACATATTAGATGTGTTACGACCATACTTGAATTTTCTTCAATGCATGCATAAAGTATTAAAAACTTATAATGAAAGTGACAAACATTTTCTCAAAATTTTGTGCTCCAGATCAACACCCCTACCTTTCCATATAACGTATTCTACGTTAAAATTCTAAGAGGAGAAATATTCTTACCCACAGTACATTGCATATACAGCTCTTGCATCAGCTTTTTGTTCTCATCGAATCCTGTAGTTCTTCTACAACATTACTTCGCATGTGTACCTACATGTGTTTTAAACATTTATTTGTCACACAATGGGCGGTCTGTACTGATATCTATTTACACACAGCGATATAAATTCGTGTACACACATTCATGTGGCTTCAATTTAATACCATTTATTTGTGAATAAAATATTGTAAACTGTGAATACAAGTGTTAAACTGTTTGTCTGTCCTACCGCCTGTCTCTGCCTTTGCCCTTATAAAAGTGATTTTTAACAGTCGTTTATTATGAAGCTGTAAATCTTAGTGTAAAATATGATTTATGATTATATGAAAACTAAACCGCATCAAATCCCAATTCGGAAATCGGAAAATTTAATATAATGATTCTGGTTTTGTTATTTAAATTAAATTAAGAAATAATTGGAAGACGTTTATATTTAATTAAATAACTATTTCTATCCCAGTGTGATTGCAATTAAAGAAAGATGCTAGTTGTTTGTGGTATTTAATTAAATATTTTGATGGTTTTTATTAAGATAATTCATACTCTTTTGTGGACTTATATGGGAGTCCAAATTAAATGTTACTCATACAAGGTGGCGCAAAACTAATCCTCCTATCAGAAAATGCTATAAATTTTGCGATTGGCCCCTAATGTCAGTTCTGTTTTGACATTTGTGTAGTAAACACATGCGAAATACACGTTAATAAACAATGTTACGCTACACTGATCCAGAACGAGGAATATTGCTGACTATTTATTTGACCAATAATCGGTCGGTGACTTTGGCACAACGTGAATTTCGTCGCAGATTTCCTGGCCGTCTGGTGCAACACTGCGACGTTTAGCCGCTCGCCTCGAAGAGACTGGCACAATACGAGATGCTGCCAGGCGTGGCAGACCCCGGAGTAGCCGTTCTGCAGAGAATATTGCTGCTGTAGCCGAGGATGTCATGAAAGCGCCGTCGATGTCATGGAAGCGCCGTGAGCGCTACAGAGCAATGATCAACGAGTTCTTTTTGCCGCAACTTGATGAATTGGGATTGGAAAAATGTGGTTCCAACAGGACGGTGCAACGGCACACACTGCACGTGCCACAACCGATATGCTGAAGGATGCATTTCCCGGGCGCCTAATCTCCCGTTTTGGCGATTTGCACTGGCCAGCAAGATCGCCTGATTTGACCGCTCCAGACTTCTTTTTGTGGGGCCTTTTGAAGTCGCGGGTTTATGTCAACAAGCCTCAGACTCTTGCAGCTCTTAAAGACAATATCCGTCAAGAATGTGAGGACGTATCGCCGGAAGGTTTGGCCAAATTGATGGAAAATGCCATAAAAAGGGCTCAAATGACAATCAACTGTGGCGGCGGCCATTTACATGACATCATATTCTCGACTTGATGTAAAAAAAATTAAAAGACCAAATAAAAATAATCGACAAGAAGAATCAAAGTTGTTCATTTTTTTTTAAATTACAGCCAAAAAACATCGGAAGTTTACTTTTGCGCCACCTTGTACATACATATTGCCCTTATACGATATAGCCACACACGCATCCCTGGTACGAGCAACTGCGAGTTACCGTTCATAGTTTTATTAAACGATAAAATGGGATTCGAACCAAAATTCCAACATACATTCCTTTATTTTTTTAACACTAGCAAAAAGCAGATAATCATCATGATACAGTTTCGATCAAAAAATTTTGGTACTCTAAAGGAATGTGGTTTAACATCATCTACTCATTTCCTTTGGGTAAATGTTGTATCATGAATGAAATTTTAACATTTTCACCTTAACTTTGTATCTAAAAATTATATATTTCTAAATTAATATGCATTCAAGTATAACACTCTGCGTACAAGTGTTTTTTTCATATGCTGACATAGTTTTCCATACAAATACATATTTGGTACAAATGTAGACTTCCGATCGCCAATGTAAGTTTACAATCTCGAGCACATAAAGGTTGACTATAAAATGCAATACAGTGGTCTAAGAAATGAGACCAGACCAAATTCGTTGAAAAGCCTATCATACTATCGCGAAGATCCAACAATTTTCGTCTTTCGTCAAGGAAACAGGAGAAACACGCACAACTATATATCCCTTTGGTCACTCCTTGGAAAACGGCTTATAAAGTGCGTCTCACTAAGAATACACTTTTTAGTTTAAAAATAAAAACAAGTATTTTTTGAGATAGTTGTGATTTATTTATTGGATTATAAAGAAGACATGTTCCGATTAAGTATGGAATAAACTATCAGGCAAATGTCCGCCATGGATCTGCTGACAGACTATTAATCTTTTCATAAATTTTTCCGGGACTTTTTGATAGAGATGTTGCATTGTGGCTCAGCGATGAAGCATTGAATCTCAGATTTGAGCTCAAGAAATGCTTCTACTTTATTCGCGTAAACCCGGGCTATCACAAAACCCCAATGAAAGAAATAACACGGCATTAAATCACATGATCTTTTTGACCAAGGGACATCAGACTTTCTTGATTCGATCGACTCCTGCGCGATGTGGCAATTGGCGCCGTCTTGCTAAAACCACATGTCCTTCTGATCCATATCGTTCAGTTGAGGCTACAAGAAATCCGTTAGCATGATCCTGTAAGGAATTCCGTTCACGGTCACTGCAATTTCGGCCTAATCTTCAAAAAAGTAAAGCCCAATCTCGCCGCCTGACCAACATCAGCACCAGACAGTTGCTCGTTGTAGATGCATTTGGTTCTCATGGACTGAATGAGCATTTTCTATGCTTTAATTTGGAAAATGTTGTTGTATTCACGAAGCCATTCGGGTGGACATGCGCTTCATCGGAGACGATGACTTTTTTGAGGAAAACTAGCATTGACTTCACTTTGCTCCATTATCCATTGAACGAATTACCTCCGATTTCCATGGTCTGCTAGTTTTAGCTCCTGTGCAAGCTGGATTTTGTACGCAAAAAAGGTGGAGGTCTTTTATCAAAATTCGCTGTGATCGTGAAATTTTATGTTTTTGAGAATGATACCGAATTGATGTTTTCGGGTTTTTGGCGAAACTCGTGTTTACAGCAGAAATGGTTTCAAGGGACCAACCGGTGCATTGACGGACAAGAGTCTCACTGGCCATAACCGACCGAGTTTCTTAACAATTTTTGACCACTCCTCGAATTGTTGGCACGATAGGTGCAATTTCTCGACTGCAATTTTTTTTAAGTTTGCGACCGTTCTCAGCATAAATTTCCAAATTTTTGTATAAAGTTTGCATAATTATAACGTGCTGTTCTTTTATAAACTGCATTATTTTTAATAATATAAATAAATATATTTGACAGCTGCCAAATTTCAGAGTTGACACTTGCACACAAAAACATTACACTAAATTTAAAAAGTGCAATAAAGATGCATGAAAGCTATTTGAAATTACAATTTCCACGAATGAGTCTTAAAAATGTACGTCTGTAATAAAATGGAAAATACAATTACTGTCCCAGGAATACTTTAAAATTCTTTTAACAATTTCTTGCATCTAAAGCGGTAAAATTACAAACGTAAATAAAAATAAAACTAAACTTTTATATTCTGACCAAAACAAGAACGGAAAACCTTTGGCAAGTGACGCCGAAATATTGACGCCAAAATTCTGTTATTGCATACAGAAAATAAAACACAAACGGAAGAAGTGTCATTGAGTCACACAAACTCAAATTCACCACAAGTTGATAGACATTCACATACACTCAACAAAAATAGACTGAAATCCTGGCAGACACACACACTCATTGGCACTATCCTAATAGCAACATAAACTCTACTAAAGACACACAAACAGAACGTTGATGATTCAAAGACATAACCAAAACGGCGCCATATACACCAGACAGCATCACAAACATTGTAGACATTGTAACAGGGGTAGATGGGAGGATACCACAGCAACGCCGTCCAGAAGGTAATTGGAAAGCACGCGAGTACGTTAGAAAAATTTTCAAAATTACAAAAAAAATTAAATGAGTTGAATATCAGGGATTTTTGAAATTAAACGAAATAAACCCAATTTCAATTTAATTTTCTCTTCTAGATATTTGAGGACAAGCACAGACAATTTTGTAGTGTGTGTACTTTTCCAGTTTGTAATCATGTATCAGACATTTTGTCTAGGTTGTCGTTTTTCAAAATGTTTTGTAACGTACCGCAGTTTTGTGGGTAACCAGTTCAATTTCTGATCATGAGTCTGAAGAATTGATACATCAATTAAAATACAAATTATCCATAGAGTGAGCTTGTATCGTACTAAGGAACAACTTAAATTGTCGGAAATTACAGATTTTTTTATTAGGATAAAAGGTCACTTCATACCAATGATTTCGGTATGTATTAAGAATGATTTCGAAAACCTTTTAACTGATTTTTTCCATAGTTGATTACTATGTATTACCTGGTAAGGCCGTAAGGCCAGCACCATTGCCTGTGCTTAGAATTAAAGACTGCAAATATAGAGCAGATAAGTTGACCTTCTAATGTTTTGTGCTTGAATATTTGTGCTTAAATACTACTTCCCGGTCACTTTTTAGTACACGCATCTACCCGTTATGAATATATGGTGTCATCCTACTCATTTTGCAGCAAACGTGCGGCTCGTATTCTCTACATACGCCGCGTCCCAGTATACTCCTACAAAAAGCATATACCAAATAAAAATGTCCTGTATACCACAGCATTCAACAAATGCTAGTTATTCCTTTCGCAAGTCGGAGTTGCACAAACATATGACTTTTTAAGAGTGTCAGCAACAGCAGTCTCGTTTTTGCGGCAGCAACAGTATTGCCAACATTCGCTGTCATATTCCCCGAAGACATTTGAGTTTGGATAAAATTTGTTATGGTGCCACAAGAATCACAAGAATAGACGAAATGGAAGGAAGAGAAATTAAACAATAAACAGAAGTTATTTTGAGGAAACTAAGTAAGGATTGTGCAAATGCTGCTTACTCAGTTGCAGAAAAATTGGAAAGTGTGGGTTTAAATTGCTGAGCAAAACAAAAATATTTAAGGAAACTATTGGATATTGAATGATTTAAACGAAGTTCAGGGATAGTCAATTGTAATGTTATTTGCAGATAGATTAACACCAATTTAGCATAGGGGAATAAAAGAATATTGATTGCACATTTCGGTTTGCACAATTAGTTGTAAGGTTATGTGGATTGAAACCTGTTGAACTGGCACAATTTTGATACATTGAACCCAACGGCGTTTATATTATTTTTGTATCTTTAGTTAGAATGGGACTCACTCTGTACTTACAAAACAAAGCCTTTTATTTTCTACATAAGCATTATGTTATTATAGACTCATATCGGGATGAGATAAAAAATTGCGGGTCAATCTAGCAAAAATGGGAACAGTCCCGCCAAACTATGAACAAAATTAATATTTAACTTGCAGGGATTAAAAGCAGCCTTTGTAAAACTAAGCGTGTAACTTACTAAGCTCAGAGGATAAAAATAATTGTATTTCAAAGTCATATCTACCATTCAACATTCTTAGTCCGAAGAAGTCACAAATATATCTAAGAAACTTGTGAAAAATTTTGCTACTAATATCATAAGGCTGCTCTATTCCTGACCCCTTTTCATGACTGATAAACGAGTCATCAGCACGATTTCATTTAAAATAAAACCAAAATTTTTTGTCGGAGTGGTGATATTCGTAGACATGTTTCGATTAAGTGTGGCATAAATTTTCTAGCAAATGGATCCCCGCGGCTCTGATCGCAGGCCTTTGCTTGCAAAATTTTAATTATTGTGAACGATTCCAAATTGCTGTTCGCGGGATTTTGGGGACACTCTCATTTTCAGTATCAATGTTTTCGAGAGACCAGCCGGCACATCGAGACAGAGAAAACATTCTGCCTATAATTGCCCTAGGTCCTTCAATTTTCTTGATCACTTTTCGAATTGTTCACACAGTAGTTGCACTTCTACGATCTGAAATTGAGTGAAGTTTGTGAGCGGCCTCAGCGTAAGTTTGCCCATTTTCAAAATTAGTTTTTCCAATGATATCGCGTTCTTTCTTTGCGTAGCGTTTCATTTAAAATAATCGGACCAATCACAGACGACAAATATCAAATTTTAAATATGCCACATGCATAAAAAAAAATTCCACAATATAGTCCACTGTTATTGGGACATCCTTTATACATGAACTGGACAATTTATTATTGTTGCGTATTTTTTAAAGCGTTCGCAAGACATTCATAAAAAATAATATTACACGGATGGGCTTTGATTTTTTTAAAGGAATTTCTCAATTTTCAAGTAATAGCCGGAAATAGAGGCGCTTTTAAAGCATGAGCTTTGAGAAGCGCATAAAATGATTAAAAGTTTATAGTTTATAACCTCGAAATATGAGCGATCTGAAACTGTTGCCATTAGATACTGACTTCTTTATGATTCAGAAATTCTGAGCTCTACCAAATTGGCGTCTGGGTTATATTGAAGCACTAATTTTCTCTGTACTAAATTTAAAATAAAGTAAGACAAAGTTGAGCTTAAAATTTGAAGGGTTGAAGCATTTCTTCGCAGATATTTTGGACTCTCATTAGTCAGACGACTAGTTATGATACCAAGCAAAGTGCCATTATATTGCAAAAGCTTCTGGTTGATAGAACTTGATAATAGTCCTGCTTTGGTTGGTTGTAGCTCTTGGAAACCCAGATATTGATATCGTAACTCACTCTAATAGCGTGAGTCTGAGTAACCTGCAGCGAATGACATATTTGTCCACACAGTTTCTGATGGGAAATCTGAAAAATTTTGCAATTTTGGAGTTACTTAAACAATTACAGCAGACAGTTGTCCGAGGCCTTCGGCCACGGACTGTCCCTGCAGGCTGTGTCAGAGACACGGCCATTAAGTTTAACGTAGAATACGCCATCCGATAAGACAGAAAACATATATAACAATAAATTCATTTGCTTATATTATTTATTATTTATCATTGGCCGAAGGCCTCGGACAACTGTCTGCTGTAATTTTTATATTTACCAACGGCATTTGATTCAAGTCCGTTTAAAAAAAAAATAATATGTTCAATTTTTTTAAACTTAATTTAATTTATGCATTTTAATTAATATTTTTATTAAAATAAGTTCTGCGAATGTTGAGACGGCCGCCCTAATATTAAAAAAGGTTTACCTTATCGAGTCTTCGCATTAGCATTCGAGCGTTGTGTGAAAGCTTTACGCTTTACAATTCAAAATTAATGTTACATTAATGTTACAATTAATGTTGCCAAGCAACATTAGCTTGCTGTTCGTTTCACTTTTTATTGGATACATGTTCCTAAGCAATGTTGAGCAATCAAAAACACTCAACCAAACACCACACATATGTTTGAGTGTATGTGTTTAAACAATTTTCATTTGAGAAATTTAAATATTAGGAAGATATCAACCAATATGAAATGTATATCAAACGAAAGATAACAACGAATTACGTAAGTATAGTTAACAGCATCAGCATGAGATGTGGTTGAATTTTTATTGCCACCAGTCGCTGTTGTCGTCCTTTATTCCAGGACAGACATACAGGGTGGACAAATCCCCGAGAAAATAAAAGGGCGAAATGACAGCGGTTTGAACCACCCTGTATAAGTCTATCGTAAAGTAAAAAACTTGAAGATATTTCCTACAATTCCAGCTGAATAAACCAATACGAAAAACTTGTCTTCAGTATTAATTCAATTTGGTTTCAATTGATGGATGCTTGGTAAGGCAATTAGGATATAAAGAGTTCGTCTAAAAAATTTAGGATAGATTGTGGTGTAAGACTACTGGGTTTCCATTTGATTGACTGTTTCGCAACATTGTGTCTCAAAAAACTTTTAAGTTTTTTAGGCTGGGTATTGTTTCTGAATGTTTTACATATAGAGTGTAGTAAACTTCAAGCACTAGATACAACTAGACTGCGTTCTGTTTTATTTATAAACTTAGAAAAAAGCAGAAACACTAAATCAATGTTGTTATTGCCATAAAGAAACCTCTATATGGCGTTAACTTTTTTAAGTTATGTTACAGCCTGGTGAATTATAGCACTTTCCGCCAAAAACATAATAAACCGTGTTAATGAAATTTCTAAATTCTTTGAGCTAATTTCTTTCCCCCAGTTTATTGTGTTTCTTATTAAACCGTGCAGTAATAAATTTGTTTTTGTTTCAGTTCCCACTCTACATCCTTTTAGTCATTACAATTTGTCTCATAAATAAAATATATATATGTAAATATATATTAACATGTGCCATGACACTGGAACATTTTCAAAAACGCCTATATATTATCATGATGTTTCAATATTGCACCATTAAATTTATTCGAGTTATCGGTCGGACTACAACTGACCACCAGTCAATCCGCCCCATATTAATTATCTTCCATTTATTGTAATAGTGAAAATTATCATGTTGTATGTTCGTTGCATGCACAAGCATGCCATGTAATGAATTTTATAGACTGCATGTTATACGAAAATTAATAAATTTATTATGTACGTGTTTAAATAATTACATGTTCATTGGTCATTATTAATATTAACACGCCAACGTACATTCATTTTGATTATCATTTGGATTACCTGATTTTTCGTTAACACCAAATCAATTTTTGAGACTGCATTTCATTAAAGTCCAGAGTTTAAATTTAAACAAAGTCCTTGATTCAAATTTACAGATTTAGGTACATCTACAGACATGGTTATATATATTTCCACAATTTAAAAATTATAGTCTGCTTAGAAATAAAACAACAATTTTGCTACTGTATGAACAAATTTACAACACGAAAACTTCCGTATTGTAAACTTCAATATGAATAAATTATGCTAGTTTAAAATTTGTTAGCAATAAACTTGATAGTTGTTGATTAAAAACGTAAAAGAGGAAGAAAAAAAGTAAATTTTGTAAGAGAATTAATTTTTTAAGAGAAGGTATTTTTTGAAGAAAATGTTGTTTTTTAAAGAAATGGTAATTTTTTTAGAATTTAAATTTTTTTTAGAAACAAGGTGCACTTTCAAGAAAAGCTATTTTTTCACAAAAAAAATACTTTTTAAAGAAAAGGTAGTTTTTTAAGAAAAGGCAATTTCTTGTAAGAAAATTTACTTTTTTAAGAAAATGTACGTATAAGTATTTTAAATAAAAGTACTTTTTTTAAGAACACGTACTTTTTCTAAGAAAATTTACTTCTTTTAAGCAAACGTACTTCTTTAAGATTTTTTTTTATTTTTTTTTAAGAAAATGCACTTTGTTTACTAATACGAATAGGTATTGTTGATGTGTTAATATCTATAGGCACGGGTAGGGCAATCTATCAAAGTGAACATATGCTATCAACACACAGCGTTAGCATCACATACGTGGTTCTTGTACAACAATAGTCTCTGCCTGAAACTAAGTATGATAGTATTACTGTAGCGGCAGCGAACAAACAAGTAGGTCGTTGTCACCAAAGAGGACCGAATAGTATAGAGACCTCATGTAACGAATTGTATGACTCAAAAGCACTGGAGGGATCTAGCGAATGATTCAAAACGTATTGCTCTCTGATTGTCATAACTTAGTCCATTCATAATTTGTATGTGAATCATTGATGCCTTTTGAAACACTCATGCTTTTTATATTGTTTTAAGTTGTTGAAATGGTGCATTTATATTAAAATATTCTATAAAGAGAATAAAACTCAGACTCTCTACATGAGAGCCGAAATAGAGTGTAATAAGTTCTCTTAGAAATATAAAGGTAGATGCAGTACTACAACAAATACAACAAGCTAAAAATAACAGGCATTTTGCTTTTACTCAGTGCCTGTATTGTGTCAACTTAGCTGATCGAAAACTAATGAAACTATGTACAATATTGGAAAAAGTGTCATTTACATAATGTGTGTTTTATTTGATATTTTGAAAGCGTTTAAGTGCAAATTAAACCGTTTCTGTGTGATGATCGGTAGTTGTATACAAACAAAAGTAAACAAACTTTGACATAAGAGTACACCTCGCTCCAGAAAAAAGTTCAAATCAGCTGGATTAGTTCTTCTACCATTTGTTCGTACCATGATACTATTTAATACTTTTTATCGTCGCTCTCTTTATGACAAAACAAAATCCATTATTGCAGTGAGCTAAATAATGCTTTACTTATTTTAACAATATTACATCTAATGTTAAAGCAGATGTAAGGAAAAAGAAAGTGCAACGGGAAAAGAGCCCTCAGCGCAAAGACTATTATTTTTTGTTATTTTTCAATGTAATATTTACTAACGTGTTGAAAGAAATCGTAAAGATATGGTGTAACAAAAAGGTGTTAACACATCGCACAACTCGGGAGAAATTCAATGGCCGTATTATTTCACATGAGGTCTCATCGGACACCAGGTTGGAACGAAGTTTCTTTCGCTATAAATTATGTACTAGTTAGTTCCAGCACTTATAAAGCGCCCATTGAAAAGTACGATAATTTAAATGGATCTTTAAGAAAAGGTACATTTTGTACAATAAAAAACTTTTATTTAAGAATTTTTTGTTTTCTTCAAGGTATTTTAAAAAAAATCCAATGAGTGTTCGAACTCACGGGCGATGTGTTAACACCTTTTTGCTACACGGTACCTGTTCGATTTCTATGAACACATTCGTAAATGTTACATTGGAAAATAAAAAACAGCGTTCAATCATATGATGACGTTACAGTTAAATAATATTAATACTTAAAATTATTTAAAGACCCAGTGCAAGCACATGTGTCATTATTTTCTTGCTCAATACTTTTTGTTTTATTCCCACAAAAGTCAAAGAATGCAAAGCAACAGACACTTGTACATACATACATACATTGTTATATTCGTACGATATAACCGAAGATCAACATAAAATACTTTTTTAATATTACTCCAAATTAATACTCCAAATTAAAACACTTCAATCTCGGCTCGCCTTAATATTTGGCCTAAACTCTTCGTCGAAACCCGCACTAGCTTTTTAATCCAAAAATTAATAAAATCGGCTATGAATTTCCGGAGAAAATCGCGTGGGAAAATTATATGAAAATCGCCCAATAATCACTTTCAATACCGACTGCCAAGCAACGAACAAACAAACGATGATAAGACAAAACCGAAGATCAACATAAAACACTTTTTTAATATTACTCCAAATTAAGACTCCAAATTAAAACACTTAAATCTCGGCTCGCCGATATCGGATCGCCTTAATTTTTGGCCTAAACTCTTCGTCGAAACCCGCACTAGCTTCTTAATCCAAAAAATCCAATGAGTGTTCGAACTCACGGGCGATGTGTTAACACCTTTTTGCTACACGGTACCTGTTCGATATCTATGAACACATTCGTAAATGTTACATTGGAAAATAAAAAACAGCGTTCAATCATATGATGACGTTACAGTTAAATAATATTAATACTTAAAATTATTTAAAGACCCAGTGCAAGCACATGTGTCATTATATTCTTGCTCAATACTTTTTTGTTATTCCCACAAAAGTCAAAGAATGCAAAGCAACAGACACTTGTACATACATACATACATACATTGTTATATTCGTACGATATAACCGAAGATCAACATAAAATACTTTTTTAATATTACTCCAAATTAATACTCCAAATTAAAACACTTCAATCTCGGCTCGCCGATATCGGATCGCCTTAATTTTTGGCCTAAACTCTTCGTCGAAACCCGCACTAGCTTTTTAATCCAAAAATTAATAAAATCGGCTATGAAGTTCCGGAGAAAATCGCGTGGGAAAATTATATGAAAATCGTCCAATAATCACTTTCAATACAGACTGCCAAGCAACGAACAAACAAACGATGATAAGACAAAACCGAAGATCAACAAAACACTTTTTTAATATTACTCCAAATTAATACTCCAAATTAAAACACTTAAATCTCGGCTCGCCAATATCGGATCTACTTAATTTTTGGCCTAAACTCTTCGTCGAAACCCGCACTAGCTTTTTAATCCAAAAATTAATAAAATCGGCTATGAATTTCCGGAGAAAATCGCGTGGGAATATTATATGAAAATCGCCCAATAATCACTTTCAATACCGACTGCCAAGCAACGAACAAACAAACGATGATTTATTTACTCTTACAAACCTAACACTTGCGTATGTATTAAATTTATAGTTTACTGCCCTAGAGGCGCGCGTATAGATGTTAACACATCAAAAAAATTATATTTCAATTTCGTTGTTTTTTAGATCCTCGTCATATTTAAAGTTGTAATTTCCTTTTAAGTAATTTCCTTTTAAGTCACTAACCGAAGACATATATTGATTGTGTGCAGAGCGATTGTTGTCGCTACTTACACACATTGCTTTCCTACTTACACGCACTGATGCAGAAGTTTTGAAAGTTCTATTTCTAGTTCTATTCTAATTGTAGTTGTCCCGTTCTGTTTTGGTTTGGCCCTACCATATGTCTCAAATTTAGTTTTTTTTAGATCCTCGTCATATTTAAAGTTGTAATTTCCTTTTAAGGCTAAGAGATCATATTTTTTCCGGTTAGTGAAAAAAATGTAAATGCCGCGGGTGGGATTCGAACTCACATTCGCTGGACGATCGTTTCGATGTTTGTGAAGCATCATCTTCAGCAGCGTCTAGCCCGTTAAGCCACTGCGGTGTGGGCTTGACGCTGCTGAAGATGATGCTTCACAAACATCGAAACGATCGCCCAGCGAATGTGAGTTCGAATCCCACCCGCGGCATTTACATTTTTTTCACTAACCGGAGAAAATATGATCTCTTAGCCTTACATTTTTTTCACTAACCGGAGAAAATATGATCTCTTAGCCTTAAAAGGAAATTACAACTTTAAAAAATTATATTTTTGGTCCTTTTTGTAAGAATATGTATTATATTTTCCGGAATATGTGTTATGTAGGTCCTTTTTTAAAAAAGAGAGGTGCTTCTTTTATTAAAGATAATGTTTTTTTTAAGAAGTGGTACTATTTTTAAGAAGAAGTATTTGTGTACGAAAAAGCCATAAGAGTATGACTTTTTTTACAAAGAAATACTTTTGTAAGAACAGGTACTTTCTAAAGAAGTGGTTCTCTTTTTAGGAAAACGCTATTTTTTAATAAAGTTTACTTATTTCCAGAAAAGATACTTTTAAGAAAATGAAGTTTTGTAAGATATTTTTTTGAAGAAAAGGTTTTTTTGAAGAAATGGTAATTTTTTTAGAATTGGTCCTTTTTTCAAGAATAGGTACATTTTTAAGAGTATGTAGATATTGCTATGTTAAATGAGACAACATTTGAAAAATGAGACAGAAAATTGAACACAATGAAATATTTAAAAATTATAAAATCATAAACAAATATCGAATTGAAGCAACAAGGGCTGCTATATTATAAGCTGCTATATTAATCAAGAATAACATACAATGCTACAGTCACGATAACAAAAGCGGATATTCGCTAGATGCTTTAGAGACATGCGCCATAAAGATACCCGCTGACTGCGACAACTTTTTAGTTATTACATGTGCGTACTATCCGGCTGGCAATATCAATTCAATACGAACAGCATTGCAAAAACTATTTGATTTTATGAATCTTCAAAATACAAATAACTACTATGTACTAGCGGGATACTTGAGCTGCTAGCACACAGAATGGGGTAATACTGTTAATAACGCAAAAGCCAATAACCTAAAGAAAAGTCAACATCGAATTCCTTACACTTCCAACATTTTCAGCGAAGCCCGCTTTCCTTAGCCGTAATTATGTCATAATGCCTTCCATTGAAGCCAGCATACTACAGAATGGCATGACTATCACAAAGCCAACATGAAAGAACACAACCCTCATATACGTCCCTGACTGTACAAATCTAGTAATAATTACCAAATCCTAAAAGTATGCAGAATAATACTGGGCTGTATACTGGGTTATACCATAATACGGTTAAAAAAAAAGTTGTTTAAAATTTGTTCAGTTAGCCCCAATCCCGCAACGTGCGATAAGAAACTTCGTTCCAACAATATGGTTTCCCGTTACATCCCATGCAGAGATTAGGGAGAGCTTATCCCTGAGTGGTGCGCGTTCTAGATTTATACTCACTAATAGGGACCTACAGTTTTACACAGGTTCCGAACGGTGTTTAGAGAAGCTTTTTCACGGCTAAATACTCGATAGTGTCGCCGTCACTAAGCGAGGTGACCGCCGTCGAAAGAAATTTAAGGTGGTCAGAGCTGAGATCGTACCCACGTTCTCATGCACTAGAGCCGCGCACATTGCACCATTGCACCACCGACGGCCGACAAAATCCTTCTATCATAGTAAAAAATATTAAGACAATTCTCTGAAAACATTTTGTTTTATTTACAATTAACATCGTGCGTGTTGGTTGGACCATCCTTTATACAATGTAATTGACACATCATTTAGTGTTTACAGAAATCACCTAAATATGCTAACCTATGCTTATATTCAAACGTGGTTTATGGTACTTTTGTGTGATATTCAAGTTGGAGTAAACCATATGTTAAATGCATACACGTAAGCATTAGCGAACGGACATAGGTAAGGTAAAGACTTGTGGCAATACTCAACAACTTACTGTCAATCGTAAAATGATTCAGGCTGATATACAGACGAACACACTTTCTAGTTAAAGTAACCGAGAATTACAATAGCAACAAAACACAAAACGTTTAGTCAGAGTTATATTCATATGTCTGCAGCCTGTATTTTCTAAAAAAAAAAATTACAGCAGACAGTTGTCCGAGGCCTTCGGCCACGGACTGTCCCTGCAGGCTGTGTCAGAGACACGGCCATTAAGTTTAACGTAGAATACGCCATCCGATAAGACAGAAAACATATATAACAATAAATTCATTTGCTTATATTATTTATCATTTATTGTTATATATGTTTTCTGTCTTATCGGATGGCGTATTCTACGTTAAACTTAATGGCCGTGTCTCTGACACAGCCTGCAGGGACAGTCCGTGGCCGAAGGCCTCGGACAACTGTCTGCTGTAATTTTTATATTTACCAACGGCATTTGATTCAAGTCCGTTTAAAAAAAATATTATGTTAAATTTCTTTAAACTTAATTTAATTTATGTATTTTAATTAATATTTTTATTGAAATAAGTTCTGCGAATGTTGAGAGGGCCGCCCTAATATTAAAAAAGGTTTACCTTATCGAGTCTTCGCATTAGCATTCGAGCGTTGTGTGAAAGCTTTACGCTTTACAATTCAAAATTAATGTTACAACAGCTTTATTGAAGCTTTCGCAAAAAAGCTTTATTACGTTAGCTTACTGTTTGTTTCACTTTTTACTAGATACATGTTGCCAAGCAACATTAGCTTGCTGTTCGTTTCACTTTTTACTAGATACATGTTCCTAAGCAATGTTGAGCAACCAAGAACACTCAACCAAACACCACACATATGTTTGAGTGTATGTGTTTAAACAATTTTCATTTGAGAAATTAAAATACTAGAAATATATCAACCAATATGAAATGTATATCAAACGAAAGATAACATCTTCATTTACCTACAAAAAAAATTTAAAAAAAATTCATCTAGCCGTTTCCTCAAATTCAATGAAATAAAGATTACAACAATAAAAACCTGACATGACTCCTCATACCGTAAGGTAAGACGTATTCTACGTCAAAAAACATTTTAATGTGTGCGAAAAGGATTTTTAATTCCTATTAAAAGTTTGGAGTTGAAGAGAATACGAGTGAAAGTGTAAGTGTAAAAATGTCGAATGAAAACATAACGCGAACGAAAGACAGTCACTCGAATTCGATTCAATTTGGCTTGCCATATCTCTTAAGTTTTCCTTCTTATGCACTTGCGCCTGTCAATTTGTATGTGTTACGTAATTACGCATTTATGAATTGCCAGATCGACATTTTTCATTTGATTACAATTTTCTTAAAAAATACTACTTTATTGTATAGGCTTAAATACAACCCTGGTGATCTATTGATACGGATTGTCAGTGGAAAGCAAAGCAAAACAAACAAGACAATGTAATCTAACAAATTGAAAAAAATTGCCATACATTTTAATTTGAAAATTTGTATTTGGTTTCCTTTACTTTTTATATTTCTTTGCTACTTGAAACTCGAAAGTGAATGAATTTGGCGTTTCCATTCGCAGTGTTGACAACTCATTCAAAATAGAGAAACATAATTTTGTATGAAAACCTTTAAATAAAAAAAATAAATGGTTTCCCATTACATCCCTAGAAGGAATCGGGGAGAACTTCTCACAAACAGTGAGCTGTGCGCTTTCTAGTTTTATACTCACTGATGGGGACCTACACTTTTACACCGGTTCCGAACGGTATTTTTTAGAAACATTTTCATGGCTAAATACTCGATAGTGTCGCCGTCAGTATGCGAGGTGACCGCCATCGAAAGAAATTTTAAGGTGGTCAGAGCAGGGATCGAACCAAGGCTCTCCAGTACAAGAGGTGCGCACACTACCCATTGCACCACCGACGGCCACAAAACCTTTACGTATTCGAAATTTTCTTTCGACTTGTCGTTCGATTTGTCGTTCGCATAAAGTTGAATTAGTGAAACCCAAATCAGATTTATTTCGCTTAGAAACGTTGCGAATGCATTCTTTCGACATCGAGAAACAGGCTATAATTGTATAACCAAAATATAAAAACACACATGAATATGTGTATTCAAAACAACACGCGTACATAGTAACACGATTTAATAACCATGAGTACTGACTGTATATATTCACATTAAAAAATAAAATAAACACTGAAACATAAACTCTCAGAAGTATCGCCCCTTATTCTTGTTAACAAAATAAAGACATTTGTTGTTTTTTTTTTTGTGTTAGAATTGTTAGTAGGAAAGTTTACACAACACTCGAATCGGCCCTTATTCTTGTTAACAAAATAAAGACATTTGTTGTTTTTTTTTTGTGTTAGAATTGTTAGTAGGAAAGTTTACACAACACTAAGCCAAATCCTTGGTATCCTTTTAGTGTTGGGCCTTTGAATGTGTATTCATAACTGCAGTATATGTACGTTAAGTAGTCATTTAACACATGTTAGTGGTGTTACTCATTGCAGAATACCTAGTTGATTTAACTCGACGAAATATGACAGTCATTCTGACCTTCTGTACTGCTGATTTTATTCGCAAAATCCAATAGTATAAGACAGAGAAGCAGCTGTCAACAAGTTATCCTTCCTTCCATCTAAACTGAAGAAAGATCATCCAAATGTGTAATGAAACGATGAGTCTGGCATCTGAATGCATCAAATATATACCATTCCAAAGAACTGGAACAAATATTACTATTAGTTTTATATGATCCCTACGGAACCGGAGATTTTATTGTGAAATGTTCATCCCTGACCATTCTTGAGATGCAACTAGAAAAATTTCTTTATCAATTTGTTGTTAATTTGCAAATATTTTTACCCTTGTATAGTTTGAACAATTTGTAAACAATCATTCAATTCATTGAGTGTACTCCAAGGTAAAACACGGTTTATGGATCGTTTAGCGTAAAAATTTTTATTTTGCCACAAACATATTCGTTTGGTATAGAGCCTTAAGCTACAACTTTTCGTGGAACCAAAAAGACATTTCATCGTAAAGGTAACTTATTTCGTTGCAACTAAACTTTGCAAATATATGTTATTTTGGGCTCAGCAAGCAGTTTAGGGACAAAGCCCTCTCTCGACGGACAAAAGTCCTGCTATATCAGAGTCTCATTTTACTTGTCTTGACATGTGGCTCCGAAACTTGGGTCATATCGCAAACGGATGAAAAACACCTGGGAGTTTTCGAGAGAAAAAGTCTCCGTAAAATATGTGGTCCTGTTAGGGAAAATGGCGAGTACCGACGTCGTTGGAACGCAGAGCTATATATTTCTATTCTGACGTGGACATAGCTAGACGAATCAAAGTGTGCCAATTGCGTTGGCTAGGCCATGTTATCAGAATGGATGAAGATGAGCCCGTGCGAAAGGTTTTTGATAACGTACCCGATGGAAGCAGGAAAGAGCACGACCAAGACTCCGCTGGAAAGACAAGGGAGAAAAATCCCTCCGTATCCTTGGTTTTGCCAACTGGCGAGAAAGGGCCAACGATAGAGCCAGTTGGAAGAATAGATTGAAATTTGTTTAATTTGTATGTTTAATTAATATGCGTAAGACGTCTGTCCTCTTGAGGTTGTAATATAGTCAATAAAAGTAAAGTAAGAACTTTCATTTACCTTTAATTTGTCATAACTCAATTTACCGCCAATTAACGTATACACTCAAAGGTAATCACTCTTTTGAATTTCTTAAAAATAATTGAAGTGTATACAAACAAACGCGTAGATAATACTGTCTATTGAATTCATTCTATAGTCCATTTTTGAATACTGAAAACTACTGAAATATAGATTTATGTTTTACAAAAAGGGGGTTTCAAAACTTCAACGCCAGTGTATGTACGTAGTAACGAAATCCTTTTTTTAGTGCCAACGTGTCATTCAAATTAGAGATAAAGAGAAGAATAAAATTTTAAAGTATTGACAGTTTTAAACCGACCTTCACTAACGTTGAATGTTAAAAGGGGTGATGCGAAGAGTCAAAAATTTTATAACAGTCGTGCGCCAACATAGGTTCATGTCCTACGACTGATTTAGTTTTCTCACTAACAGGAGAAAACCCTTAACCACTGACTTGGTTCATAAAAGTTGAGAAACCACTTTCATAAAAATAATCTAGACCAAATCCGTTATAAATATGAAATCAATTGATCAGCTTTCGTTTTATTATGTGAACAGTCCTTTAGAGAATGTTACAATAGCCGGTAAATATTTTAAAGTTATTAGTGTTTACAGGGTTCTTGAAAAATCTGGCAAATAGTTTAGTAAAAAAAATATATTTCCAAAAAAAAAAATACTTTTAAACCCAAAAAACTAACAACAAGATGTAATATTCTAAGATTCCCATTCATGATCAATTTTAAAATATTTTTGTTTTAAATTCGATTACTTTTTTCCTTGAGTGTATCTATGTACTCACTCTCCCCTTTGAGGACTTTTCACAGTCACTTGTATCCGTTGTTTGCTATGCACAGGCAGCAGCAGTTTGAGCGTCATCACAAGCACCAGTTATGAGTTGTTCAACATCACACCGAATGACTTTATCCTCGAGTACACTTTTATGACTCAAAAAGTGTTATTCTTCGTGTTACAAAAGTGTTAGCACATCAGATGAGGGTATTGAAATACGAACACAAAATGTTCGAAACAAAAACACAGAAAAGTTTTTCGAAATCCGCTTTTCAGAAACAAACGATGTGGTAGCTACCACTAAATACAATATTTAAAGAAGATTTTATAAAACTTGTTTCAAATGTGACAGAACGTTTTACAAAAAATTTAAAATATCCTGACTGTGGTATTATAAACCTGCGATACAGACACAAATTCATATATGCATGTGTGGGATCTGTACAAATCGGATTATAAAGTTTATTTTCTGGTAGGTTTATAAGTCTAATTTCTTCACTAAAATTTTGGGATGGTGCGTCTGGCGTATGGTTCCCCACAAGCGCAATGAATAACAGTAGTCATATTAGTTAAACACCCAAACCTTCTGATGTCAACAAGACATATAGGCGCTCGAAGATGATGATGATAAAAAATCATTATTACACCATAATTGAATGACAAATAAAAAATCGCGGTACGAAAAATTTTTAAAATAAGAGTTAGTGTTACTTCTATTTGCGCAAAAAATTAAAAATCAAAAGAAACAGGAGTTATAAAGCAAAAACTTTTGGTTTAAATAGTTCAAATATTTAACATGAAAGTTCAATTTAATTTTACTTTTACTGTTATAATTACGTTTTCTTTAGTTGAATAAATAAACTAAAGTATTGGGCTATTTAAAAAAATATTTCAAGATAAAAAAATTATTTAAAATTTCTCACAATAAAAATAAAAAAATACAAATTACAAAAATTACAATTACATTACACCCGGTTGGGAACGATTTTCCTTTCGCAATATATTATGTATTGGTTGGTTCCAACACACCTAAGGCGCGCGTTGAAAGATCCGATAATTAAAATGGATCTTTAAGAAAATGTACTTTCTGTAAATTGATAAACTTTTTTTAAGAATTTTTTTTTTAACAAAAAAAAATAAATATTTTTAGGTCCTTTTGGTAGGAATGTGTATTAGACCACACAGACCCTTTTTATTAAAGGTTAATGAAAAGGTACTATTAAAAGTTAATGAAAAGGTACTATTTTAAGAAGAAGTACTTTGTGAAAAAAACCCAAAAAAAGAAATTTTTTTAAGAACAGGTACCCTTTAAAGAAGTGGTGCTCTTTCTAGGAAAAGTATATTTGTTTAAGAAAATGTACTAATTATCCGAAAGGCTGCTTATCTCAATAAAAGGAAAGTTATTATTTTATTTTTAAGAAAATTAATTTTTTAGGAAAAGGTAGTTAGGAGAAGGTATTTTTTTAAGAAAAGGTTTTTTTTAAGAAATGGGATTTGTTTTTAGAATTGGCCCTTTTTTCAAGAATAGACACATTTTTAAGAGTGGGTACTTATCTCAAGAAAAGTTATTTTGTTTCGCAAAAAAATTTATTCTTTAAAGAAAATATAGTTTTGGAACGAAGTTCCTTATCGCACGTTGCGAGATGGGGGCTAAATGAAAAAATTTTAAACAACACTTGTTTTAACTACTTTATTACAACCCATTATTATCAACTATATTGGCTACTTTTGATTAGGTTTGGTTCAAAGGGAAGATTTCTGGGTGGAGCCTGTATATTATATATTGTAGTTTTGAACCTAATAAAAAGTAAATTTAGAAAAGCCACAGTGTAAGACTGTCAAATCCATGAAATACACCCCCGAGTAAGGAATTATATTTGGCAGAACACTTACTCTTACACTCTTAAGCATGAAGCACATAGACGACGACAGGCTACATGAACACACGACTACAAATGCCGCTGACTGCAAATGTAGACGTGTGGCAGCTACTGAATTATTTTCAAGACGGCAACTGCAAAGTAAACAGCTGATCTGTAATGTTGACGTTTGTGTTATTGTGTTATTTGTGTTAGAAGAAAATAAAATGTCTGGAGAATATTTAATAAATATTATTACAAACATAACAAAAATTGTGAAAACAGTTGATTATTCTGTCATTGGTGCCACTTCAGGCATTGACAGCTCTAACCTGTTGATTGTCGCCCACACAAATAGAAATTAGTTTAATTCAACTACAGCTACATATGTAAGTAGCATAGACAACAACCTGCAGTCGTGTCGCCTTGCCGTCGTTAAAATATTCACTTGCATATAAACGCATGTATTTTATTTTTGACAGGTTGTGGTCGGTAGCCTGTCGTCGTCTATGTGTTTCATGCTTTACCTTTGGTTTGGTTTGTGTCTAGACTAACATATGGGGCGAAATTTGTTTTTGATGTGTTAACATCTATACGCGCGCCTCTAGGGCAGTAAACTATCAAACTAATACATACGCAAGTGTTAGGTTTGCAAGAGTAAATCATCGTTTGTTTGTCCGTTGCTTGGCAGTCGGTATCGAAAGTGATTATTGGGCGATTTTCATATAATATTCCCACGCGATTTTCTCCGGAAATTCATAGCCGATTTTATTAATTTTTGGATTAAAAAGCTAGTGCGGGTTTCGACGAAGAGTTTAGGCCAAAAATTAAGGCGATCCGATATCGGCGAGCCGAGATTTAAGTGTTTTAATTTGGAGTAATATTAAAAAAGTGTTTTATGTTGATCTTCGGTTTTGTCTTATGCATAGCAAAGAGAATAGTGACGTGGTTATACGTACATATATAAAAATGAGATAGCAAGACAGCAACCTATGTAGCTTATGTACAAACATAACAATGTATGTATGTACATTTGTCTGTTGCTTTGCATTCTCTTTGTTTTTTGTGGGTTTAATATAAAATAAATAAAAAGTATTACGCAAAATAATAAAATCATTAGCACTTCTGTTTAATTTTTTTCATTTTGTTTTATTATAGTGAAAGGTAAGTCCAATAAAATGTGGGTGCGGAGCACTTTCAGAGCAAAGAGAATAATGACATATTATACGTTTATAAAAATGAGATAGCAAGAGAGAGAGCAACGACAATTTTGTGAACTTTTGTAGCGTATGTAGGAATCTAACAATGTATGTATGTATATACAAGTGTCTGTTGCTCTGCATTCTTTGACTTTTGGCGGAATAAAACAAAAAGTATTGAGCAAGAAAATAATGACACATGTGCTTGCACTGGGTCTTTAAATAATTTTAAGTATTAATATTATTTAACTGTAACGTCATCATATGATTGAACGCTGTCTTTTATTTTCCAATGTAACATTTACGAATGTGTTCATAGAAATCGAACAGGTACCGTGTAGCAAAAAGGTGTTAACACATCGCCCGTGAGTTCGAACACTCATTGGATTTTTTTTAATTGTAAATTTTCTAGGTAGAGCCTGTTTATTATATATTGTAGTCTTGAACCGAATAAAAAGTAAATTTAGAAATGCCGAAGTGAAAGAAGTTTAAAAAAAAATAAATTTTCTTAAATAAGTGGGTTTTCTTAAAAAAAGTAAATTTTCTCAAAAAAAAATCCAATGAGTGTTCGAACTCACGGGCGATGTGTTAACACCTTTTTGCTACACGGTACCTGTTCGGTTTCTATGAACACATTCGTAAATGTTACATTGGAAAATAAAAAACAGCGTTCAATCATATGATGACGTTACAGTTAAATAATATTAATACTTAAAATTATTTAAAGACCCAGTGCAAGCACATGTGTCATTATATTCTTGCTCAATACTTGTTTTTTATTCCCACAAAAGTCAAAGAATGCAAAGCAACAGACACTTGTACATACATACATACATTGTTATATTCGTACGATATAACCGAAGATCAACATAAAATACTTTTTTAATATTACTCCAAATTAATACTCCAAATTAAAACACTTAAATCTCGGCTCGCCAATATCGGATCACCTTAATTTTTGGTCTAAACTCTTTGTCGAAACCCGCACTAGCTTTTTAATCCAAAAATTAATAAAATCGGCTATGAACTTCCGGAGAAAATCGCGTGGGAAAATTATATGAAAATCGCCCAATAATCACTTTCAATACCGACTGCCAAGCAACGAACAAACGATGATTTACTCTTACAAACCTAACACTTGCGTATGTATTAAATTTATAGTTTACTGCCCTAGAGGCGCGCGTATAGATGTTAAAACATCAAAAAAATACTTTCTCATATTTTTAAACAGAGTACCTTTTCTTAAAAAATACCTTATCTTAAAGAAGTACCTTTGCTTAAAACTGTAAATTTTCTTACAAAAAGTACCTGTTCTTAAAAAAAATAATTTTTTTAAATAAGTACATTTTCTTAAAAAATTACATTATCTTACAACAAATTGCCTTTTCTTAAAAAACTACACTTTCTTTATTTTTTTTTAGAAAATTTACTTTTTTTAGAAAAAGGGCCTTAGTTAGGAAATTTTTTTTACCTTCATTCACTTCGGCTTTTCTAAATTTGCTTTTTCTTGGGTTCAAAACTACAATATGTAGTAAATATTGGTTACAGCCTCCAGCCAGAAATCTTCTATAAAACAAGAAATTTCGCAACATTAGTTTAGACACAAACCAAAGCAAAAGTGCCCAATATAGTTTTTAATACTGGGTTGTATCATAATATCGTAGTGTTTAATTATTTCTCATTTAGTTCCCATCCCGCAACGTGCGATAAGGAACTTCGTTCCAATAAATAAATAAGTCAATTACAACAGCACCTCCTGGGTCTGCAACGAGTAATTTTATCATCCTCATGTAGATCTTATCACTTTGTCCATATGTATGTATATCGGATTCAGTGTTTATTACACCATTTAATTTTATAGGAAATAACCAATTGACAATCTCATTTCAAAAACTTTATATTTCATTTAAAATCCATTTCACGTCAATTATTTACTCACTTCCTACATGATAAATGACAATTTTATAATAATGCTCAGCCACTGCATCAGTAAATGATATGTGTTACCAATTAATCTCAGCATTTCGGTCTGAACTGTCGATATTGGAATGTTGACTGCCGTGACACTTGAACTTCAACAAATATTGACATTTCTACATATTCACATATACATATTGCCGGCGGTGGTGCAATGGTTAGTGTGCGCGGCTGTTGTGCATGAGATCCTGTGTTCAAACCCTGCTCTGACCACCTTCAAATTTCTTTCGGCGGCGGTCACCTCGCATAGTGACGGCGACACTATCGAGTATATAGCCATGAAAAAGCTTCTCAAAATACCTTTCGGAATAGGTGTAAAACTGTAGGTCCCAATCAGTGAGTGAAAACTGGAAAGCGCACAGCTCAGTGGTTGTGAGAAGTTCTCCCCGGTCCCTTCATGGGATTTATTTTTTTTTTACATATTCAAGTCAACAAACAGAAAGAATGCAAAGGCAAGCAGTCAATTGGAGTCAGTAGCTCGTGTGAAAACACTATTAAACAAATAACAACAATTGTAAAGGCCAACAGGATGTGCTTTGAAAATGCCTTAAAGTCGTAGCCTTAATTCCTCTGTCACTACTAATACAGTATCAGTAATTAGTGAGTGAAAAATAAGAAAGAGGTAACTGGTTGTCAGAACCTCTCCCCAATCCCTTCAAGGGATGATGTAATGGGAAGTGGTCGTTTTAATACAGTATAACAGAACCAGAACCACCCTTCTCCCAGTTAGGGGATGGTCATGATTTCTCTGCGACGCAAAATTGCTGTAAATATTGACAATTTAATTTATTAAAGACAATAAGTTGCAATATACTTGTCAATCTTATAAATATTAAATGAGTGTATATATGCGTGTTGACCATTACCAAAAAGGATTTGTTGCAGTCCTTCAAGGGAGTTGTTTGAGGGGTCACAGGACATGTGTTTCAGATGTTATATTAACAAGTTTTAGCCTTCCGTAATGAACTTTTTGTTTAATGTCACAAAGAAAATTTTACGAATTTTATTGGTACCGCGTGTGTTGTTGTGGGTATAATGACAATATTTATTGCATTCGTGGGATTGTATAGTTTATGTTCAGAAACAGTCTCCGATTGTTTCCACTGTCATTGGTTTAGTAAATTTTGGTGGGGTTATTTATATTTTTGGAACGGTAGTCTAAGTGCAGTGATAAGATTGTAACACCAAGTTTAAACATTTATGGAATATTTTTATTTCGTTTTAATTTTTGACACCAAAGATATTAAGACCATCATGTTACATAGAGTTTTACACAGACCGAATTATAATATTGGACTAATTGACGCATCAGAGTAGTAAATTCAAAAAAACTTTGAAAAAGCATCATTGAACTCCCGTCCCTGTTCCTCAACCATTACCGCTCAATCTGTAGGGTACGCCAGAATGTTAACATCCATAATCTAATGTTCAACTGTTCTTTCGGCGTGCGTCTGCGACACGTGACGCTTGCTGTGATACCAATATCTGTGTCTGGGGGATGATGTCGTGACTGTTTGTAACAGGGGTTACGTTCTAGATGGAGACATTTTTGAGGGTGGCAATAAGGCTGATACTGTGATTTCAGATTTTTCGGAGGGGTGAGTAATTTTTCCATTAGCTAAACTGTCTTATTTAGTGGTCTTATTTAGAGGATATACACACCCTCTGATTTCTAACTCAATATATTATAGGTTATTGTCATGTCGGTAAATGAAGGTTAGAAACTTAGTGAAAATCAATTTCACCACATTGTCTTGATACATCAAGCCTTAACGCCACTAGAGGGTGTAAAGCAAAATATCGAAATTTCTGTAAATAATTGTCTGTGGGTTCAAAGTATATGCCAATAAACATAACAAACCATTGATATGATGAAGATATATAACAGGACAATATTGGGAGATTCAATTGTCAAGACCTACACCATGCATATTGGTTGAACAATGAAACATTATTGATACATACTAGTGTTTACCTAAGTGATGACTTGTAATAAAATTTTTTAGACGCAGACATTGAAGGTTATTAAATCATTGTTAAAATTAAGTGCTGACAATGATGCACCCCGTTCGTATGAATTGAATTTTGATATCCTCTAATTTAAAAATCTTGTCAAACCTGTACCTATAATAAAAATTGTATTAAAACCAATTTGATTTTAAAAAGATGCCAATCAAAATTCAAACGGCAGTGGCAAGAATAGAAAAGGCATCAATATAGAGTTAAAAGACAAATTACAATTTTTCTAGGTGAATTTTGTTGTATAAAGGTGACAATTTTAAATGATGTGCAATACAAAAGTTAGAAGGAAGTGATACGAATTGGAAACTTGTCGCAGATGTGCAGAGTATGTTGGGAATGTGGAGAGACCACTTCTTAGCTTTACTTGTCCCAGGAGCCTTAAATGTGGATACAGGTGTGATGATTTTAACATAATTTGCTTACGAAAGTTAATAGTTTTCAAGCCAAAATAAGATTAAACCCTAAAATAAAAGGCGTTTTTTGAAAGGTATTGTTTATATCATACAGTGTCATTAAACAACAAAAACAGTAATCTTTTCTTTGCGGTGTCTGTCAGACTTTGACGTTGACGTAATCCGCTGGTGCTGATGGACTATCATCTGAGGTGTTTAAGGCTAGCGGTTATGAGTTTGAAAAGCGCATGCATTAGCTCATATGCAAAATCTGGCTAGACAAATGAATGCCCGACGATTGGAGCCTTAGCATACTGTGTCCTGTTTTCAAAAGAGACAATCCGGGTATATGTACAAACCTATCGTGGAATAAGGTTTTAATCCATGGTGTACAAGATCCTCTCAAGCCGTTCGTTTCAAATCTGATAGGACCTTATCAGTGTGGCTTTAGGCCTACCGAGTCAACAAATCCTGGAAAAATCCACGAAAAACCTGTCGTCATCTACACGCTGAAATATCTGTCGTTTGTTGTTGTTTGGATGTAAATATAACGAGTTTGGACCTTTGCGCAAATATACTATACTTGTGCTCAAACACAATTCAATATAACATGTTTGAGACACAATGATTAATAGGCCATAATTTATGTTTTTGAGACCCAAATGTGCATCTTTTGTTGAAAACCGCTAAAAACCTAAACGAGGCAGATAACAAAGAGACAACAAGGCAGCAAATCATTAATACACGAAAACAGTGCTTGCAAACATGTATATGTTTCCTGCCATATGTTGCAGGAGCCATTATTTTCCAGCATGCACCACCGCATTGCAAATTATAAGGCTGTCTTTTACAGCCCGATATGGGGAAGAGTGTAGGAAGGCTATGTAGGCGCTTGGTATTCCCAAAAATCGACCCCAAATCGACCCGAAATCCTTAGTAAAGATTGGTACAGATCTCACCGATCCAGGTAGTGCGAGGCAAGACCTCAAACAGGGCGCCAATGGTGACGCAAATTTGACTTTGATTAATGGTGACGCCGGTCTCATGCACCGGGGTTTTCAACTGAAGATTTTACGAAACGTGTTGCTAATAGTTAATATTTTTTTTTATTTATGCACTTTGACAATAAAACAAAGATATGTAATCATTTTAAGTTCTTTTATGTCAATATTAAAATTCACAAATGTTTTTAAATAGAGCATTACAAATAATAATGTTTTAGCAATACATTTTTTAAAATTAAGAAAAAATAAAAAAATCAAATATTCATTAAGGAAAATAATGTTTATTAGTCTTTCGATAATAGAAACTTTTATAAAATGCACAAAAATTGGTATCCTTCCAAAATATAACACAAAAGTGTTGCGATTATTTTATTTACATACACGGTGACTCACGGTCTCACACACTAGGTTAGAGGAAACCATATAGAAGTTGTGCTCACTAAGCAGCTTCGTCATTAACTGTTGGTGCGGGATGTGCAATGCTGCAGCTACTCGAAATCGCAACAAAAACAATAACGGAGAATAAAGTTGTACGAATTGTTTAACACAGCCTGTCTCACAGACCAGTACGTCACCATTGGCGGGTTAAAAAATTAATTGAGATCATTGTTAGAAAAGCTTCTGTCACCAGGAATAAAACTATCAGCAGCAAAAATTGCATGCTGCTCGCGTATGCTGATGATTTAGACATCGGTGGGCGAAATATGCGAGAAGTTTCTGCAGTATTTTTCAGAATTGAGAACGAATCTGTAAAACTGAAACAGTGTGAGAAAACGAGGAACAAAAATAATGATTTCGACAAGCAGAAAATCCAACCGATTGAATAAAATGGTGAACGTTGATAAACTTTATAATTTTGAGGTAGCGGTCTCACTCTTTTCGACCTAACTAAGCACTTCAGAGATAATACCCTCTCTCGAGGAACGCAGACCCAACTATATCAGACTCTCATGCAACCTGTCTTGCTTTATGGCGGAGAATAGTGGGGCATTTCGCATGCTGATTTAGTATCACTGGGAGTCTTCGAGAGAATAGTGTGTGGTATAAGTATATGGTTCTTTATCCAGACATCAACGTAGTTATGCTTATCGAAATAGCATATTTAGTCTGGCCACACCACATCAGTAGAATGAATCACAACGAATAAGTTCGAAAGGTCTTTGAAAACGTACCCGAGGGACATCGAAAATTAGGACGACCAAGCCCACGCTGGAAATTCCAGGTGGAATATTGCCTGTGAGAGCTTGGTGTTATCAACTGCGGAGAATAGCTGAAGATCGAGCCGGTTGAAGAAACACGTTATCCTCATTTTGTAAAGTCTTTGGCGCCTCTTGTTTGAGCCCACCGAACTAGCTACGTAATTAACGTTATCAGGAGGGATTTTCTGATATCTCTGCTACTGTGCACCTCACCAGATGGTGTGTAGAGAGCGCACTTCGGATTCATCTAGTATCAATATGAAACAAGAACCAAAAAATATGCAATAGAAGCCTGCGTATACCTGTGGTGTATTGTTAGTGTGCGCGGCTCTTATACATGAGAACGTGGATTCGATCCCTCTTCTCAACCCATTACACTTCAATCGACGACGGTCGCCGTCTTTAGTGACGGGGACACTGTCGACACTTAGCCATGAAAAAGCTTCTCAAAATACAGTTCGAAACCCGTGGAATACTGTAGATCCCAATCAGTGAATGTACAAATGAGAAAGTGCACAGCTCACTGGCTGTGAGGAACTCTTCCCAATCCCTTCATGGGATGTAATGGGAAACCATTATGTATGCCTGTGAGTCTCGAGTTACAGCGTGGCAATCATCAGTGTAGCTCATCGAACTGCTATACCATTTCTTCTGTTTTACGTGGCGGATGCACCAATATAATAGATCAACGGAGGATTAGAAAAATCAAAGTTCGTGTCTGACAACGTCTCGGAGAGCTCGACACTGGTCTACGTTTGATCCAATGTAGGCGATTTTACAACCAGCCCCAATTCATAAAGACAATGAAAATACAAATGCAAAAACTAGAACATACGAGGGTTGTTTAACAACTAAGTGACTTTTTGAAGAGCCAACATTTTTGGTGCCAAATGTTTGGCATTGACCAACGCCTTGCAGTTGCCACAAACGAATAGAGGTTCTCGTCTCCACAACAGCAATCCGGTTGAAGCAACGTTTAATTAGATCTGATAAACCTAAGATGGCATCAACTGTGATTGTGATACCCCTAAATTCGGATATCTTTTTTGTCCATCGTTTTCTCATCTTTTTAATATCTCTCAAACAATAAGTTTTCTCAGGGTCATAAAAATAGGCATCTGTTCCAGTCGACCCAAAAGCCCTACCGCACAACCATTCCTTCTTGTTTAATAATAGAAAGTAGCCACTAATGCATGAATCTGCAGAACATGACAGATGAGCAATTTGTAACCCAATTTATGGATTTTTGCCACGGCGACTACACTCCTGCTCGCCGGTGAATTGTCATGATGGAAATAAAGGCTGTCTCAGTAAGACTACATTTTCTCATTTTAAAATAAAAACACACATTTTTTTAGACAGTTGTGAGTTTTTTATTGGAGCGGAAGACATATTCCGATTAAGAATGGAATAAAATATCTGTCACATTTCCTCCACCGCTCTGATGACCGGCAATGACTATTTCGTGAAATTTTCAATGACTTTTCACAGAGATGTGGCTGTATCCCACCGATGACGCGTTGGATCTCGGATTTAAGCTCAGGAATAGTTTCGGGATTATTCCCATAAACGCGAGATTTCACAAGATCCCAAAGAAAGAAATCGCAAGGCGTTAAATCTCATGATCAGTTGACAGTTGATCAGTTGGTCAGTTGACATCAGAATTCCTTGAGATCATTTGTTCTGGAAATCGTTGCTGCAATAAATCGATTGTTAAAAGCGCGGTGTGGTAGATGCCGCCGTCTTGCTGAAACCACATACCGCCCAGATTCATGCTATTCAGTTGTGGCCACAAGAACTGCATTATAATGTTTCTGTAACGAATGCCGTTCACAGTGACTGCAATTACGGCCTCATCTTCAAAAATCTAAGGCGCAATCACGAGAGAATTGTGTGTATTCACGAAACCATTCAGATGGAAATGCGCTTCAGCGGAGAAGATGACTTTTTTTGAAAATTTTTCAATTTCATCCATTACCCGTTGACCGAATTGCTGGAGTTTTCCATGGTCTGCTGGTTTAAGCTCCAGAGTAAGCTAAGTTTTATACGCATGAAGATGGGGTCCTTTTGCCAAAAGTCACTGAGTAGTGCTTCGTGAAATTTGAAGTTGTTGGCGAATTTATATTTTCGATGTTTCGGCGACACTCTCGTGTATAGCAGCAATGCTTTCAAGAGACTGACCGGTACGTTGACGCACAGGAGACCTGTTCATAACCGACCCAGATTCTTCAACTTTTTTGACCACCTATCGAACGGTTGACACATTTGGTGCACTTTCTCGACTGGCAATTTTTCGAAATTTGCCAGCGGTCACAGAATAACTTCTCAAACTTCTTAAATAAGTTTTCACAATTTTTTGTTTTAGTTAACGGAATAAACATATGTGACAGCTGCCAAATTTCAGAGTTGTCACTTGCACAAAAAGATTGCACTAAATTTGAGAAGTACACTCTTACTGAGAAACCCTTAGGAGCCGTATAAATATTATTATTTTTTGATGTGTTAACACCTATAGGCACGGATAGGGCAATCTATCAAAGTGAACACATGCAAACAACACACAGCGTTAGCATCACATTCGTGATTGTTGTACAACAATAGTCTCAACCTGAAAATAAGTATGATGGCATTGATATAGCGGCAGCGAACAAACAAGCAGGTTGTCGTCACCAAAGAGTATTGAATAGTATAATATAGAATAGAAATATTGATGTCTTTTGAAACATTTATGATTTTTGACGTAGAATACGTCTTACCTTACGGTATGAGGAGTCATGTCAGGTTTTTATTCTTGTAATCTTTATTTGATTGAATTTGAGGAAACGGCTAGATGAATTTATTTAAAATTTTTTTTTGTATTTAAATGAAGATGTTATCTTTCGTTTGATATACATTTCATATTGGTTGATATATTTCTTGTATTTTAATTTCTCAAATGAAAATTGTTTAAACACATACACTCAAACATATGTGTGGTGTTTGGTTGAGTGTTTTTGGTTGCTCAACATTGCTTAGGAACATGTATCTAGTAAAAAGTGAAACGAACAGCAAGCTAATGTTGCTTGGCAACATGTATCTAGTAAAAAGTGAAACAAACAGTAAGCTAACGTAATAAAGCTTTGTTGCGAAAGCTTCAATAAAGCTGTTGTAACATTAATTTTGAATTGTAAAGCGTAAAGCTTTCACACAACGCTCGAATGCTAATGCGAAGACTCGATAAGGTAAACCTTTTTTAATATTAGGGCGGCCCTCTCAACATTCGCAGAACTTATTTCAATAAAAATATTAATTAAAATACATAAATTAAATTAAGTTTAAAAAAATTGTACATAATATATTTTTTTTTTTTAAACGGACTTGAATCAAATGCCGTTGGTAAATATAAAAATTACAGCAGCAGTTTTCCGAGGCCTTCGGCCACGGACTGTCCCTGCAGGCTGTGTCAGAGACACGGCCATTAAGTTTAACGTAGAATACGCCATCCGATAAGACAGAAAACATATATAACAATAAATGATAAATAATATAAGCAAATGAATTTATTGTTATATATTTTTTCTGTCTTATCGGATGGCGTATTCTACGTTAAACTTAATGGCCGTGTCTCTGACACAGCCTGCAGGGCAAGTCCGTGGCCGAAGGCCTCGGACAACTGTCTGCTGTAATTTTTTGTATTGTTTTATGTAATAACATTGTCGAAATATGGCATTTATATTTAAATATTCCATAATTAGAATAAGACTCGTTTATGCTCTTTTACTTAGACTGTCTACATGAAAACGGAAAAAGAGTGCAATAAGTTCTCTATACTATTCATGGTAGAAATATAATGGTAGATGCATTAGGACAACAGATACAATAAGCCAAAAACCACAGGCATTTGTTTTTGCTCAGTGCCTGTATTGTGTCAACTCAGCTGATTGAAAAATGAAAATGTTTGCAAAATTGGAAAAAGTGTCATTTGCAAAATGCGTGTGTTTTATTTGATATTTTGAAAGTGTTTAAGTATAAAGATTAAAACTTTTCTATGCGATTTTTACGGAGAATTTATTTAAAAACGGCAATTTTAGGCGAACGATGGTTGTATACAAACAACATTTGAGAATGGGAAAAACTCACTCCAGATAAAAGTTCAAAGCAGCTGAGCTAGTACTTATGCCATTAGTTTGTACCTTGATACTATTCAATACTGTTTGTCGTGGCTCTGTTTATGACAACACAAAAATAATTATTTCAGTGAGCTAAATATTGCTTTATTTATTTCAAAACAGAAATACTTCAATTAATACTCAAATTTGTATCAGTTATCTAAATTAGCCCCTGAGAACTTGTTTAAATATTTGCCATAAAAATTATGCTAATCATAATTTAAGTTTAAAAATAACAATTATTATTTTTGCATAAATTCTCATGATTTAATATTTATGAAACCAACTAATGAAAACTGAAATGATTCATTTGTTAGTTAGAAACATAATATTTACCAACAATTGTGTGTGCCTATGGTAAATTTTTCCCATTAAGTTCAAAATAAATACGGTTGCTTGTATAGAAAATGATGATAGTTTTCTATACAAGAGCGAAAGAGATAAAATATACAAATGTGCACACAGTGATACAAGAATACAATCATATTCACATTTGGTTACACACATGTCAATTGGTCATTTGTGGGTCACACAAAAACAAACCATTTATATCCACACATCTATTTCTTTGCATTTGCAGCTGTATCCTTTTTTGTTTTTCTGTTACACTACATATATTTACATTGCCAATTCAGAGAATAATGCATAATATATGCATATTATGCATAAATGCATAATATATGAAGCCCACCCCATAACTTTTACTAACCCAATATGTACATTAGGGTGTTCTGAAAACTATTTTTAAGTGGGGGGTCTCAACCGACGCGTAATGGTGGTGATGACGGAAACGTCAAACTTTTTTTGAAACGAGGGCACTTATAGGCCTCTACCGGCCGTTGTAGTTTTGATTCCTAGTGCATTTTCGAAAAACAATAATATTTTTTTGGACAATATGTGGCTCAAACGACGTGTCATGATGAACATATCGCACCCTAAATACAAAAGAGTCATAACTCAAAATTTTCCAATTTTAATTTTTTGCTTAAAAACAATAACCAAGGACCATTTCTATCCACTGTAAAAATCTGACGTCGTTTACTCTTCTCTTTCGTGAAAAAAATCCTTCATGAATATGTCTATTAGTGAGTATTTTCATACATATTTCTAATTAACCAAATCAGTTTTTTGGCTCTATTGAAAATTTGAATATTTTGAGTTATGACTCTTTTGTAGATAGGGTGCGATATGTATATTGAAAAATATATTTTCAAAATTTTGACAGAGCATATTTTTCATTACGTCATTTTGAAATCTTTAAAATGCATTTTTGTCTTCCCCATTTGGTCTATTTTACAGAAATATTCCATCAAATAGCTAATTTAAAAAAAATTCCATTCCATTCGCAGGCTTGTCTTTCAAATCTATTTATTTTACATACTTACTTACTTATCCGGTCACGAACAACCCCGAGTTGTCAGGGACCTTATAAAATGAAGATAACATATTCCGCCAACCAGTTCGATCTTTTGCCTTATCTATCCAGTTGGCAATACCAAGTTTACGCAGGGATTCGTCAACCTGATCCTTCCAGCGGAGTCTTGGTCATCATATTTTTCGTCTTCCTTCCAGTTCGTTTTCGAAAACCCTTCGTGCTGGTTCATCTTCATCCATTCTACTGACATGGCCTAGCCAGCGCAATCGCGTTATTTTGTCAATGTTAGGATAAAGCTCATACAGCTCATGGTTCACGCGTCGCCGATACTCGCCGTTGTGCATTATAAGGCCATGTATTTTTCAGAGTATTTTTCTCTCGAAGACTATTACAGATGTTTCGTTTGGTTGCGATAAGACCCAGGACCAAGCGCCATAACGCAAGACAGGTTGAATGAGAGTCTGGTACAGCTGGACTTTTGTTACTCGAGAAAGGGCTTTATCCCTAATGTGCCTGCTTATCCAAAAATAACATCTATTCGCAAGCACAATTCTCCGCTTCATTTCAAGGCTGAAGTTGTTGTTTTTGTTTACGGCAGATCCGAGGTATATAAATTCGTTTACCACCTCGAAATTATAAAGGTTATCAACGTTCACGCTTTGGTCTAATCGCGTGAAGGCCCCGCTCGTTGAAACCATTAATTTTGTTTTTCCCTCATCTACTGTGAGACCCACTTTTCCTGACTCCTTCTCTATTCTCGAAAACACCGCTGTAACTTCTCTAACTGTGCGTCCAATGATATCTATATCATCAGCATACTCGAGCAGCATGTGACTTTTGCTGCTGATGTTTTTATTCATGTCGGCAGCAGCTTTTCTCAGAATGATCTCTATTAAGATGTTAAAGGGATCGCACGATAGGGTGTCACCTTGTCTGAGGCCTAGCTTAGTTTCGATAGGTTCGGTAAGATCCTTCCCAACTTTCACTGCGGGTTTGGTGTTCGTCAAGGTCATCCTGCAAAGGCGTACGAGTTTTGCAAGAATACCAAGCTCAGACATTGCTTCGTAGAGTTTCCCCCGTATCGGGCTATCGAAGCCCGCCTTATAATCGACAAATAGATGATAGATGTAGATGTGGTTTTCGTGGGTCTTCTCCAGGATCTGGCGTAGCGTGAAAATCTGGGCGGTTGTCGATTTTCCAGGCCTAAAGCCACACTGGAATGGTCCAATCAGGTCAGCGATAATCGGTTTTAGTCTTTCGCACATTATGCTTGATAGAACCTTATATGCTATGGATAAAAGGCGTATTCCACGGCAGTTGGCACAGAGACTCGTTCACCTTTTTTAAATGTGGGACATAGTACACTGAGACTCCAATCGCCGGGCGTGCATTCCCTTAACCAAATTTTGCTAATGAGCTGATGCATGCACCTTATCACCTCAGCGCCGCCAGCCTTAAACAGCTCCGCCGGTAATCCATCGGCTCCTGCGGCTTTTTTGTTCTTAAGCCGGGCAATAGCTGTTCTGACCTCGTCTTGGTTAGGAGGGGGGCAATCGACGTCGTCGCCCAAATTTAGATCGATTGTCTCGTCAGGTACCGTCTCAGGTACCAATAGCGCAGAGAAATGATCTCTCCATATTCCCAACATGCTCTACACATCTGCGATGAGATGTCCATTTTTGTCTTTATAGAAGGGGGCCCTGAACCATGTCTATTAGTTCCGTTTTTGACCTTTTGGTAAAATTTTCGGGTTTCGTTCTTCCTTCTGTATCACTCAATTTTCTCACTCTCGCGGTTTCTCCACTGCCGTTTCTTACGCCTAAAGATACGGTTTACCTCCTTTCTTTTCTACCTATACCGCTCTGTCGCAGTTCGCGTTGCAATTGACTGAAACATTGCCATGCGTGCAGCGTTCTTTTCATCATTTCATCCTACCATGGTTTGTTGCGAATCGGTTTTTCAAAACCAAGTACGGTTGTTGCGGCAGTTTTTATAGAGTCGGAAATGGGTTTCCACTGCGCTTCAGGATCGTTATGGGGAGGGGGTGGGTTCTGTGCCAAAAGTTGCGAGAGCTTCCTTGAGTAAGCTGTGGCTACCTCTGGTAATTGTAGCTTTCCGATGTCTAGCTTCCTCTGCGTCTGGTTTCGTACGATTTTCGCTCTACTTAATCTCGTGCGAACCTTTGCTGCTAATAGGTAGTGATGAGAATCAATGTAAGCTCCTCTGATCACTCTTACGTCCATTACACTGGATGAGTGCCTTCCATCCATTACCACCTGATCAATTTGGTGCTTTGTTCTTTGATCAGGGGATACCCAAGTAGGATGTCTTTATGTTGGAATCTTTCACCACTAATGCCCACGTATTTTGCCACGGCAAAGTCAATCAGTCTCATACCGTTTTCGGAACTATTAGGACGTAGGCTTAAATTGGCAATAGATTAATAAAACACATATTTCCTGCTTACTTTAGCATTTAAATCTTCTAGTACAATCTTAATGTCATGGCCAGGGCAGCGGTCATACGTTTCCTGTAGGAGCTCGTAAAATACGTCTTTGGCAACATCATCTTTCTCTTCTGTCGGGGAATGCACACAAATTAGGAAAATATAAAAATATTTCGCTTTTATGCGGATTGTGGCTATACGTTCACTCACAGGATTGAACCTAGAGACTAGATGTTGCAGTCTTTTGCCAACTACAAATCCGCAGCCAAATTCATGTTTTTGCTCATGGCAACTTTAGTATATGTCGCAGTTTCTTTTTCGTGTGCAGCCATGTCCTGTCCATCGCATTTCCTGGCTAGCGGTAATATCAGCCTTATAACTTTCGAGGACATCTGCCAATTGGATACTTGCACCGGATCTATATAGAGTTCTCACATTCCACGTGCATATCCGTAAATCGTGGTCCTTGTAACGTTTGCGGGGGTCGTCAAACAAATAGGGGTCATTTATGTTTTCTTTTTCGTTCTTGTATTTTCACTGCCATTATGAATGGTGGCGGGAGGCAAACCCAGTCCACCGGGTTTTTGCATTTTACCTACTGCCAGGATATTTGATTGCAGCCGCCCATTATGGATCAGACGCTGACCAGGACGCAATATTTCGAACCTGGATTTTCTTCTTTTGGTTTTTTTTATCCGCTGTTGGCCAATATATGTGGCTCATCCGCGTTCTGAAGGACAAAAGAGTATGCCCGATAGCTTGATGAGCTTCAGTGACATCAGTCACCTACTAACTCTGAGCCACATCAGTGATCACATAACCATATCAGGCTGCTCATTTATTTTCGCCTTCTCACTCTAGCTACCTAACGGAGGTTTCCGATAAAGCCATTCCCCAGGACATACTACGTGGAAGTAGTGAGCTGCTTGGACTGCCCAATGAAGGAATCATTTCTCGCCACTCCCAAGTGAATGGCTATCAGAAACTTTCCACCTCCACGGACAGTCCCATGTCCCATGTTTATTTTATATAGCTGAATTGTCATGATTTTTTATTTATATCTCAAGATATCTAGCTTCCATTTCCATTTTAAATTCTGCAATCGGTTACAAATTGCAAAAGATACAGGCTACGGAATATGGAATATTTGGTGCCTTTAAATAAGTGTACCGGGATGTATATGTACAAATATATAAAAATCGTTTGAACATAAATTTAAATAATAATTTAATTAAAAAATAGATAATGAGACTTACCGCCAGAATTCTTACGATATTAATAATATGGCCTATTGCCACCCACAATTTTCCTCGCACCTTTATAAGAGACACGCTTCTCCTAAACCTAAATAAAGCATTTAACTTTGTTATTGACTTTGACTTTTCCAAACACATAATTGTTAGTTTTGCGAATTAAGCTTTTGCTTTCTGACTTTATTTCGCACTCTTGATTTTGTTACCATGCAATTAAAATTGTATGATTTTACGTTTCACTACTCTCTAACCAAACCGTTTAAACCAATTATCCGTCTTCTATGGCAAAAAAAGAACTAACACTGTGCTACAAAACTAAATTTAAAATAAAATATTTTTGCGATCTTTTAAGTCATGTTTATAGTACAAAATCTTTAGTGGCGCGAGTCGTGGTTTCTCTTTTCAACGGTTACTTTTTAAGAAAGTTATTAAAATGTTTTTAAATCAAATTCCGATTAATTGCCAAAGGCTTTCTCCACATGTTTTACAATTGTTATTGATTGCTCTGCATAATATGTATAAAATTCTGTTATTTTCAAATCATAATTCGCTTAGAAATATTAAACAACAATTAGAAGTGAAATGTCGGGCAAGAAACGTAGCATAATTGGCAACGCTACATGCAGTTGCAACGAAAACCACGATCGACCGAGATCTTATAACACTGAATTACAAAAACGATTCTGAAAGATATATAAGGTAGAATGATGTTGAAAAGTTCTACCGAAAATATTATTGCAGAAAATATACCATCAGAGCCACAAACTGTTTGCACTGCTAATAATATCAATAATGTTGATATATCAACAATGTTTGCTCTCCTCCTTTTGCTGTCTCTTATGTTGTATTTACTAACATAGTATTTTTTAGTAAAGGGTCCACCAAATAACTTTTTTTTTTGAAAATGCTATAAAAAAAAAACTACTGAATATTTTTTCAAATTTATTTTTTTATTTGAAAGTGCAATCCTTCCGGTTAAGAATGGAAGATAATTTCATTCAAATGGCTGCCTCAGCTGGCCATGCAGTGGCCTACACGATCCGTCCAATTTTTAAGCACATTATCGATTGTGTGCAACTGTATATCACCAACGGCTTCACGAATATTGGCCTTGAAAGCGTCAATTGTCTCTGGGCATTGAGGGCACCCCACAAATAATAGTCCAACGCAGCTCCGAGGTGGCCAAACGACATCAGCTCTGCGGCTGATAATGCGATCTTCAAAAACAGGGCGCAAAACATCGAGTGTAGCACACATTCTGCAACATTACCATGATTTTCAAAGTAATGTCGCAATATTTCCCAGCGTTGTTCAAGCGTATACACAACCATATTCGCTCAGCGGAAGGATAAAACTAATTATCTGTCTAATCAGACATGAGCTAAGTGTTACCATTCACGAAATAAGCACTAGTTGAAAAAAAAAACGTTAGATGGCGGACCCGTTAGTTGAGTGTTATGGAATGGATTCGGAGGTTTCAGGCCTTTTTGGGGTTTGTACGTCTAAATAAAATCTATTCGCAGTTATTACTTCAGAATTCTTTATATTCGATATATTCTCGATATATAAATATATAACTAAGAGAGCTGCTCGCTTTCTAGTTTAACGCACATCGATCAGTTTCTTGAAACAATTTTTTGTGGACATTTACTCGATAGTATTGCCGTCACTAGACCGTCATCGAAAAAAATATATGGTACTCAGGGCAGGGATCGAACCCACGTCCTCATGTGTATAGGGTGCATATATTAACCATTTTCTGAGCGTAATCACGACAATTCAGCTAATTAAAAAATTACGGCAGACAGTTGTCCGAGGCCTTCGGCCACGGACTGTCCCTGCAGGCTGTGTCAGAGACACGGCCATTAAGTTTAACGTAGAATACGCCATCCGATAAGACATCAAACCTCAAAATCTTAAATTCTACCAAGGCGCTTCGCAGTAAAATGTTTCGTTTGGAAAAAAAATTGAAAAAACTTCAAGAAAAATGGAAAAAATCCAAAATTTTTAGCTTTTTTACCTTCCTCAACTCATAACGTCCAAACTAAGCTTTCTGACGTGAAGCGCCTTGGTGGAATTTTAGATTTTAAGGTTCTAAACGAGAAATAGAAAATTTTGGCCAAAAATCTTTAGCCGTTTTTGTGCCATTTTAAATGAAAAAGTCGTAAATCTACCTTTACCACTTATTATTATAATAATTTTTTTTCTCTCAGTGTACGAATGAAATATTCATCTTAAATGAAAGGCTACTAACCCAGTTTATTGTAAAAAATTAAAAAATTCCAGTTTTTTTTTTTTTTTTAATTTAATTTTTTAATTTTTAAGCCCACGAAAATGGTTAAACTGTGTTATATTTTGAAATACAACTAATTCAAAAAAAAAAACTCGTGGAATAAATATTGTTTCTGAGTCCCCAAAGATTCATATTCAACAATAAAAAAGTTCTTTTTCGCAAAAAGTCGTTTTTGACATATTGCTAACTATAAATAAACAAACAGATACAATATAATATAGTAATACAACGCCCTTCAACGGGAACTCAAGTATACTTAATATGGGTAGGGTATTCCCACTCAGACTTTTTATGCTTACAATTTTGGGAATTATTACATAACGTATAAACTTATGTTTAAATAAATTCGCATATTGTAATGAAAAAATTACACAAAAACATTACTTAAATATTGTGAAGAAGATAAAAAAAAAAGTCCGAATGTTAAAAAAGTTAAATTTAGACGGTAATCCACCAATATACATCTTTATTCAATTTGCTCCTTTCCACACGGTCTCTAATAGATACGCTAGTATCAAATCTAATATCGTTGTTTATGATTAAATTATTGTCAAGAGCTTTTGAGTTAGCGCTTCTATGTAAATGGTAAAAAATTGGAATACCATCAGACTTTTGTAAGAAGCCATTTTTATCAAGGTAAAGAAAGGCCTCAGGTGCTACGAAGCCTGATACTAACGTATTATGTATATATAGATCGCTTGTGTATTAAGGAGCCATGATTAGGTTATTTGACACACATTGTGTAGTTTTAACAATGTGTTTTCTTATTAATTTAATTATGAAATTGTCAAATCTGTATATCTCAGCTTTGTTGTATAGTCTTTTGTTGGAAATATATTTTGTGAAATTGCTGTTTCTAGATCTATGCAAAGATGTACAGGCGCGGAGGAATTTTCTTTCGAATTTACGTACATATCGGACATCCATATGTTATGCTAGGGCGTATTAAAGCCTGATACAAAAGTATTTTTACTTTCTACTTGACATGTTTAGAAAAGAAAAGAGTTTTGTATCTGAAAAAGGCATGTCTAGCCTTTGTTATTTGAGTGTTAACATGAGTGTTGAAGTAGAGAAATTTATCTAGATGGATACCTAAGTATTTTACTACCTCTTTATTCGGTATCTTTATACCAGAGAGTGGAGAGTATATACCGAATGTTTTCCAATATTTTCTGATATTATAGTTGCATTTGTCTACTGGGGGACGAAAGAGAATGGTCTCACATTTATTATAATTTATGTTCATATTCCAATCCTTCGCATATTTGACGACCTTATTAAACTTTTCCTGTAATTTTTCTGTAATTTTATCTACTCTATTATCGGCGTGATATACAATTAGGTCATCTGCGAATCCAATAGATTCAGGTAGAAGATTTAATAACTCGTATATGTATAAATTAAATAAAATCGGTGCATTGACTGTGCCCTGTTGGAGGCCATTCATAATGTAGAATTGTTGGGAACTTACAGTACCGCGGCTACTTACAACGAAATGTCTCTCAGTGATCATATTGTAGAGTAGTAGTATAAATCTAAGGGGGAACTTATGATTCAACATTTTGAAGATTAATCCTTGAATCCAGATATTATCGAAGGCTTTTTGGAAATCTGTCAAACATGCCCCTGTTTATAATTTCCTATTCCAATTCCAGTTAATATTTGACACCAAAAGGTTGGTCGCGTGGATTGTAGAGTGCTTATATTTAAACCCAAATTGGTTTTCATTTATTAAGTTGTGGCTATTCAGTATACGAATTATTCTCGAGTTAATACAACTCTCGTATATTTTACTTATATTAGGTAGCAATGTTATGGCTCTAAGGTTTTCGGGATGACTTAGGTCTTTATTTTTCTTAGGGAGTGTAACAATTTTACCTAGTTTCCACGACGAGGGAAAGTAAGAGTTATTGAACATATTATTAAATAAGATACAATACTGCAGAATTAGCTTTGGTGGAGCCTTTTTAAGGGCTATGTTGGGAATGCTGTCCACGCCAGATGAAAATTTTCCCGTGAGATTTTTGAAAATGTACATAATCTTTTCCTGAGAAACAAAATCTTCGAATTCTGCAGAATTTGGTATTTCATCAGCCCTAATTGTGTTCGAAAAGTTTATTATTTGGGTAGGGTTCTCATCAAATCCGGATTTTTCTTCTAAAAATCTGGTGAACCCATTATTTACCTCCTGGTGTAGGTTATTACTAATGTCGATTTCTTTTGGGCCATAAACTGTTTCCAGGTACGCGCCGACAAAATCTAATAATTGTATTTTGTCTTTTATTACAAATTTTCCCGAATTGGTGTCAATTAAAACTGTATCGGGATCGATATTAGCTCTTCTGAGCAAAAATTCTTCATTGCTTCCGATTTTTATTGTTTCAAGAACATTGGAGTCGTAGCTTCTATATTGCTTTCTGGCTTCTGTATACATACCTAAAGCATCCTTTGGACTCAAATGAGATAATTTATCTTTATGATGTTTGTTGAAGGAGAATATTAAGTTTTCCTGAATTAGTTGTCTTAGTAGTTTCAATTTAGCTTTAAAGAATGATAACTGACTTACAGAGAGAAGACGTTGTAATCTGTTGTGTCTTTTAATATAAGTGAGTGTTCTATTTTTCTCTGCTTGCAATTTTCTTATAATTGGTGTTATCAATATTTCCATTTGATCTCTATTTTGAAAAAAAGGAACTGAATGCTCAGTAGCATTAATAATAATGTTGTTTAGCTTTTCTAAATGAGAGTCAATTTCAGAATTTGAGAGATTTGTATTGTTGGGGATAGAATCATACATATCTAGTGAATTTATTATCTTGTTCTGAAATTTTTTCCAGTTTGCTTTCTTGTAATTGAAATTCAAATTTTTTTTTGGTGTTTTGTTTATGTCCCTAGAAGCTACTATTTTTATCGCATTATGATCACTGTCATATGATAAAGTTTCTAGACAATTTAAACTGGGATTTGTTCTTTGAATATGTTTACGGTGGTCTGCTAAGCATATAAAGTTTCCCTTGTGGTTATCTGCCATATTTCCCCAATCTGTATGTTTACAGTTTAGATCTCCTGCTAATATGTAAAAGTGGTCTGGATTATCCAGCTTTAAAGATTGAAAAAGCTTGTGTAATTCATCTTTAAAATAGGTATCATTATTACCTGATGGATAATAAGCCGATATTATAAAGAGTATATTATTTGTATCTATTGGTATTGTGACAATGCATGTTTCTAGATACTTAAAGAATTCTATTGTACGATTAGTGAATGTTTTGTATTTGATTCCATTTTTGATTAGTATACCTGTACCACCTCCGCACCAGGCCTGCACTCTGCCTTTTCTAACAATTTCATAATTTTCAAACACGAGTTTGTGTTTAGGATTAAGTTTAGTTTCATTCAGAAGAACTATATCTGGTTTATGGATTCTTAATAAGTTGATTAATTCGTATCTTCTATTTAGCTTTACTAGAGAATTAGCGTTAATGTGCATAATATTCAATATTTTAGAAATTGTATTTGATGGATTATAAACTTGATCCATTACACGTCCATAAATGAGAATAGAGTATCAATTCTGGAAGATTGCAGTTGCAGTTGTCTTTGTAAATTAATCATTTGGTTTGATAAGCTTGTTAACATATTTTTAAGATCTACAAAGAAGTTATTTGGTAGGTTAGTATTATTAAGGGTTTTGTTATTTAGAATAAATGTATTTTCAGATTTTAATGTGTTGGCATAACTTATATTGGGATTTATATTAGATGGGCTAATGTTCGCATTTTGTTTTAACACGATTCTTCTAGATCTGACTTTCTTTTGAAGTTCACGGTATTTTTCGCAGCCTTTGTAAGACGCTGGGTGACCATATTTGTTACAGACTACACAGTATAGCTTGTCACGTTCGTTTGTATCAACTGTAGAGACAGCACACTTTCCACTGTCATGGGATTGATTACATTTTACGCATCTCGGGGGGTAAGAAGCAGTTTGCTGCACTGTGGAAGAAACCCTGGCAGTTTCTACATTGTTGAATTTCGGGTGTTTTGAGCGGCTCCCATTTTATCCGGTGATGTAGAATACCTGTTATATTCTTTAATTCAGTGGTGTCACTCTCTGGGCTTAATTGTACGAGGAACGACGGAAGACAGTATTTTTCTTTTTTAGATTTATTTGTGTAGAATTGAGCAATCTTCACAAATTTTAAATTTTCATTTTCGTATGTGCGAAGTTCTTCTAGAATTAATTCGGTATCAGTTGCGCCACTAAGGCCTTTAAGTAACATCGTCTTATTTTTAATACATTTGGGAGTAAATGTATAAAAGTTAGTATGTGATTTTTGTAAATGAGTTTTGACCCGTGCAAAATTAGCCATGGACTTTAAGTGTAGTGTAATTTTCTTGTTCTTGTGGTTTAGATCTTTGATTTCAAAATCATTAATTTGTAGACCATTTTTTATAAATGAATTAAGTTCATTGGGTTCCACATTGTATATATTTATTGAGGGCACTTTTTCGTTTTTGTTTTGATTATTGTTTACGTTCCGTTTGCTTGCACTCTGAGCGGAGTGTCTGCTTGTTGTTGGTATGCAGTATGTAGCTGATCTGGAATCTTCGTGTGTGACATTATTTGAGTTAGACGTTTCTCTTGGATTACGGTGTATTTGTACTTGCATTTGCGAATGCACTTGCACATGTTTCTCATATTTTGAGAGTAAATCTTCATCGCATTGAAAGTCATCCTCAGCAAGAATTGAGTAATAATTGTTTTCCAATTGTTTACTTTGAGAATTGTTCTCCATGGTTACACGTTTTCGCTTTCTTTCATTTTCTACAAAATTATTATTACTGTTCAATACATTAGAGTTTTGAGCGTTATGCTCACTCATTTTATTGAATCAAATAATATGATTCTTTGATTGTTTTCCTGTTTTTATTCACTGGCCACGTGTAATTTGTATGCACTCGAATAAACAACGAATTGACGGCTCGAACCTTCACAAAAACAACAGAATGAAAATAGTTATGAGAAAAGCGACCGTCTCTCATGACTGTTCGATTCAGCATGGCCGTGTCCCTGACACAGCCTTCAGGGACAGTCCGTGGCCGAAGGCCTCGGACAACTGTCTGCTGTAATTTTTATATTTACCAACGGCATTTGATTCAAGTCCGTTTAAAAAAAAAATATTATGTTAAATTTTTTTAAACTTAATTTAATTTATGTATTTTAATTAATATTTTTATTGAAATAAGTTCTGCGAATGTTGAGAGGGCCGCCCTAATATTAAAAAAGGTTTACCTTATCGAGTCTTCGCATTAGCATTCGAGCGTTGTGTGAAAGCTTTACGCTTTACAATTCAAAATTAATGTTACAACAGCTTTATTGAAGCTTTCGCAAAAAAGCTTTATTACGTTAGCTTACTGTTTGTTTCACTTTTTACTAGATACATGTTGCCAAGCAACATTAGCTTGCTGTTCGTTTCACTTTTTACTAGATACATGTTCCTAAGCAATGTTGAGCAACCAAAAACACTCAACCAAACACCACACATATGTTTGAGTGTATGTGTTTAAACAATTTTCATTTGAGAAATTAAAATACTAGAAATATATCAACCAGTATGAAATGTATATCAAACGAAAGTTAACATCTTCATTTACCTACAAAAAAAATTTTAAAAAAATTCATCTAGCCGTTTCCTCAAATTCAATGAAATAAATATTACAACAATAAAAACCTGACATGACTCCTCATACCGTAAGTTAAGACGTATTCTACGTCAAAAATATTGCTAGTTTGCTGGGCCGGTTTCTGCTGTCGATTACAATTTTTTCTTTTCTTCCCCAATTCTCTATATATGACAAACCCTCTATGGTTCACTATTTGTATAAGGCAACTAACGCATTGTGGCTGTCGGTGGTGCAACGCTAGTGTGCGCGTCTTGTGTGCATAAAACGTGTGTTCGGTCCCTACTCAGATCATCTAACATCATAACGTTAAGATGCGGTGCAAAACTGCAGGTCCTAATCAGTGAGTGTAAAACTAGATCGCGCACATGTCACTGGTTATATGGAGCTCTCCCCAGTCCTTCGTGGGATGTACATTAACAAACAAACCTTTAGTTTGTGCTCAATTGTTGACTTTAATAGAAATTCAACACAAGCGTTTAAAATTCTTTAATGTAACATGTTACATTGAATACAACCGTTAGCACAAAAACATGTAATCACAAAAACTTATAATTTTCATATTTCAGCCAACAGCGGCAACTAAACGCACCAAATTTACAAAATATAATAAATCCCTTGGTGGAAATCGAAAGAAGCTTTTGAAATATGTGAGTCCAACGGTATTATTATAGCCGTCAATCAAGTGTTGGTGAAGTCAATTGTAACCTTTATAAATCTCTATATGCATACGTACACATACATATTTGATTCATTCGAAATCATCGCAGCCTGCATATAAAATGCGAGTAATCAATAAAGTTCAAATAATATGTTTAAATATTAATACTTAAAAGAAAAAGGACATTTAGATGTGCATGAGATTGTCAGAAGAATATAGGTTGGAAAAAGGATCCAACACAATGGGATTTGTAATTTACTGCCGCTGTCTCGATCACACTAAGGCGTGATGTGCAGGGGAGTAAAGGTGTAGAAAAACCAAGCAGTTAACGAAGGTATTCCAGTCACGTGTTGACAAAGGTCAGAAAACAAACCTTTAGAAATCCCTGGCTTAAGAAAGCAACAATCTTTGAACAGAAATCAGAAACAGAACAGAAACATATTTAGTGAAAAGCATATAAGTCTAGGAAAAGTGTAGCAAAAACGTTAAGCGGTTTTGAATATCAAACATTTTACCAGAGTTTGTATTACTTAAATATATTTGAACACTCAACCTTCTGAACACTCAACCTTCTGAACACTCAACACCACGCCCCTCTTTTCGAACTAACTAACTAAATATATTTGACAATCGCAGTACACAAAATTCAGTCACATAGAACTGCAGATGTAAACAAAACGTGTGGTCGGTGCGATCGACGGTTATTTGACGTATAGTGACTTACACGTTTTGATTAAAAACTGTGAAATTTAAATGCATTTTGGGCTTTTTGGAACGAAGTTCCTTATCGCACGTTGCGGGATGGTGGCTAAATGAAAAATAATAACAACTACTTTTGTTTTAACACTATTATGGTAAACTACTGTAGGGACATAAATATTATTACTCAATTGAACATACCCATTAGAATAGTAAAATTGAACATACCCTTTTATTATAATATTGTTTTTGAAAGTTAACCTCTATAGCGTTAGTTACGGGAATTTGAAATTCAGTCGACTTCACCATGGAGTGGTCAGATAAGGAAACCCGTATCGCAGATATAGCACTTTTTACGTGTGGAAAGAGAAAAAAACGATATTTTAAAAACGCTCAGCTCGCTTGGCATTAGTCACATGTTCGCCTACAGGTGCATACAGTTGTTCTAGGAGACTGGAGATATAAAAGCTGTCGGGCCATCCACGTACCCTTCGGACATATCAAGTCATCAAATCCGTCAAAGCAAGAATTCACGCAAAAGTCCATGAGTACAATTATTAAAAAAATCCAATGAGTGTTCCAACTCACGGGCGATGTGTTAACACCTTTTTGCTACACGGTACCTGTTCGATTTCTATGAACACATTCGTAAATGTTACATTGGAAAATAAAAAACAGGGTTCAATCATATGATGACGTTAAAGTTAAATAATATTAATACTTAAAATTATTTAATGACCCAGTGCAAGCACATGTGTCATTATTTTCTTGCTCAATACTTTTTGTTTTATTCCCACAAAAGTCAAAGAATGCAAAGCAACAGACACTTGTACAGCCATTCACAAAATTGTCGTTGCTCTCTTGCTATCTCATTTTTATATACGTATAATACGTCATTACTCTCTTTGCTCTGAGAATGCTCCGCACCCACATTCTATTGACTTACCTTTCACTATAATAAAAAAACAACAACACCAACAACAACAACTACTACTGCTACTACTACTGATATGTTGGTGATTTATTTGTGCTTGCTGTGGCGTGGAGTTTTTGGTTGGTTGGTTGTGTAGAGGGGGGGGGGTGTCACCATAACGTCGACTGCGCAAGCCCATGGGCTTGCAAATGAAATTTTGCGTGGCTATGCTTTATATCTCCGTTCAACAACAGCAACAGACACATGTACATACATACATTATTATGTTAATACATACGCTATAGACACAATTTCGTTTGCCTCACCCCTGCCACACCACCCTTTCATTGCTCTCTTGATCGCTCATTTTTGTTTAACACGTCATTATTCTCTTTCGCAGTCGCAGAAAATCTGGTTTTAGCAGCAGCATAAAATCTGGTTTTACCAGATTTTGACTTTGATAGATTTAGTTCCTATACGCCGCTATAGATGTTACCACATCAAAAGACTTGGGACTAGGAACATTCAAACGGCGTACAGGACATTGGTTGACTGCAACTTTAAAAAACCATTGGATAGAAAACTCCCCACGTCTTTTGGTGAAGTATCTACGCTGATAACTTGCTTAGAAAAATCTTGTTTAAATTTAACAAAAAAAGTAATAGAGTTTATGTACGATCATCTAACGAAGCATCTGAGCTCATCACACGGGTCGAAATGGGTCATCATCTAGAAAGGGGTCACACCATCGGCCAAAGTTTACCAAGAAATCGTTTTGGCAGCAGCTGTGAAGCCGATTAACAATTCCAGCAGCCGTGGACTTTTCAACAAGATTAAATTTTGGTTAAAAACATTCATTAGTTATTGTTTTATAGTCCAAAATATAAGTAACACTATTTATGTTAATTCAGTATATTGTTTGCTTTTGCTTTGGTTTGTGACTAGACTAACTTGAATCATAGCGAATCAAATTAACTAGACGATTCAAATATGTTGGCAAATTCCTTGTTTAATGTTAAGTTTCCTAGGTGGAGCCTGTAACCAATATTTAGCATATATTGTGGTTTCGAATGCAATAAAAAATAAATAAAGTAAATGTAGAAAGGCCAAAGTGTACCTATTCATATTCTTAAACAATGTGCATTTTCTTAAAAAAATACATTATCTTATAGTACATTATCTTATCTTACAAATAGTACATTTTTCCCCGTTTAAGTTTATATTATTCGATCTTTTGAGTTGTTATGTACATTATGAAAAAGTAAATTTTAATAGAAATATTCAAAAGAAATATGGCTTTCGATGGAAGCATGCATAGGAAAGAAATGTTGTGAATATTGATGGTTATGGCAAAGTATTGTTGTGGATGTTTTCGCACAAGTAGGAGTTTAGACAATTCTCGCTTACTTGAGATTTGTTTATCCCTATAATGTGTGATGATATACCTAAATACTTGTGGAGAAGGGAGCTGATGATATGCCTTGGTGGGCATTGAAATAGCTATATTCCCAAACATCCCCCATAATGATCAATTTCACAAATTTCATTTTAATATTTCTTTTAAAAAGTACTTTTTCATAGAACAGTACTTTTTAATAGTTATTGATCTTGAACCGAACAATTATTAAAAACATAGTACCTTTTCTTAAAAAAAAGTATTTTTTTTAAATAAGTACATTTTCTTCAAAAAGTACTTTTTCTTACAAAAAATTGCATTTTCTTTAAAAACTACCATTTCCTTAAAATTAAATTTTTTATGAAACAAAATAACTTTTTTTGAGAAAAGTCCCCTTTGTTCAAAATTAAAAAAAAATTATTTAAAAACAACACCTTTTCTTACGAAAATTCATTTTCTTAAAAGTAAATTTTCTTAAAAATAAAGTAACATCTTTTCGTAAAGGCTCATTTGAATTATTGTACTTTTCAGCAACCGCCTTATGCGTGTTGGCTCTAGCTAGTAGATAGTAAAGTACTTAGCGAAAGGAACTTCGTTCCAACCGCGTGTTCCCTGGCACCCGGTGTGTTTTTTGTTATGTATGATTGTTAGTATATGATTGTGGTGTATTTACACAAAAATTGCAACGCACCAATCCAAATGCTGTTGCTGTTTTCTTGTTGGTTGTATTGAACCATTGCGTCTACCTGGTATTATTAACCTTTGTCAGTCGGAACAGGTACAATTGTACCTTTTTCGTTCTTAAAATTCAATAATTATTTTTTTGTTAGTACTAGATATCTGAAATTTTCTGACATCTCTAAACTTTTATTGCGGATTACATATTTGAAATTTAAAAAAAAGATTTCGATTATATCACACTGAAGTAAGTCTTTTTTGACTTGATATCCCTAAAAGGCTGAAGAGGTACAAAAAAACAAGAAAATAAAGTAGAGCTATTTTGATTAGTTTTATTTGAAAAGAACAAACGAGTACAAACTATATGACCAAATATTTAGGAAATAACAATACATTTTTATAGTGTTTCCTTGCATGAAAAACATGTGGTAGTTTGAATAGAGTGTTCATCGTACACATGTTTCAAGCAGATTGCACACGCCTTTCTAGTCTTACGTTGTTTGCGTGTCTCTCATTGACAAACATAACATCTTCCAACCGCTGGTGATGTTCCCCGTCTACCAAAGCGTACTTTGGAACCACTTTTTGGACTTATATATATATTAGCATTATTATTAATATTAATAGGAAAAGCCATACATAACGTGTTAAGTATATAAGGGTACAATTGTACCCATACCGCCTTATATCGTTGCAAAATTCTTCCGCTGGACAAAGGTTAAAGCAATGCTTTCCAACATGCAACGCCCATATGCAACCACATCATACTTCGTAAACTTACTGAGATAAATCGCTACTCTAGGTGTCATTACTCTATGGTAAGTACATACGTATACATTTCTATATATATATATAGTTTTTATAGAGTTTAAAGTATGGAAGCTATACGATTTTTTCATTGAACACTCGTTAAATCTGGAGAAGCTGTTTGACTTAAATTTTTACTGTTCTAGGGAATGTTGAGCGAATGTACCGTATAAGGCCTTTCTTTGCTGAACAAATCTACCAACTAAGTGTACACCTTCCCAATTGTATAGTACGGGTGTGGATTGGGCTACGTATATATTGCTTGTCACCTGATACTTAAATTGAACGAAGCTCTCTTTTCGGCGAATCAATATATTGTTAATGTCTCTATACAAACTTTCAATTACAAGTTTCATTTCGTTTACCCAACCATATTCATCATACTAACCGTTGTCCAGCCAGGCGCCGAAGATTTAAATTAAACCCCTACTTCACTCTGCATAAAAAGGCAAGTCCTCTTGCTAATTTTAGCCCCAACATTTATACAAATTAGAACAAATCTTTATAAATACCATCTCAAATAAATCTCTATCCCACACGATCTTTTAACATTTGTATTTATGTCGCTCATACCCATCGCTGACTTTATGTCTACACACAGCTCATATAATTTTAGCTTTATGCTGTAACTTCTGTTGCATAAAATATTAGCTTGAAGAGGAATGCAAAATAGCAACCAGAAACCGCTTTAGAAAACTGAAGTTCCTTTGATAAATGAAATAGAGCTTCCAAAAGCAAACGAAATTCTTTTGAATGACATTACGTATGAAAGTTCTTTGAAATATAATTTTAATTTGAAATTAGATTTCAATGACAAAAGAATTTTCTAATACAAGTCATTAGCAAATCGTTGTTTGTAGGTAGTTTGAAAAAATATTTCCTGTTAATTAGAGCAGTAGAGAAAATGTGTAATCAACAGCATACTATTGCTTTTACATACATTCGTATGCCTAGATAAATGGTGTTAACACATACACATAGATGCTCTGTGTACTGGATCACCATACTTAGTTTGGCAATATGTGTCAACTGCTTTGTCGTGTACTCTCCATAATTCAGAACGATTTTCTTTTATCACAGCCACATATGTTGGAATCCTTGATTGCATACATTCAATCTCGTATTGCAATCGCATTCGCTTCACATCCTTTCAGTTTAATGCCAGTATATATCAAATATAAATTATTCTCATAATCAGACTTATTGTTTTAATTAAGTTTTGCGCAACGACAGGTTGAACTTAAAAATGCTTCAGTGGAAGATTGTCCTTTGCTTTTGTGTCCTAGGAAATGCTAGTTATTACGCAAGAGCGTTAACGTAACTAGTTGAGCGGCAAAAACAATAATTGATTTATAATTGTGGTAAAGGATGCATTCAGCAGTGACTAGTTTTCTGAAAGGATAAAATTTGCAAATCAAAAGAAAAAAAATGTCGTCGTAAAATATATTCTTTTAATAGAAATTACGGAGGAGCCATTGTCTACGTGTAACCAGCACTTATGGAGATGCTGCAGTTTGGTGCAACGAAGCCAGCAGGAAAGTGTCAGAATAAGTGTGTCAAATACATGAGCTAATTTTTCTATAAAAATTAAAGCAAGAGACTAAAAAGACCAACATATTCAAAAGAAAGAATCAATAACAAAAATCTCAGATGTTTTCGCAAACCTATTACATGGGGCCACGACCAAAGTAATTTAATTTGTCTCAGCCAAATTAACTTTTAACTTCTTAAACGTTAGATTTAAAATATTTAGAACCATATTTTAGTAGCCAAATTTGCAATTAATTCGGTTGAACCAGCACATTTTTTGGGCCATACGGTTAGAGCAACCGAACTAACGATCTAAGGCCAGCTACGCTTATTGCGACCAAATTGATACCCAATGTGATAGCTGCAACCGAATTGAGGTGAAATTCTTTTACTGCATAAAATTGATTGATTCCACATTTGGTTGTTTCAACCGAATTATGTCCGAATTTCGGTTGCTGCATCCGAACCAAGGTCCAATTCTGTTGCTGCAACCGAATATAATTGAAGATTCAGTTTTCACGACCATTGTGGGGTCTAAGTTCCGTCCTCGCAATCTGAGTTCGGTAATGGCAACCGCAATTTGATGACAACAGCGGAATTTATGGTTACTACAACCTCTTTTTCGACAAATTAGTTCTTTTAGTGTAGATATACTGGGCGACAGTAGAGCAAATACTTTCATTAAACTCGATTGACATACATGACAAGTATGAGGCGGGTTTGGTGGCCCAATGATTGCAAGTAACATAAGACTCTATGCGGGAGAATCTAAAATCAACACTCTAGTAAAAATAGTATGACACAGAGAGGGATAGACAACGGTGATATGCCAAAGGCTTCCAAGTCGATACCGAGTGACAACAGAGACGCTACAAAAGTAAATCGATAGGGACAGCAAACGACGCCATATTTTTTCTCGCTCTTTTAACGCTTCTCTTCAGTAAGGTTTGCCATTTCATCATGGAAAGATATACGAGCCATCAACGAGTCGAAATTATTAAAATTTACTACTGAAATTTGGAGTCAGTGGCCTCAACTTTAAGAGGGCTACGTCCAATTTCTGAATTTTAAATTTAATTTCTGATGAATGGCTTCGTCAGTAACCAAAATATGCGTTACTGGTCAGACAGAAATCCGCACGTGATCCATGAGTCATCATTGCATCCCGAAAAAATTATGGTTTGGTGCGGTTTATGGGCCGGCGTCGTCATTGGGCCGTACTTCTTCCCTCATGATCAAGACGGGCACATTACTGCGAATGCGAATCGCTACCGTTCAATGATAACCGAATATTTTTGGCCCCAATTGGATAATATGGACTTGGAGGACATGTGGTTCCAACAGGACGGCGCCACAAGCCACACAGCGAATGCCACAATCAATTTATTGGAAACCAAGTTTGGTGAACCTGTTATCTCACGAAATGGCCCAGTCGATTGGCCGCCTCGGTCGTGCGATTTGACGTCGTTAGATTATTTCCTGTGGCGCTACGTCAAGCCTATGGTCTATGCCAACAAGCCAGCGACGACTGATGAACTTCGTACGAATATCGAAAGAGAAATTGCAGCAGTATCGGCCGATTTATGCTTGAAAACCGTCGAAAATTGGGTTCGTTTTTGCAAAAAAGTGAGCATCTTTTCAGGCTCATATCTTGCAAACCGTTCGGAATTTTGATTTTCCTTCTGAAGGTATTTTGTAGCTCTTTTCATAGATAAATTGTGAGCATGTAAAATCAAAAAAACTTCATCTTCAAGGTCAAACACAAAATTCCGAACGTTTTGCAAGATATGGGCCTGACATTATGATCACTTTTTTCTTTCTTTTCGTCTTTTTGGTCTTTTATCACGTAGTGTTGTCCGTATATGGTTATATTTTTTCGTGTTGCGCTGTGTTATTGTCGAATTTCTTTCTTTTACACAAACCTACGACGAAAATTGTGAAATGAAACGTCAGATGAGAGAATAAGTTACTGTATCCTAAATTTCTCTATGGTAAAATTCGTCATCTTATATACAAACATATTAACAAACATACGAACATATTAACATATAACATATTATACTCCTTTGTTTCCGAAAAGGCAAAAAGAATCGGCAGAATATTTTCGACGCGTATGGTATGGATGCCTAATAGAGTCCTGGCGTATAGAGCAGCGATTTGTCTCATTAATGTTACAAAGTATGGTGTGGTTGCATATGGACATTGCACGTGGGAAAGGATTGCTTCAATAATACCACAAAGAGACAGTAGTTCAAAATAACCAACAAAGTAACAACAACGGTATTTCTTTGTGCAAGTTAAAATTATTGTGTTAAATACAACATAAATGTATGCTAACAATAACAGTCGAGAAAAAAGTCTAAAACACACATAAATTTCACAGGTTTTCAGCAAAATCGACATGAAAAATGCAAATCAGATGTTCTTGTAATTCCACCTGAAAAAAAATGGTCTCCCATTACATACCATGAAGGAATTGGGGAGAGCTTCTCACAACCAGTGAGCTGTGCAGTTTACAGTTTTATACTCACTGATTGGGACCTACAGTTTTACCCCGGTTCCGAACGGTATTTTGAGAAGCTTTTCATGGCTAAGTACTGAATAGTGTCGCCGTCACTAAGCGAGGTGACCGTCGTCGAAAGAAATTGTAATGTGGTCGGAGCAGGAATCGAACCCAGGATCTTCAGTACAAGAGGCGCGCACACTAACCATTCCACCTGGTATAAGTCAATTTTCATCACACATCTCTCTATCACACCGAAGTTCCATTAAAAAAATTAAGAGGTGGATATAATAAGTGGACACAGTATAAAGCCATTGAAATATTTTTGTTGTTTCGTTTATTTGGTTATTTTGCATTTCCATTACAGAAGAACAGAAGACAATTTCTCATAATCACTGATCTTTGTGACTTTCACTTTTGGACTCACTTAGCAGAACGTACACTTTTATAACGATTCCCACAGGTTATAATTTGGAAAGCTTTACATGGCTAATTGACCGAAAGCGTGCAAAAGAGGTGGCGGTTTCCGAAATAAGTGATATATATATGTATGTAGCAGTGAAAGGATTGAACCCGCGATCTTATGTACAATAATCGCGGACGCTATCTATCTCCTCTTCTACTAGTACTGGCATGAGCTACTGCGTACATTTGTGAAAAGTATGAATTAGTAGAATGACAGTAGCTTTTCCAGATGAGGTAATGTAGTCATATTTCCTCTCTTACTGTCAAATCTTCGTTCGTTTACTTCTGCTTGATGGGACATTTACTGATAATGTCTTTTGTGGTATTCACAGCTGAGTGCCTCATTATTAACTTCACAAACAGATGAGTGCTGAAAAGCTGTGGCAAAGGAGTTTGAAGCGTATGTTGGTTATGAGGCGCATCGGTTTTACAGAGATGCCAATCTTGGCACTGCTTAAAACCTACTTCACAAACAGTTCTGAAAGGTAGCAGGTTGTTTGTGTCGGTCTGCTACTCGTTGTTTGTCATTAAGAAATTTCGTAAATGATTACATGGAATTCGTTCTTGCTTTTCATGAATTATTCAACCTGCACTCGTGTTAATGCATGACAACAAACCAGAAATATCAAGAATATGGTTCGCAAACTCAAATTCAGCAGGGAAAGAATTGTTACCACATTTTGTGATAGGAATAATGAGAACTTTTTGAAATAAGTGAGTTAAATCATTTTTGAGATAAATAAAAAAAATATTACAGATTGTGCTCTATGTATTATCCTTACATTAGAGTCGTTCACCACTAAAGGCCATGTTGGATATTTTCCATTCGCAATAACTAACTAACTTATCGTACATAAATTTTATAATTTATATTAAGGAGATTTAAATTGTATATATTTCAAATAAATATAAATAAATGGTTTCCCATTACATTCTTCAAAGGAATTGTGGAGACCTTCTCACAATCAGTGATCTGTGCGCTTTTTAGTTTTATATTCACTGATTCGGATCTGCAGCTTCACTCCAGTTTCGAACGGTATTTTGAGAAGCCTTTTTATGGCTAAATACTCGATACGCGAAGTAACCGCCGCCAAAAGAAATTTTAAGGTGGTCCAGAGCAGGGATCGAACCCAGGATCTCATGTATAAGAGACGCATACTAACCAGTGCACCACCAGCGGCCACAAATCTTCAAATTTAGTTGACAGTTAACAAAAGCGAGTATATTGGTAGAATAAAAATACATTTGTAACTGTCACGAAACGTCAAGAGTTCGTGGCGATTGTCATGCCAGGTGATAAAATAAAACACAGGACGCCAGGATTTCATGATAATTTAGCTATGTAGCACAGATTATGCCAGGTAAACCAACTACGTTATCAGCATGAATACCCTCAGGCGGGGAACATCTAGTTGGTAATAGTAGGTATGTGCTACACTCGAGATGCCTCAGGCAGGGAAATTCTGACTCAGATAAAATGAGTGATTGGTAAAAGTGTGCAAGATGGGTGACAACTTCGAGATCCATCCTAGGGAGAATATCCGACGTGTGCTATTAGTGGTACAAACCGCTTCGCTTGGCAATTTTTGACTTGCACTAAGGAAAAGTTACGCAGGAAATCTCTGATTTATACCAAGGAAATGCACGTAACACTGTAGAATTGTGGGTCATATTAAAGGCAATTCGCGGCTCCTAGCAGAGGTAAGATAGCTTTGAACTACGAATCCCCTCAGTCAGGTAAACTCAGGCTTGCATCCGGGTAAGATAATCAATAAGGTTGCTTGCCCGCAACCAAGGTACCTTGACCCAAGAAGAAGGATAGGCTAAGGTCAATGATCTCTGAAGGGGAAGCTCGAGATTTTACCAGGGCAAAGGTGGTGCAATAGTTAGTATGCGCGGCTCTTGTACATGAGATCTAGGGTTCGAACCCGGCTCTGACCACCTTAAAATTTCTTTCGGCTGCGGTCACCTCGCATAGTGACGACGACACTATCGAGTATCTAGCCATGAAAAGCTTCTCAAAATACCGTTCGGAATCGGTGTAAAACTGTAGGTTTCAATCAGTGAGTGAAAACTTGAAAGCGCATAGCTCAGTGATTGTGAGAAGTTCTCCCCAGTCCCTTCATGGGATGTAATGGGAAACCATTTATTTATTTTTTTAAAGGTAGATAACAAAGTCGAAACTTTCTGGTGGAGAACCACTGACTCGTACAAGGGAAATACAGGTAACAAGGTCGATGCCCTTCAGTCGCGGATTCTTTGGCTTGTATTAGGAGAATGCTAAAGATCGAAACCCTATTTAAGGGAGTCTCTAGCTTGACCACCACCCTATGGCAGGGAGTCTCTAGCTTGTACGAAGCAAAAGCTATGTACCAAGGTCAATACTCCTCAGGCGGGGATTGTCTGGCTTGTACCGGGGGATATGCAACTAACACGGTCGAGCCATCTTAGGCAGGGAATCTCTAGCATCTTACAAGGGAAATGTATTAGGGGAAAGGTAAGCCTCATTTTCGTGACACCTCAGTTCCCTGGCTTGTACCTGTAGACAGGTAGGTAACAAATTCCAAAACTCCACAGACAGGAAATTACTGACTTGCGTCAACGCAAAGTTGTTAATCTGTGGGAAACTAGCTTTGAGGATAATTTAGTCTGTTTTGAAATATATCCCTCAGACAGGGTGTCGATATCCCTATTTAGTCTGTGGCAACAGGGTAATATGCAAAGTATTAATATAGATGGAATATACAGAAACAAAGGGGGTCCAATGGGCATGGGTAAATGTTACAGTTCAGGGCGATAATGGTGCGATTATGGTGTCGGGTGATGCAATGGATAGTGTGCGCGGTTCTTGTACATTGGTACATGGGTTCAATCCCTGCTCAGACCACCTTATATTTCTTTTGACGACGGTCGTCTCGCTTAGGAATGGCGACACTATCGAATACTTAGCTTTGTAAAAGGTTCTGAAAATACCGTTCGTAACCGGTTTAAAATCTGAGTGCAAAATTATAAATCGCACACCTCACTGCTCTCCCCATCCCTTCATGGGATGTCATGGGGAACCGTTTATTTTGTTATCGTTTGTCGGGTGAATCGACTTAAAGACACCCGCACCCTAAGTTATTCATTAAGTCCGAGTTATAATAAAAAAAAAAAATTTATCAAAGAGTGGGAATGACAAATATGCGATGTTCAATACCAGGGTGACATTGCGCTAAATATTATTAAATATCAATCTTAATTAGGATCCTAAATGGTTTTGCGAATTTATCGTGAATGCAAAATCGTGAATCCGACAAATATTTATATGGGAGGTACAAAACTGAACATGGCGAAATTGTATATTTGTTATTACGCTGCAGCTTTTGGCAAAATATTGGTCAGTACCAAATTTTATTAAGATCGGTTGTAGTTTACGGCAGACATCGAGTCGGTCAACCGGAAAGCCTCCCACTTTTGTATGGGAGCTACGGAAATGGTCGTGGTGCAATAGTCAATTTTAAATTACAAAGCAGTTATTAATAAAGCATTACGTAGTACCGAAAATCATTAACATCGGATGTGAATTACGAGAGTTATCACGTCGACTAACCGGACATCCGCCCAACTTCTATATGCGAGGTAGTAGAATAGGTGTGGCAAAATCTCTCATTTTCCACAGAAGAGTGGCGTTTAATATTGTCTAATCTAAAATGTCATAAAGATTGTTTTTTTTTTGCGGTAATTCAAATTTCAAACACCATACTATGAATGTAGTAGTAGTAAAACTGTATCAACGTTCTAGTAAATTGTATCGGTTACAGGCCAGTCTACGACTTGATCGGTTCCCATGAAATATCTATTGAAAGTGGGACATGGAACATAAAAATCGATGGATGCACTTCGATCTTATTTACAATTTATTGAAGGTATCTCATTTTGTCCAGAAAACAAAAATCACAATTCTTAACAAAATGAAATACCTTCACTAAATTGTGAATAAGAGCGAAATGCGTCCATCTATTTTTATGATCGATGTCTCGTTTTATTCATAGGTAATGTGACTTTTGGCTAAACTAATAAAACTTTACACAAGATACGAGTTTGATGTCTACAATCACAAACATATTGAATCTCCATTCGATTTTCACGATATCGTATTTGTTTATTTGTTTTGATATAAACACGAGAAAAACCTTTTTATTATTGTCGTTTTCACTTAATCAAGCTAATTGAGCCCAAATTTTTAAAACAAAAATGCCTTCATATTTAATTTTTCCCAACGATTCTTCAGAGTTTGTATATTCCATCCCGGCAAAGCTAAATATACAGGTTATTGTAAACTCTTATTTACATTCCTTCACACCTGTATATGTAGTTACATGACACAAGTGTGTTTTTATAGTCCTACATATCCTTGTAATTCTCGCACTCATTCTACCTTTACCATCCAGTTAAAAGGCTATTTTCATGTTCAACAATGTTTTTCCTGTCTTCTATTGAATTTCGTGATTAGATTTTTGTCCCTGTTCTTGTCACAAATTATAGGCCTTAAAACGTCGGAACCCACACAGATTGAGATATTGTGTTTGTTTGTCTTGTCGGTTCTAACCTTTCATGAACCAACTGGAAATGGGGAGAGGTGTTGCCAATACGTTCACTAGTGGTTTTCATCTTGATTAGAGTGCAAAGCAACAACTTCGTCGGTTAAGGACGAAAATCGGTAAACTACTGGCAACTGCAATATCGTAGATATTTAAAAAATTTGCCTTACGTGTTGAGGAGGAAGTTATAAAGTTATAACGGATGTTTTCCGTACTTATTTTTACACGTAACTCTATTAAAGCACATAAAAACGTTTTTAAAAAATGGAAGAGATTCCCTTTTTATCTTAGTTCAATACCGCGGATATTCATTTTAACGGATAATGGTTCTGAGCAAAACGAACTTTTAATAATCAATTTGCAAGAACATTTTACAAAGGAAACTACGAAAAACTATGCTTTCAGTACGAACAATTGAATTTCAAGGTTACAATACATAGTGTTTACGAGTTTATATGCTCTACTAGTGAAATTTCCTTACACATTTTAACAAAAGGTATTATGCATTAGATCTAAAGTTTATAATATGAAAATATACGAGTGTTATACTTATAGAATAGAGGAATCACTGAAAATGAGAATCCCTTTGATTAAAACATTGAAGCAATATCTCAGTGAAAGTAAAAGGGTTTAACTATATCAGCGTTTTCCTCAAATAGTTGTTACTCAAAGTTGAGCTCTTAGTTTCAATTTTATTTATTTCAATATTTATTCTTCAAGAACCTTCAAAAGCCTTACAAGAGTAACAATTACACTGTGGGACAAAATTCAACTTTTTCGATCATAGCAAAATTCTGACAAGGGCGTCTGGTAAAAGGGATACAAAAATATGCGTGATCGGTCTTTTACTGGTTTACGCAGGAATATTATTTTCCGGAGGGGTGGGGGTTTAACGTTTCACCGCTTTTGAACACATTTATAATGAATCGGTATAGGAAACCATGTTATCTTATCTTACAGAATCTCTGTGTTCTCAAAGTTTGACGTATGTCCCATTTCTGCTCAGATGGCCGAGAGTGGTGTTTCTTGCGTGGTTCTTATATTTCTTCTTAGTACTTATACATTCGACAGTAGTGTTTTCAATACATTTTTAGTCGTGCCTATGTAAACTTCTTTACATGGATTGTTGCCATTCCCATTGCAACGTATCTTGAAAAGGATTTAGAGTTTTCCATTTTAACAACTTTGTCTTCTAATTTGTTTAGAGTATTCGATATTTTGGGCGATATTTACATACTGAAAAGAAACGGTCCCAGTAACATACTGCAGGAAACATATATACTTATATATTTGTAATCATTGTTTTCATGAATTGTCGCTTTTTGGATTCGATGTTGTCTGCTACGTTTTTCTTTTCAGCAGTTTTCAACAAGCAAAGCTTCATTTGGGACACAAAAACACATATTACATCCTACTCCGCTTTGTGTCTCAAATATGTAATATTGAATAGAAAACACTATCTGTTTGGACACTAGTATACTACACATGCGACAAGCTACAAACACGTTATATTTGCATCCAAACAACAAAAAAAAAACAGATTTTGCAGAGTGTATAATTCAGAATTGTAAATGCCAAACTTTAAAATTTTTTCTGAGATGTTCAGAATATATGACATCACCTTATCAATCACTAGATCCCTTACTCTGTGTTCTCCTCCACACTCCATCCATACCATTAAATATTATAGATTGGATTATCTGTACGATGGTTGTACCCCTCGTCGGTTAAGCAGCTTCGTTTTACGAAGACATTGCTTTTCGTGAGTTTAGCACCTTCGTACGAAAGCTTTGCCCCTCGTAATCATTGCACCATCGATTGACTTAAGAAAGTTTACGCCCTTTTAGTTAAAGTATGTATAAGAACTTTGCCTTTGTTTGCACAATGGTCTGTCTGAGGTTGGACACTGCGCAATCGATTCTGCGAAAGCTTTACTCTCGTGCATACTTTTCCCTGTGCGTACGGTTTGCTCCTTGTGCCTACTACACGTTTATTGGTAGCAAGTTGTTATATCTTTGTTTTACACAGGACTTGCTCTTCGTGAGTATTGTTTCTTCCATTGTTAAACAATTTTGCTCCTCATGGCCTATCTACCTTTGTTTGAACGAAAGCTGGACCCATCGTGGGTGTTGAAACTCTCTTTATAGAATGGAATATACTGCGTGAGGAATGCACTGTTAATTCGTACGAACGCTTTACGTCTATTGGGTTCTGGAATTGGTTTTACAATGGTTCAGCTCCTCGTGGATACTGCACTTTTCTTTGTAAGATGGTTTTTCTCTTCGTCGTTACAACATGTATGTTTTTTAGAAGACCTTGCTACAAGTGGCCACTACACCTTTGGTTGTATGAAGGCATTACACGTTGTATGTTCTGCACCTAGGATTTACGAAGGCTGTACTCTTATATGGGTATGTACTTTGGTTCAACGAAGTTTTTTCTCTTCATCAGTATTGCAAGTTTATTTGTTCAACGTTTTTGCGCGAAGGCTTTAGCCCTAGCCGGCACTGCGTCTTTGTTTTTCGCTTGTTTCTACTAAGACTGTTTTCCCTTTCCCTTTATTCTCATCGTTTCCATTCAAATCAGTAGTAATGCCAAAATCTAAGCTGAAACCTACAACAGAACGCCTACACAGACCACCACAACATAAGTAGCTTATAACGAGTGTCAACCGCCGATTAATCCCTGTTACGTCAGCTAAAAATAAACGCAGACGTTTATGTGGCAGCCGACGATTTGAAGTATTCTGTCATTGTCTGCTAACATCGCGCCTGCAACTCGAGCCTGTCCTCCGCCACCGATTATCATCGCTTGAGTGAGAGTAAGCTGAATGCCGACTTCAAGGTACCCGATCCTGACCGTTTACAGAACTGCTTATTACTGATCCAACGATACTGAACAAGTGACCCTAATCCGTTCACCACCGATTACACTATGCAACAAAATTTAGGTTTTTGCTTTGGGTGTGGACGATCCCTGCGCCAAACGATCACACTAGGTGGGTATAGTCATACCCCAAAAATGTCGACCGCTGTGTGGCTACACTTTTTTTCTATGTGCGTGGCAAATTTAAATTTTCTTATCCGAAACTGTCCGAGTTAAATTTAAAAATCGAGTACTCCGATTCGTTATCTTCTGCCTAATTCCCACTCGCCCCAGTCTAGTCGAGACCAAGAGTCGAGAAAACACTGGTACTGATTAAAGTGTTGTTTTTGTTTTTCAAAACTTCGTATATAAATTCCGAGGAAAATAACTCAAGATTGCTTTTGTAGATAGATAATTATCTATAATTAATTTGCGATAAAATAGTTCAAGATAGCTTAAATGTATTTATAATTATCTGTAATTATCTATGATTATCTGCCCATTAATGGGTCTGGAAATATTTTCTTCAAATTTAAGATATGAATTGTGGAAAAAAAAAAAACGTTGACCTAGTCGGGTGATAATTCACTGTTTCATTTGTGGGTCCTTTCGACAGCTGAGACTACCTCAATCAAAAAAAATCCAATGAGTGTTCGAACTCACGGGCGATGTGTTAACACCTCTTTGCTACACGGTACCTGTTCGATTTCTATGAACACATTCGTAAATGTTACATTGGAAAATAAAAAAACAGCGTTCAATCATATGGTGACGTTACAGTTAAATAATATTAATATTTAAAATTATTTAAAGACCCAGTGCAAGCACATGTGTCATTATATTCTTGCTCAATACTTTTTTTTTATTCCCACAAAAGTCAAAGAATGCAAAGCAACAGACACTTGTACATACATACATACATTGTTATATTCGTACGATATAACCGAAGATCAACATAAAATACTTTTTTAATATTACTCCAAATTAATACTCCAAATTAAAACACTTCAATCTCGGCTCGCCGATATCGGATCGCCTTAATTTTTGGCCTAAACTCTTCGTCGAAACCCGCACTAGCTTTTTAATCCAAAAATTAATAAAATCGGCTTTGAATTTCCGGAGAAAATCGCGTGGGAAAATTATATGAAAATCGCCCAATAATCACTTTCAATACCGACTGCCAAGCAACGAACAAACAAACGATGATTTACTCTTGCAAACCTAACACTTGCGTATGTATTAAATTTATAGTTTACTGCCCTAGAGGCGCGCGTATAGATGTTAACACATCAAAAAAAAAAAAATCCAATGAGTGTTGGAACTCACGTGCGATCCCGCCAATATTAGCAGCAGATCTTAGAATATGTAAACCTAACCAACATACACAATTTTGTTCAATACATACCGTTAACAGGAGCAGAAATAATGGATTTTTAATTTGTGATTTGTGTGTGAGGTACCACGCCCCTTTACCCAGTCCCGCCCATATTTTGACAGTTTAGTTTTATCGTCGCCATTAGTTTGCCTGCGAAGTTTCAGCTCGAGTGGATGACGGGAAAAGGGTTAAAAGTCAATCTAAAATTTGTTCGTCATATGTACATGCAAAACACAGGTGAAGTTAATATAAAGAATTTAAAAAGGCGTTCAATCATATGATGACGATTCATTTAAATAATATTAATACTTAATAACACTTCAAAATATTTAAAGACAAGTGCCATTGATTAATACTTTTTGTTTTACTCCTACAAATAACAAAGAGAATGCTAAGCAACAGACATATGTACATACATACACTGTTATGTTCGTACATACGCTCCACAAGTTTACAATTATCGTTGCTCTATTTCTATTCCATTTTTATATACACGTACGTAATATGTACGTATAACCACGTCATTATTGGCTTTGCTCTGAGAGTGCTTCGCAACCACACAATACAACTATTCGCTGCCGCTACATCAGTGTGTGTGTTTTTTCGCAGTTTGACAATCTGTGTCGCGCAGTCGGACAAATCTGTGTTCTATATAGGGTTGGGTTTCCCTTATCATTTAGGGGTATGAAAAATAGATGCTGGCCGATTCTGAAACCTACCCGATATGCACACAAAATTTCATACAAATCGGTCCAGCCGTTTCGGCAAACAAATTGTGATCGCAGTCGTACAATCTGTGTGAGCGCAGTCGGACAAATTGTAGTTGGATGTATTCACTTTCTGAATTTAGGCCGTGCCCGCGCCTATAGATGCGAACACATCAGATTATGTACAATTTATGCACGTCCATATTGTTTGTGGTTTTTGTTTTGCTGAGCATCAAAGTTATTTACTAACATAGCTAGACTTAAAACATTATTTACATCCTAGCAGCAATTTTCTAATGAACTCGCAAAGCCATTCAGGCTATTTCTTTAAAAAAAAACTTACCTTTTTATGACACCACATAATCCTATTGCTATACTGACTTCATTTTCGACATTTCTGCTTAAATATTTTTATAAAATTTCTGTCGACAAATTTTTTATTTATTTATACTGTGTGCAATTGGTAACTGCAAAAACTGCACCAAATACTATATAATAGAAATAAAAAGGTTAACTGCGGATATGGCAAATAAAAACATGAATGTCCCTGAATTTCCCATAGTATATAAAGTTAACTAATAACACTACAGCCATGACCAAAATGCTCATAGCTAACCAGGAACACATTTTCATTAACTCCACACTAGAACCTCATAATCGCAGACAAAGTAAAGTGTTAAAACAAAATCCTTACAAGTTTCAGCAAGTGGTCAACAAATGTTTGATCAATTATAAAATTAATAAAACAAAGTCCAAACATGTGCTATTTTTTTGGTTCTCTTGAATAAAGGCACTTAAACTAATTTTAATGAAAAACAGTTTTTCTTATTTCTTAAATTTATTTTTCTTTATGTAAGAACTATTAGTAATGGCTACAACCTCCTTGGTTTTTAATAACTTGAAATATAAGGGGTTTCATTGAGAGATAAAGAAAATGTATGTCATCCAACGAAATTTGATTCCAAGCATCCTTAATGGCCTGAATTAGTGACTACTTGTCATTAAATTGTCTACCCCCTTCATAAACCTTACGAGATAACCAACCCCAGACATTACGGATAATGTTTAGATCTGCCGAATAGGGCGGCCAGTCAAGATTATTAACATTTTGGCTTGCAATGAACTCTTTTACTACTCTGGCGTTGTGTATAGGGGCATTATTCTGTTGCAATATCCAAGATATGGGACCAAATAGTTCACTGAACTTCGGAAAAGCCGATTCCAATAACATTTTATAGCTTGCACAAGTGATTTTTGCACTTTGAAATTCAAGATCGATGGTGCCATATTACGTAATAGCACCCCACACCATAAAGCCGCCCTCCCGGCTGTGATGTCGGTTTAAATAACGCTTTCATTTGCGCAGATAATGGAAATAATAGTTGTAGCCATCGGGCCCAGCCAAATTAAACTTCTTCGCATCCGTAAATGCAATGGCTCTCTAATCATTTACATGGGGAGAATTAGTGGTACTTTCAGGTATTTAAGATACTCACAGCTGTTAATTACGCTGCCTACTGATAACTTGCTGGCTTCCATTAAGCTTGAGCTCTTAGTTTTGACAAGGACAAGGCAGAATTAGAAGCAATTCTGATGAGTTTTCTTTTTTCATATGTAGATAAAGACAATAAAACCCTTCCTTTACAATTTTTTCCTTGATGTAATTGTCGACAACTGTTGGGCTCCGTCCAATTCCTTTATCTATTGCGCGGTTAGATTATCCTTCAGTTTTTTTTTTTGCCGATAGATTTAAAAAATTGTTGTTTTGCCATTTTGACTCGTAAAATGATTCAGATGTAACAAATTGTAATAAACAAACGCTCCCAACAAAAAATCTTCGCTTACTTTGAAAATAATAAAAAAAAAATTATAAAGTGCTGTTATTCAAGTGAACCAAAAACAATAGCACATTTTTGGACTTTTTTTTACAAATTGCTCAAAAAAGGTTCTTTAGTTAAGAAACCACTATTGTCATGATTTCTTTATATCTCAAGATGTCTGGCTTCCATTTCCATTTTAAAATTCTGCAATGGGTTAGAAATTGCAAAAGAAACAGGCTGCTAAATATGGAATTGTTAGTGCCCTTAAATAAGTGTACCGGAGTGTATATAGTTCTTCCTTCAAAAGGAGAAAATTAAAAGATTTCAGGTATCATCTAATTATGTTTATATCAGCCTACAGGTGTGAGTCGAGCTAAGTGCTCCCACAGAAAAATGCAGGCGGGACAACAGAATTAGCCGTAACCGAATTGAGAGGTTGCCACTATAGAACTGCGTAATAATTTTGCACCAACATTAAATTTAAACGTTTCTAAAAATATATTTAAATTAAATTTATTTATATTGTACAATTAGTCTTAAGTCTTTATGTAGGTATAGTCTGTAGGAATGAAATTTTTTAGATGTTTGAATAAATAACTAAAATAAATAAATAAAGTGTTTCGCAACCATACTTGAGGTTATCCCAACCAACTCAGAGGATGTCACAACCGTGTCAGTGGTTGTAACAACCAGAGCAGCAGTTGTCACAGCTGCATTTGACGTTGTTAATTAGAAAGGTAAATTTTGCATAAATAGTTTTGTCCGCCTCTGGTACACGAAATCCTGGGTTCGATCTCTGCTCTAACCACCTTAAATTTCTTTCGGCGGCGATCACCTCGCATATTGACGGCGACACTGCAGAGTATTTAGCAATGAAAAGGCTTCGCAAAGTAGCGTTCGGAACCGCTGTCCAACTGTCGGCTCCAATCACTAAGTATAAAACCGGAAAGCGCACAGCTCACTAGCTGTGATAAGCTCTCCCAAATTCCTTCATGCATGTAATGGAAACTATTTATTTATTTATAAATTTTACATAGGATTTGTAGCTGTTTTTAAAGCCCAAGTTTTCGTTGGTCACGACCCCAATTGTGATATGCTTTTTATTAACCAAGTGGCGGATTGAAACTTAAAACGTATATTTTATAAGGTTCCAGCTTTTCCCCTGAATATTTCTCTCAAACTTCTGGCACCGTATATACGTGAGGTCGACTAGTTTTGGGACCACCCTCGTGCTATATGTTCTGCAATCCTTTCACCGCTTGCCGTGCGCCACTGTTTATTGTACCGCAGTTTGTAGTTGTCCATACACTATTATTAGCGTCAGCAATAAAAATTGTACACCTCGAAATCAATTGCTGACTCCTCCCTATTTTCTTCTTCGTGTTGGAAGAAAAACTATTTTATTCCAAGGACGATAAGATGTACCAATTTGGAATTTGTATTTGTATTTTTGACCTGAGATTCCTCCGAACTCCTCGACTAATCTGTTTACTCTGAGAATTTTTGCTTTCACTTGGATATGTAAGTATAGGTATAGGTTCTCCCACTGTCCCCAGATGTGCAGATGTTTCATGAATCGTCCACAATCTAGGGTTAATATGTGCAGGCACGACAGATGCTTACGTTTTGATGTACATATTTTGACTTTGACTAATATATTCATTATCGCAATAATCATACGCCACGTGATATTAATTCGATATAAGTATAAATTATAAAATAAATATAAATAAATGGTTTCCCATTACATCCCATGAAGGGACTGGGGAGAACTTCTCACAATCACTGAGCTGTGCGCTTTCCAGTTTTCACTCACTGATTGGGACCTACAGTTTTACACCGATTCCGAACGGTAATTTGAGAAGCTTTTTCATGGCTAGATACTCGATAGTGTCGCCGTCACTATGCGAGGTGACCGCCGCCGAAAGAAAATTTGAAGGTGGTCAGAGCCGGGTTTGAACCCAGGATCTCATTCACAAGAGCCGCGCACACTAACCATTGCACCACCGACGGCTAAGTATAAATTAGGTATTAAAATTCTTCATTAGTAGACTGTACTGTTGTTTTAAATGCAATTTTGGGCATTTTACGTCAAGGCTTTTATTACATATTCATTTTTCCAACCAAAATGGGTAAAGGCCTACTTAAAGCTCCGGCAATATTTATTGATATAGACTGACGTATGACTAATATTTATTGTGTCATATGTGATATAACCCAAGTACAAAATTGTGCTATACACAGAAAAAATGTATAGTAGGGTGATCGAATTTATTGACACAGACTGACGTTTGACTGATATTCACTGGGCCATTCGTAACATACCCCAGGTACAAAATTGTGCTACACACAGAAGAGATGTGCAATAGTGTGGCCGAACTAGTTTTCGCAATTGGTGTGGATAAACGGTTTAAAACACAACCATTGTGTGTGCTATAGGTGTCACCGAAAACGGTGTGACGAGCGAACTAAACTTTTTAAAATATATTAATCCAAGTTTTTTTTTAAAATACTACACTCCTATGTATAAGTATTAAACGAAAAATAAGCAATACGACAGCTACGAAATCATCTAAGAATTCAAATCTTCTAATAATAACAAAAATTCAGATCACATCATACACAAATGAGGGAGCACTTCGCCTTTTTCTATCCACTTTAAAAAAAAAAAAACAATGTAACAAAATGTCTGATATAAAATCAGTCCTAATACCATTTAAAAACAATTCAAAAGTCAGCACAGAGAACACACAATGCTGGTCGTTCTGTAGGATAGTGCTAACAAAGCTTGTCAAAGATTAGAGAAATGATGAATGGAGGGATGGGACGCCAACGGCTATTAGCGTAAATGATTGTTTTTCGCGCTGAAGTGGTAGTGAAAGCCAAAAATCTGTGTTGGGCTACTGTTTCCATGTTGTTGTGCATGTTCACTCTTCTTGACTCGTAACACCTTTTGGCTTATTGTAGTTTACGGTTTTCGGTTTGTGGTTTTGTTTGTGATTAGTTGTTCGTTGCTTCGCTTTAACTCCCTTTGTTGTGCTGTCTCTTGATGCGGCTTTTGCGTTTACTAATCTGTCTGTCTACGTGTCTGACTGAAGAAATTATCTTATTTTCTTTCGTCAGTTTTTTAAAGTCATAATTACTTGTTCAAAACAATATCCTAGAAATAGACTAACAGTCTGGTTCTTAGCATTCACAAATATATGTTCGCGACTTCATAAGCTTTTGATGTTTTAATTAATTCTAATAATATTTAACAAAACTGAAGAGCGAATGAAGAAGGCGAGTGCTCCACGCTTGTTGGTATTATGTTGGTAAAAGCTGGGGCCTTTGTCCGAAAATCGAACATATGCTTTTTTTTGGCTAATGTGCGCCCAATTATAACCTATGGCTGTGTGGTCTGATGGAACGTATTGGGGTCAGCCACCAGTTGAAAATACTCAGCAAGGTTCAGCGCTCTGCGTCAATGTGCATCAGTGGGGCGAGGAAGAGTAATCCGTAGGCTGCGCTGGATATCACCCTGATTCAGGCTGCGCTTGATCTCTATGCGAGAATGTGCGCTGTTAAAAGCGCCCTTCGCATGACATAATAGGATATCTGAAGATACAACCCTAAGGAGCATGCCAACATTCTCCATGAGTTGACCGAGAATCACCCAGATGAGTGTTTGAGTCAGACGACTGACTACATCCTGCCGACTGTAGACTTTGGGCGATGCGCTGAGATCATGATGCTAGATGAGAGTGACTGGGTGGGAGGTATACTTTCTTCACTCTTTGGTCATCTGATCTCTACAGGTGGCTCCAAAATGGAGTCGGGTGCAGGAGCGGTGATCACCAGTGAGAACCTTTAAATTGGGCTTTCGCTTAGATTGGCTGCGAACTGCAGTACCTTCGAACGGGAAATCGTGGCGGTGGTGTGAATTACGACTGAGATAGTGGATTCGTGGTTGTATGCATCCGGTGAATTCGTCATCTGCGATGATAGTAAGCCAGCCGTTAATACGATTATGTCACACACACATATAAATTCAAAATGTTTAAGGTTTGCAAGCGGCTTTTGAACAGTGTAGTGCCCGGTAAGCTAAGATTGTGCTGGATCCGGTGAATTCGTCATCTGCGATGACAGTAAGCCAGTCGTTAGTACGATTATGTCACACACATATAAATTCAAAATGTTTAAGGTTTGCAAGCGGCTTTTGAACAGTGTAGTGCCCGGTAAGCTAAGATTGTGCTGGATACCGGGAAATAGTGATGTCGCAGGAAATGTTAAAGCAGACTCTTTAGCTAGAGCAGGATGTACTTCCGATGGTTTTAGATTGATTGCCTGTGAAATCCACTGATCTCTATTGCTTGATCGATCGCTGGTCGCTGGACGCGATCAACGCTGCCTGGCTGACCAGAGTGGATTTTAGGATTTAAAGTGTTATATAGCGATCACTGGACTCGGGGAGGACTAAGCCACTTCTACGACTGGGCAAGGTTGTCCTGCGGCTTCTCTTTGGGGGATTTATCATGGATCACCGTGAAGGTGGAGTTTTCACTCACAGTTATATTGGGATTGCCTACTGCCGTGCTTGTTGTGACGAAGAGTAGGTGGAGGCCATTGAGCGCCTTCTCTGTCAATGCCCAGCCCTCCAGCGAAGATTTAGCTGGTGCTTAGGATGACTTCGGGCAGAGGGGCTGGTATCTTTGCGCGGTGTTGACATTGAGGAGTTGATGGAGTTTTTACGGGGTCTGTCACGGATCCGGGCAGGCAAAGCCCTCATCTGATGGCTTTCTTATTGGTCCCCTACCTGGACATATGGCGAGGACTAAGTCGCTTCTAGGACTGGGCAAGGCTTATCTGCGGCTTCTCTTTGGGTTTATCACGGATCACTGTAATGTTGGAGTCTTGACTCGTAGTTGTATTGCGAACGGGATTGCCGACTGCCGTGCTCGTTGTGATGAAGAGTAGGCGGAGGTAATTAAGCACCGTCTCTGTCAATGCCCACACCTCCAACCAAGATTTTCACGGGGTCTGTTACGAATCCGGGTAGGGAAAGCCATCATCTGATGCCTTGTCTATTGGCTCCGTACCTGGTTTTACTGCCCTTCTGGTAATTTGGAATTGAATTGTAAACCTTGACCTGCATATGTGAATATATATAACTATATACTGCGAATATAATTGAGACCTTCTTCTTTTCGTCTTACGTCTTTCTGTCTATCGAAATAATCAGAATTACTAGGGCTCGTCCCCTTTTATTTTCTTTCTTCTCCTTTTCGGGTTATATGATTAATCACAATGGGGCTACAGACCACCAAGCGTAGTGAAGATAAGTCAGCTGTTAACTGTTTTTTATTATCACGTGTCTTACACTAAATCAAACCTCTATCAGCTGAGTGGCTCTTTAAGGTTCTGGCGACAAATTTCGATGTACTTACAAAGTCCTCAAATACACATTTAACATAGCCTGTTCTTCAAGGGAGGTGTAAAGAACTCCACTGTGATACCAGCAGCAGCATGAACGTCTGTGCATGTAACAGCCTTAACAAAAGATCGTTCATAAGCTGTAGTCAACCCCTTGCGCAATCCAGTTGCAAGTGAGGCCTCCAACATCACAGTGGTCCATGATAAAACCAACGAGAAGCCACAGATAAGCCTTGTCTTTTGGTAGAAGCAGTTTTGTTCTCCCCGACTCCACTGCTCGCCATATATCGCTTAAAATCTTGCAATCCACTCTGGTCAGCCAAGCAGCGTTGATCTCGTCCAGCGACCAGCGATCGATCAAACCCTACAAGTAAAGGATCAGTGGATTTTTAGGAACAATCAATCTCAACTCAGCAGAAGTTCATCCTGCTCTAGCGACAGAGTCTGCTTCAACGTTCCCTGCGACACCACTATGTCCCGGAAGCTAGCCGAGTCTTAGCTTGTCAGGCACAACACTGCTTAAAATCCGCTTGCAATCCGTAACGAATATGGATTTACATGTGTGTGACCTAGTCCCGCTGAGGGCTGTCTTACTGTCCTGCGTAAATTTTGCCACCTAGCAATCAAAGTGCCAGACTAAATAATATTTAACTAGTATTTACGATGTTCAAACCACCAACACCACCATGTACTTTGGCGTATAATTAATTAAAATTATCACTTTCTTAATTATTTGCCCCTCTGGTGTATAATTGATATTAAATTTGTTCTCCATACATAAATTAAAACCATTGTAACAATCGCTATTGAGTTAACGTGACTTTAATTAGGCTAAATTTTAAAAACAAGAACAATAGGACAAGAGTCACTGTTTGTAGGTTGAATTAGGTCTTTCAAAAATATCAAACAAGGATTATACGTCTCTCTTAAATAATTTTGCAAATAAAATCTAAATGTTTCCTATAGTTTTAGATTGAAATTTCTACATCAAACTTAATGTGCAAACAGCTATTCAGTATATTCCTTAATACATATATGTACTCCAATACACAAATAATATTTTAACTTATCCTGTATATGCTCGAACACGAATAACGATAAGTGCTAAAAGTTTTAGTGAAATGCTTAGAATCTTGTTTATAAACTTTTCATTTTTACCACTGTCATATCTGTATATCTCAAAAATTATCCTTTTACTGTTAAACTTTTTTGTGTGTTTGCGCATAAATATAAACCAAAGACCAATACTGTGCAGTCGTATGCTGTCATTGATCGCGAACAGACGTGTTATTCTATTGCCTATTTTGTCTGTAATTTCATTTACAACATACTCCAAACATATTAATACACATTCTTGCTTAATATCTACAAAAGCAAAACAACAACACTTTAAAATAAACAAAAGTAAACAACAACAACAACAACACAGTGAAGTGTAAATGAGCACTCTAAAAAGAAAAAACCTGTTGGGCAGAGGTCCGAAAGAAAAATACCAAGCAAACGAAAACCGGTTTAAAATATTACAAACAAATGATTGTGATGACACATTTAGTGAAGATGAAGAGAAAATGCAGGAATTTAAATTAATAATTCCCCCAATTGTCGTGGATGCTATACATAGTTTTCAAAATGTGTACAAGCTAATGGGAACAGAGTCCCAAATTAAAAGAATCTCAGTGGGTACCAAAATTATATCGCCGTCGCTATCACATCTTGAAATTGCTAAAAAGAAACTCATCGAATCTGGATATACGTTTTACACACATGAAAGCAAGGACACAAAGCTGTTCAAGTTAGTTCTATACGGTCTTCCCCAAACAGATCCAAATGAAATTAAAAATGAACATAAAACATCTTACAACATTAACATAGTTAATGTTAAAGAAATTAAAACTGCTCGGTCATCAGTCGATGATGCACTGTATATGTTAGAATTTGAACGCTCTCAGAATTCCAAAACACAAGTCCTCAGAATCAGGCGTCTATGTAGCATCGTGGTCTACCGGAGAAAGCCTCTAAAAAGCAATAAAGGCCCAACGCAATGCACCAAGGGCGCAATGTATGGGCATGGAGACAAGAATTGTGGCGGTAACCACGATGCAGCTACCTGTCAGGTCAACAAGACACCCCATGAAGGTTCGGCTGTGTACAAGTGTTTTAATTGCATAAACAAGAACCTTAAAAACACAAGTCATAGAGCTGATGATCCCCGATGCCCAAGTCGGAAGGATTATCTCATGATCCGAGACAATATACGCAACAAAATGCGACCTATACAGAACATCCGTCCTCATCAATCCTTCAAACAAACACCTGAGGACTTTCCATATATAAATCCAGACAACTCTCCAACGGCTGGTCACAATACTAATCTGCCTAGACATAGCTATGCCGCAGCTGTAAAATTATCAAGTCGTCAACCCTTCACATGTGATGATCTTTATAGCACAGATGAACTATTCAGTATATTCACTGAAGCATTAATAGATCTTCGAAAGTGTAAGACAAAAATAGAGCAGATCAACGTAATAATGACCATGCTCAAATATGCCGTATAAAACATCAAATAGCGTCCATGTAATGCACTGGAACTGTCAAGGCATTACACAATTCTCCCAATCAGTCCAACTTCACCTGTTTATGAAAATGTATTTTATTGACATTCTTCTTTTGAATGAAACTTTTCTCACAGAAAACCATAAATTTAAAATTCCCGGATATAACATATACAGAAATGATAGAACATCCCACGGAGGTGGCGTAGCAATTGCCGTACGATCAACGATAAAACACAAACTAGAGAAGAAGCTTCCTACAAAGAGTATAGAGAATATTTTCGTTTCTGTGGAGCTGCAAAATAAAAAAGTAACATTTGTAGCTGCTTATTGTCCTCGATACACACCCGATTTTCTTGGAGATCTTGACGTTCTGACATCCATAAGAGACGATTTTTTCATACTTGGTGACTTCAACGCACATCACACCAGCTGGAACTGTGCTGAGTCCGACAGAGCAGGCAAAATATTATATAATCATCAAAACACTTCCAATTATTATGTATATTTCCCACTCAGTCCAACCAGAGTTCCTCAAAATATCACTTACAGACGGCCTTCAACCATTGAGCTTCTGCTAAGTAACTCGACTTTACCATTTACTGACATTGAAACCCACCCTTGTAAGCTCTACTCTGACCATCTTCCTATTACCTTCGACATAAATGAACGTGTAAGTGAGTCCATAAAGATGTTTCCTGACTTTCCAAAGGCCAATTGGGGAATATTCAAAAGGATAGTAAATTCAAATTTAACTTCCTCTGAAATAATGAACGTTAATCTGTCATTGAGTAATGTTAATAAAGCCATCCGTGAATTCACAAAACTATTGACCAATGCATGTTTAGAAGCAGCGTCACTTAAAACGATTAATGTCAGAAATATTAAGTCGACAGATCTATGTAAGCGCTTAATTTCCTCTAGAAATAGCTTTAGGAGAAAGTTTCAGAGATGCAACGATCGAAAATTGAAAATGACCTATAGATCAATAATCGGCCAGCTCAATAAACTTATATCATGGCATGTCAGTATTGCAAGAAACGAACAATGGTCTAACTTCTTATCCAAGTTATCTGTAGGAGGGAAAAATTGTTGGAGCGTCACAAAGCGTATTAGAGGAAATACAAAAGCCGTTAAAACATTATTAGTAAACGGCCTTGAAATAACAGATAACGCGGAAAAAGCAGAAGCCATTGCAAATCGCTTCGAAAACTGTCATTTAACTACTATAAGTCAACGTAGTTCCATGGACAAAAAAGTAGACTTAGTAGTAAAGTCAATTGGGTTAGATAATGCTATTGACAGCGATTCTAATTCTCTGACGTCATGTGCTGAAGTTAATTTCTTTATTAATTGTCTTAAGACTTCAAAGGCTCCAGGCTATGATATGATAAACAGCATATTACTTAAAAAGCTTCCCGATTCTGCATATAAATTTCTAGTAAAAGTCTTTAACTTTTGCATTGAAAATTCGTACTTTCCTAAAGATTTTAAGATCGCCAGAGTAATACCGATAGGAAAAACCGGAATAAATGCTAAGCTACCAACAAGCTATGGACCAATCAGTTTGTTGAGCAAGCTTGATAAAGTCTTTGAAAAAATTATATTCCAAAGACTCAAAACTTTTGTTGAAGAACATGATCTTATACATAAATGTCAGTATGGATTTCGATCTCAGCACTCAAGTGGTGAATATTATAAAAAAAGAACAAGAATAAGAGATACTCCACTGGTATACTTTTTCTGGACATTGAAAAGGCGTTTGATTCAATTTGGCATAATGGGCTCATTTATAAGCTTCATAAAATGCAAATCCCATTATATTTAGCCAAGTTAATTAAAAGTTTTCTCACTGACAGATCATTCTTTGTAGATATCAATGCAGAGCATTCGGCCACAAGAAATTTCCCAGCTGGAGTGCCTCAGGGATCAGTTCTATCACCACTGTTGTACACACTGTACACCTCTGATTTCAAGCCATCCACGCAAAATGATGTAGCTTTCTATGCAGATGATAGCGCTTTCATATGTCATGGAAAGGTCTCGAATGCAATAGTAAAACGTATGCAAAAAGCAATCGTTTCAGCTGGCAAATATTTTACAAAGTGGAAAATAAAGGTTAATGAAAGTAAATCGCAGGCTATATTATTCCCTTATAATAAATCACCGAAAAGAACTCCTACCGAAAAACTCATTGTGCAAGGTAGGGAAATTGGTTTTTCGACGACAAAAAAATACTTAGGTATAACTCTTGACCAGAAACTGACGTTCAAAAACCACATTCACAATTTGTGTATAAAAGCCATAAGATGCGGCCGAGGATTGTACCCACTCTTAAATAGAAGATCAAAATTGAACGTAGAAAACAAACTTCTTTTGTATAAAATGTGCATAAGGCCAATCCTTACTTATGGATGCCAAATTTCGAAGGACTGTGCCAAGACGCACAAAAAGCGGATACAAATAATACAGAATAAAAATTTGAAAATAATTTACAATCTTCCAAGAAGATTCTCCACCGCCGAACTGCACAGTAAATCCAAACAAAAAATGATTCAGACATTAATAAATTACTTGACTCTGACGTTCAACGATAAATGCAGAAGGTCAAACTACGCCCATCTGAGAAGTTTGATTTAGTAATCGCTAATCAATCCTATATATTATACATGTATATAGATCGAATTAGCTATTGCTCCCTAAACTTCATCAAATCTAAACATTGTGATACTAAATATAGGTTTTTCTACTATCTTTTTCCTATGTATTTTGTAATATTTTTAACTGCTAATATCCAAATTATAAACGTAAACATTTGTTGAAATATCTTAAGATAAAAACTCAAAACCTGTTAAGAATGTATATATAGCACACTCTGTATTATTGATAGTAAATAAAAACAAACAAACAACAAAACAAACCAATACTGTGCAATGCAAATCTAGTAGAATGTAAGCATACTTTTAAGAGTAGCATCTCAGGTGGCGAAAACTGGTGAATATTTTTAGATGCTGTATACACTTTTGATTTTTTTTTTCGTTTCCCAACTGTAAGAAAGTTAAGAAGAAGTCTTGAAGCTAAAGAAACCACTACCAACTTCATAAAAGTGCAACATAAATAATGAATTCATAAAAATTAAAGATGTTTAAATCCCCCTCAAATACTTTGTTAATATACAGAATCCTAATAATTGTCATAGTTTATATATTAACGAGTAAGAAAAATAATAAGGGGCCCGCAAAGCTAAAGCTTATCTATATTTAAAGGATATTAGGTTTCTTCCTTCGCATCCTTTTATGGAATTTGTTAACCAGTTTTTAATTAAATTTTTCTACGTTTGCATATTATTTTAACTCATTTAAGCTTTTATAATGATCCTAAACGTGTGGTGCAGTGGAAGCCATGCTGAGCTCTCCAACATACTCATAGCAAATGTATATGTAGATACAATTACAACCTAAAACACTTTTTTCTTCGACCGAAAATTACAAGAGTACACTTGGACTGCTCTCGTGAACATTTAGATGTTACACCCAAGAGTTTATATGTATAATTTTTGCTCCCATGCTGCTGCTGTTTTAAAGTGCAAGGTGTTTCAAAAGAAGTCATCCGATGTTGTTTGGCTCTCATTTTTATCTAAATGAAAACTTCGATTCTGTTTTTTGATTCTGTTTATTTTAACCTTTAGGATTTTATTGGTTAAGTTGGGAAGGTAATATCGGTTAAATGGGCGCCGTTACAATTGATTACCATACGGGCTCGTTTTATTGCATTTCTGTTCATAATGATTTGAAAATCATACTGAGCGATGAGGCTCATTTCCACCTCAGCGGGTACGTGAACAAGCAAAACTATCACTTGTGGGGCACCGAAAATCCACGAGTGATGCACGAGGAGCCATTACACCCACTCAAAGTGACTTCATGGTGCGCCGTTCACGCTGGAGTCATCGGGCCATTTTGTTCGAGAATTCCGCTGGTCAAACGAAAACAGTGGACGGTGCGCGCTATAGGGCCATGTTAACCGAATTTTTTCTGCCGAAATTCGACGAATTAGGACTGAAGGACATGTGGTTCCAACACGACGGAGCAACGGCACACACTGCGCGAGCCACAAGCGATATTCTGAAAGCGGCTTTTCCGGGTCGCCTAATCTCTCGTTTTGGCGATTTGCACTGGCCCGCCAGATCGCCCGATTTAACCGTTCCAGACTTCTTTTTGTGGGGTTTTTTGAAGTCCCGTGTTTACGTGAACAACCCCGAGATCCTGAAAGTCCTCAAGGTCAACATTCGACACGAGTGCGAGAATCTGTCGCCCGAAGTTCTCGCCGAAGTGATGTAAAATGCCATAAAACGAGCCCGTACGGTAATCAATTGTGACGGCTTCCATTTAACCGATATCATCTTCTCAACTTAACCAATAAAATTCTAAAGGTTCACGTAAACGTAATCATGAAACAGAAACGGAATTTTTCATTTTAAAAAAAATGAGAGCCAAACAACATCGGATGACTTCTTTTGAAACACCTTGTACATATCTGTCGACTGTTAAAGCAATGCTGGTTTTTCCTACGCATAGCCAGTATAAAAAGGACTGCCTGCAGTGTTTCTAATGCGTTTTTCATTTCATTTTAGAAATGCTAAAACATTTAGCTACTCATGTAGTTTATGTGAAATGCCCCCCCCCCCCCTGAGTAAACCATCCACATCGTCATGGAGAATGTGTAATGAATGTTTACCCATTACCCACAGGGTATGGGGAAAATAATGGGTAGCTACCCACGAAAATGAGGATTTACCTACCACGATTACCCATCACCCTCAGGGCAATGGGGAAAATAATGGGTAGCTACCCACGACAATGGGGAATTACTCATTACCCTCAGGGAAATTGGGAAAATAATGGGTAGCTACCCACAACGATGGGTAATGGGTTACCCAGGGTAACCCATCCCCATTTTTGATCGAAAATATCAAAAAATTAGAAAAAAATTTCGGAAACGGAGCGTCTTATCGAAAAAATAACCAATTTTTCCGGGTTTCTAAGGGGTTTTCATAACGTGGTCCAATTCGTATGGAAGAATTTTTTTTTTCGAAAAATCGCGAAAATAAGAAAATCGCTGAAATAAAAAACGGCCATAACTCAAAAATTGAAATTGGTTGGGCTTGAAATTGGGTTTGCTTAAGATTTTTGTAAATTGCGATATTTTTATATTTCTGTGGCCGCGCGGAAAAATCAGGTAACTCCATTTTTTTGGAAAAGGGAAAAACCATGAAAAATGGAAAGCTTTTTTTGGTTTACTATCATTCTATCAGAGCGATATTTTACAAATGCATATCATTTCCAAGTTATTAAGAAATTAACAATAGCGTAAATGATACATTTTGGGAAATAACAAGGTAACTTCATACCGTTTGCGGAAAAACGAGGTAACTCCACAAATTTTTCAATATAACTAGAAAATTCAACTGAAATTCAAGTAAAATTTTTGCGTATCATTATATTGACAAATAGTATTCTTTAATATTATTCAATAATATTCTTTTTCTTCTGCTGCAACCTTGTCGATTTCCTTACAATTAAACTTTCATCATTCAATCGACGACTAACACTTTTGTTCGGTTTCGTAATACTGGCGTTTACTTTTTTGGTCACTCTTAGCCTCTGGTTCTTCCTGGTCGGTTGCTGGCCGCCGCTAGTCCCGCTTTCGTCCAAATCCCGTTGCGAATCGAGAAGCTCAAGGTCAGGATCTATATTCACCTCAGTAGCCTTGTATATTTGGGGTAGTTTTTCGTAAAAAGGTCGCACTTCCTCACGCAAAAGTGGTAGCAAGCTAAGTAAATCATTTTTCTTTTCTTTCGTGATTGGAAGAGTACTGGGATTACTTTGAAATAGGTAATCATCTAAATTTGCATCAGTTTTTTCCCGGAGATCCAGTGTGAAAAAGGGATCTTCTTCAGAAAGGTTTTTTTTATATCTAACAATACCCTGTTCTTCTTTGGTGTACCTGAACCATTTTACATCGCTGATTTTAAAGGGTGCGTTTTCCTGGCAACGTCTTGGGACAATACAAGTGCCTTTGTAGAGTTTATAGTAACTATGAATTGATGACTGGTTCAAGACAACAACTTGAAAAGGTTTGGAAGACTTCGCATTGCGTACAAACTGGTATCAGTCTTCTGGCCAGTGAATTTTTTTGTTTGTCCTTTTTTTGGCTCGTTCGATCACTGAATGATCGGTGTCACATTCCATGTGTGTGTGCCCAGGCTCCAAAAATTTGTGATCAACCATTTTCAACGTTGGGTGGTTTGCGACGCTTATGGATAACATACCCATCATAGTTTTGTTTTTGTTTTGTCCAAAGCACGAACCGGAATACAGAATAACATGTTCCACCACACACAGAGTTCCGAGGAATTTATAAATGCAAGAAGTTATTTCGTTGCTTCCTCGTTTAGAGACAGTTTGATTCCACATGTAACATGTTGTTTCGGACAGAGTGTTGTTGTTGACGGTCAGATTGTACGTCCACAAGGCTCTTTTATAAAACGCGATGGATGTACTAAGCGAAGGAGTTCGCAGGCATTGCTGCAAGTCGAAGGAGCACATAAGCCTAGAGTCTTTTGCCGCGCGTTTGTCTTTCGCCTTCACTTCAAATTCCGATTCCACGTCGTCGAGACGTTTTTTCTGCAACTCCAGCACTTCTTTCTTTCGATCATCGTCTGCCTCATACTTCAATTTCAAAGCGTGCAAGTCACACTTGTGGCAGGTATCTATCTTAGGTTGCTTGAATTTGAGTCCTGTCCCTGCAAAAATTTGGCGATACCTTGTTTCGCCAACTGGCGCTTCACATTCGGTGACGTACAGTTTGTACATTTTGGAGATGCTCAAATCAGAGGGCAAGTATTTTCTTGAGCTGTGAGAGCGTCCATAATGACTCTCGTAAGCTGGGAATTTGGCAATGTGAGCCCGAACTTCAGCCACTTTTTCGTCTGAGATTTTGTTTACTGGAGTTCGTTTTCCTCTGCGCTCTTGATCAGGTAAGCCTTCTCTATTCTACCAAGCTTGGTTGGCTAAATTTTCTACATAAGCCTTCGTTTCGCCCAGAGTAGCCAAACAACAGCGCTGACAAATTTGAACCTTGTCGGATTCAGTTTCAAGAAAGTATTTAACTGTGTATCTTCGAAGTTTTTTGGCATCATCATCATTGCTACGACAACGGTGTTTAGGGCCTACTTGGACAACACTTCTCGCGTGTGACTTTCCTTTCAGGTAACATCCTTGATTCCAATATTCATTAAAATTGAGTTTTTGATCACTTCTCGATATACTCAAGTTGCACTGCCGTTTGCAATCTTGTAGTTTTTTGCAACTCAGTTTATCAACTTTTTTGTTCTGAGCATTAACGTAAGATTTGCCCTGATTCCTCCTTTTTTGTCATTTTTCTCGTGCACAATATTTTTTTTTCTTACGTCGTTTCGGTCTTCAGACGAATCTTGACTCGACGAATCTTAAATAAATTTTAGAAAATCAAATAAAATTCGTGAAAAGAAAATGCTAACTTTAGTCATTAATGATAATCACCCGATGTTTCGCGATCTAAATCTGCTATTTGCAAATCGAGTAGTCCAGAACCTTCGTTTTGACGTAATGGAATTTCTTAAAAAATAGATTTAATATTGCAAAACTGGATTGAGTACTAAACGACGTGCAACGTCACTAGAATTTATCTGCATCGTCAAGATCATGAACCGATGGGCATAAACTTTTCGAGGAGACGGGAGATCCGTATTCCTTGATCAAATCCATTTAATAAGCACTAATGACTGATTTTTTTTGATTTCACTTCTTTTCACTTTTTGCCGCTAATAAATACAACCAATAACTACAAAAAACCAATGATAATAAAACAGAATGTCAAAATCAATATGTCCGCGTTTACACATGCATCTTGAGTTTTATGGGAGAGGGAGATAAGAAGACAATATGACGTTTCTCTTTAATCGTGTTTCTTTTTGATTCTATACATAACCAGCAAATAGCGGAAAAAAATTTTAACAAATGTGACCTGGTCTACGGAAAGGGGGCTTAGGTGTCAAAAAATCAATTTTCACTTTTTGGTTGATTCGGATGGAAGATGAGATGCTTTTTCACGTGTTGAAAAGCAGAAAATCCTAACTTGCTTAGAAGTGTACTAAAAATGTAGAGGAAGAAGAGTAAAAATACGACAAAATATAATTTATTGGTAATGAACAAAATACATTGAATTATAAGCTATAAAGACATGATTATACAGTAGAAAAACGTATTATGGGCCAAAAATAATAGTAGTTTATGTATTTTTCTTTGTTGTCGTTTTCCTTGGGATCTTTTTACGTGTTGATCCTGAGGAAGATGGACCTGGTTCCTCGTCTGGTTTGAGAACATCTTCACTAGTTTTTGCCTTCCGTTTCTTCGATGGCAAATCTTTCGGCAATGGACCACAATATCTACTTTAGATATATCCGAAACTAAGCTGCGAAGATTGTGATAGATGTACCACTGACGTTCCAAAGATAAACCGGCTGGTTGTATAACTTTCGGCATTTCAGGATCGATAGGTTTTAACAGAAGCTTAAAGGAAGCTTCTTCACTGTCTGCGAAGCTTCTTCACTGTCTGCGAATTTCTTTGCTTTTACACAATCTGTAGAAATTATGAAATGATGGAATTGCGTTATTCCAACAAGTGACTTGTACAGTGGTTTAAAATAGCTGTCCCATTCATACCAGACGACTTTTTCAGCCGATACAGCTTTATTATAACCCCCAGCTGATGATGACTCGACACACTGCAGTAAATCTGCATACATGTCGATGTTACTGACGGCATACTTACTTTTGAAAATATCGAAGTAACGATCAGGCGCGAACTTAGTGTGCCCGGTAAGTAGAAAAATGAATAAAATAGTTTTGTTAAGACCCCGAGCTAAACACCATTGCAGATATGATAGTACAGTGTTATTCTTATTCTGCCCAACACAATTGTCAGAGAAAAGAGCCCAGCAAGCTTTGTGTATACACTTTCTAGCTTTTCGTTACTCATAATTCCATCTTCGATGTGACTTAGTATCACTAATTCAAGTTCATTTTTCGACATCTCTAAACAATTGTTCCGCGTACTCTCGATCATTTTCCGTGGTATCAGTGTATGGCATTCATTATTACAACGATCTTTAGACAGAAATTTTGTTACCAGCTCCTCCTCCTTTACATCAACAACATACAGGTCCATGTTAACAAAAGTTTGTTCGGTATCATCTTCTGCCTGAGATACACATACTTCGTCTTCATCATCATCGCTCTCTTCATAGTTTTCATCATCGTTTTCATCATCCTTTTCATGGAAATATTGTCCGTATACGGCACTGAACTCCTCATCAACACTCATGTTTCATTTCATGCGAAATGCGAAGACGATAATCAACAGAAACAGTAAACGTCACTTCTTCAGTGTTACTTTTTTAAATGTTCCACACAGTAGCAACTTACTCGATGAACTATAATAATATTCCGACCAACAACAACACTTACTGGACCAACAACAACACTTACTGGACGTCCGGCGCGGAGAACAATTAACGAGATAATGAGAAACTGACGAAACGAGTTGCTTACTTCTAACAGCTTTTTCACAGAAAACTAGATTTTGCACGTAAGCTCCCTTTTCGTAGACCAGGTCACAAATAAAAAAGTAGTATTTTCAAGTGGCTGCAGACTATTGTTATTGTGTGTAGTGTATGAAAAAGAATACTTCTTGTTTTTAAATCCACAATTTGTTAAGAAAATACTGTGAACAGATTTAACAAAATATTAAATATTTAATAAAGATTTTGAAGTTCTATTGAAAATAGAACATTTTTTTGGAAAAACGAGGTAAATCCATGTTTGCGGAAAAACCAGGTCTTAAAAAATCTTTATTCTCATTTAAAATAAGGTTTCCTTACGTTTTATTACCACATAAAACGAATAAAAATGAAAAAATATGCAAAATCCATCAAAAAAATTAAACGCGTTTTTCTCCTGTTTTTGAAAAATGGAGTTACCTGTTTTTTCCGCGCGGCCACAGATTTTAATGTCTTATTAAATGAAAGGCCGTGCCTTTCTCGAAGATTTTTATTATTTTTCTTCACATACGCTTTTTTAATGCTAAATAACGTCATTATCGCCATATTAGCGATATGTATTTGTACCGTTGTATTTTTAAAAAATATTCCAACCATCTGAATTATACATATTTTTGTTAAAGTGCTCAGAGATGCTGCAAACATTATTTATTTTAACGAAGTTTTGCACCTGCAAATGTGAACACCAGTTGATTCGTTTTCGTTAGCATAACTTTACCCAAGTAACCTTTTATTTTTCCGAACACGTCAATGCACTTAAATAAAAATTCCAAGAATTCTGACTGTAGAAACCCTGTATAGACAAAAATAATATAAATTTCTAAAACTTAAACCAACATTATGCATTTATAGATTTGTCCATATTTGAAACAGGAAGAGAACACAACGCCACAAATGGTTCTTTAATGGTATCTAGAAGTTACAACATGTCAATGCAATCTTCCTTCGTTGCTCCAGTGACTTTAGCATTTTGAACAGGTTTCAACACCATTAATGTTCAGAGACTTTTAGTTTAGACAGAGAATAAGAAGAAAAGAAGAGACAGCAAATCCTCTGAATGTTTTATAGAGACCATACATAACAAGGAAAAAGGAAACGGAAGCTGATACACTCCCTTACAATTGCATGACACGGCGAGCACGCACTTAGCCGTGTACACATACACATTTTTTTTATAACCGAATACTGGCATTAAAATTCATTCATGTATAGAAGTATGGAAATGTGATAGTACTAAAAGAAAAGGTACGATTTTATGGTTGCATAGTTGGTTGCATGGTGGCTACGGAGATCTTCAGTAAAGACATTTTCCTACCGCTGAATCTGAATCAGTCTCAGGTTTTTTTATTAATAAAATGGAACTGTTTACACACATATTCCTTGAAAACTATATCGAAGGACGACTTCTCTATTATTGGTTATCGTAATGTTTCGATTGAATTCCTCTGGCCAGAATACTAAGAGTGTGCTGGTAATTTTATGTAAGTGCATAGTTTTAAACAACTTTCTTCGAAAAATGTATTTGTAAAATATAAGTGTTGTAAGGATTTTCTACAGAGTAAAATAAACTTTCATATTCATCGTTGTATTGATGCAATTATAGTTAATTGTAAATATGTATTTAGGTTTTCGTCATCTTCAGTGCAACAAAATTGGCTGTAGTAACTGTCAAATGTTGTATGTTACAGCGTTTGAAAGAACCCTCAAAATGTGCACAACGGTGATGATGATGCGATCCCATGCGTTAAATACCACAGTCTCATAATGGAAAGGGATTTCTGTAACGGTCTGGAACAAATGGCGCTTAATCACGGGAGCCTGTGGTATAAAAATAGATTAATATTAAGATTAAGAGAGATTAATAGAAGGCAGATTGCTGTTATATTTAGCCATGCAAATTAAATTAAAAAATCCCCATACTGATTACACTAAGATAGTTTTTGGAACAAAATTTCGTAGACATGGCCGGAGAGGTTGGTTTTACCCTAATTCGGGTACGTGGTATTAAATTTCGGTTATATCGGGTGATCAATCTAGTATTGTTTTCAATTGGTTTTTCTTTCATAGATTACAGATTTCACAGTTGTGTTAAACTTTATTTTTTTCAGTATTATTTGCGATTTCATCATGGAAAGACTTACACCACAACAACGTCATCCTCATCGGTTCATATTTTTTCAAAAATTTTGAGGGCCGAATCGTATCGCGCCATTATACCGGACTTTTTGCTACCTGAAATTTAAGACTGTAATATTGACGACATTTCGTTGCAACAGGACGGTGTCCCTTACCAGAAAGCTGCTGAAACAATGGATCTATGGACATTTCGAAAAGCAGCTCATTTTGCGTTTTGGACCGGTGACTTGACCGCCTAGATCAAGTGATATCACACCTTTTGACTTTTTTCTTTGGGGCTACGTAAAGCCAAACGTCTATGCTGGCGAAAAATAAATTGCATAAAATGTCCTTTGCTATTACGTAAAACAATACAAAAAGCATAAATAAAAATAAATAAATGGTTTCCCATTACATCGCATGAAGGGACTGGGGAGAACTTCTCACTTCTCACAAAAAGCATAAGTGTTTCAAAAGTCATCAATGTTTCACATCAAATTTATGAAATTACCAAGTTATGACAAAAAGAGAGTAATACGTTTTGAATCATTCGCTAGATGTCGCCAGTGTTTTGGAGTCATACAATTCGTTCCATGAGTTCTCTATACTATTCAATACTCTTTGGCGATGACGACCAGCTTGTTTGTTCGCTACCTCTAAATCAATACCTTCATACTTATTTACAGAGAGAGAATATTGTTGTACAACAACCACGTATGTGGCGCTAACGCAGTATGTTGTTGGCATGTGTTCACTTTGATCGATTGTCCTAACCGTGCCTATAGATGTTAACATATCAAAAATCTACAAACAAAATTATAGTGGTTGAAAAAAAGTGCTTTCGCTTACATTTTTATTGGTTATGCAGAAATCAGTACAATGAACAAAAAAGTACGCGTACTTTTGAAAACAGTGTATCTGGCAAGCCAACATATATTTTGTATGAACCCATACTTGTAACTCAAAAAAACTAATGATGCCGTTCGAGCCGTTGTATCTGAATTAGCGCAAAACCGTCATCTTCAGTGTGGTCCTAATTTTCGACTTTCACAGTGTTAATAGACTGGGTTGGCCTACATATAAAAAAAACCTAAAGTCGAGAGCACATACAAAAAATCACCTCGAGACAATTTAAAAAATAATCTTCCGTGACCGTGAAAAATAATAATCCGAGACCGTGAAAAACAGCCAAAATCGTTTAAGTATAGTAGATTTTCTGTTTGTGTAACACGCAAGACATTGTTGTATTTGTGTCGACGAGTACACATTTGTCCTATAGAAATCGCTGGCATACAGCATCGTCTCGTAATGAAGGCCTCATTTACTGCAGTTTAGCCCATAAAATTAAAAATATTTTTTCCACAATTATGTCCTTTAAAAACAATGAACATTTTGCTTTTGGAAAAACAAAAAAGTAACGTATGACAGATATATTTACAGTATTAATTGACACAAATATTGTTAATGTTGTTTGCATTATTACCGCAAACAATTGCATGCTTTTTGTCGCCATCGCGCAATTTTTTAAATAAAAATTATTGCATATTTTTAGCGCAAAATATTGCATACGTTTTAGCTCTACCGAAATTGTTGATGTGTTAACATCTATAGGCACGGGTAGGGCAATCTATAAAAGTGAACACATGCCAACAACACACAGCGTTAATATCGCCTACGTGGTTGTTGTACAACGATAGTCTCTGTCTGAAAATAACTATGATGGTATTGATGTAGCTTCAGCGAACAAACAAGCAGCTTGTCGCCGCCAAGGAGTATGGGATAGTATAGAGAACTCAGGGAACAAATTGTATCACTTAAAAGTATTGGCGACATCTGGCGAATGATTCAAAATGTATTACTCTCTTTGTGTCATAACTCGGCCCATGCACAATTTAGAGGTGAGACATTGATGCCTTTTGAAACTTTGATGCATTTTGTATTGTTTTATGTAATAACTTTGTCGAAATGCTGCATTTTGTATTGAAATATTCTATAAAGAGAATAAGACTCGTTTATGCTCTTCTACTCCGATGCTCTACATGAGAGCGGAAAAAGAGTGCAATATGTTCTCTGTACTGTTCAATAATTTTTGTCGTCGCTTTGTTTATTGTTTTATATATTTTAACAATGTTACTTCTAATGTGAAATCAGATGTAAAAAAAGAAGGTACAATAGCAAAAGGGCCTTCACCACAAAACCTATTCTCTTTTTTATTTACCAATGTAACATTTACTAATGTGTTCATAGGAATCGAGCAGGTACCGTGTTACAAAATGGTGTTAACACATCGTCCGTGAGCTCGAACACTCATTGATTTATTTTCAATTATGTCCTTTAAAAACCAAGAACATTTTGCTTTGGAAGTATACAATTTTATTCAAAAACAAGAAAACACGATATATTAATATTTTATACTTATTTTTCGTGTTGCTTGCATTAGTACTGGAAAATTATTGCATGCTTTTTACCACTATCGAACAACTTTTTAGCGCATATGTTTTAGCTCGATCGACATATTTTTAAATAGTTTACTGGGCTAATTAATTTTTAATCTAGTCACCATTAAAATCTTGGTTTGGTTTTATTACAAATAAAGTACAAAAAAGAGTAATGATACTCATAATTATAATAAATCTTGGCGCGACTCAAGTTGGGTGCACCGTTCACGACTTTCTAGTTTTCCAAAAGTATGGCACAGAAGCTTTTCAGCTGTGACTACAAATCGCTGATTCTCTTACATATAAAATCTACAACATTTGCAAAGTATGTGTATATATGTTATTATTATTACATCCAGTTTTTACCTGGTATCTTTATAATTTCGTTGCTTGAATATGGGTATCGTTAAAATCTACATTCGTATAGAATTGTGGCTCTGATACTGTGATTTTTTTCCCAGTCGATCATATTAATGTATGAATCACAGTCGAATTTAATAATTTTTTTTCCAGAATATCCCTGAAAAAAAGGATATGGCAGGGCATGGTTTATGTACCGTTGGACGTACCATAAATAACCCTTTCATATGATACTAATATTGTATACATTGTTTTAGATAAAGTACAATGTACGTATGTATATTAATATCAAATAGTTGTAAAGTTTAAACCAACGTTGGAGAAATAAATGAATTTAAGCTAAAAAAAAAAAAAAAAAAAGATAAAGTAAAATTTTCTTGTAAAAACTAAAACAAAAATAAAATTTTTAGAAACGGTCAACGGATCTCACGAGATCTTAATGTTAGAAACGAAATACTTTGGGAATCATCAGAAAACAAACCAAGGTATATTTTAAGGAGTGGACAGAAAACACTTTTTACCCAAACCGTACAATAAGGGTCGGTCTAATATACACGGTTCCTGCATAATGACATTGCAGCTTGGTTTAGCGTGTATGGCCGCTTGGTTTAGCGTGTAGGACAATAAGTTATTTATTTGTCACGGCATCAAATTCTTTAAGATCATTAGAATCCTTAGACAAAGTCAGCAGAGAAAATGCACAAACAAAGCTAAGAACGCAAAATCAACAGCATACAAATTTAATACAGTTAATTGCTATTTTTCTATTTTTCCGTGAGGCTCGAAACATTTGCACTATGCTCTTTTTGCACTTCGCAGAAACTTTTGCCTCCCACCAGAAACGAAAACAATGTAAAAAAGTTTAACGAAGAGGTGCTGGAGTGAAAGTGGAAAACAAATCAAAAATAAAGTGAAAATATTACAGTTTTCCTTACAAAAAAAAATAACTAAATAAAAATAATATAACAAAATAATAATATCTCACGTACTTTTCTCATTTTCCTAACTCTCAGACATTGCTTGCTTTTAAAATCCACACTTAACGATGCATTTTCTTCTTCAAAACGACTTCCGTTCTACATTCTGCCGCACTTCGTCTAAGAAATGAAAAGCAACAGGCAAACAGAAAACAAACAACACAACTGCGAGTGTTAAAGTACGAAAGTAAACACATTAAAGTCAATAAAAAGACACGCTACCGGGGAAAACCAAAGAGAGAAAAATACTTTCTAATAGTCTCATGAAAGGAAATTAAAATGTTTAAAACCCACACAACAAGAAAACAGAAGAAATTTGAAATGTAAATTTATTTGCTCGCAGGCGCAAATTGGAAGCGCTGCGAAACTCACTTGCACGTATGGCTTCACAATATTTTCTTCGTGCACGGAATTCACAATAAAGGTTCACCGTTGATACAATCAAATCAAATCAGGCTAAAAAGTAAACGGAAGATTAAACGGAAAACATGCTTAATTAATGATAAAAAAAATAAATGATTTCCCATTACATCCCATGAAGGGACCGGGGAGAACTTCTCACAATCACTGAGCTGTGCGCTTTCCAGTTTTCACTCACTGATTGGGACCTACAGTTTTACACCGATTCCGAAAGGTATTTTGAGAAGCTTTTTCATGGCTATATACTCGATAGTGTCGCCGTCACTAAGCGAGGTGACCGTCGTCGAAAGAAATTTTAAGGTGGTTGGAGCAGGGATCGAACCCAGGATCTCCTGTACAAGAGGCGCACACACTACCCATTGCACCCATAGCACCACACTACCCATTGAAAATTTTTAATTTTCAAATTGCTTGAAAATTAAACATAAAAGTCGAAAAAATAAAATCCTTCTGAATCTAGATTCTTGATCGGTTGTTGCAACACCAAACAGCTGCAATTTAAAAAAAAAAAACGAGTGACTAAATATATATAAATTGTTACTGTTGACTACGAAATAAACATTATATACCTAGCAGACACTGTGGGATCCAAGAAACTTAACATGTAATGGAAACCGAATTTTGAACTTAAAAAAGTCCAGAGTAAAAAAAAAATATATTTTGTGGCCGTCGGTGGTGCAATAGTTTGGGCATTAGTTACATGAGAACAGGAGCTCGATACTTCTTCAGATCGCCTTACATCTCTTTCTTGCCAAGTGATGGCGACATTATGGAATATTAAGTTATTAAAAGATTCTCAAAATACCATTCGGAATCGGTGTGAGACTGCTATTTTCTTTCATACATGTACTTCTCTTCTCAGTGCTCCAATAAATGCCTTAAATTGAAAAACACTTAAAGACCCATATCAAAATCATCTAACCTCTTCCAGAACGTTAAAACGACACATTTCTCACCATCTCTCTCTCATTCCAAAAATATGTTAAAACAAAAGTAGAGTTCAAAACCCACCACATAAACAGATCACAACCGGAAACCAACATTGAAACAGTTTCACATTGTCTCTCCTTTTATATTTTTTTTGTGTGAAAGATAAACTCTTTTCTGTGTGTATGCGTGAGGTAGTCCTCGAGCAGCAAAAATAAACACCCATGTATGAAATATTTATGTAAACAATTTTTTTTGTCATAAATTATTATGATTTCGGAGTAGTGTCAGTAACGAAGCCCCTAACACCGACTAGTCAGCAACCACATATACGGCAGCCTGGAGTTTATTATATTTCCCACTGGTATTTTATGACATGTTTCTTTGTAAGCGTTTATACGTGGGCGTAATTTGATTTTGATACATTAGATTTGTATCGAGTCACGTCTACTAATACTACTTGTTGGAGAATAAAAAAAATAGCCTACACCGGGATTAGATCTTTCGAAAACGTGCGCTAATGTGTTTTAAATATTATTAATATGGATAAATAATAGAAATATGTGGGCTGTTTGTATTTGTGTAACGAAAAGAGGAAAACAGGTACAAGTAGAAGTTTAGAAACAGGGTTTACAAACTGTTTGTAATAAATTTGTAATTCGAAATGCTAGTAGCACTATTAAAAACTATCCGCCTTGAGTGCATCGAGAACAACGAGCATACGCCCCCCTCCCCATTCTGTACATCTGTGGGCCTTCCATTACCATATTAGGTATTATCGGTGGCCCAGGGGACCCCGTCTTTTGTTCGTAGAACTGGCCCCTATATTTAGAGTACCGATTTTGTTAGATACAAAATGTGAAGACTTTCATGAACATCACCTTCGTCATATTTTTAAATCTTCCATTGTAGTCCATTCGTCCTCTATAATTGTCATCGTCAGATCTACCGGGATACTAGACTGAACGGAAAAGGATCGTCACAGGGATGAAAATGTTCATCACCCCAACAACTTTTGTCATCGAAAGTGACCTAACGTAAAGTTTCATTCCCGCTATTAAAATATGTTCACCAACTGCAAATTGTTCGTTAACGTGGTGAAAGTATGGTTGTTGCTGCAATGAATATGCTTCATTATTGCAACGAATTAGTTTCGTTGCTGCAGTGAATTTGCTTCAGTGCTGCAATAATTTGTTTCATTGATGCTACGAATTTGTTTCATTGGTGCACAGAATGTGAGTCATTGTTGCAATGAATTTGTTTCATTACTATAATGATTTTGTTTCATTGATGCAATTAATGTTTTGACGTGTGTTTAAAATTATTTGTTGGCAATTGTACATAGATACACATAACATAACATAACATTTTTATGCTTTTGTTTCGCAAACTGTTTCTGTTTATATAAATACATTAAATCCATTCCATGTTGAAACTCTCGCCTGGAGAAGTTTGTGGTAGCCGGGCGGTTGAGTGTTATTGTGACCGTCGTATTCAGGTCCTGCAATTAAAAACAAATATGAGGAATTTATTATCAAGATTTCTTATTAAAATATGTACATAATCTATGTCTGTACTTACCATGAATATAAACACTACTCCATATGCTCAACTCCTTTAATATAGAACCACACCATTGTTTTCTTAAGTCATGCAATTGCTGTTGTGCTGAGGGTTGTCTCATACAATTGCAGCGCCAAATATCCCCCTCATTAAGCCCGTTATGGCTCTGTAAGCAATTACTTCAACTGCTCTTTTATTTATTTTAACCAAATTTGTTGAAATTTCGATTTGTTCGTTAGATTGTTATTTTGTATGTTCGTCGTACTTAAAACACTTTATTTCTTTGACTTTGGCTGCATGCAAAATGTCTGTATGGTTTTCGATTTGTCCTGAATCCAAGTACCAATACACCGAAACAAGCGTGACCGAATTATAGGTAAATGCGAAACACCAACATTTTGTTGCGATTTGTAACGTCACGCGCAACACGCTCACGCATACACTCACGCTCACCATTTTCTTTTATATTATATATTCTACTCTATTTTACTTTATATTAGTTTCGTCACAATAATGCAATTGTTTCGTCAACTAAAAATATTCGCAAACCTCCAAAATAGATAAATAATAAATATAAACTACAGAAAGTAAGAGATAAACCAAATATCTGAAGTTTAATTCTCATGCCTTTGCTTGTTTTAATTTTTAACTAATTTTTCTACAAACTTCAAATTAAATAAACTGGTTGCATGACTGAAAAGTAAGTTGTTGCAGGAACGAAATGAAAAATTGTCAAAGAAATCATGTATGAAATTTTTCATTGCAGCGATTGCGAAATTGTCAGATATACGACACTTATCACTATATCAACGTTTTTACGTTGCAATGAAACAATCAAAATGTTTCATCCATGTGACGAAGCGTTTTTCTTTCAGTATAGGGTATGGAGAAATACCATCGTAAGACACCATCTCGTCATCTTCTATTCTAACATTTGTAATGTTGTACTCGAATTCTCATGAGTGTCCAATATTATATTTGAAGTTTTCCGCCATTTTTGGTAGAATTCTTGTCAGAAACTTGCAAAATCCACTGGAAGGTGCATTAGCTCAGGAACATATTGGTCCGAGTAGGTAGTCTTAGATGTGGATTTTTGGTAGCCCATATATTCGAGGTGCAACAGCAATCTCCGTTTATAATCTTTTCTCGTTCGATATTCAATAATGCTCGACCTGTTAGCAGGTCGTTATTTAGTTCATTGTTCTTCCCTTGTAGAGTGTTCGTAGAATCCTTGTTAAGTAGTCTATACGTCATCATATCATTGACTATCTTGTTCATTCTTTCCCCGCGTTCCGATTTTACCATCGCTATTGTGGCAATTCCTTTGTCTGACTCCATGATGTATATATCTTCACCTTACCTTTAAAAATTTCTAGTCTGATCCATTGTGAACAACGTGCACGTTTTACTCCATGTTAACTGTTGTCTGTGCCTGTGGCTCTCTAACATTGACGCCAATTTGCTCTTAGACGTCTCTTGGTCATATCTTTAATTTTATGTTCCAATACACTCTTCTCTTTAGGGAATGCATTTTATCACGGGAAATTCGTTTCTTGTTAGTGCTAGTGCAAAGTTTTTGCCTTGGGAGATTAACCATTTAACGGTCTCCGGTATCGTGGTTGTTGTACTGTCCACAAACTACTTCTCGTTAACCTTAATATCCATCTCCCTAAGTTGTTGCCACCGAAGTTCCCCAAATTTCCTCTGATACTTTTCCTTTACCCTGAACTTCATTTTGGTTTCCAAATTTTACCCACTATAGATTTTTTTTATTTAAAAAATGTTTTAATATTTTTCAATTTACGTTCTTCGGGATGGGGGCTAAATGAAAAAAGTTAAACAACTCTTTTTAACACTATTTTGCTACAACCCAGTACTATCAACTACATAGCAACGATTTATGTCTAGACTAACGTATGTGGGGAAATTTCTTGTTTAATGGGAAGTTTTCTAGGTGGAGCCTGTAACCAATTTTTAGTATATATTGTAGTTTTGATTTTGAACCCAATGAAAAGTAAATTTGGAAAAGTCAAAGTAAAAGAAGTTTAAAAAAAGAAAATTTTCTGAAATAAGTGCCATTTTTAAAAACCTAAATTTTCTCAAAAAAAATACCTATTCATATTCTTAAACAAAGTAAATTTTCTTAAAAAAATACCTAGTTTTAAAGAAGTACCTTTGCTTAAAAAAAGTAAATTTTCTTACAAAAAGTACCTTTCCTTAAAAAAAGTAATTTTTTTAAAAGATTTACTTTTTCTTAAAAAAGTAAATTTTCTTACAGCAAATTGCCTTTTATTAAAAAACTACCTTTTCTTTAAAGAGTACATGTTTTGTGAAACAAAATATCTTTTCTTGAGATAAGTACCTACTCTTCAAAATGCACCTATTCTTGTAAAAATAACCAATTCTAAAAAAATTTCGATTTCTTAAAAAAACCTTTTCTCCTAAAAAATACCGTCAATTAAAGAAATACCTTTTCTACAAAAACCTCCTTTCTTAACCTTCATCTCACCCTTGTGTGGAAAACCACACAAACTGAATCTTTTTTATAACTTATTAAAAGAAATTATTAAGCTATGTTCATGAAATTTCTTGACATTTCCTGCCGCAACAACTTAGTTAGGTGCTTAATTGATTAAAAAATACTTTTTGCTAACGAGATATTCGAAAAGTTACGTTGTTTACCCTGGTGTGTGGTTTTCCATACATGTCTAATTTCTCTATATGTTGCACTAGAAACAGCACTTCTTATCGACAAATATTATTTTAAATGTTTCTGATGATGAAGGGTTTTCCGCCGATGATGATTTTCCTAATTACTCACCGCAAGAAAATGATGCGTCGGAAGCAAGTCAACCTGATTGTGAATGTAATGCAAATTAACAAAATGATGATGCTCAATAGGGATTTCTTCCGTAGATACAGTGTTTGTCACAAAACACGGTTTTGCATGGAATCCTCAAGGAGTTCACGGTGGTGCTGGAAGATTACGGCTTTTATGTTGTTTTTCCCACCGCCAATTGTGCAAAAGCACAATGCGGCAACAACTATATCGAAATCGACTGAAACTTGTTACAAGCATACAGTGTATCACAAAAATAAGTATACACGTTGTAATTACGACGAATATGATATATTTTCGTACTTTGTTCTTTCGCACCCCAGTTTCTATACTAGTTGTCAACACTCGCTACGATATTCATTACAAAAGCAATAATTTCAACCGTTCAATAAGATCCCGTTAATATTTGTGGCGAGATTTCTTAGAAAATTCCAATATTGTGGTCACAAAAGTTAGTATGCGACAAGTGGTTATCCATTCGGTAATTGACTTTAATCATGAAAGTTTCTCTTTTTATGGATTCAGACGAATCTGTACAAGCTATAAACTCCACAAAATAAGTCTGAGAAATTAAAATTAATTTTTGCTGCTTAGACTCATCGAGGCAAAGAAATGTCTCAGGATTTGAAGGATCTGATAACAAAATTGTACAAAAACAATAATTCTCTACGAAAAATTGCCGGCATTATAGACAAAAGTAGTGCTACTCTACAAAAAGTACTAGAAAACTTTAAGTCTGAGGGTTCCACGAAAAATAAGCCGTGTTCGGAGCACCCGAAAGTGTTTAACAGCCAAGAAAAAAAGATTATAGTAAGAAAAGTTACGGCAAACCCAGAGAAAGGTGCACCAAATATACAAGCAGAAATTGAAAAAGAAGCTGGAAAATCGTGCCATTCAGAAACTATTCGCCGTGTGTTGCACAGACCTGGATATCGTGGCTGAAGTATTAGAAAAAATCGATTTATTAGTCACATAAACCGTCAAAAGAGGCTAAATTTCACAAAAGGGTATATTATAAACCACCCCAAAAACGTTCTGGAACACTATTATTATTTCTAGTGAGGAAAAAATAAATCTTCATGGATCTGATGGCCGTGATAAAGTTTAGAGAAAGCCCAATTCCGAAATAGAGTCAAAAACCATGACTATACTGTAAAACATGGTGGCGTTTCGGTATTAATTTGGGCATGCATGGAAAACTTGTATTTATTGACGGAATTGTGAACAAGTATTTATACCTCAATAACCTGGAAACCAATTTGCAAGAAAGCGCCAAAGAATTAGAACACTTTCATATTTCCACATGACAATGATCCGAATCATACGTTTCTCATTATGAAGGAATCGCTGTTGTATCACACAAAACAACTTAAAACTCCTCCTCAATCGGCAGATGTTAATCTCATAGGGATCGCCTTGATCGCCAAATACGAAAACGGGATATAAAAGGGAGAGATGATCTCACAAATTTTACTGTGGAATAGTTGTTGAAAATTCTAAGTTCTGTGACCCCACAATTGGTAGATTTAATGCAATCACGACGTCATGAAATTATAAAATATAGAGGATACCCTACTAAATATTGATTTCTTAAAATGTGGTAAATGATTCACATGCATCTTTAATACAAATCAAAATATCATGCGTACTGCATACTAACTTTTGTGATGTTAATTTCGTTGCTTTTGAGCTTTATCCCTCACAATTAAATACATACACGAATCCCACTTTTTTAAAATTAATATTGAATACTGCGTTCGTTTGTTTTTTGGAATAAAAATATTTTGTTGTTTTAAATGACATAGGCAGTTTTTTAACAAAATTGTATAGGGTATACAGCTGTATACTTACTTGTGTGATACACTGTATATCTGTGTTCTCATTTTGGCTGGAGTTTACAGGTATATTGTTTATATTTCTATGTTTGATATGAACTTCATATTTTAGTTACATATAGTAGTAATAGTTATATCAAAGAATGAAACAATCTTGGACTTGTTCGATGGTGAATACGGACGTCCCATATTTAGAGCAATAATGTGGAAAATAACATAGCAATATACGAATCATGTTATTCTATTTGACGACGTTATGAGCAGACGTCAAATAAGCTCTACGGACAAATTTGCTCCAATTCGCGAAATATTTGACAAATGGTCTGAACTATTTTTTGTATTATTGTTTATTTCAACCCGTCTGATTGTTTTACTATTGACGAGCAATTGCTTGGTTTCCGTTGAAGTTGCAAGATTCGACAATATATGCCTTATAAGCCTGTATGATATGGAATTAAATTTCGGCTGTTAGTTTGTTCTGAAATTTGTTACGTATGGAAAATTCAACCAAATTTGGGTAAGCCAGTTGGTGGTTAAGCGGAGAAAAAATTTTTAGTTTTGGATCAGGTTCGTGGACTGAAGGGTCACAATATAATAATGGACAACTTTTTCTAGTCTTACGAACAAAAGAAACATCCCACCAAAACTTTTAAAATGCAGAATAGTTCCGATGTTGCAATCAAGAATTGCATTTATCGAAAACATAACACTCGTATCATACATCGGAAGAAAAGATAATTGTATAGTACTGCGGAGCACAATGCATGATTCGATTGATTTATAATGTGATGGAAAAAAGTTGCCAAAAATCATTCAATATTACTTTATAATAAAACCAAAGTTTCGTTTGTATACTTTTTATTTTGATGTCGTGGTGTGGATGCGATTGACAAAATGTTGTCTTGTTACAGTTGCAAAAGAAAGACGAACCGATGGCCGTTGCCGGTTTTTTCAAATATGATCGACATATCTGCCCTACACGCGTTCAAAGATGTGAAACCAAATTGGAAAACAAAGCAACATTGCGACGAGTTTTCTTGCATGAGCTTGGAATAACACTTGCACAATCATACACAAAAAAAAAATAAATGTTTTCCCATTACATCCCATGAAGGCATTGGGGAGAGCTTCTCACAACAAGTGATACTCACTGATTGGGACCTACAGTTTTACCCCGGTTCCGAACGGTATTTGAGAAGCTTTTTCATGGCTAAGTACTCGATAGTGTCGCCGTCACTAAGCGAGATAACCGTCGTCGATAGAAATTTTAAGGCGGTCGGAGCAGGGATCGAACCCAGGATCTCCTGTACAAGAGGTGCGAGCGCTAACCATAGCACCACCGAATCATACATGACAATGAGAAAAGGTGTGCCATGAAACGAATCAGCAGCGTCTTTGCTTTCCGCAATTAGCAACAAACAATTCAATAATTGAATCAGTGGGGGAGCCCAGTAGCTGAATAACCCAATCCACATCTTCACTGGTTCACTGGCCTTCAGTAACTTCATCCCGATCATTGAACAAAAAATCCAAAAGTGTTCCTCCGAATACCGAATGTTTGTACAAAATGTGTTGAAGAAAAACTAGTTCAATGTAACAGACAATAAAATATGAATATAAATGTGTTATTAATGGTAAATCATGATTTTGACTACAAACAAATTATGCCTCTAGTGCAAAATACGTAGATATACCGTATGTGTGGAAAACCACACACAAGGGAAGACAACGTAAGTTTTTTTGAGGGTGAGATGAAGGTTAAAAGTGCCTTTTCTTAAAAATAAAATAATACCTATGTTCTTAAGAAAAGTAGCCTTTCTGAAAATAAGTACATTGTCTTAAAAAAATAATCTTTTCGTAAAAAGAGTATAAGAAAAATACTTCTTTGTAAAAAAAATTCATAGTCTTATTGCATTTTGTTACAAAAAATAATTCTTCTTAAAAATAGTACTTTTTCTTAAAAAAAACATTAGCTGTAACTGACACTAGCACGGTCACATCAAAAACTGAAACTCGGTGATACAGATTAAAAACTCACCTCAAAGCGAAATAGCGAAATAGCGAAAAGAACTTCGTTCCAACCGGGTGTCCCCTTACACCTCATGTAATTTTTTTTTAAATTTTGTGACGTAATTGTTTGCAATGCGCCCAAAAATTTAAATTTTTTTGTTCAACAAATTGTCACTGTTTTCGAGGTTTGGAAACCGAAAATATAAGTTTTTCGAATTTGAAATCTAAAACTAAGAAAAGTAGTCAACATTTGGTTACTTTATAAAACATACTCAATTATCCGATTTTCAATGAATTACTTCAAAATAATCGGGTTTTAGAGGGCCAAAAAAATGTTTTCCACAGTAAAATATATAGATAATAATCTGGTTAAGATTCGGTAGTTAAGGCTGTTAAACTGGATGAATCAATTCCTCAAATTTCTTGCACATTAGGCGACAACAAATTTGACATATAACAACAATCGTAACATATAAAGCGATTGTAGTAAAACTAATTTGCCAAGCTTGGGCATACCAATTATATCCGTTAAGGTATCAAAGTATTTCCAACTAAAAGCAATTTAAATTAAGTCTGATTATCTTAATCATGATAGATAATTTACCTAATTTAACATCACAACTCTCTACATATTAAGTAATATTGCAGGTGTACAAAGATTTCGTTACTTATTGACGTAAGGCGTTGATTTGGGATATTCAACACAAAGAATGTGCACACACGAGCACAGCATTTTCAAAGTCTGCGCAAATAAACGTACTTCTTTACCTTTATTACCCAAATTCCCACAAAATTTACTAACATTTAGTTGGAGATCTTAAACTTAATCCCTAAAACACCAGTACTCAAGTAAACTCAAAAGGAATTTCCTATACTGCTGGCAATTCACATTATTTATACTCATCTATATAGTATATGCAACACAGGGCGGAATTTGTGAGGCCTTCGCGATACAATGCATGCGGAAGTCTTTATATCTCAATGCGATCCTCAAACAATCTGCCCATATTAAAAGTCCTTCCTGAGGTTTTCTAAGTGTAATCCAGAGAGCGCACAAACACGATCTACCTTCCAAATTGGCGGTTGTAGGCCTGACAAATGGAAGGATTTGGGTTCACAATTACTAACAAATATGGATTAATGGATTTTTGGGGAGATGAACACTGTTTTGAACAGTGTTTTGAAAAGGCTTTCCGTGACGAAGTACACGACAGTGTTGCCGTCAATAAACGTAGTGACTGTCGGCGAAATAAATGTAAGGTGATCAGAGCAGCGATCGAAACAATGGTCTCATTTACAAGAGCAGCACAAACTCACCATTGCACCACCTACGGTCAAAATCAAATATACTTTTTTTTGAGTGCAGAGGGAATGCAAACACGCTCCTTTTTCCCTCCATTCCTTTGGAATACCTTAGAACTGTAAGATATAGGAAATATATTATCGGTTTGCAATCATAATTTTCCAATGTTTTAGTTTGGAAGGCCTACCAGAAGCCATCTATATAGAAGGCAGAGAGAACGTTAATACCATAGAGAAATGACGTATAGAAAAGCGATTTGACTCAGTAAATTTAAGACGTTTGGTGTGTTGCATATGGGCGTTGCGTGTTGGAAGGTATTGCTTTAATTACACCAGATAGAGACAATGGCTCAAACCAACCAACAAGAAAACAGCAATGGCATTTCGTTTTGTAAGTTAACATTTTTGTGTAAATATACTATAAATGTATACTGACAATAAAATATGGCACAACAAGTACAAAATACGTTTAAATCAAAACGACATGAAAAATGTAAGTCAACAATTTTTGTAATTCCACCTGGCGTCAGCATAGACGAATGTAGTATAGACAAATTAATTCTCTCAATAAATTAAACATCACAACTGCTAGTAAACATTGGATGGTGGCAAGTATGGGTTCAATAATACCAGATAGACGCAATAGTATAATACAACGTCCAACAAAGGAACAACAACCACATTACGTGTTTTTGTGGCAAAATATAAGTAGTTGTGCTAAATACAATACCAAAGTATACCAAAGATAAAAGTCAACAAATAAATTCAAATTATATTTAAATTTCACAGTTCTATACGAAAACGAATCGAAAAAGCTAAAGAAACAGTTCTTGTACCTCCACATGCTGTAAGTTAATTTTTGTCGAATTTCTCTCATTTCCGCAAACCTACGTAGAAGAGCGTAAAATGAAACGTCTGATGAGAGAATTGATGTGTCTATACCAAATTCATCTATGGGTGTAAATCACTTTACGTCAAATAACTCTCTATTGCACCTACGGCACCACGAAGAGTATGTAACGAAACTTCGGATGAGAAACATCGCAGCTCTATATGACATTAATCTATGGTTAATATATACGTTTGTCTTTCATTCTTTTAAAAATTACTTCCTAAAGGCTTTAGAAGTGATTGTTTTGACGACGAAAATCCCCTATGTGTCGTTTACGCCTACTCCTCAAAAGCAATTACTTTAAATAAATCAATATGTTTTTAAATTTGTACGGATTGTAACGAATTTGATAGAAAATTAATTTTAGTGAACTTAAGTCGTTTCACCTAATTTTCCGCGAAATGAATGTAAGTTACTTCACTTATTAACCGCGACCAGATTTGTTTACAAACCAAAGTTTGCAAAAATTTCTTGTACAGCAGATGCAGTTATCTCAGCCAGGCACATTGGTTGGAGTGATAACTAAAGTGAACATTTGGAAAACAATCTCCCGTCATCACAGCGTGACGTTGGTGATCATCACAGCGTGACGTCGGTGATCATCACAGAAATATCATCGCCGGCTGGAAGCAGCTATTTAAAGGGAGAACGATTACAAATCGGCGTCAGTCGGTCAAGAGAAGTGTACGTGTTCAGACAGTGGTGAATATATGGTGAGTCGTTGGTGGAGTGCTTAATAAGTCTCCTCAAATAGTGTTGTAGGCCTGCAGAGTGCTTCGATCAGTCTCCATGTGGTATTATAGTCAGTCTTAGTAGAATGTTGTCTTATGAAATTTCAATGTAGAGTCCAGAAGATCTTAGTTTTCAGAGAAAATAAATTGTACTCACCTGTTGCGTGGCGATTTAAAGAGAATGAATAGAACACACGGGCCGCATTCTACGTTATCAGACGTTGTCGATGTTTTGACAGAGCGTTTGACAGAAAGATAGTTTAAAATGGTTTTCAATAGAAATTGGATAACAAATATAATATTTGTTTTTATATACGTGTTGCCACATTAAGTCGTCAAAGAATTGTTGTGAATCTTTCAATGCTCTCGCCACTAGAATACGTTCAAATACAATATAACATAATTGGAAGACTCATCCAGATATTCTCATTAAAATTTTCAAACGGGTCGATTGTTCTTACTTATTTACTTATCCGGTCTCGAACAACCCCGAGGGGTCAGGGACGTTAAAAACAAAGATAAGGTATTTCGTCAATGAGTTGGATCTTTGGTTTTATCTCTCCAGTTGGTAATGCCAAGTGTACTCAGGGATTTGTCAACCTGTACCTCCACCGGAGCCTTGGTCTTCCTATTTTTCGCCTTCCTTCGAGTACGGTTTCGAAAACCCTTCGTGCTGGTTCGTTTTCATCCATTCTACTGACATGGGCTCGCCAGCGCAATCGCAATGTCGGGAGAAATCTCATACAGCTCATGGTTCATGCGTCGCCGATACTCGCCGTTGTGCATTATAGGACCATACATTTTCCAGAGTATTTTTCTCCCGAAAACTCTTACAGATGTTTCGTCTGCTTGCGATAGGACTCAGGATTCTGCGCCATAAAGCAAGGCAGGTTGAATGAGAGTCTGGTACAGCTGGACTTTTGTTACTCGAGAGAGGGCTATATCTCTAAAGTGGTTGCTTAGCCCAAAATCACGTCCATTCGCAAGCAGAATTCTCCGCCTTATCTCAAGGCTGATGTTGTGACTAAAAAAGGACTGTCTTCCTAAGGCCTTTCTAAAGTGATGAATTTTTTCCAATCCCTTCTTTGCAATGATCTTCAATAAACCCTGCTTGCGTGATGCCTTTTTACAGACGGAATTACACAAAGCATCCTAGAGTAAGATGCCTATACAGCCCTTCCGTCTAAGAACCGAGAACGGAAGGCTTTGCCTTTAACCCTGCTGTTAGATTAGGACCATTTGGTCCAAATTTTTTCTGTTTTCCCTTGTAACTTTGGAACGGTGATATATACTGACTAAATTTTTCTGCTAATGGGGTCTTTTAATAAAACAATGTTATGTGCGAAAATTAAATTTTCTAACTTTATTCAGGACTGAGAAAAATACAAAATGACGAATCTTAGGTTAGAGGACCATTTGGTCAATAGTACATTTTTCATTACCAAGCGAATGTAAATTCATGTCAAATATTTAGAAGATGTTTTTGATATGTCAAATACTTGCTTTAGAAATTATTGAACCAAAATAGTTACAAAGGATAAGATAAAATTATTATTTTGGATGAAAATTCCAGTATGGACCAAATGGTCCCTCAACCTAAGATTCGTAAATTTTTTCATTACCAAGCGAATGTAAATTCATGTCAAATATTTAGAAGATGTTTTTGATATGTTAGCGGATGTTTTTGATATGTCAAATACTTGCTTTAGAAATTTTTGAACCAAAATAGTTACAAAGAATAAGATAAAATTATTATTTTGGATGAAAATTGCAGTATGAACCAAATGGTCCCTCAATCTAAGATTCGTAAGTTTTTTCTAATCTAACAGCAGGGTTAAATCTCGCGGAATATAAAATAAAAACGAGTTGGTAAGTGTCGGGAAGGTCCACCGGTTCTTATCAAAGTCATGCAATTATGTAAAATGGAAAGGAATACATTATGTGTCAGATGGCCTACTGGATAAAATACCAGGTCTGAAATAAGGCCTACAAGCTCAAGATGTCTGCCACTGGGAACAAATTTTATTACTTTTGGCCGCGTGTGAGTGAGGCACAATGTTATGAATGTACTTTGCGTACGTGTGTGTGTGTGTGAATAAAATAACAAAATAAAAACAAACTTGTAAACTGCCCTATATTTTTGTGTATATGTACATTGGTAACTGAATAAAATTGGTATGGGTGAACCACAGCCATTGACATAAATATGTGGTTTTTACCGACATGTGGTATGTCAGTAATGGCGAGAATGTGTGCATGACTGTGCCTACATATAAAATTTATTATAAGTGAGTATGCGCTTGTGTTATTCAGTAATATCTAGTTTTGTTTTAATAATTTAATATTTCATTTCAATTCATATTTAAATTATGCTGCCATTATTTTGTACAAATAGTTTCTGTTGTTCTTGTCGTGGTTAATTTAATTTCCCCTTTTTGTCGCTGTGCGTAATTGCTTCATTTGCTACTATTTCCTCTTAACATTTCCGAGTGGTAGCTTTTGTTTGACAACCTGTGTATATAATTTACATGCGGGAGGATGTCCGTAAATTTCTACTGCGCTAAATTTCATTATATACATAAAATGTGAAGGGACGCAGTAGATTTTATTATGTTATCCTGTGTAATTCTAATTGTGGTTTAGTTTTATTTAATTTATATTTAATTGTTGTCAGTTAATTGTCGCCTAATGATTTAGTTTATCACTCATTTATTATACTGTTTGCATTTTCATTTATTTATAGAGTGCCAGTTTAATGTATTAAGTATTTATAAGCGTTGACTTGTTTTATCAATGTCATGAACTTGAAAACAATTTGTAGATTTGTACCTTTAATTAAGTCAAGGGAAAATATTAAATTGAAATTATTTAAGGCTATGGAAATTCCACTATAATGCCAAACGTTTTGTATAACTCCGCCGTTTGTTAATTCTCTGACCAAATAAAAGGAGCTAACACTGAGTAAAAGTAGAAATAATAGAAAGATAGTGGTGATAAGAACCAACTGCAGAGCCTTTTATATACTTATATATAAATCACAAATGAAGGCGGCAAATACAAAAATCATAATATTGTCTTACATTCAAAAATTAAATTGTCCGAGCGTTTGGTCGTGTTTATTAAATAATTATATTTTTTCGATATTTCGCTATCCTTTGGATAGCATCGTCAGGAAGATATATTAGTAATTAGAAATGAAAAACAATTCATGAAAAAAACTTTTTAATGTCATTGGAAAAAAAAAAATAATTAAAAAAACATTAAGTTACAGTGTTTTATTTACAAATGCACTAAAAACTAGAAAAAAAATTTTCTCTTAGCCTCAATAAGTAAGTATATTCTTCTTTATGATGGGGTTGTACAATGGTCCGACTACTTAGCACTTCAAAAACAATGGTCTAGATACTTTCAACAAAGAGCATAATTAAAATGAATTAGTTAATTAATTTTCTAGGGATCTCTCAAATAAAACGCTTGCATTTAAATTAAAAATGGTGACATTTAATTTTGACACTTAGTTTGACATTTAATTTTGACATTTAACTTTGACATTTAATATTGACATTTCACTTTGACATTTAATTTGGACACTTAATTTGACACTTAATTTGATATTTAATTTTGACATTTAACTTTGACATTTAATTTTGACACTTTATGTAGCATTTAATTTTGACATTTAATTTTGACACTTAATTTGACATTTAATTTTGACACTTAATCTGACACTTAATTTGAGATTTAATTTTGACTTTAACTTTGACATCTAATTTTGACAATTTATTTGACATTTAATTTTGACATTTAATTTTGACTTTAACTTTGACATCTAATTTTGACACTTTATTTGACATTTAATTTTGTCACTTAATTTGACATTTAATTTTGACACGTAATTTTGGCACTTAATTTGACATTTAATTTTGACACTTAATTTGACATTTAATTTTGACACTTAATTTGACATTTAATTTCGTCACCATTTTTAATTTAAATGCAAGCGTTTTATTTGAGAGATCCCTAGAAAATTAATTAACTAATTCATTTTAATTACGCTCTTTATTGAAAGTATCTAGACCATTGTTGTTGAAGTGCTAAGTAGGCGGACCATCATGAAGAAGAATATACTTATTGAGGCTGAGAGAAAAATTATTTTCTAGTTTTTAGTGCATTTAGAAATAAAACATTGTAACTTAATTTTTTCTAAATTATTTTTTTATTTTTAATTTTTTAGTTAATAAATTTTTACGGCCTTATTCATAAAAAATCATTAAATTAGCTCTAAAGCATTCATCAGTTATTGAAAGCTTTAAGATTTGACGAAGGTTTTATTAGAACCGTATTCATAATGAGTATTTTAACTAGGGAACAGATAATTGACTGACAACCCTGTTTTATGTATTCTCATAGTGCTTGTGTTGTAAAAACAAGATGAACAATAACCGATAAACCGAATTAAATTTATTTTATTGAATTGTGTCAATTCATTTTTTCAAAATTATAAACATTAATGGAAAGAACTATTCAATAAAAAGATCAATTAGTATTTGCTATATTCATAAATTTGGAAGAAGTGCCAAAAAATCATATTGAATTGGATTTCAGTTTTGTGTAGTCGAATATAAAACCGGATAATAGGTAGTAGTTTCAATGTTTTGATTTGATATTCATCACTATGTAAACAAAAGTTCATTTTGGTTTAAAACTATAAAAATTGGAACGAAAGTATTTGGTAGCTTAGCAGGATAATGTGACACTATAAACGCTACAAATATACACAAAATAATTCCAATTGTTTATATCGCATAAATATTTAAGTACGGCACTCGTGAAATGTAAAAAAATTATTTCATTTGTGTATTAATGCGGATAAAATGGCCTTAAAGAAGGGTTACATGTTCAACAAAAATGGCGACGTTAGAGAACTCTTAACAGAGGAATTTTTCGATTATGAATACAATTTTTGGACTTTACCTTCTTAAACCTTTATCAAGCCTATGACAACTTTTTATGAATAAGGCCGTTAATGTTCTAATTTTTTTTTTTTTCATATTCATGTATTGTCATCCAAATCTGACAAGTGTGCAAAATTTTAGTTCGATTGATCAACTGCAACTGTGTTAAAAATGAGTTACTAGATTTGAACAATACAGACTGATTTGAACAATACAGACTGACAGACAACAAAGCAAGTTAAATAAAATACTGTAGAAACAACAATAACAAAAAATTCAAAAATTAAACAATTGATGAAATGTTCTTGTCATATGTTATAATGTCATAATGTTGTAAGTTACAGCCAGAAAAATTTTTGTGTAGAAATAGTTTCTCTAATTTACAGCCAGAAAAATAATTTGGTTGATAAAAATATGTACATAATGGTAAATTCAACAAGTTACATCCGGATATATGAAAAATGTTACCTAGTGACAAATTTAATGATACATCAAACAATTTTCGGTGAAATAAATATCAATAATTCTATGCTACATTATCCGTATCTGCTTTAAAGTTTATTCTCTTCGCTATTGGAGTCCTTATTGTCTTTCTTTTCCCTATTTAAAACTGACGTATCTTGAAAGCGTGGAAAATGATTTAAGTTTGCACAGTGTGATGATAATGCTGTTTTTTGTGTTGAGATGTGCCTATATTTTTGAACTGATTTGTGTCCCGCAATTCTAGTCTTAAGTTTATTTTTAGTTGTACCTACGCTGCGGTCAAAATAATAGCACCACGCACAAATTTATATTGACTCCGTTTACATCTGTTTAACAGTTGGGCCAATTTAACTCAAAACTAGATAAATTCTCTGATGTTAATGGTTTATTATCATAAGAAAATTATTTGGTTTTTTCAACAGTTTATAATTGGCTAATAAATTTAAACAAAAAACTTAAAAACTACAAAGTCAAAATAATAGCACTTCATTTAATTTTTAACAAAAAATAGTGGTCTTTCTGAAAATAAATCAAAAATTGTACTCAGATATCTTGTTGATAAATTAATTGTATTGTTTCAATACTTTGTCGCGTGACCTTTGTTTGCTATTACCGCGGCACAACGCCTTCCCATGGAATCGACTAAATGCTGGCATCTTTCAACTTTGATGGAACTCCAAATTTTCTGCACAGCCTCAAAGAGCCCTTCAACGCTTGTTGGTTTTATTGTTGATACACCCTTCTTTATATCCATCCACAGATTTTCGATAGGGTTCAAATCTGGGGACTGTGCAGGCCACTCCATTACATTGATATAGTTATCGTTGAACCATTTTTTTGGCCATTTTGCTGGTGTGTTTGGGGTCATCGTCTTGCTGGAAGACCCACACCAGCGGCATTTCGTAGGAAGCATACGGCAGCATAAATTCATCAAGGATTTTTACATAAACCGATGCATCTATAACGGTTTTGATCCAATATATGGCACCCACACCTTGTATGAAAAGCAACCACATACTATAATACTATGACCTCCATGTTTTATAGTTTTTGATGTGAATTTTGGCATGTATTCATGGTTAGGTGGCCTACAGACAAACGATCTAAAACCCTTTCCACCAAAAAGTACAATTTTGGATTCGTCAGTCCATAGCATATATCTCCACTTTTCCTTTGGCCAATTTTGATGTGCTTTAGCAAAAGATATCCTTTTAGCAACATGCTTAGAGGTAAGGAGCGGCACTTTTCGAGGACAAAAGGCATTGAGGCTGTTGTCTCGAAGTTTGCGGCGAATAGTTTCCACGCTTGCCGGCACATCCAATGTTTTTTGAGCTCCGTGGCTGTCATAAAGGGATATGCTTTAGTCGTCCGTACTAAACGCTTTACCATTAAGGGTGACAAAACTGGCTTCCTACCACGAGATTCAACTTTGTTCTCCTATCTTAGGGCATTTATTATCATTTTATTGGAACAGCCCAGCAAATTTCTTATTTGGGAATAAGATTTACCCTCGGACGCAAATTTTTTTATTAGTTCACGTTTTTCCGGCGAACAATGCTTTCCGCGACCCATAACTATACAATTTTTATAAAATTATTACCTGATTTTGAAGAAAGTATATTAAAAAACTTTTATTACCTTTTGTTTTCACTTTTTTTTCACAAAAATTTGCCAAATAAATTTAAAAAAGCCTGCTGGTGCTATTTCAATGACTGCACTGAAGTAGATCCTTTTGTAAATAATCGATCATTTCTAGAGAACCGTTAACTATCTTGAGGAAAAAAACTTCTCTTAAAAAGAGTAAACCGAGTACTACGTCATCGCTTAGTTATGTTCAAATAATAAGCACAGAATTTAAATTTTTTTTTGGAATGACAATAGTTTTCGACGTTGGTGCTATTTTTTTGACCGACACTGTACATATACCATATTGTAACTTTCACTTTTATTTCCTCCACAAGGTATTTTGTATACTATATTAGATCTATCAAATTTACCTATTATACCTTTGGTTTTACTAAACAATCTAACTAGTGTGTGTGTTGTTTTATGGGCCATTTTGTAATTATTGGTATCAAATATTTTTGATTTTTCTAATCTCTCAGAAAATCCCGTCACATAAGCTAATGATTTGAACTTTTTCGGTTCCACCATTGGATTTTGGTATTATAGTTAATTAATAAACACTACCAAATGCTCGGACAATTTAGTTTTTGAATACAATACGACAGGCCGGATAAATCATCACTTATTGTCTCAAATTTATAAAAGGCAGTCATCCTAATTACAAAGTGGCACTAGCAAAAACAAATTTTGGTAGAATATGTTTTGATTGTATTTGCAATAAATAGCATGTCTGTAACCAATCATATAATGGGTGTGCACATTTAAAATTTAGTGTATTTTTTTCTTGTTCAAGTGGCAACTATGAAATTTGGCAGCTGTCATATATGTTCATTCCGATTACTAAAAAGGGAGCGCTTTACGAAAGAACAACACGCTATAATTGTGAAAATTTAATAAAAAAAATTTGGAATGTTATGCTGAGACCACTCGCAAACTTCGAAGGATTTTCAGTCAAGAATGTCCACCTAATATGTCAATCATTCGAAGAGTGGCCAATAAATTTAAAGTAACTGGGTTGGGTATGCATAGGAATACTTCTATGCGTTAAAGTACCCGTCGGTCTCTTGAAAATTAAAAAGTTCTTTCTTACTGAGACACCCCTTAAAAAGAAGCAATGGTAATGCGCTTCATCGAAGACGACAACTTTTTTAAAAATTTGCATTGGCTTCACTCTGCTCCATTACCCATCGAACGAATTGCCAGCGCTTCATCGAAGACGACAACTTTTTTAAAAATTTGCATTGGCTTCACTCTGCTCCATTACACATCGAACGAATTGCCAGCGCTATCTATGGTCTGCTGGCTTGGGCCCCTGAGTAAGCTGAATATTATACACACAAAGGACTAGGTCTTTGGTCAAAATTCGCTGCGTAGTGGTACGTGAAATTAGAAGTGGTTGAGACCGATGCCGAATTGATATTTTTGGGTTTTCGGCGACACTCTCGTTTACAGCAGCAACGATTTGAAGAGACCGATGGATACGTTGACGCACTGGAATCGTACTCTATATACCCGACACAGTTTCTATAAATTTGTTCACCACTCTTCGAATGGTCACCACATTAGATTCACTTTATCGACTGAAAATTTGTCGAAGTCTGCGAGGGGTCTCAGCATAACTTTCCAAATTTTTTTAATAAGTTTTCACAATTATAGCGCGTTTCTCTTTCATAAAGCGTTCCATTTTTAATGATAGGAAACAACATATATGGCAGCTGAAAAATTTCAGAGTAGCCGCTTGCATAAATTTAATAAATTTAATTAATTAATAAATTTGAAAAGTAACAGTAGCACACACTTTAAAAATTTTTTTCTTTTAATTTTAGGTAAAATTTCGATTAGTCAATTTACCAGACCTATATAACAACACTATGACAGAAAATCGCCGAGTTCAAGAAAACATAATGTAAAATGTCCAGGGTTACCCCGAAAAATTTGGAAACTCTAGAAAAAATCTGGAAAGCCTTTAAAATAGAACTGTATAGAACTGTACTTACGGGAACGAAGTTTTGGAACGAAGTTCCTTATCGCAGGTTACGGGATGGAGCCTCTAACCAATATTTAGTATAGATTGTAGTGTTTAACCCAATAAAAGGTAAATTTTGTAATTCCAAAGTGAAAGAAATTTAAAAAAAGGAAATTTTCTGAAATAAGTGCCTTTTCTTAAAAAAAGTAAATTTTCTCAAAAACGAATACCTATTCATATTCTTAAACAAAGTGCCTTTCCTTAAAAAATTAAAAAATAAATAAATAAATGGTTTCCCATTACATCCCATGAAGGGACAGGGAGAATTTTCTCACAATCACTGAGCTGTGCGCTTTCCAGTTTTCACTCAAAAATTACCTTATCTTTAAAGAGTCCCTTTTTGTGGAACAAAATAGCATTTCTTGAGGTAAGTACCTACTCTTGAAAAAAGGACCAATTCTAAAAAAAATTTCCATTTCTTAAAAAAAAAACCTTTTTCAAAAAATACCTTCTCTAAAAAAAATAAAAGTACCATTCCTTAAAAATAAAATAATACCTACATTTTCTTAAAAAAACATTTTCCTAAAAAGAGTACCACTTCTTTTAAAAGAACCTGTTCATAAAAAAATTACTTTTTAAAAAAAAAAAAAGCACACTCTTACAGCTTTTTGTTTCAGAAAGTACGTCTTCTTAAAAATAGTAAATTTTCCTAAAAAACATTAGGTTTTAACAAAAGAAGTACGTCTCTTTAAAGAATTACCTACCAATATACTTTAAAAAAAATGATACGTTCTATAAAAAAAAAATTTGGAAAAAGTTTATCATTTTACAAGGAAAGTGTTTTATATATTCCGTAGAAAAATAAAAACTATTGGCTACGTGGCTGCCTAAATATTGTTTGGTCTTGGCAATTTTTCTTTTTTGGAACAGCTAAGTAAAGTAAAAGTAATTTCAAAAGAAAGTAATAATAAAAAGAAAAGTAATTTCCTTTATTCTAGTTGACAACCCTAGTCAATACAAATATTTTTTCCACCTCAGTTAATACGTTTTATATCGAATGTGCGTTTTTGAATGAACTATCTGAAATAATTCCCAATATACTCATTACTTTTCTTATGGAATCACAGTAGAAAACATTTGTCCCCATATTCCAAATTTTGAAGTTGCGAATTAGACCTGGCTTATATCTAGATTAGGTCCAACTCTCGTATCCGCTCTAAGTTGTTACCATTGATAGAACCTATTATATAGAGGGTAAAAAAAAAAAATTTTTGCGCTTACCCATATTTCCCGAATTACGACCCCCCAAAATTTGGATACAAAATCTGCTCTATCTACCAAAGTACTTGGCTGACTGCGCTCACATCGATATCGTTGGAAAGCTTATGCAAATACCTTTCGAACTGTATATAAAAAATACGAACCATTAACCCATTGTGAGCCAATCTATGATATTCGACTTTTAACCACACTTTTTGGGAAAACCCTACTTTCTCAGACTAGTACCGACGGCAAAGGTCTTATTTCCCAGCGCCGTTTCCACCGACCACCGATACCACGCACCTTTATCAAAAATATGACACTTCGTTTGTTCTTCTAACCTCTTAAATACCCGAGATAATGCTGAAAATTTACGGAAAAAAAATAAAAAATAATTTTAAAAAAATCGCGCGAGTATCGAGTGATTTTTCCGATTTTGCCACACATCGACTTAAGGTACAGTATAAATTTAACGATTTTCCAAAAGTTCTACCACACGCACCAGGCGCAAACGTTGCCATATTGATTACAATCGTACTTTCTAATGAACTTTCGCCAGATAATGCAGTTCAATAAACTTTAATATCTCGATACCTGAACGAGTTATCGAAAAGTTGTATTAAATGTTTTCCCCTTAGATTTTCATATCCTATCAGAAAACTCACTTTTCGGATAAATATTTGAAAAAATTATTTTGAAACTTCTACGTCCAATATCTCGATAACTGAGGGATTTATCGAAAAATTTTATTAAAATTTTCTTCTTTATATTTTTACTTTTTTATCAGACAAAATTTACTTTTTTTTTAAGAAACATTAAAAAAAATATCCGATAATTTTCAAAAATTAAACATTTAATATCTCGATAACTAAGCAAGTTATCGAAATTTTTTATTTAATTATTTTGGCTTATTTTGAAGTCATTTACTCTAAAAATATATTACCTTGAACAGTTAAGAAGATTCCATAAATATCAACCCTACAGCACGTTCCAACTTCGGGAGTCCATAACTCCAAAAATAGGGGTCTCCGCCAATTTTTTTATTTTACTTTTTTTACTTAGAATTATGTGTTCTACCTGCCAAAAAAAACGTGTTTTTTTGGACAGTTGGAGCTATACTAGATCTGTTCCCTGCCATTTTGAATTTTGTTATTTTAAGCCAATTTTTAAAATAATAGTATGTTTTTTTTTTAACCAGCTTTATCTCTGCCCCAGTGTGCACAGATTCATTTCGTATATCCTACTGTACCTTCCTACCTCATTGGTTTGTGAGCATTCGTTGCGATCAGACGTGTTTGCGGATAGTCAGTGGTAGAGTTTTCTATAGTGGTTATCAGTGCGAGAGTATTAGTGAGTTTGTGTGCGGTAACAGGTTTGTACACAGCATCGTTGCTGTGTTCGTTGTTGTTGTGCAAGAACGGTAACTTGTTTACAACTTTGGTTCGCCAAATTGTAAACAAGTGGTTATAGTACTTCTTATAGTACATTTTGTTGCTAGTAAGTAACAGCAATTCGGGTAAGTGTTTACTTTGAATTTCTTACATTACTAGTTGTTGTTGTGGGATGGTTAAGCGCCGTAAGCGGCGGGGCCAGACTGGTAGTGGCGGCAGCGCTGCTGGCATGTCTGGTTCGATGACGGATGGTGAGTCATCGACGTCCTCAGCCGTGCCCAAACGGGTTCTGCTGGGGTCGCCAGAAGGTAAGGCTAGATCAAAGCCGGTTGACGCCGACTTTGATAGTAGTGCAGGAGCTGGTGGAGTGCCTAAGGGCAGTCCGAAGAGGGGTGCTAGTAGTGCCCAGGCAGGTACTGAAGGGGGCGCTGGTAGTAGCAGCGCCAAGTTGGTTGCTGGCACCAGTGGTGTCAAGGATTTGGCTCAGGAGATGAGGTCTACTATTAGTAGGGTAGGTGAGGTACTGCGTGCTGCTGGTACGCCGAAAGGTGTGTCGTTGGGTCAGCTGCCGAGTGTACCGGTTGGTACGGCAGCCCCTGCCAGCAGCGATGGTGGTCGCGGCCGTAGCCGCGCAGGTCCCAGTGGACTGGGTGACGTCGGTGCCGCTGTAGAGCGGACACAGGCGGTCACCCGTAGGTTGGTCTCCGATTTAATGGAGGCCAATGTTAGTAAGGAGTTGGTTGCGAGGGTCCTCGGTTACTCTTCGGAGTACGAGGCACTCGTGGTAGGTCTGCTGGCTCAAAACGAGCGCCTTCGGGGCCGTCTTGACGCCAAGCCCAGGGAGAGCAGTAGGAGTGCCGTTCGACCCGCGGTTCCCACCGCGCCGGCAACGTTCCTCGCACCGGCTCCAGTGGCGACTGCCCCTGTAGCTGTGGGAGGAGGTTGTTCGGTAGTCACTGCGCCAGTTGTGAAGCCCGTCGAGACCTGGTCCTTGGTGGTGCGGGGCCGTAAGGGCCAAACTGCCAAGGATGTGGCCAGCAAGGTGGTGAGTGAGGTGGGGCCCACTTTAAGAGAGCGGGTCCATGAGATCAGGGCGCTTCGTGGTGGTGGCGTATTAATACGCACACCATCTGTAGCGGAGCGTGCGGGTATTGCCAAGAATACCAAGTTTGAGGAGGCTGGGCTCACCGTTACGGTGCCTGATAGCTCGGTAGTGCGGGTGGTCGTCCAAGGGGTCGACTCGAAGATCACTCATGACGAGTTCATGGGTGACGTCTTCGAGAAAAACCTCAAAGACAGGATCTCGCTCGAGGAGTTCAAGAGTGGTGTCCGGCTCACTAGTCGGCCATGGGATAGTTCCAAGAGCGGAACAACGAACGTTGTCTTGGAAGGGCGGGCTTCGGCCCTTGAGCCTTTGCTAGCATCGCGTCGTTGCTACGTGAAGTGGTTCTCATTCCGCGTACGACCGTTTGATCCGGTGCCAAGTTGTTTCAGGTGTTTGTCGTTTGATCACTACGTTAGGGAGTGCAGATGGAAAGAGAATGCCTGTTCTCGGTGTGGTCAACAGGGTCACTGTGCAAGGGATTGCGGTAACGCAATTCATTGCAGAAACTGCGCTTTCCAGGGGAGACCCTCGGCTCATCGTATGATGACTGAGGACTGTCCCATGTACAGCGTTATGTTGGCTAGAGCGAGGGCCAGACATTAAGTATGGGACACACAATTCTACAAATAAATTGTGGTAGGGCAATGTCGGCAATGTGCGAGGTAGGAGAGGTAATGGTAGAACGACAGTGTAGTTTTGCTCTCATTCAGGAACCTGCTAGTGGCCATGGTGTCATTACAGGTTTGCCTGCGAGTATGCGGGTCTTCGCTGATTTGAGACTTAACTCCGCGGTGGTCGTGAATGACGGTAACGTAGAGTGTACCGTAGTTTCTAGGACCGACTTGGGGGTTTGCGTGTGTGTAGAAGGGGGTTTCGGACGGATATTTTTGTGTAGTATTTACTGCAAGTTTTCTGAGCTTTTAGAGCCGTATTTGGCATATATGGACACGGTACTACTACTTGCGAGTAGTAACCCTCTCGTCCTAGGGATAGACGCTAACGCATCAAACCCGCTATGGTTTAGCAAAACACCCAGACTTTCGACTGGGTCGCAAAACCATTACCGGGGAGAGATGCTAAGTGAATGGATTGTTTCGGGCCACCTTCATGCCTTGAATGAGCCGAGTGAGCAGTACACTTTTGATAATGGTAGAGGAGTTAGCGATATAGATGTGACAATTGCGAATAGCGCAGCTTTGAGAACGTTTCAATTTAGTTGGAGGGTCAGACCGTCCGTAAGTGATCACAATTACATTGTAATTGATTTCACTTACGAACGGACTGAAGTTAGCAGCTTAGACATCGTGCGGTGGCGCACCAGGGATGTGAACTGGGATGTGTATGGAGAATTCATCGCAGCTGAGGCTAGCGAGATTCCGATAGAAGTCTTTCGTCGTAGGACCGTAGATGAGCAAGTTTCGTGTTTACGCGAAGTTGTTCATAGGGCTAACGACGATCTCCTTGAAAGGTGTCGCAAGAAAACTTTGAGAAGATTACGATGGTGGACACGTGAGTTGACACTCAAGCGGAGGGAAGTGCGCCGTCTCAGGAAACGTTTCCAGAGAGGCAAACGGAACGAAGCTAGTGATCTTGACCAGCTCAGATCAGCGTACAAAAGTTGCCTCAGCGATTACAAGGATATGCTTGTAAACGTGAAAGAGGAAGATTGGCGACAGTTTGTTGCCTGCCATAGGAATGATCCTTGGGGTCATGTGTATAGAATCTGCCTTGGCAGAGGTAGGAGGACAGATCTCTCCGGGTTGAAAGATGGCGATGCCATTCTTACTTCCTGGAGTGATTGCGTCAAGGTTTTGCTGCGGGAGTTCTTTCCGAGAGCGGAGGCAGTGGCCTCTTCTTCTTCTTCTGGGGAAGTTGAGACTGTTGCACCCGAGCTGGAAAGATCAGAGATCGCAGAAAGCATGGCGTTAGTTAAGTCGCGAAAGTCACCTGGTATGGATGGAATAGCTGGAGAGATGTGTAAAAGCGTCTGGAAGGCTATTCCGGAATACCTAGAGGCTTTGTATGGGCGGTGTGTACATGAGGGATATTTTCCACGCGAGTGGAAGGTAGCCCGTGTCATTGTACTCTTGAAGTCAATCGATAAGGACAGGAGTAATCCTCGTTCTTATCGGGGTATCAGTCTCTTACCAGTATTTGGAAAAGTACTGGAGAGGATTCTGGTGCAGAGACTAAATGAGAGAGTCGCTGACAGCATGTGCCGTTGGCAGTTCGGTTTCGTAAGGGGCCGAAGTGTCGAAGATGCCTGGGCGCACGTGAGGAGAACTGTTGTAGAGTGTACTCAGAAGTATCTTCTGGGTCTTTTCATCGACTTTAAAGGTGCGTTTGATTATCTGAGTTGGGCGAGCGTGGAAGAAAGACTAGCGGGGCTAGGGTGTCAGGAAGTAGCACTCTGGAGAAGTTACTTCTCTGACAGAAAAGCAGTGATAGTCGGGGCAAATAGTTCTGAGTGTGTTGATGTGGTCCGAGGATGTCCACAGGGTTCCATTTGTGGACCGTTTGTGTGGAATCTGATGATGGACTTGCTTTTGCATGAGCTTGAGGCCGAATGCAAGATATGTGCTTACGCCGATGACTTGCTTATCATGGTCGAGGGTAGTTCTCGTTCCGAGTTGGAACAGATATCCTCGGCTATGATGAGTATTGTCACTCGGTGGGGCGAGCGTGTAGGAGTTAGTTTATCGGTGGAAAAGACAGTGACCATGTTGCTGAAGGGTAGTTTCAAGTCCCATTTTCCAATCGTGCGTTTGAATGGTGGTGGCACAATCCGTTACTCCACGGAGGTGAAGTACCTCGGAGTCACCATGGGAGAAAGGATGAACTTTTTGCCTCATATAGGGAGACTTCGCGAGAAACTGACGAGCGTTGTAGGAAAGGTTAGGCGTGTTATGAGGAGTGAGTGGGGTCTGAGTCGTCAAGCAGTCAGGACCGTGTACAGGGGCCTTTTTGTTGCCATGGCAACATTTGGATCTTCTGTTTGGTGCGAAACTGCTAGAAGCGTCTTCGGGCAACGTCGATTATTCTCTGTTCAGAGAGTAATGTTATTGGCATGTATGCCAGTATGTCGTACGGTGTCTACAGAGGCCCTACAAGTTTTGATGGGTGCCACTCCTCTTGATCTAGAGGTGATGCGTCGTAGCATGGACTTCAAAATCAAGAGGGGGTACGCACTGGGTGAGTCAGATTGGCTCATAGTTGGAGCAGAGAGCATGAGTAGAAGTGAGCGGCGGGCTCGGTTAGATGCGTTAGTCACATCTGAGTGGCAGGGCCGTTGGAATTCCAGTACCAACGGTCGAGTAACGTATAGATTTATACCGGATGTAGAATTCGTCGGGAAGAACCCTGAGTTTAGTTTCAACCTAAGCCTTGGTTTCATACTGACAGGTCACGGGTCGTTAAATGCATTCTTGCACAGAATGAGACTTGCGGATCGGGAGTCGTGTGATTGCGAAGCGCCAATCGAAGATTGGCTCCATGTTTTGTGCGAGTGTCCCCTTTACGGGGCTTTTAGGGATTTAGTCGGCATGGGTGTCACCAGATCCGGTGGTGAGTGGTGTGTGAGTAGTATGCTTCTGTCTCCGGATGCGTTGTGTGTGGCAACGCGGTTTGCCTCTCGTGTTTTCGCGAGTCGGCGCGCTAGGACGGTTTAGTTGTTGTTGTGGGTTTCACTGGTCTCTATCGGTGTCTCCCTTTTGTAGTGGTTAAACGTTTTTCGTGATCCTGGCTTTTCAAGCTAGTTATTCAGCCGTTTAGGATCTCGTTGTCGGTACTGCTGAACCCTGCGAACACAGGGATTGCCAGTCCCGGACTTCGTCGGAGTCGAATTTGGAAGTGGATTAGCCGCGAGGTCTGACCAGAGGCCTGTTTCTGGTACCGTGTGCTGTTTGGGATTGACACGTGGAAGGTCTCGAACTCGTGCCCTTTCAGTTTGTGTCTTGTTGTTGTTGACCCACGGGGGCATCATCGGGCGAAGCCTGAAGATTGGCTGCCGGTCGCTGTCATTGACCGGAAGAGGTGGAAACAGCCTTGCTCCCACGGTGAGAAAGCTGCAGCCGTCTGACTGTAGTTATTAGACCGTTTAAATTGCAATTTTAGCATTTAAATGGCAATGTCACGTGATGTTGTTGTTGGTGTTGATTTTGTATAATTGTTTCACGATTGATGCTTTTGTCGCCGGGGGTGACCAGTCCCCTACTTAGTACAAAGTAAAAACTGGGAGCAGCTTCACTGCGAAACTCGGACCAGAGAGTATGCCTATCTGGTAGCACGGGTGTGGTTGGCCCCCTTGTGGGAGATCGTGCTGGCTGTGGTTGCCACCAAAATCGCTGGTAGAGGCTATGTAGTTGCCTTGTATATCAGTTACTTGTAACGAAGTATGCTAGGCAGGTGCATATCCTCGAAATATGGGATCCGTGGCCCTTATCACGGAAGAGGTTTGGATAGTACCTCACTCTTACCAAGGAGGAGTAGCTCATGTACAGAGAGTTTACTCAATTGGTAGCTCGTGGACGGAAGAAAGAAGTCGCGCTGGCGGATATGCGAATACGGGGCGTTTGTTCTCCCACGTAATCGTGTATACCAATGGTGTAAGGCTTCCTATTCCTGATCTCTTGGCTGCCCCTCTATGCGGGGTAGCACGGATATCTCACGGGCGGCGCTAACAGTCGTATCAAACATGTTCTTGGTGGGGCGGTGCTCACCTGTGGTTAAGGACTTCACGTCGAGAATCACATTAAATCACGCGGACTCTGTACCTTCCTACCATTCAGTCAGGTCTTTTCGATAAAAATTCCGCAAATATTAAATCAGTTTAAGGATACACATGAGTATCCTCAGCATTAAAGTTGACGTGATTGCAAAAAATTACTACAAGTTACTTGACATTATTTTCTGGACTTGGTGTAGAATAATTCATTCTCAGTTGCATTTCGTTTTGTGGCAATAAAATTCAGTTTCATTTTTCATCTTTTTTACCGTCACTCACTCGGGCTGTGAGTCTTAACGCATTCACTGAGGCACACATAGTCGTAGTGTAGGATGGATCCATCTATACGTGTGAATGGGCGAGTGCTCAGGATTCTTTATGCTTCCTGTTGTTGATATTGTTCATTTTATTCCGAGTAGTCCCTTCTTCTCTCTAATTGTTATCATCGTGTTTATCGCGACAAATGTTTTCAGCCTTTGCGTATGTTGTGAAAAAATTATGAAGAGCTTTTGGTGGATTAAGGATAAATACATAGGTGCATGCGTGAGTAAGTGAAAGTACCCTTTTTTATACACAGTCACCTTATCCCCCATGTTTATTATTGCTTCCGTTGTACTCGTATTGCAGACAATAATAAAGAATAGCAAGTGTTTATAGTGTTACGAGTGGGATTCCGTTTCCAAAATAAAGTAGTGGAGTTTTAATAAAATGAAGAATAACCAAGTATTACAAATGTGAACGAAGGACAGCTGTAACTATATCATACAGTGGGGATTAATAACGAAAAGAAAGTGAAGAGGAACTAAATAACATTTCGTAGCGCGTGAAATTGTTTTCGTTAAAGGATTTACGAGCATATACACACACATAGATCTCAGAAATTCTTCTTAAATTATAATTTTTTTAGACTGAAAAGCCAATGTAATTCGACCGTAACATCCTCGTTCATACATCTTCAAATATTTGAATACGTTATAATGTTCACTGTCAGCAAAATAACAAGCGCTTTTCAAGGAAAATTAATTTATGTGTTAAGCTACCAACAATAAACCTTCTCAGAGCCAAGACAATCAAAAGAATTCTAAAGTTTGTGGCCTATGCCGGAGATTACTGTAAATGCCAGGTACAGTTTAGTCTTTCATAAAAATACAGGTAAATTAGAATCAACGGCTGCATTGTCGTCCCGACTGTGTTCACACACTTAGAAACCGTACTTTGATGTCAAATGAAAACATTCGTTCGTATTGTAGGCGTATGTAGTTTGATGCTGGTTCAAAATTCTTGCAATTTTAAGTCGATCGGAAACGAGAAATATATATATTTTATCCGTGCTGTCATTTGTAGGAACGCATAAAGTCAGCCGATTGAAACTCTTTCTCTCTTTCTTAACAGGTTTAGGGTTAACAAAAATTACATGAGGTGTCAGGGGACACAAGGTTGGAACGAAATTCCTTTCACTATGGTATGTACTAGTTATTTCCAACACGCCTAAGGCGCCCGCTGAAAAATACGATAATTTATATGGATCTTTAAGAAAAAATACTTTTTGTAAAATAATAAACTTTCTTTAAGACAATTTTTTTTATAGAGTGTTTTTTTGCAAGTATATTTTTAGTTGTTTTTGTAGGAAAATGTATTAGGTTTTCTCGAAAAGGTTATTTTTTAAAGAGTGGTACTTCTTTTAATAAAAGCTAATGTTTTTTAAGAAAACGTATTATTGTTAGGAAGAAGTACTTTCTCTAAGAAAAAGCCATAAGAGCATGATTTTTTTTTAGAAAGAAGTACTTTTTTTAAGAACAGGTACTTTTTAAAGAAGTGGTACTCTTTTTTGGAAAGGGCTATTTTTAGAGAAAATTTACTTATTTTTAGAAAAGCTACTTATCCCACGAAAAGAAAAGGTAAAGTATTAATTTATTTCTAAGAAAAGGTACTTTTAAAAAAAGGTACGTTTAAGAAAGAAAAGGTAGTTTTTTAAGAAAAGGTATTTTTTATAAGAAAAGATATTTTTTTGAAGAAAATGTTTTTTTTTAAGAAATGGTAATTTATTTTAGAATTGATCTTATTTTCCAGAATAGCAACATTGTTGAGAGTAGGTACTTATCTCAAGAAAGTTAGTTTATTTCATAAAAATTATACTCTTTAAAGAAAAGGTAGACTTTTAAGAAATGGCAATTTGTTGTAAGAAAATTTACTTTTTTAAGAAAATTAACTTATTTTTAAAAAAATTACTTACTTTAAGGAAAGGTACCTTTTGTTAGATAGTTCCCTTTTTTAAGCAAATGTACTCCTAAGCAAACATGTTAAATTCCAATTAGAATTAGCAATTAATGCAATTGGTTTATATTCTCTAATTCATCAAACAATTAGAATTAGTTCAACTAATTCCCATTAGATAATTGAAATTTTTATTCCAATGGTAAAACTAATTGCAATTAGTTGCCATTAGCAAACAAATTGGTTTACCTTTACAATTAGGAATCTAATTGAATTCTGCTAATGCAATTAGATATTCAATTAGCTCGAATTAGAATCAATTATTTTGATATTTTCATAAACAAAAAAAAAACTAAAATATTCATAATATGAATTTCACACAAATATATATTACTTATGTACATAATATGTACTACATATATTACATACATACACACCTATTTAACGTACGTACTAACTGTTTAATAACTAGAATGACCGGGTATATTCGCTTTCAGCAATACGAGCTTTTCAAAAGAAAAGTCCGTCAAGCGACCCCGCCTTGGACTATTAATAATGCGCGCAAAGGAAAATTGTCGCTCCACAGGGCCTGAAGGCGTAAGCGGTGTGTTCCAAAACAGTGCTATTTCCTTTAATGTAGGATATTTGCACCATATATTGGAAGTTTTATCATCATCATTCAAATATTGATGCATCATATTCGAAATAAAATGCAGGGTTTCAGCCTTCTCTGTCAATTTTGGCAATGTAGTAGTACTTTCTTCTGCAAAAATGTAATCTGATTTGCTAGAAATACCATATATGTATATTTGTCACTTATGCAGAACTTACCACCATCACTGAAATCATAAAAGGTTGAGACTCTGAGCAATTGGCGCCACAATCAGCTGTATGTAACCAAATATGATAGTTCACAGGATGTGAAACGCGGCAGGCTCAATTTATCGGACAACTCATCCAGTTTCGGCTTATGCTGGAGAAGTCGAAAAACGGCGTCGTATAGCGAGTTCCGCCTCGTCACAACCGCCACAACGAGGCATTCACCTAAAGTTTCCTGTATCACTTCCAAACTTTTTGGCCATTTGCATTTTTTCCACAAATTATCGCATTTTTTGAACACCTAAATAAATTATATTCTAGTATAAAATATACTAACTAAAACATTTCTTACCATATTGTTCCGCTGGAACAGGGATTCATCGGCTTTCAAAATCTTTATTAAATCAGACGTAGCCAGAAGACTTAATGTGTGGCTAGAGCACCTGTGCTGTTTAGGGAGGCAAATCTTGTTTTGGAATGCTGATATATCATGGCCGTCGTTGTCTTCCATCTCAGAGGCATTACCAACTCCATACTCCTTAAAAGCTTTGACAAAGTTTGACCCGTTGTCAGTTGTCAGAACAATGTTTTTTGTATTTAAACCATAATAAGTATTTATGTCGGTCATGATATGCCCAATGGCTTCCGCAGAGTGAACTCCAAACATCCTTTTGCACGCCAAAGCAGCTGATTTCCTCTTAAAATCTTTATCAAGCCAATGACAGGTGTATCCAAAAAAGCTTCTGTGATTTCCTGGCCAAATATCCGCCGTTGTGCAGACATGTTTCGCTGTGGCTAGTTCGGCTTTCACACTTTCTTGCATGCGTTTGTGTTGCTCTTCTAATTTTTTCATTGCCGTCTGTCTACTCTATTAACTTAAGGCCAATACCCTCAATTAAGTTGATGAATGACTGCCTTTCAACCAGGGAAAGCGGCAAGCCTGAATCCACTTGAAATTCAATAAGTTTCTTATCGAAATTTGATTGAATACTCAAGTTTTTGTTGTTAGATTTCTTCGTAAGATATTCCTTATGAATTTCAGGATGCCGCACTCTGAGGTGGCTGATATCATTTGAAGAGACTCCCGTAAAACCGCAAATCACCTTATTGCAAGCAACGCACTTTCCGACTATTTTATCTTTTTTATTTTCTGAAATCTGATACAAGGTTTTTATATAAAATTGATTGATGCCTTACTTCGCTAAAAATTCATGTTAACCTACACCCATAAGTCAACTTACTACGGCACACCACACAAGTACTTTAACAACACAACAAGGAGTTTCGATGTATAGTTTTGTAATGAAACTTTCATACCTTCTTAACTTCAATATAAAAATTCGATGTGAAAATTATATTGCCAAAAGTGCTTTCCATACGCCTCTTCACAAATTGTTCACCATCTCCATTGAACACCTTCCTTTTCTTCGATTCTTTCGAAGGCGTGTATGTAACATCAAAATCCTCATCATCACCAGAAAATGCACTTGCAAATGATATTTCTTCCGACTATGCGACAAATAAATATGTTTTTAAGTTAACAAAAATACCACTTTCATTTAGAATATTAAACAATGCAAACACTTGAAAGTTTGAAGTTGAAACAAATTGTAAAGCACATTTATTTATTTACACTTCAAAGAATTACCAGTTGATAACAATTACGGTAATCGAATAACCACATGTTTGCACATACAGTGGCTTACATCATTATTCGTTCACTTCAATAATTCTTTGGAAAAAATTTATTTTTATCAAAATAATTGATTCTAATTCGAGCTAATTGAATATCTAATTGCATTAGCAGAAGTCAATTAGATTTCTAATTGTAAAGGTAAATCAATTTTTTTTGCTAATGGCAACTAATTGCAATTAGTTTTACCATTGGAATACAAATTTCAATTATCTAATGGGAAATAGTTGAACTAATTGTAATTGTTTAATGAATTAGAGAATTTCACAAAAGAAGGTTAATTAGAAATCATTAGCATTGTCTAATCATTAATTAGAAATCCTTAATTAGAAATCATTAGCATTATCTAATCATTGCTTCTTAGATAAGGTGTTTTTTTAAGAAAAGGTACATTGTTTAAGAATATGTGTAAATATTTTTTTTTTTTGAGAAAATTTAATTTTCTTAGGAAAAGGCTCTACGAAAATGTCTTTTTTTAAAGCTCCTTTCACCTTGGCTTTTGTGAATTTACTTTTTATTGGGTTCAAAACTACAATATACACGGTGGTTCAGTCACGACTGTAAAAATTTCACCATCGTATTCCTTGGCTCATTTTATGAGAACATGTCCATCCCCGAAAATACAAGGGGCGAAATGGCAGCGGTTTGAAAATCTGAACCAGTAGTCGTATTTTTTTGGGCGTGTTGGAAAGGCCTTTAATAGACTTTTAAGAATCATTAAAACAAATTTGAAAAAAAACGGCGTGATACGGAGGTTAAAAATAGGCTTACCTCTTATCTTTCAAAAATTAAGTAAACGAAGTCCAGAAGTCTTACCGTTCCGAAAGTTATGACTATTTGATTGAAATTAACATTTTGTTTTTTTTTTTGGCAGCGAAATATCAACACAAATAAATGCGAAAAAACATGAGTTATCTGTCATGTGGTTATTTGCACGTTCTTATATCTTCTAATCCAACTTTTGTTTTTGAAAACTTCGTATCTCGGCGATTTCACTTTTTTCAAATTTTTGAAAGGTCTCTTAAAGGCTTTTCTAATGTGGCCAAAAAAATCCGGCCACTGGTGCGCTACTTAGCAATTTTACCCTAGTACCCTCCGACCACCAATCCGAAAATATTGAAACCGCTGCCATTTCTCCCCCGTGCATTTTCGGGGATGGTAGTAGATGGAAATATTTTAATGAAGTGAGCCAAGGAATACGCTAGTGAAATTTGTCCAGTCGTGACGAAACCACACTGTACACCAAATACTGTTTACAGGCTCCACCTAGAAAACTTCCATTAAACAAAAAATTTCCCAACATATGATAGTCTGGACACAAACCAAAGCCAAATTACCCAATATACTTGATAATATTGGGTTTTAGCATAATAGTGTTAAAAAAAGTTAATTTAGCTCCCATTCCGCAACGTGCGATAAGAAACTTCGTTTAAGAAATTTCCAATTTCCATCAGGTATTAATTTTCAATCTATTCTAATCTTAATCATTTTTTTTTCGCCATTTCATTACTTCCCTCATTCCTCATTGTAACTCGTATTGCCTTTATCGGGCATTTATGGTGATGGGACCATAAATATTCTCGACAGCAGAATAAACCTCGGTTTTGATTGTATATTTCTCATATCTCACTGATGACACGACATTCTTTGCATATATTTTTCATGACGGCTTCATATCCTGATGTTTCACCCTCTAGCATTTTCAGCCAATAATGTTTTGTAGTTTGAAACATGACATCGCGAGATTAAAACGCATCCCGTAATGACTTTTTGAACCCGTTGACCCATTTCACCTGAAACGTATGCAAGTAATAATGTATTTGTTTAGAGGTGGAAGTGTTTGTGATGGTAATGAATGCCAATAGCTGTTTGGTAATTTCTGGTGCATTGGTGCTATATATTGTAAACCTTATATATTGAAATGTGTTTGTGCAAGTGCCTAAATGTCTCCCTTTGTTTTGATCATTTGTATACACAGTTTTGTTAGAAATTTATGCACGCATTTTGCATGTCATATTTCACAAACTCAAACAAGGATATTTACATGCGCATGTACAAACATATGCAGAAAACATCCGCATTAAAGCCTAAATTAACGATTTAGATAACTGTCTTTTATGTTGCCTTTTATTGGTGTTGGGTCATTGTTATCGCTGCTCATTAATCACGAGTTTGCATCATTATTTCCTATTTTGCACCTTAATATATGTTGGCATTACTTGTGGGCTAAACAGGATATCATTTGTGGCAAAATTTTCAATATTTTACTTGAAATTGTATTGCACTAACACTACATGAATTTGTGAATGATTTTTCTTTATGTTGCTGCGTTTATGTTGTGTTTTTGTAATCATATGTTTTTTGAGTCTTTCAATAGATCAACGCGAATGGCATTAATTATATTCATGATGTATTAACATCTACAGACACGGGTAGGGCAATCTATCAAAGTGAACACATGCAACCAACTCACAGCGTTAACATCACATACGTGGTTGTACTACAACAATAGTCTCTGCCTGAAAATAAGTATTATGGTATTGATATAGTGACAGCGAACAAACAAGCAGGTCGTCGTCTCCAAAGAGTATTGAATAGTATAGAGAACACGTGGAACGAATTGTATGACTCACAAGCACTTGCGACATCTGGCGAATGATTCAAAACGTATTACTCTCTTCTTGTCAGAACTTGTCCCATTCATAATTTTTGATGTGAAACATTGATGACTTTTGAAACATTTATGCTTTTTGTACTGTTTATTGTAATAACATTGTCGAAATGATGTATTTATATTGAAATATTCTATAAAGTGAATAAGACCCGCTTATGCTCTTTTTCTCAAACGCTCTACATGAGAGCGAAAAAAGAGTGCAATAAGTTCTCTATACTATTCACGGTAGAAATATAATGGAAGATGCAGTACGACAACAGGCCAAGAACAACGGGCATTTTATTTTTGCTCAATACCTCTATAGTGTCAGCTCAGCTGATTGGAAAATAATGGAAATGTGTTAAAAATTGAAAAAAGTGTCATTTGCAAAATGTGTTTGTTTTATTTGATATTTTTAAAGTGTTTACGTATGAAAATTAAAACGTTTCTATATGATTCGGCTAAAAAGACAGTGTGTTTAATCCAGACAATGCTCCAGTTCACACATCCATTATTACGATGGCCAAAGTTAATTAACTAAATTTTGAATTTCTTCATCATGCGCCTTATTCGCCAGATTCGGCGACTATTTTCAATTTCCAAACTTCAAAAAATAGATGGGTAGTAAAGCATTTGCCAACAGTGACGAGGTGAAGTCAGCGGTTACAGGCTATTTTAAGGAGTTTGACAGTTCTTCCTATAAACAGTATATCGAGTCTATTGATTATCGCTGAAAAATTGTATGAAATAATATGTTGAAAATAAAAACAATTTTCGCAAATTGTTGGCCGATTATTTATGATTTTTTTTCATATATAATAATTGTTGCAAGATCATTCCTTAGGTTTTAATCGATACTGCAGTTGCTTTCTTTCAGACTACACAACTTAATTTTTGATTGTTGTACAAATGCTAAAACGCCATTGGTGAATTTAAAAGCAACGCTACCGATTCTCCAACGATTTTATGACCGAAAGGTTTTTTATACGTAACTGAGTTGTCAGTTTAATACGACATCGCATTGCAAGCATGTTTTCCTGATATCGTTTACAATGCTGAGACGCTGAGATGTCCGCTGGTCTGCCACAACTTCAACAAGTTGCCTGTGTTATCGCCGTTTCAGTGTGAGTCTGTCCATATCATCTCGTTTCCATTTTTGTGAGCACTTAAAAACTGTTAGCGCAAATTTCTCATAAAATATTTAGAATTTAATTTAATTTTAAAATCAACATCAACAAAAACAACCTGAACCTGATGACGTGGGTAGTAGGAAATAACACACAGGGCGGAAGCGGAAGTCGCAGAACACTACCCGAAATGCATAAGGAAATTCCAATGAATTTTGTACATTTATCTAAAGAAATTATTAATTTTTTTTGTACATTTATCTAAATAAATTATAAAAACATACACAAGAAAACAATGACACGAATAAATCATGAACGGATAGAAGAACAAAAATGGAAAAATGCTCCGTAAATCCCTAAATAAACAGGGTTATTACTGCAGACCTTGACGAACACCAAATCCGCAGTGAAAGTTGGTAAGGATCCTACCGAAACTTTTGAAAATAAGCCAGACCTCAGTCAAGGCGATACCCTATCTTACGATCTCTTTAACATATTAACAGAGATCATTATGACAAAAGCTGCAGTCAACAGGAATAAAAGTATCAGCAGCAAAAGTCACATACTGGTGGCGTAATCTAATTATATAGATATCATTGGGCGCACAACTAGAGAAGTTACTGCGGTTTTTTTAAGAATTAAGGAGTCAGCAAATGTGGGTCTGACGGTAAATTAGGACAAACCAAAACTAATGGTTTTAACGAACAGGGCCTCCACGCAACTAGACCAAAGTGTGAACGTTGATAACCGTTATAATTTTGAGGTGGTGGATGAATTTATATACCTCGGATCTGCCGTAAACAAAAACAACAACAACATCAGCCTTGAGATCAAGCGGCGAATTATGCTTCGAATAGATGTTATTTTGGACTAAGCAGGCTATTTAGAGGTAAAGCCCTCTCTCGAGTACCAATACTGCGGCTGTACCAGACTCTCATTCAACCTGTCTTGCTTTATGGCGCCGAATCCTGGGTCCTATCCCAAGCAGACGAAACATCTGTAGGAGTCTTCGAGACAAAAATAGTCCGAAAAATGTATGGCCCTATAGTGTACAACGGCGAGTATCGGCATGCATGAACCGTGAGCTGCATGAGCTATATCCGGACATTGACATAGTGGAGCGGATCAAAATTTCGCGATTGCGCTGGCTAGGCCATGTCAGTGGAATGGATGAAGACGAGACAGCACGAAGGGTTTTCGAAACCGAACTCGATGGAAGACGAAAAATAGGAAGACCAAGATTCCGGTGGAGGGATTAGGATGACGAATCTCTGCATATACTTGGTGTTGCCAACTGGAAAAATAAAATAAAAGATCGAACTCGTTGGCGAAATATGTTATGTTCGTTTTGTAAAGTCAAAGAGTTGTCCAAGACCGGATAAACAAGTAAGCAAGTTAATTTGTTTGCACGCACCGGCTGAGAATAAAGACAATGAAACCAAAGAATCATTTTTTAAGCATCATAGAAAAATAGGTGAACGCTGCCCTAACCACGACACTCAGTTTACACTAAGCGGTTTTAATGCCATATCGGGAAACGAAGTCCACACGAAACCACTTCCGATAATGGTATGGAACTAATACCTTTCGCCGCTGCACAGAACATGGTATGATATAGATATGATATAGATGATGATATAGATATCATTCGGCGCACAATGAGATAAATTACTGCGGTGTTTTCGAAAATTGAGAAGGAGGCAACAAGAGTGGATCCGACAGTAGATGAGAACAACAAGACATAATGGTTTCAGCGAGTAGGGCCTGCACGCGATTAGACCAAAGCATGAACGTTGCGATGACAGGCAAAAATTTCAGATTATTTGCCCTAACGTATATATGTAAGTAAGTCGCTTGAGTGGTTTAGTTTTAGCTGGCACTAATCAGTAGTCAACATCATGCCATGAAGAAGAACATTATTTTCCACAGACATTGCGTTAGATAATTTCATAGAGTTTCGTCTATAACTATATTATTTTTGGCATAAAATTATTTTAGCAGATAAATAAAATCTGCACCAAATTTTCACCAACGATAAAGGCTTTCGGGCTGAGTTGAAAAATAAGTTTGTTTCGGAGCTAGGTCCAACTTCTTGATATATAGGCCTTTAAAGCTTGAGTATATAATCGATCACATCTCAGGTATTTATCATCGGATCTCCTTGAAATATGTATCCTTACAAAGCCCTTCTAAAACTCTATAACTCTGTGTATAAATAGATTTACTTTTATTAACCCATTGAGGGCTCATTAAAAAAGTTTGTTTTAACCTCACTTTTTTGGTTTAATCAACTTGTTGTTGTTGTTCTTGTCTTTTGGTGTTGTTGTCCTTTCTTTCTGTTGTACCTTGTTGTAGTTTTTACACACCAAAATCAAAAAATTATTTTTAAAAAATCGCGCGAAGTTTTAGCCTACGGCGCTTTTCTTTCTTCGGAAAAATTAAACATCACATCGACCTAAGGTACAAAGGGAATTTGAACGCCCTGCCTGAGCCCGGCCGGTGGAATATAAATTTAACGATTTTCAAAAAGGTCTACCACACGGTACGAGCAACATAAGTCCCTGCGTGGAGTAGTTTTCCATTTTCTCACATTCTTTACATTTTCTCCAATTTTGGTTTTAAAAAAAAAAAATTTTTTGTTCTGAATTTTTGCCAAATGTTATAACATACAAAACAAAAAGAAAAAACAGTATTTCCTCAACCTAAGGGGTTGGCGTCTTCCACTAAACCGTCCTCTTCGGAAAATTCTAATTCAATGGGTTCTTCTTTTTCAGTAAGTAAGTATAAAAACGTCGATGGTTAGTGTGCGCGGCTCTTGTCCATGAGATCCTGGGTTCGAACCCTGCTCTAATCACTTTCAAAAAAAATTTCTTTCGGCGGCGGTCACCTCGCATAGTGACGGCGACACTATGGAGTATATAGCCATGATTAGGCTTCTCAAAATACCGTTCGGAATCGGAGTAAAACTGTAGGTCCCAATCAGTGAGTGAAAACTGCTCAGTGATTGTGAGAAGTTCTCCCCGGTCCCTTCATGGGATGTAATGGGAAACCATTTATTTATTTAGTTATAAAACTAGAAAGCGCACAGCTCACTGGTTGTGAGAACCTCTACCTGATTCCTTCATGGGATGTAATGGGAAACCATTTATTTATTTATTTTTCTTTTTTTAAACTTGAATATCTCGGGTCTTTGAAGGGTTATTGTTGCGTATTATAGCTTAGCAAATCTAGTAAAAATAAGTATACTAGCCAATTTTTTAAAAAAAAAAACACATTTTTATCAAAAAAGAGATATTAAAAAGTTTTTTTTTCATTGGCCCTCAATGGGTTAATAAAAATATATATTTTTATATACACACTTGCAGACTCTAAACGGAACTTTTTAATGAAATTTATTTCATCAGGATCGGATAATAGATGTAGATTAAAGCTTCGTCGACCTATATTTCGGAAAATATGGACTTCCGCAAACTTTTTTTTTAAATCAGCATTTAATGCTCTATCAGGCAAAAAACAACAAAAAAATCCAATTTTGCTGCTAAAATAAATTTGCTTCGAATTCTGTTTTCTTACACAAATAATAGGTATTAAACTACAAAACAAGTGTGAGTTAAAAGTTTCAGTTTAATTTAGCCGCCTCACAATCCTTGCAATCCTAACAATAAGCAATCAATCCCTGCCAACAAAACTATTTTGTTAGAATCGATCATCTACGATGTTTAAATAATCAATCAACACTTTTATCATCAGCTGCCAAAAGACATATGCGGGGTTATTTTTTAGCCATTGGGTATTATTGTTGTGTTTACAAAACTTCCCAACCATTCAGTTTTAACTTGAATTTATTTCCCCGTTGGATCCCACCCATGTAGTGATTGGGGAGAGCATATATATTTTATATATAGCTAGAAAAAATTCGCAAACGACGTGTAGCTGAATATTAACAGGGATATGTCAAATACGTTTTCAATTTTGGCAAAATTTTTGCACATAAAATGTTACCGATACCAATGGAAGTGACTCCACCCCCACGTATACATCTGACAGAGGTTTGAGTTGGGTTATTCCGTGAATATTGCGATGAATTCGTCAAAAATAAAATATCAGTTAACGCGATTTCCTTTTCAGTTTGTGTCGCACGAACACAATATAAAATTTCTACCATACTTTATATTATAGTGACTTGCAATAGCAAGTGTTTGTGTTATAAGTGGTGTCTGTGAGTGCGTGCGGAACCAGTATCCTTGTCACAGTATCTGTGTTATAACGTCTCTGAGTTTCAGTATGTTGCTGACGATGCATATGATGATGAATATGGCTTTCATGATCTATTGATGTTTGTAATTGCACTTGATGCTGTGTAGGGATGTATATACACCTGTTTCTGGTCTTTCTATATCTTTTCTTTAAAGCAAATTTGTATTAACATATACTGAGTAACATATTAATCCTGCGTCTTCGCATATGTTTGGTATGAACTTCAATATTGGTTTAAAATGTTTAATTTTTTTGTGATAATCTTTACTACGCATAGGTGACATCACTTAAGTTTATGCCGCACGATATTTGCTAAAGACGCTTTGATGACACAGCTGGATTAAGCTGATGTTATGGAGCATATATGTTAATTACGAATAATGTTTTTGTAAGGATATTTACTACGCGGTCTATGAATTTAGGCCTATGTAAGAGAGAAATACGATTTATTAATGTAATTTTTAATAATTGTGGCCATCGGTGGTACAATGGTGAGTGTGCGTGGCTCTTTTACATGAGATCCTGGGTTCGAACCCTGCTCAGACCACCTTCAAAAATAATTAGTATAAAATAATAGTGACTGCGACACTATCGAGTATATAGCCATAAAAAAGCTTCTCAAAAATACCGTTCGGAATCGGTGTAACACTGTAGGTCCCAAAAAGTGAGTGAAAACTGGAAAGCGCACAGCTCACTGACTGTGAGAAGTTCTCCCCGGTCACTTCATGGGATGTAATGGGAAACCATTTATTTTTTTTTTTTTATAATAATTTTCTTATTATTTACTAAACTTTATATAATTATTAAGCAATTTATTGCTACGAGTAATAACTATTTTCCCAAAAATACCGTTCAGATCCGGTGTAAAACTGTTGGTCCCAATCATAGAGTGTACAACTAGAAAGCACACAGCTCACTGGCTGTGAGAAGCTCTCCCCGATTCCTTCATGGGATGTAATGGGAAACCATTTATTTTGATAATAACTATTTACAAACTTGTGGTGGGTTTGAGCAAATTTTTAACTCTGACACTGCCCTTTGATTTTCAAACACAATAACGAAAAACAATAACAATACAATAACGGCATCAATTTACTTTAAGAGCAATTGTGCGATCTACCCCAAAATTTCAACCCCGATAGAATTTGCTGCACTGAGTTCCAAAAGTTGAATTTTCCCTACTGCTCGGCACAACTTCTTGAGATATAGACCTTTAGAGCTTGAGTGTATGTATAATCTTTTTTATCTAGTTATAATTTATATAGATTCGGGTGACTACAATTTACTTCCGAAACTATCAAAAAATTAGCCACCTAAAGGCTTTTCAACACCTGTTCTGAATTGATTTCGAAGCTTAGGTTGCAATCAGTGAATCTAAAAATAGAAAGCGCAGAGGTCACTGATTTTGAGTAAGCTGGGATTTGTAACTTAAAATTCTGATGAAAATTACGCTTAAACACCTCAGGAAAATGTGTCTACCACCTAAAAATATTAATTAATTTCCTTTTGGTTTCTTAAAAAAACGTACGGAATCCGCAATTATTTAGAGCACATGTTTCTAGGCTCATTTACAGAGTCTGCTGATGGACATACATAAAGAATACACAATATTTCAACTCATATGTCACCAGTCTAAAATTCTACATTATATTCCCTGTAGCGTCGGTGGTGCAATGGGTAGTGTGCGCGCTTCTTGTACATGAGATCTTGGGTTCGATCCCTGCTCTGACCACCTTAAAAATTCCTTTCGGCGGCGGTCACCTCGCATAGTGACAGCGACACTATCGAGTACAGCTTCTGACAATTCCGTCCGGAATCGGTGTAAAAACTGAAGGTCCCAATAAGTGAGTGAAAAATTAAAAAGCGCACAACTCACTGGTTATGAGAAGCTCTCCCAATCCCTTCGTGGGATGTAATGAGAAACGGTTTAGAATCAAAAAAATCCAATGAGTGTTCGAACTCACGGGCGATGTGTTAACACCTTTTTGCTACACGGTACCTGTTCGATTTCTATGAACACATTCGTAAATGTTACATTGGAAAATAAAAAACAGCGTTCAATCATATGATGACGTTACAGTTAAATAATATTAATACTTAAAATTATTTAAAGACCCAGTGCAAGCACATGTGTCATTATTTTCTTGCTCAATACTTTTTGTTTTATTCCCACAAAAGTCAAAGAATGCAAAGCAACAGACACTTGTACATACATACATACATTGTTATATTCGTACGATATAACCGAAGATCAACATAAAATACTTTTTTAATATTACTCCAAATTAATACTCCAAATTAAAACACTTCAATCTCGACTCGCCGATATCGGATCGCCTTAATTTTTCGCCTAAACTCTTCGTCGAAACCCGCACTAGCTTTTTCATCCAAAAATTAATAAAATCGGCTATGAATTTCCGGAGAAAATCGCGTGGGAAAATTATATGAAAATCGCCCAATAATCACTTTCAATACCGACTGCCAAGCAACGAACAAACAAACGATGATTTACTCTTACAAACCTAACACTTGCGTATGTATTAGTTTGATAGTTTACTGCCCTAGAGGCGCGCGTATAGATGTTAACACATCAAAAAACAATAATGATATAAATTTCAAAAAAGTGGTAGTTGAATCTTCTGTTTATATTTCTCGTCATTGTCTTGCAAACGGCAGACTAGGATATATACTTAGAAGAATGTGTTTCCAAGTCCCATGTGGTATACAGATCAGGGGTTTATTTCTGTAATTAGAAACAATGTCAACAGTCGGCACTATGATTTTAACTCACGTTGGCGGACAATCGATTCGAAGTTTGTTACTCTTAACACCAGCGCTTTAGCGTTGTACGCCAGTGACCGTCCGGTCTTGTTTTCATTAACAATAATTACAAATGATCACACTAGATGAGTATAGTCAAACCCCACACGTTAGACCGCTGTGTAGCTACAATTTTTTTTATGGGCGTGGGAAGTTTGCATTTTTACCCGATATTGGTCGAGATAAATTTAAAAATCATGTAGAAATATTAAATTGAGCGAATTCTTGTGATAACACGTCTTCAATGAAATATAACAGGGATTATTTTCGTAAAATATTCAAATGCTCAGTTTCAAAGTTTAAAGGGTCCTTTTCGTCCTTTGATCAAAAAGTATCAAAAATTTACACTAATATGACCACATATTTATTTCTCATTAAATTTCTTTATGGGTCGTCATATACAAAAATTCTGTATCTTTACTTCCATATGTCCTTTTTGTCCTTTTTTGAAACAAAGTCAAGAAAACTGCACCAAAATAACCGGCAAAATATTCAAATGTTCTACCAATTGTTTGAGGAATTGATGCTACTAGAGGGTATCGCAGATGAGAAGCCTTCATCAATAATTTGCATATGTCCTTTTAATCCTTTTTTAAAAATTTAAATTTTGAATTTTTAAAATTTTTAAATGTAAATCTGAAATGTTTTATTTTGAATACACTATGTTCTACAAATATATTGTCAAACAAATATGTATACACTGCTCAAAAAGTTTGTCTTTATTGTTTACATGTCGTTTAGTGCCTTTTCAAAAAATTTCACAAAATTCCACCAAAAGTAAATACAAAAATGGCATAAAACCCTTGCTAAAATATGGAAGGATTGAAGTACATATTTATAAAAAAAATTTAATTTTTAAATTGTGGAACATAATAAGCAATCATCTCGTTCGAAAAGAAAAACATTGATGCCACCACTTCATATTAAACTTGGAATTGCAAAATTTAAATTTTAAGATTTCAAGATTTAAATTTTTAAAAAGGACTAATAGGACATATGCAATTTCTTTATGAAGGATGCGCGTCTGCGAAATCATCTAGTACAATCCATTACACAATAAATTGGTAGAAAATTTGGATATTTTGCCGCTTATTTTGGTGCAATTTCCATGACCTTGTTTCAAAAAAGGACAAAAGGGACGTCTAGAAATAAAGTAGAACATTTTTTCCTATGACGACCCATAATTAAATTTAATGCGGAATAAATTCGTGGAACATTCGGGATCCGTAGCTTTCCATTTTAGTGTACATTTTTGGGACTTTTTGACTAAAGGGCGAAAAGGGCGCTTTTAGCTTTGAAATAGAGCATTTGAATATTCTACGAAAATAAGTCCTGTCAAATTTCACTGAAGGCATGTTATCACAAGAATTCACTCAATTCGATATTTATACTCGATTTTTAAAATTTATCTCCTACAGTATCAGATACAAATATTCAAACTTGCCGCGCCCATTAAAAAAAGTGTAGCCACACAGCGGTCTAAATTTTTGGGGTTTGACTACACTCTCTTAGTGTGATCATTTGGCGCAGGAATCGTCCACCCCCAAAGCAAAAACTCAAATTTTGTTGCATAGTGTTATTTCAGAGATCATTTCGTTAAATAAAATTCGATTGGAATGGGTAGTGGCTAACAATGGTAGCACTTTTTGTTAAAAAATTAAATCGATACTAATTATCACAGAACATGTATGTGTTTCTTTAACGTACTCTCTGTAGATCTTATTACAGCTAAACCCATTGTCGTGAGACTTTATGTTACTAAATAGGTGTAACAGACCTTAACGTTGATAGCCCGTTACTGTGCTCTTAAAAAAATCAATGTGAACTAGAGGCTGAACTATTAGCCCTGAATATGAACTAGAGGCTGGACTACTAAAGTGCAATTTCATTTGAAATGACGCACTGCTGCCAAAGGTTACTTATTCGGCACCTTTCCAAAGGCTTGACGAAAGTATTTGATGCAAACAAAAACTGAAAAAATAGTATTAAACGTAGAATTATTTAAGTAGATACATAAAACGGATTAACTATAACACTAGCTATTTCTCAATACTGAGTCTTAAACAATAACGACCCCAACTATCCTTGTGACGTAGTATGAGAGCATTAATAACCTTTTTAAGAACGCAACTTCCAAAATGAAAACGAAACACTGGATCACAATTTCAAATAGAATGCAGTCTTGTAGTGGGCACTTTAAATACTTTTTTTTTTTGTATTTTTCTGGCAAACCTTAGAAAAAAAATCTTAATTTATCCATTATTTAGGCTTCTCGACATTTGTTAGTCAGAACTAAACATTAGATAATATATTGTGTTCATTTTAGCTGACAGACAGATTTAGACACAAGTTCTAACAGTGAGAAATAAGGACGGCGTAATAATAATATATAAGATCTAAGTAAAGAAGTTACCATTGTACTTGTATAAAAATTTCAAATGAGACCAGTACAGAACCATAGTCCTTTGTCATGTCCTATTTTTTAAACAAAAGAACTAAAATCAAAAACCACAAGTAAACCTCAAATGAGGCAACCAAAACGGAGGTGCGATGACGATGTGACTGTTAGTGGCACGGCAAACGTCAGGTTGAAAATAAACAAATATTTTTTTACTGCTACTCCATGTCGTAATTCGGTGGTTTTGCTTTTTGCTGATGTAGCGCGTTTCACTAATCACGACTACACAAATTAGTAGCTTAACTGCATACTAAGCGAACACGACAATCACAAGTTGCACCTGAAAGCAGGAGGGCGGGTGGCTTCTTTTGTGTCTGTAGCAAAGCCAAAGACGATAGCTTAGTAACAAATATGCAGCGACAAGTCAATTATCACACACAGCTACATTCACATCTACATAGATTCACATCCTGATGGGAATTGTGATCACACATTTACACTCCTGATCCACATCTGAGAATTCCCACCGAGAGAAGTAGTTGCAAATTGTGCACTAGATTTACTCATGTCGGCATTTGAGTTAATTCCAAAACAATTTTAAGTCAATATTACGTTTGCAAATTCCTTGTCACTCCCCTACATTTAGCAAAGTTTTAACACATTTTTATACCCTACTGGTTTGCTGTGAAGTTTAGCATTGAATTACTGCTCTCCTCTGGAGTCTTATCTCACCGAACCGGAACTAAGTTTAGCACAGTTCGCCTGGTTCTGAAACATTAGTTTTCTATTGCAACTTTGTAGTGCTGTGTTGTGTTTTTAAAGTTTTCCGGTTTTCGTTCTGTTGGGTTTCCATTTTGTGATAACGCATCTGTGTCAATATGTTGCAGACATGGCCAGTGCTTAGTGGAAGTATTTAAAACAGCAAATTTTGTAAACAGACAGAACAGGACGAAGACTAGTTCTCTTGATGGTGGTGGTGGTGTTGAAATTGTAGCCAAACTTGTGTCATTAAGTAGAGAAAGTTTGAAGGAGTGTTTTTGATGATAAAATGTTAACTTAGTAGGTTAAGTTTAATGGACAAACTTTAGCTGAGCCATTTTTTTGGTAATTTAGATTTGTTTTTCGATTTTACAGATATTTTTAAGACATAAGCAAGGAAGTGTCTTATTTTACAAAATAAAAATTAACCAGTTATGGCAACACGTTCATTAATGTACGAAAATTGTGCTGGATGTTGTAAGGAGGTAAAGTTGGACACACCAGATTGTTTTAATTTGTTTAGATGGAGATAAACTCGTAGGTTTAGTGATTTCTAAATTGAACAATTGTTAGCGTGATAATGTTAATGCTACCCACTGAAATATGTATCATAGACCGAGTTGAAAAAAAGTTAAATGTACAAGCTTTTGTTACCAAGTAGTACACCCTTAATCTCCCGCAATGCTCTTGGAGTAAAATCGAGATACAACTCGACATTTTGAAAAATTTTAATGTAATTTAGTTACATTTTAAAAAGTGTGTGGGTGGTGAAATATAGCATGTGGCATATTGGCAAATATGTGCATCAAAAGTTTTGAAGAAAAAGATTTGAACTGTGCAATAAATTCAGTTTACTTTAAAATTTAAAGTACAAAACTTAGCTACATAATTTTGACAACTTACCATAAGTATCTTATAGATGGCTTAGAATAAATGGATTATAGAGAAATTGCTACCGATTGTGAGAAGGTCTTCCCTATCCCTCCGTGGTATATAGCTAATTGGTAAATATTTATTTTGATTTATATTTCCAAGTTACAGAATGTGATATTAAAATTTCGTACGGGATCACTAGGTACCGTTCACGACCCTGCATCCGAAAAATTGTCAGAGTCAGGATTGTCAACTAGATTCATCCACTCTTGAGCTCAGATGATTTTGGTTGTTAACCAGTGGGTTTCAAATAAAAAAGTTATGGTGTTCAGAAGGTCCACGAACATTGAAATTACTGTAAAAAAATGTAGATTTGTGCATATTCGTATGAATATTTTCGGTTCGTGTGGCCTTCGTTGGTGGGACGGTTAGTGTGTGCTGCTGTTGTGTGAGAGAACGTGGATTCGTTCCCTGCTCTGACCACCTTGCAATTTTGTCGACGGCGGCCACGTCGCTTAGTGATGGCGACATTATCGAGTGCTACATAGCGACATGAATTAGCTAATCAAAAACCCGTGCGGAAACTGTGAAAACCGGTAGGACCCAATCAGTGAGTGAAAACTGGAAAGCGCACAGCTCACTGATTGTGAAAAGCTCTCCCCTTTCCCTTCATGGGATGCAATGTCTAAATATTTTTGATGTGTTAACATCTATAGCGGCATATAGGGACTAAATCTATCAAAGTCAACACATGCAAACAACACACAGACAGGTTTTCTGCTGCTGCTAAAACCAGATCTTATGCTGCTGCTAAAACCAGATTTTCTGCGACTGCGAAAGAGAATAATGACGTGTTAAACAAAAATGAGCGAGCAAGAGAGCAATGAAAGAGTGGTGTGGCAGGGGTGAGGCAAACGAAATTGAGTCTATAGCGTATGTATTAACATAATAATGTATGTATGTACATGTGTCTGTTGCTGTTGTTGAACGGAGATATAAAGCATAGCCACGCAAAATTTTATTTGCAAGCCCATGGGCTTGCGCAGTCGACGTTATGGTGACACACTAATACGTCAGCTACTTCGTACAGAGTATGTGTGATGTTGTGTGTTTGGCTGTTTCGTTGCTGTTGATATGCCAAACATGTGGTTATGTGACACACGTATACGTCAGCTACTTCGGACAAAGTATGTGTGATATTGTATGTTTGGTTGTTTCGTTGTTCTTGCTATGGCCAAACAAAGCGAGTCATTTGATGTTCAGCATTGCCCGGTGTATACAAAAACAAGTAGAAACGGTGTTAAGTTCGGCCGGGCCGAAGCTTATATAGCCTCCACCATCACAATTTAAACTCACACTCTCCACTCTTTGCTCCATTAACAGTTTTTCTTTTAGGTACCCCCCCTACACCCACCACCCACTCAAACACTCCACGACACAGCAAGCACAAATAAGTCACCAACATATCAGTAGTAGTGGTAGTAGTTGTTGCTGTTGGTGTTGGTTTTTATTATTGTCAAAGGGAAGTCCAATAAAATGTGGGTGCGGAGCACTCTCAGAGCAAAGAGAGTAATGACGTATTATACGTATATAAAAATAAGATAGCAAGAGAGCAACGACAATTTTGTGAACTTGTGTAGCGTATGTACGAATATAACAATGTATGTATGTATATACAAGTGTATGTTGCTTTGCATTCTTTGACTTTTGTGGGAATAAAACAAAAATTATTGAGCAAGAAAATAATGACACATGTGCTTGCACTGGGTCTTTAAATAATTTTAAGTATTAATATTATTTAACAGTAACGTCATCATATGATTCAACGCTGTTTTTTATTTTCCAATGTAACATTTACGAATGTGCTCATAGAAATCGAACAGGTACCGTGTAGCAAAAAGGTGTTAACACATCGCCCGTGAGTTCGAATACTCATTGGATTTTTTTTATTTTTATTTTATTATATGCCTGGCTGCCAATAAGCCACAAGGTCAATAATTACACATTAAACACAATTAATGGAAGTGTTTAATGTTTATTCCATATAGTAAATCAATATTAAATTTACATTAACAATGTTAATAACAATGAATTGGTTAAAATGAAATTAATATGCAAATACTCCATGTGAAAACGAATTATATACAAATCTACATACACAATGCTTCAACCAATAAAAGCTTTCAGCAATGAATTCTTTAAATTCGATATATTAACAAACAAGTAAATTTAAAATAAATCAGACGAATATACTCATTTGAAACGCACAATTGGATAAACTCAGAAGGGAGCTATATTTAATTCCAAATGGACTGAAACTCAGGTGAATTTAAGTTGGTGCGGATAGAAATATTTCAAAACAGAAATAAAATTTCGTAGTCCCATAGAGTTTCGAAACCTGATGCACTTAAAATGAAGAACTATTTCCTTAGATTACGTACGGCTGTGCATAGGCTTAGTTTATAATGAAAATAACGCTTTTTTTCTGAAAGTATTTATATGTTTATCAAGCAAGTGTGTTGCTTCCCAAATCACGTTCATATATTATTTAAATATAGTACTATTTTCCCTAAACACAGACCAAATTTTACATATAACAAATACATATTTCTTCATGTGGGAGATTGGTGCAGAGATGACTTGAAGGATGAGTGTATCGAAGATCTTTCGTTCTCGTGACTGTTTGCTGTGTGAGCAGGAGAGAATATTTAGGTGAATACTTAATGAAAAAAGTGGTCAACTTCGACACCCTCTTGCACCATGTGTGTTAACACAGGGTGCCTCTGAATGTAATGCTCGAAACGCCCTACTCCTTCTATACAAATCTCTGGTACATTTCAAAATTATCAGAACAATAGTATAAAAGTTGTGATATTATTACCGTATACTTTTCAATCGGACCCACTGGGCGTTGTGATACCACAAGCTAATGAGACAAAGCCTTAGCCTCAGACGAGAACTACGAGAATTTACTTTCCACCAAACTCAATGCACTAAATTTGCCAATCAAAATTTCTCGTCATTCAACTGCCAAAAAACAGAACGAGTGAAGCGTTAATCATTCCCTGCTCTCTCTTTTATTCTCTTCATTGAATATTTCAATACACGAACAGCTTTTTGAAAGTGTTGTTGTATATAACTGGACAAATTCCAACCATGTTGAAGTAAAACTACATAAACTATGCTAAAAGTTTGAAATAATCAAAATATGACACGAGAGAGAAATGCGTTTGAGTGAATTGTTATCACTTTTTGGTTCTCTTTTACGAGGATTGCCAAATTGCGCACATCTTCTGGTCGTCTAGTTCTTGAACGCCTTTGTTGGCACCAAGAAGCTCAAAATCTTGTCAACGCCCATTTGAGATAATTCTTCCTGGTCACTAAATAGGTTGGAACCCTTAGTAGACATCCTTCTGCGGCCTAGTGCTGAATACGCGCAGAGAAGATGTTCAGGAGATTAGTATTTTTCCTCATCATTATATTCTACAGTTACCTACCTTGACCATTACTCTGGCCAAATGTCTACCAATCAGACATTGACCCGTCAAAACTGAAACGAGCAATAGTGCTTTGGGCCTGACTACGGGCAGAAGATTCACGGATCTCCTACTTTCCACTATCCGCCAGAACATCTCTCAATGTCGTCCAAATCTGCTGCACAATCACATACAACCATTCTCGCAAGATGTGTTTATAAGGTACTTGGGGCTTGAAAAAACATTGCAATTCCTGAGAAACCTGATAGGTACTCCATAGTCTGGCAGGATCGTCCACTCCGCCGTTCTCTGGAATGATTCTGTACCCTGGTAGCCACGCTAGGTGCACATTGGTTCGTTCCAAGTTTTGTGGCTGACCTGGGCCGATGTGGAATTCAGGACTGCCGATTCCAGAGACTGACTGTCAGAGAAGACATTGGCCTGGAGCCCTACATTATAACCATTAACGTACCCGATTATTCATTTTAGACCTATCCACATTTCTATTCTTCCACTGAAGGTCAGGAGGTAATGACTGTGGAAGACAGCGTGGATTATACCCCCCTACCCCCACCGACCCAACCAAGGCGAGATTAGAACGGCAATCTCCCAACTTCAAAATAGTAAAGCTTCTAGTGTGGATGGGCTACCCGCTGAACTTGATAAGGCCGGTGGCAAAGGACTTCTAGCAATTTGTATGCGGTATATGGTTCGGGAATCTATGCCTGACGACTGAGATCGCAGTGTGTTATGTACTGTATTCACAATGGGTGATCCGTGTGTCTGTTCCAACTATCGGGGTATCAGTCTTTTATCTATCGCGTACAAAGTCTTGTCGCGCGTATTAGGTGAGAGACTAAAACGAATTGTAGAAACCCTGATTGGACTTTATCGTTCTGGTTTTAGACCAGGCAAGTCCACGGCTTACCAAATATTCACGCTACGCCAAATCCTGGAGAAGACCCAGGAAAAGCAAATCGATACAATCTTTTTGTCGATTACAAAGCTGCTTTCGATAGCCCCCTACGGAGAAAACTGTACGAAGCTATGTCTGAACTTGGGATTCCGGTAAAACTGATCCGCCTCCGAAATCGTTATCATTAGGTTCAGGGCATCTGTGGGAGTAATGCGCACGGCGCTTGTTCTGCACATAACGGCCCTTCTCTGAACCCTAGGCAGTAGTTCACAATATATGGGTTCCCACGGACATGCGACCACATGAAAACACAATAGAGCATTCCCGGTCTCACCACCTCTGTCTACAGTCAGTGACTAATCCTCGGGCAAAGCCTGATTTATAACCCATAGCTGTCTTAAATGTGTTGATCCTTTAATAACCTAGCTGCCCAGCTTGTCTTGTATGTGAAGTCTTGGGTTCGGTTCCTTCTCTGTCCACTTTAAATTTCATTCCCGTAATATTTGTAGTTAAGCGAATCATAAGGAAGCGATTTAAAAAATTTATTCGATATCTTGTAATAATTTTCGGCGTCTAGTATTGACTCGAATATACAACATCGATTCGAGTCTATACATTTTCATGTTAATAATTTTATAACCCATATCGTACAAATTATAATGTCGGCTGATATCGTAGAGACGTTTGAATATTTTTCTGCAAATATGAATTTTTACTACACAGCGTATGAGTAATATTGAATATTTTCATATTTTATTTGGAGGTTGTTGACCCATTTTTATTTTTAATTTATGTAATTGTGAATTTGACTAAACACATCAATGCACTCTCAGTGTATTGATTTAATTTTAATGATCGATACTAAATATTTTGCTGTAGTAAATAGGATCAAGGACCAGTTGTTAATTCTTCAAAATAAAATTCACCTGAAGTATTTAGTGCCCGTAATATTGCGTTGAAAACCAAGAACATTTAAGATATTTTTTAACACCTTTCTGTGTCTAATAGTGATTCGAATTTACAACACACTAGAAACAGCATCAGAAAAGTTTTGTACTCCACAACGTATAAGTAATATTTTATTGCAACGTTGTTTGCTTATGCAGATTGTATGTAATTTTCATCTTTATCTTTATGTAGTTTCCAAGAATACAATAAGAAATTGTACTACACTGAACTGCTGAGTTCTGTTGTCTATGAATACCAATAAACTCTGTAAGATAAAGTTGAAGTATTAGAGATTTTTAAGCTGCACTTCGTAAATGACAAAAGTTTTGTTGTATGCTTTTAGGCTGCATTTTCTAAGAACTCAGATTCTCCGACACCCATAGAGCATCCTCAATGTGTGCATCAATACGTACATTTTTATTTATATGCTCATATTAAAAGTTAAAACACCAGATGTGGTGGTTAACTTTTGTATATCATATTTTTTTGATTTTCCAACCGCTTGAAATGAGTTCAGAATATTTTCTGCATTAAAATATTAAACAAACAAATTTACGTTTATCATTCTCAATCCAATTCTGTTTTGTTTGGATTTGGAAAAATTATGGAAGAACTATGAAAAGGAATCGTCACATTCTTTTAAAGCAATCAAATTATAATGGATTTCAGTGTCTGCTGCCAGAGAGAACAGAGGATCATAAAACATCTATTTTTTTCCTAGTATAAAGGGGGGGAGGGAATAGAAAAACCCACACAATGACAGCTTATCTTCTTCTTTTCATACTCAATGTTTTTTTGCATTCCCACTTTAAGCCACAAATCAATCAAGATTTGGTTCGAAAATCTTTATTAGATTTTTGCTTTAAATGGATGTTATTCGTTCAGTTTTTCTGTTTGTGTTGTCATCAAATTTGCTTTACACAGGACCTAAAAGTGTAAGCATTTTCATTTTATTTTAAGCTTAATTTGTATTTGAAAATGGTTCTGTGTTTGCTTTTAGTAGTGATGCATTTGGTTGAGAATTTTTTTTCTGAATTCTGGAATAAATATATATTCTGTTCCAATAGTTCATTTGTCTCAGTGGATTTTGTTTTAAAAGTCCTCTAGTTTATTGTTACCATATTATATTCTCATTCTTATGCGATATACAGGGAGAGTATATACTATTGGACTGTAAGAATATGACAATATATATCGAAATGCAGTGCACCACTTAAATCTAAAGTGAACACAGTAAAACTAGGTTGTGTGTCTGATTATCAGTGGCTTTGGCAAGTGGAAGGTTCTAGTTGTGAGTATGACTCCAGTAATTTACAACGAAGTGAAGTACAACACTCCTATTCTACCTTGCTTAGAAAGAAAGACTCAACTACAACATATTGACAAAAATGCTCAGATTTGCTTTTTAATGCTCAAATTAGCAACATTTTCCACCTTCCGTTATGGTTGAAAATTGCGGCAAAACTACATAAATGTTATTAATTTCATTATAAAAGACAACGGGTTTCATATTACAAATGAAGCTCCTAGCAGAATTCAGAAATCCGCTTCTCCTGAATAATTTAGGAAATTGGACTTGAGTCATTCTTGATAAGGACGGCAGTAATATTTAATCTAAAATTTTTGTAATATTATAAATATTGTTTAGAATTTTTCTTTTATTTATCATAATTTCTCATCTGGGAGTATTACTAGAGTGCGTCATTTGGGAAATTGCTGCTCGGATATGGAAATCTGAAATGAAAATAGAATCAAAGTTATAAAGGGGTTCCCGGTAAGATTTCATTTAGTGTCATTTTCCTTTTGTGCAAGTGGCATCTCTGAAATTTGACAGCTGTTTCCGATTATTAAAAATAGAGCGCTTTACGACAGGACAACGCGCTGTAATTGCGAAAACCTATTACAAAAATTCAACATATCGTCAACATACCGGTCAGTCTCTTGAAAACATTGCTGCTGTAAACGAGAGTGTCGCCGAAACCCCAAAAATATCAATTCGGCATCATTCTCAACAACTTCAAATTTCACGAAGAACTACGCAGCGAATTTTGACGAAAGATCACAAACTTCATATGTATAAAATTCAGCTTAGTCAAGAGCTCAAACCAGGAGACCATGGAAATCGTCGGCAATTTGTTCAACCGATAATGGAGCAAAATAAAATCAATGCCAATTTTTCAAAAAAGTCATCTTCTCCGATGAAGCGCTTTTCCATCTGAATGGCTTTGCGGATACACAAAAATTTCGAATTTTGGGCTCAGAATATCCTCGTGTAGTCCATGAGTAACTAATACGGTGCGGATTTTGGTCAGGCGGTGCGATTGGGTCTTACTTTGTTTAAGACGAGGCCGAAATTGCAGTGACTGTGAACAGTACTCGTTACACTAATATGATGATGAAGTTTTTGTGGCCACAACTGGATGGCATGCATCTGGACGACATGTGGTTTCAGCCACTACCTGCCGCACCGCGCATAAGTAAATCAATTTATTGCAGCAAGGATATCTTGAACCGATTATCTTAAGAAATTTTGCAGTCAAGTGGCCAACAAGACCATGCGATTTAACGCGTTATAATTTCTTTGTTTGGGGTTTTGTGAAATCTCGGGATTATGCGAATAAACCAGAAACAATTACTGAGCTCAAATCCGTCATAGGTGAAATACAGCCACATCTCTATGAAAAATTTCAGAAAAAGAGTAATGGCCTGTCCTGAGAGTCGTGGGGGTCATTCGACGGATATTATATTCCATACTTAATGGGAATGTATCTTCTTTACGAGCCAAATGCGTGTCTTTATCTGAAAATGAAAAAGCGAATTCTTACTGAAGCAACATTTATATAAAATGTTAAGTTTTTGAGCTCTTGACTACAACGTGAGGATAGCAAAAATCCCACTACCCTACGGGATATTCTCCTACACTCTGAAGGTAGATCATCAGGTAAAAATTGCCTTGGTGTAATTCCGGTAGAATCGAGCTGGTCCTTGTTAGCCGAAGACATAAAATACCTATTTCGGAACCAATCACCTCGATTGGGTCTGAAATTAAGTTTGCAGAGAAAGTTTAATGCCCACTTGGATCCAACCTCAACATACTGGAAAAAGAGAAAAGGCGACTATAACCCCACCACCTGTATCAGGGCTATAGGTTGCAATGATGCTGGTATATGAGGTTATAGTGTTGTGACACGTGCTTTAGAAGCGCACCAATTGTAAACAGCTAACACGAGTTCAAGGATATTCCTGGCACAAGTGACACTATTTCACTGAAGTTAGGCGGAGTCAGTCTCGCAACAGGGGGGGAAATTGTAGCTAACTTTTTAACAATTTGTCAACTACTTGAATTCGCAACCAGTATTATATCGTAAAAGTGACCGGCGTTGGTGGAATGGTTACTGTGCGCGACTCTTGTACATGAGAACGGGGGTTCGATCCCTGCTCTGACCACCTTACATTTATTTCGACGACGGTCACCTCGCTTAGTGACGGCGAAAATATTAAGTACATGCCCAAGAAAAGTTTCTCAAAATACCGTTCGGAACCGCTGTAAAACTGTAAGTAGGTAGCTCTTCCCTATTCCTTCAGTAATGGCAACCCATTTATTTATTGACGTGTAAACATCTATACGCTGGGGGTAAAAATCTTTTTCTCAATACAATCACAAATTTAGAGTAAGATGTGCGATGTAATCGTTAACCAATCGTAAAGCGTTATCAAATCGGTGTGAGCTATGTATGAGTGTATTAGTGTAATCATACGCTGCATACAATATACTCAACACCATCTAGTGTGCAATAGTAGCTACTACCCTGCAGTTTTAAAAGTAGCTAGTGGATCTATGTAGTCAGTTATTTCGTTAGCGAAAAGCCTGACTAGCTACTTGAGTGGATACAGGTAATGCTAGAGTTCGCCGTTTGATTATTATAAGTATGAAAACAAGGAAAAAACGTTATGATTTAATGGTTGCTTGGTTATTTTTTTGAGTTGCCGTCAGTTGCTATTAAACGTTCGTAGAAGTATCATCGTGACAGCGTACGTGGGTCAGAAGTATAAAAAAAGTGAATTTTAATATTTAGAACGGTAAAATGAAAATATAAAAAAAAAGAAACGGTTAATAAAGAATGAAAAGGAACAAATTGTGTGCAAAAGTTTGAAAATGTAGGAAAATAATGAGGTGAAGATAATGAAAAAGATTTATTCATAACATTAATTCATTATGGTCCGGCGACTTCATCAACCGGATTGTACTAGACAAGTAGTTAGTACAATGTTGTTAGATATTTCGTCAATTCCATGTAACTAGCGATCAGCATGGTACATGGTAGTGCAGAGGGTAGCCACTGACTACCGTCAATGACATCCCCATGTTAAATTCGTCAGTGTAAAGCATTGCTTGTAGTCTGACGGGTAGTTAATGGTAATTATTGGTAGTTAGGGAAATAACTAACAATTCGTCAGCTACGTCGACTGCAGGGTAATTTTCACTAATTGTCGTACATTATGTTATTGTAGGCAAATGAAAATAAATAAATAAAATGAATACAAAAACATTTAATTTTAATAACTTTTAAAAAGATTTTGTGCACTTTTAATAAAAAATTTACTAAAACAAAGCAAAATAAGAAAACTAAAAACTAAACTTGTCAAATATAAGGAAAATTATAAACTAAAAGTCTTCTTCGTCTTTGAGATTGTCAATCATATTTAACAGCTGCATATAAGCACCATCTAGTGTGCAATAGTAGCTACTAATTTTCGAAAACCATTGCTGTAAAATAACTACATGCATTACATTTCAGTAAACAGCTGATTAATAACCTGTCAACCGCAACAAATACAAAATAATAAAATATTTTACAAAACACCAAAAAAATTATAACTCAGAACATAAAACAACACAAAGTGTATCAAAGCTGAATGGAGCTAATGTTAGTTCTAATAAAATTTCTATTAGATTCTAGTATAAATTAAGATTATAACATATCTTCATTACGTACTGTTGCCTTACACTGAAGCTGGTGCACGACAATTGGGTAACAATCTCCATCTCATGCCAACTGTTATGGGTGGAGATTTTAATACAAATTGTGCAAACCCACAGTCGCAAGCTTTATCAAAATTTTTATTTGACGTTTTCCACTTGCATAAGAGCAATTCTCCACAAACCCCCACAACTAACAATTCCACTACTATAGATGCAGTTTTCCATAGATTTTTAAATACAATCGAGTCAAAAATTTAAATATGTATCTTATTTTAGTTACCATAAGCCAATATTAACTATTTGTACTTAAGGCATTTACCATAGATGGGCACTTTGCAGCACTACTAAAATTTCAGTAAAAATAATTCTTTAACTAGTAAATTTTTGCTGATTACTAAAATTTTTTTCACCAATTTTTATAAAGTGCCTACATGATTATGATGAGGTGCATTGACGTTTCAGTAATCAGTAATGCCCGATTACTGATTATTATGTATACGGCCTATGATTTGACTGGTAATGCAAATTAAATTTCATCATCAGTAAAAATTTACTGAATTTTTTCAGTAATCAGTAAATTTACTGCTTACTGTAATTTTTAATGCAGTACATATATACTGCAGTGTGCCCATTTACTAACCAAATAAGTTAAATAAAACAATCAAAAACCAGCAAATTCCTATGTTTTGATACTTTTAATTGATTAATTAAAAAAAATATACTAAAAGCATAAGTACTTCCAACTTCAGTACTAGATGTTTACACATCTCCCCTGTGATCGGACTCACATTAATTTTTTTATTTTATTAAATCGGAAATATCAGAAAAATGGCCAGGCTATGTATGTTATCCATTTTTCAAATTGATTTTAAAAACTCATGTTTGAAAATGTGATAGAGAATATGCTCATTTCCATGGAATCCAATGTATCCTCAATTTGCATGATGTTAAAAACTCTTTATTCAGAATTTGGTCAATTATCGGCCAAGCATGAGCACAATATTGAGCATAACATGATACTGACGAACAGAACCACTGATGAATAGTGACATGAAGAAAACATGCCAATAAATTTTCGAAGTTCTTCTCCGTTCGCAGTGAACCGAGTCGCAGTGTCTTTCTGGCGGGCGTATATATACATTTCTTCTGCTAAGAACTAGGAAAGAAAAACACAGAAATGTCAAAAATACGAAAACAATCAAACGTTGTTTTTGGTACTGTTAGGCAATTCTGGCATTTCTTTTTGACCTCGTAAATTTATCTCACTCACATATAGCTGCACATTTTGCTCTTCCACATTATAGATTTGAAAACAGATGATTAGTTTATCAACTGAATCCAGTCCCCGGCAAATACACCACACTTTGGACTAGATCAACCTCTCTTCGTTGCTTCTAGTTCACCTTATTTACACTGACGTTTGTATGACGAAGTCCGAGCCTAATATGATGGAACTTATGGACCAGATCCAATTGCAGTGTCACGAGTCTCTTTTCTTGTAAAGGGTGGTCCAACCATAATGCACGATATTAATTGTGAGTCACACCTTAACGACAAGTTGTTTGCCCAAATTAATATGACATTTCTTTGTTTCAGCTTTTGAAAAATTCAACCATAGAGAGGTACACAATTGAGCAACGCGTTAAGATTGTTAAAGCGGTTTTCGAAAATGGGCGTCCCAATCAAAATGCACATCGTGCAATTGGTGATTTTTTTGGTCAGCATGATAACGGACTTCTTGTGGCCAGAAATTGAGGAAGTGGACCTGGGTGACATGTGGTTCCAACAGGATGGTGAAAGTTGCCACACAGCCAACGAAACAATGCGCTTTCGTGCAAGAAATTCAGTGGCCGTGTTATCTCACGTCGTGGCGATGTTAATTGGCCGCCACGATCATGTGATTTGACACCGATGGACTTTTTCCTTTGGCGATATTTACAAGAAAAGGTGTACGCCAAGAACATTTCAAGAGCTAAAGGATGAGATAATTCGGCACATTAATGGCAATGAACCTCAATTATGTATCAGAGTTATTGAAAATATGGACCGTCGGATAGAGATATGCCACCGATGCCGCGGCGAGCATTTGACCGATATTTTGTTTCACACATAATTGCCATAGATCCTCCTATCATAATAAAAAACATTAAGATAATCCTCTGAAAACTTTTTGTTTTATTTACAATTAACATCGCACGTTTTGGTTGAATCATCTCTTAAAAGAGCAGGAAGTGGTGGTTACTCGAACATATCCAGATTGTTTACGTCGATTGAACTAATAAGAGCCTCTGTCAAATTCAAGTATATATTGATGAAATTATTTAAAATTGGGCATTTAGTAGACTGACTCATCACTATCCAATATTTCCTTATCTTGGGTACAATCTTCTGTAGTGGGAATCGAATCTATCATTGTTGAAATCTCTTGGTCAGTCATATTTGAAAACTGATATTTTGATTGAAAGCGATGTACAATTTCCAGTTGAGAGTTCTCTTTAGCCGAACTCCATATGTCCATATCGGCTTGATGATACGTTTTGAAATCAATAGTTTTTTTTCGTGCGAGAGGGGAAATCTATAATTAATGAGAGAATTTAATTTCGTCAATTGTATGTCGAGAAACTTTCTTTGTGTCTGGATTTATTTTCTCCACGTGAGTCGTTTAATAGGCTGTATTCCGAGATATTTTACTTCCCCTCCCTGTGATATTTCTGCTTCATTAAGAGTTATGGGAGGGCAAGTTTCACGTTTGAGAGTAACCGAGATTTGTACTGATTTGTATCTATTGATTGCCTTATACGTTCGGCGGGTTTATTGGCTTTAAGATTTGAATTCTGACGAATAATAATATGCAATTGCATTTCTGCCGCTGTTTTCCTATGCCCGTTATTGTTCACATAGTAGTCCTTACAAGGGCTCCGTCAAGCGTCACTTACAGTTTGTGTTAAAGTTTACAATCGAAACAAAAGTTGTAACAAAATTCACATCATATTGAATTCACATTTGCTATATTTGTATTTGTCTGGTTTCTAGTGTGGTGATGTTTACATTATGATGTTTGTTTACAGTAGTTGGCAACAGCAGAACGGCCAACGAAACAATTGAAAACTCAGAAGTCAACCATGGCTAACAGAAGAGCGCAGAGTTAGACATTATTCATTTGTAATAAAAGTTCACTCAACCACGATAGTTCATAGAACAGCGCAAACTTTTAGATAACATCATAAACTCAGACAACATGACTTCATACTGTTGTTCAATCAAACTTGCAGACAATGTGAGATGAGAAATCAGTGGATTCATCCAAACGGACGAGTATACAGTCATAAGCGCATACATTAGACTTAGGCACTAGAAAATGCAGTGTAGTTTCCTATTAGAATTTATGTGTTTGCACATCCCTGGCAAAAATAATTTGTACATAATTTATTGCAAAAACAACAAATAGAATTGATTCTGGAATACGTACATATGGAGATATATTGTACAATAACTTTTGTCATTTGTGCCCATGGCTATAGATCCATAGCTCTATTACCACCTCATAAAAATCTGCAACTGCAACATGCATACGATACAATATCTACGATATTCCGATATCTCTTCGATACTGGGTGATTCAATTGTAATGCAGATATTTGACAGGAATTTTTTTAGACAATTGGTACTACAATCCTAGCCTGGAGCGATACTCAGTTGAAAAGTAAAGTTTTGTGAAAAGTTTCGTTCTCCAAGAAGTGCATTACTCACATTCATGTTCACCCAGACTATTCTCCGCGCCCAACTTATGGGGTCAGCTGGTTAAGCGCCGGAACACATTCTTCATATGGGCAATATTTTTCACCGGCCTCCTGATCAAGAAGAACACTATTGAGTGTAAGATGTCACAAGAGTGGAGATAAGACTCCCCTTGGGGATTATATCTTTTCACATTTGGTCGTATGAACTAGTAACGGATATAAGCGCCTTTACGTATGTAATTCATAGATCAATTTAATGATCTGGTGGTCAACTAAATGTGGCGATGGAGCTGATGTTACTAATGCCATTATAACATTGTTAAGGGCACAGTTTATATCGAGAAATGCGACAAGTATAATTTCTTTGTGGTGTATTCTATGAAGCTTACTAAAGCGCCCTGCGCGGATTCTGTAAATGTTCCTTTGTTGCAATTTCATTTCCTATCGTCTTTATCTGGTAACCTTATCCAGCAAGCACAATAATAATGACTATATCGCTTTATGCAGATTTGTGTAGCCTTCGATAAATTCGGAAAGGCAACAGAAAAACTCGATAACCTGGTAGCTGTATTTGAAGTGGCAAATCTAACTTTTAGTGAACGCCGTGTTTCCCTATGCATATTGGAAAAATTAATCACCATCAAAAATTAATAAAATATGAACATTTTAACTGTATCCTTTTCGTTCTGTATTTCCGAAGCTTCAAGCTGTAATGTAGACTTTGGATTAAATACTATAATTATAATTATTCTTTGGTTTTCGTGTACTGAGCTGAATACTCTTCCTTTCATTGAATTTGCATTGGCATAGCATGCAAAACACAATTAATTATCTTCAAGTTCCACAGGGGATCATTATGATTTGTTATTCAGCATTCATTCCAGAATAGTCAATTATTGATCCTGAAACACCTGTAATATTGGTTCATACTGATATTTGTACCCTACTTGAGTTGTAAATCCGACTCTTTTTGGCATAACTTTCAGCTTTGTTGTACTATAGTATACACGGCTGAAATGCATGAGCGCGGGCCCGGCTCAATAAACAAACAAAAAACGAAAATCGAGTAATATATGGTAATTTCAGGAACCAAAAAATTTTTTAACGATCGGACCCATGGGGCCCCTGGGATCCAAAAACCGGTAGTTACATCATATCATTACTGAATATCGACACTTATCACTCTTTATTTTCCCTTTTACTTCTTACTTTATCTCTTATATTAATTAATACTTATATTCCTAGTTGTATGTCACTCTCTCAATATTATTTAATAGACTCTCTTAATGTTATTATTATTTACAATTGACTGCTCTATAAATAACTTTGTGAGGAGTTTTCCTCATTTGCAAAGGAGGTTTAATTTAATTGTTATTTGATATGTATATATTTGATTGAAATGAAAACTGGTTGTCTTTAGAAAAATATATATAATTTTTTCAATTCGAACAATAAAGACGTTTTTTTTTTCAACCATTTTTGATGAATGAAAATGTTGTTGTTTGAATCCAGAATAATAATATAATAAGTCGGTGCACCTAGGTACATCTACGAACAAGCAAGTGTGGGTACTCAAATTAAAGGTAGTATCCTCGTGAATTTGGTCGTATATATATTTCGGCTGTGCGGCATTTGTGGACGGAGATAGCCCTATTTTAAGATACCCATGTCTGGTAAAATTAAAAAAATTAAATTTCCAAATACGAAATAAAACATAATAGGGCAATTCAGAGTCTTGTGCATTTAAGATTGCATATTTTTGCAATTGTATATATTTGCTATCAACTCTGAACACTCATTTTAGTTAATTTTGCAACAGTTGTTGCAAACCACACAATTCACAGTTCCCCTTCAATTTACAGGTGATTGATAAAAAGAACTATTTTTTTATTGATATTTTGGTTTTATTATGTCTAAAGGAAGTTTTAAGGAACAATTAATGGACTCTTTAATAGACGAAGCTGTGAAAGAGATTATATTCAACGAAGGTATGAAATATTCTACGCTAAATTTGATTTGATAACAAATTTTTCTTTATTAGACATGGAGAGTGACAATGAAGCTGTGGAAGCAGTTTTAGATGAACTGACAAACAATTTATCTATTGTGATGGAGTACCGTCGAGGGTTTTATAGCGCAGTGCACAAGTCCGATATTTGGCGCAACAATATTTTGACAACGATGGATGAAGATAGATTTCGGCAAATGGTAAAAGTAAATAGGAGTCAATTTACGATGTTATGCTATTTAATAAGTAAAGATCCAGAGTTTAATAAAGCTCACTCTTGTAAGCAGTTTTCTATCGGATTACAACCAGCAGTAGTACTTTTCCGCTTAGGCTCATGAGGAGCATCGGACCTTATGTCTTCATCGGACCATTTTTTGTTTGGCTTACACCTTTTTACACTTTTTTTAATTTTTTGCTGCTCCATAATAATTTTTTTACTTTTTCTTGTATTCTTCCTTTGTTACTGTCATCATACAACGAAGTCGAGTCGAGTGAAACCGGCGTTCAGTAGCCGCCGAATTTTTTTGGTTGCTTGGGTGGCCGCCGAATTAATTTTTTGCATTTTAGTCAATCTGATAAATAGCAGAAAATAGTATATTTGGTACATTATGTATCTTAATTATATATAGATATATATAAAAATGATTTTTTTCTCTTTAGATTTGACTTCTTTCATTATAATATTTAAATTAATTAAATAGAACAAAATTTAATCTCCGCCGCCGATGATTTTGACTAGGCTTTGCCCTCTGACTGCAAGTTTGCACATAATTATTGCAAAGGCAGAGGAAATATAAACTACGGTTATAAGTGTTGCATATCAGCAAAACCATTGCACTTGCATTTCTGTATATTTTCTTAGTGTATAGGAAAAATGTGCAATGCTAATTTGCAAATATGCACAGAATTGTGAACTGGGCTAATGTAAATTTGTTCGCCAAATTTACCCGATTACGGGTACTCATAAAGGGAAAAGTTCCCCTTTTAAAAAAAAATAAAAATTGTTTTTAAAAAAATTACGCGATTTCTTACTCCATCAAAATATAGGAAATAGAAATTTTTTATAAAAAATAAAACTTTTTTATAAAAAATCCCGCGATTTTTTTTACAAAATGTTTACCTGCAGCGCAATACGCACCATCAAATACAAACTCCATCTAAATAAAGGAAATAAATGGCCTATGGATTTCTTGTGTATGGAAAGGTTTTCGTACGTAACCTCTCTACAAATGCTAGACCAGTCTACTGAGGTGTGGTGGCTCTTATTCCGCAACTGTTTCCTAATCACCTGCAACGGAACGTTGTCCACCCACAGGCAAATAAACTTGCACACATCTCCGTAGCTCAGAAGATACCTATATTCAATGATATGCCGAAATTGCTTCCTTTCATTTTTTTTCTATGTTCGGAAAACCAATAATTACACTGCCAGGCGAATTTATTGTCCCCGTCTTGCCTCAAGCCCATTGGGGGTTTAAGACAAAACAGATTCCCATGCCTAGGTATAAGCCCAAAATCCATAAATTTGTCGATTAAAACGAGGGAACCCTCACGCTCCCAATCGTGTATATTGAATTACATTGGGTAAAAAAACCGACCCGTCAAATAAACAGTTTTTGATTACAAATTCTAAATATATGACACATGGTTTTTTATTTTACACATTACTCTAGACACGAACGTTAAATGACAACCAATCCCGCCCATACTTGCAGCAGATCTTAGAATATGTACACCTAACCAACACACCCAATTTTGTTCAAATACCGTTAACAGGAGCAGAAATAATGGATTTTTAATTTGTGATTTGTATGGGAGGTACCACGCCCCTTTGTCCAATTCCGTCCATATGTTGATAGTTCTTTTTTTTTCGTCACCATTAGTTTCAGCTCGATTGGATCACGGAAAAATTGTTAAAAAACAATACAAAATTTTGTCGCCATGCATGCATACAGAGAGGTGGAGTTAATAATATAAAGAATTTAAAAAGAAAATTATGCTCACGAAAATCATTTCCCCATTTGTGCAAATTATCGAAAATCGTAGGAAAAACCCAGTTTTGAAGCCACAAATGTTTGGTTTGAAACCTCGACAGGGAAGTTTTTTTATAAAATAACATTTTTTTAATTTTTTTTCTAAATTGGCCTTTAAAAGAAGTAAAACGAAAATTAAAGTGGGAAAAATAAAATATTTAAATTTCTTAAGGAAAATCATGTCCCCAGTTATGCAGATTATCGAAAATCGTAGGATAAACGCAATTTTGAAGCGGGGAAAACGGTAACAAATGTTTATTTTGAAACATCGACGAGCACTTTTTAATCAAAAAAAAAATTGAAGTTTACTTAAAAAAAAAATTCCAGTTTTTAAAATAAAATGTCCCTTTTCTCGACCCCAAAGGCCCCATGGGTCCGATGGTTAAAAAAGTTTTTGGTTTCTGAAATTGCCATATTTTACTCGATTTTCGTTTTTTTTTTGAGCTCATACATTTTTGCCCTATACACTTCTGTTATACAGGGTGATTCAGGAAGTTCCGGACAAATTTCTCCAGCGTATTCCTTGGCTCATTTCATGAAGAAAAGTCCACTAGGACCATGTCCGAAATTGCAAGGGTGCGAAATGGCAGCGGGTTCAAAATTTTCGGATTGACGGTCGGAGAGTAATAGGGTAAAGTTGCTAACTTCTGAGCCAGTGGTCGTAGTTTTTTGTTTTTGGGCTTGTTGGAAGGTGTTTAAGAGGCCTTTCAGAATCAATAACTTCATAACTTTGGGAAGGTAAGAGCTCTGGGCTTCGGTTAGGTCATTTTGGAAAGGTAAGAGGCATGTCTATCTTGCAACAGAAAAACAACATATGTTACCTGTCATCTGGCTGTGCAAATTGAGGTTATGTGAATTTCTTTTCCATTTTTTCCCGAAATCTCTGTATCTCGGCAATTTGACTTTTTCAACTTTTTTTAATTGATTCTGAAAATTTCAATAAAACAAAATCTTAAAAGTGTTAATTTACAAAAACAATAAAACAAACATTTTTGCATTTCAGTAAAATGGTCATAACTTTGGAACGGTGAAACCTCTGAGCTTTGTTTAGGTCATTTTGGATAGGTAAGAGCTATGGCTATATTTCAACAGAAAAAACAACATAAGTTACCTGTCATCTGGCTGAGCCAATTGAGGTTATGTGGATTTTTTCCCCATTTTTTCCGAAAGCTCTGTATCTCGGCGATTTGACTTTTTCCACTTTGATTCTGAAAGGCCTCTTAAAGACCTTTCTAACAAGCCCAAAAACAAAAACATCCGACCATTGGCTCAGAGTTAGCAACTTTACTCTACTACCCTCCGACCGAAAATCCGAAAATTTTGAACCCGCTGACATTTCGCACCCTTGCATTTTCGGACTTCTCTTCATGAAATGAGCCAAGGAATAAGCTGGAGAAATTTTTCCGGAACTTTCTGAATCGCCCTGTATACAATTTTTTTTGCAGCCATCATATTCATAATGTATAATTGAATATGATCAAATAAACAAATTGACATCGACCTTGGGCGAACTGGAACACAAAACAATTTACGTGCTGGTAGATACACGAGCTTTTGATTTATGTAAATAAAGTATCAGATTTCGAATGCCACTGCAGCAGCAACTTCAATTTACAATTATAATCGAATCAAGTATCAATTTCATAACATTTTCTTACACAACACAATTTGTGGGAAAAAATTTATTATGCCAAATGTTTCAGTGTGTCATGTATTGGTATTCCATTACAATGAGTGTTTGTTTTTTCTCTGGTATTAACCTCTCGATTCATTGGATATTTTGTTTTATCAGATTTGTTGTCTACACGAAATATTAAAAGTCATTAATATGTTCCTTTTCACTCAGATAAATATCTGAGTGTTTATTAAGAGTTTTGATGGTGATAAAAGTTGTTACAATAGGAACAAAAATAAACTGTGTAGAAGTGCAATAAAAATGGTATCACAGATTCAATTATTATTAGAGTGGATCGTTTAAGGGGAGTTTGCCTTAGCTAAATATGAATATTGAATCAAGGGACCTCGAGTGTGGATAACGCAAAGTGGCCGTGTAATTTAATGATCAAAAACATTCACTTCAAGTCACTTCAATGAGTTTAGAATTTTATGAAACAGAGCTACAATCATTTTTCTGAATTTTCATTGTTGGGATATATTTTTAAAACATATTTATACAAACTTGGAAACCTTACCAATTAATTAATTTGTTTAATATTGTCGACGACATTTTTCAGTAACAATTGTTATCAAACGCAGAAGTATAAAAATAATTATTTTGTTGTTATGTTAGAGATGGCATTAAACGTTTCAGATTTCAACCTATTACTCAATTTCACACAAACATAGCACAGACCCTACTAGGACCGCACAGAGGAAGCACAAATTTGGCAGCCTAGGCCAACAGAAATATGTAAAGCGTTGCCTACTCTGAATTTTGTTTCTACTGGAAATGTTTTGCTACTTATTAAAAGCGCATGTAAAAACCAACAAAACGTATCGGAACATGTAGATTTGGACTCTAATGCTTCTTGATTTAGGGAAGTTAATTTGGGGCGAATTTTTAGCATTTATCTCATAGACTTTTAGACCTATTGATTTATCAAATTGCAGTTAAGGTAGAAAATAAACCAGTACATAAGTTTCAGTCGGGTAAACCGACTTAATCATACCCTCACACTAAGTCATCCATTACATGGGACTCGGACATACTCAAAAGTGATCATATTCATATTGCTCTAAATATTATTGATTATTGATCATTCCCAATATTTATATGCGAGGCACAAAAATGGGCATGGCGAGTTGTTGCCAAAATGTTGATCAGTACCAAATTTTTTTAAGATCGGTTATGAATATTGGAGATATCGAATCGGGAAACCGGAAATACGCCCAACTTCAGTATGGGAGGTACGAAACTGGGCGTGGCACAATAGCCAGTTATTAATTATATAGTAGCTTTTAGCAAAATATTACCTAGTACCGAATTATAATAAGATCGGTTGTAGTTTACGAGAGTTATGGTGTCGATCAATTGGTCATCCGACTAATTTTTATATGGGAGGTACCAGAGTGGGTGTGGCAAACCAGCTCGTTTTCTATAGAAGAGTTGTACTTGACTAAATATTGACTAGTACAAACTTTCATAAGGATTGGTTTGGTTTTGCGGGACTTCTCGTGCCGAACAATCAGACGGCCAAACAACTTTCGTATGGGATGTACCAAAATAGACGTGGCAAAACCACACTTGTTTTAATCGTTGATTGGTCTTTGACAACGTGAAGCCTTACACATGATTTCATTACGGTCGGAAGTGTTTCACGCCATTTATCGTATTGAAAACTCGGACGAACACCCTGTTTTGTCTGGGACGTACCAGAATGGGCGTGAGAGTTCAAGCTAATCACATCTAACAGAAGAAACGTTCGATAGAAATATGACTTTGAGCTAAATGTGTCGATTTGTATGGGAGGTACCAGAAGGGGAGTGGTCAAAACGCCCATTTTCAATCCCAAACTCAAAACTGGCAAATAATAGTCACAGCCAGCCAGACAGACAGACGGACATGGCTCAATCGGCTTCAAAACAAAGACGATAATAATAATAACAATATTTAGTGAATATTGAACTAAAATATATACAACGAATGCGATTAAATTGATATTCTGCATGAAAATTGCAGTATGGACCAAATGGTCCCTTAACCTAGCATTCGTATTTTTTTCCTAACCTAACAGCAGGGTTAAAATGTAGTAAAACAAATTTCGTCCAAAGATACTAAGGGCCTAATTTAATTTAATTTTTAAATCGACTTCGTAACTCGTATATAAATATGTTTAATATTTATAATGTATTTGAATTTGAATTTTATTGACCGATTTTTTTTAGTTTTTGGTTAATGTGAGAGAAATTCATACTACAAGCTTATAAGTCATGATCATTATTCGAATTGAATAATTGTTTGTTTTTGTTGGAAATAATAGACAATTTAGTTTCAACACACACTCACTGGCATGACTAGTTTCGAACTCTGTGATAAGTTCATCATTAGCTGCCTAATTACTCTGCCTGAATTGATACCATCGGTTGATCATCAATCGTATATATACAAACTCAATTCTGCAATTCACACGTGCTAATTAATATCGATCGAAGATCCCTAAGTATCAACATCACTGAAAGGCCTATAATTCCAACGACAAGAACAGACAGAATTTTTCCACCATGTTCTTCTTTCCCTCATGCGTTCACGCATTATTGCACTGCTTTGAGGTGAGTTTTAATCTTTATCACAGAGTTTTATTTTTTCGTGGTATATATTCTCATACATTAACCAAAAACTAACAAAAATCGGTCAATAAAATTTAATGTAATTGACACTAGCACTGTCTTCAAAAATGTTATACCACGGAAAGTTTCGTATCCCAGTTCGTATTTTAAAACTGTGGCAGTTGCTGTAGCAATGGTTGGTGTGCACGGCTCTTGCGCATGAGGACGTGAGCTTGATTTCTGCTCTGACCACAGTATAATTCTTTCGACGTCGGTCTCCTTTCCCGAGGAATGACGAGGCATCTCAAAATACCGTTCGGAATCTAGCATTGCTAACTGGCTGTAAGAGGCTCTCCCCAATCCCATCATTGGATGTAAGAAACCATTTGTCAAGCATATATGTTGGGAAACTATTTGTCAACTATTCAGTATAAAATTCCACAAAAAATATTTTATCTTCAGAGCCTGGATAGATACTCTTGTAAACATAAATCTGTGATGCAATATTAATCCTTGGCATTTCTACACATTTCTCTAACCTCACTCTATCATTCTTTTATGCGTTCCATAACAACTTTTATCTAAACTTATGACATTAATCTCAGATGAAGTAAACAAGTACCGAGAAGATGGAAAACAATATCATAAATTTTAAGTAACCACATAACTTCGAAATGATTGCAAACACCGATTTGCCCACATGTACCACAAAGTACATTCGACAAATATCAGCCAACAATTTAATATCATCTCTAGGGAACTTAGCAGTAAGGCATGGATGGCTGGCGTGCCGCAAAACGGGAAGGCTAACTAAAGTGCAACATTGGAAAACCCATAATAAAACTGTCAAATAAATAAAACAAAAGATTTATGTGCAACAACAGCAAAGTGAGTAAGGGATAACAAATCTATGTTATTCAGCTGGCATAGCCAAAGAGGAAACGGAAATACATTCACGAAACTATGTGCGGTTATCTGGAATGCGAAACTATATCCTTTGTATTGATAACTTATAGAGGAGGCAATAAAAGGTTCCTATGCCGAAGAGTTCCGACAAAAGTGGCATAGGGATACATCGTTTGTTTGTGAATATGTATAGTAGGGCGGGTTAATTTTTTTTTTTGACGAAGCGTATAGCAAAAACGTAATCTATAGGTGACTTTGAGAAATTTTGCTCAAGAGACCACAGTTCTAAGTCGGATTTGGAGCCCCCCAAAATTTCAAAATAGATATTTCTCCATATCTACATAGAATAATTTAATTAAATTCGTCATAAAATCGGATAAAATTATAGTGGGCTAGTTTGAAAGGTATTTTTATCACCTTTCAGAATCTGTATTGATACCAATATTTTTTCCTATTTTTAGTAGATATATTAGGAATTTTTTGTCGAAAAATAGCCTAAAATGAACTTTTAACTACAGGTATCAATACAGATTCTGAAAGGTGATAAAAATACCTTTTGGGCAGCTCCAAATCTGACTTAGAGCTATGGTCTCTCGAGCAAAATTTCTCAGAATCACCTATAGATTACGTTTTAGCTATACGCTTCATCAAAAAAAAAACGTTCCATACAATTTGACCCGCCCTAATGTATAGCCATAGTACAATTGACACACATTTTCCTGGCTTGCAATGTGTGTCAAAGCCCATCATTTCTCACTATGTCTGCTATTGCCGGTTTATGGATTTCTTAGGAAAATATGCTGACTGTATTTATCATGGCTGCGACGACTATGCAAATGTTATCCGTTTATTGGCTTTAAGTGCGCCTACCTACAACCATGAGCCTTGATGTGTGTATTTGTGAACACATGAAATTCAAAGTTGTGTTTCCCGTCATATCCGTTTCCTTTGGCTTCTTGTTTCCATTCAGAATGTTGCATTCAGTACAGCTATATCACAATGTCGACATTGTGAGCATTTAAACTTTGCACACATACGCTGGCTGAAATAGTTTGTGTGTTTACTTTTAAATTATTGCATGATTTTGTTAGGTTGTGCTGTCCTGGCTTGTAATCCTTTTGGTCGTTCAAACTTTTTTGTGAAATTCTACCCTTCCTCCTTCCTTGTTTGCTGCTGTTATTGCCAACTATCACGAAATACTATGTGACTTCTAATTTGTAAAGACCGAAAAATTTTCCCATGTACTGATTTAGTATTTATTTTTTGGGAGTTGCTGGTTGGTATGAAAATATTGGTAAATAAAATTCCACGAAATAGAGGTAAGTTTGGTATTTATAAGATTTAGAGGTAAACGCGGAATATAGTGCCTGGATGTCAGTAAAATCATAAACTTTGAATGGACTGTCGTTTTAAAGTAATTTCTTCTTCAATCGAGTAAAGCAATAGGTCGGAATTTCAATTATAGTTAATACACGGTGAAAAATTTGTTTGTTTGTTTTGTATTGTTTGGATGCAAATATAACGTGTTTGTAGCTTGCCGCAAATACAGTATACTTGTGTTCAAATATATTATGTTTGCTATTCAACATAACATGTTTGGGACACAATCATTAATATGTTATAATACAGGGTGTCCGTCGGGAAGGTATACTATTTACTTTGTTTGTTTATAATTTTTGATTAAAGTAAAGAGAATGGGTGTAATATTGATAAATGTTTTATTTAATGTCTGCAATTAGGTATGGAATACAATATCAGATAAATGTCCGCCTCTGTTACCCTCACAAATGCGAGCCCTTTTGAGCACATTTATCATTCCATTCTCACACATTTCACGATGTATTTCATTAACTTCATCACGAATATTTCGTTTGAGTTGCTCAAGTTTTTCGGTTTTGTTTGCATAAACTTTGTTTTTCAGATATCCCCACAAAAAAAAATCGAAGCAGTCAAATCAGGCGACCGTGGAGGCCAATCAACATCACCATTTGCGGTGTAGCCCCGTATTGTTGATAAAAAAATGGTGTCCCTTCGCATCCCATGAAGGGATTGGGGCGAGCTTCTCACAATCAGTGAGACGAGCGCTTTCTAGTGTTATACTCACTGATTGGGGCCTATTGTTTTACACCGGTTCCGAACGATATTTTGAGAAGCATTTTCATGGCTAAGTACTCGATAGTGTCGCCATCACTAAGCGAGGTGGCCGTCGTCGCAAGAAATGTAAGGTGGTCTGAGCAGGGATCGAACTCACTTTCTCATGTACAAGAGCCGCGCACACTAGCCATTGCACCACCGACGGTCCGTTGATCTTGTTGATACCACATGTTAATCAAGCCCAAAGCATGCAATTGTGTCGTTGAAACGTTTTCAATCACATCACGATATCGCTCCCCATTGAAAGTTACCATTACGCCGTTTTCATTTTCAAAGAAGTAAGGTCCAATGATTCCTCCTGACCAAATTTCACACTACTGTCACTTTCAATGGATGCAAAGGTGACCGATGAATAACTTGAGGGTTTTCCATTGCCCTGAACCGACTATTCTCTTTACTCACATATCCATTCAAATGGAAATATGCCTCGTCACTCATTATAATTTTTTCATGAAATTCGGGGTTGTCATGAGCGAGCTGTAACATCCTATTGGCATATGTACCTCGGCGTAAATTGTCTTGGGGAAGAAGCTCTTGTGTCAGCTGAATCTTAAGTGGAAACAAATGCAAATCCTTGTGCAAAATTGTGGCCAAAGTTGTTCTTTGAAAACCAAGCTCCTGAGCACGGCGTCGAATTAAGGTTGATGGATTGTTTTGAACACTTTCTTGAGCAGCAGTAGTGTTTTCAGCCGATCTTGCAGTACGTTGTGGTCCATACTTCGCCCTATCAGCTACACATCCTCCTTCTACGAAATCATTCACTACACGATAAATAGTGGGTTTTGTTGGCACGTTGTTTCTCCCAAAAATTTTACGTAACTTTCTCATTGTCGCAGTAATCGATGATTGGTTTTGATAAAATGATTTAACGATTAAAAGACGTTGGCTTCTGGAATAGTTTTCCATAAGAAATTTTCAACGTCTGTACTTCACGACTGCCAAATGTGAACTGCCAAGACTAATGTTTACCAAAATGGCGGCAAACCAAAGTAGTATAACTTCCCGGCGGACACCCTGTATATGTATTAGTGACCCAAAATTGGATTTGTTTGTTGAAAACTGCTGATAACACTGGTGTCTGGCACAATAAAGAAACAAAAAGTAGCAAATCTTCAATTCACGAAAACAATGCTTGCAAACAATCGTTTTTTTTTTTAAATAAAACAAAACCGGTTTTAGATACCAATGAAATTCTTTATTACTGTGAAATTACGTTCGATGCCATTATGTATGGAACTCGATTTCTTTTGCATGACCACCACGGGCACGCTTGCAGAAGTCCAGACCCTGAACCCAATTTTAGGCGGTTTTCAAGCATAAATCGGCCGATACTGCTGCAATTTCACGTTCGATATTCGAACGAAGTTCATCAATCGTCGCCGGCTTGTTGGCATAGACCATATACTTGACGTAGCCCCACAGGAAATAATCTAACGGCGTCAAATCGCACGACCGAGGCGGCCAATCGACTGGGCCATTTCGTGAGATAACCATCTTAGTTTCCAATAAATTTATTGTGGCAGTCGCTGTGTGGCTTGTGGCGCCGTCCTGTTGGAACCACATGTCCTCCAAGTCCATATTATCCAATTGAGGCCAAAAATATTCAGTTATCATTGAACGGTAGCGATTCGCAGTCACAGAAATGTGCAGTTTCCAATAAATTTATTGTGGCAGTCGCTGTGTGGCTTGTGGCGCCGTCCTGTTGGAACCACATGTCCTCCAAGTCCATATTATCCAATTGAGGCCAAAAATATTCAGTTATCATTGAACGGTAGCGATTCGCAGTCACAGAAATGTGCAGTTTCCAATAAATTTATTGTGGCAGTCGCTGTGTGGCTTGTGGCGCCGTCCTGTTGGAACCACATGTCCTCCAAGTCCATATTATCCAATTCAGGCCAAAAATATTCAGTTATCATTGAACGGTAGCGATTCGCAGTCACAGAAATGTGCAGGTCTTGATCATCACGAAAGAACTACGGCCCAATGACGCCGCCGGCCCATACACCGTAATAAACCGTAATCACCAAACCGTAAATTTTTCGGGATGCAATGATGACCCATGGATTACGTGTGGATTGCTGTCTGACCAATAACGCATATTTTGCTTATTGACGAAGCCATTCATCAGAAATTAAATTTAGAATTCAGAAATTGGACGTAGCCCTCTTAAAGTTGAGGCCATTGACTCCAAATTTCGGTAGTAAATTTTAATAATTTCGACTCGTTGTTGGCTCGTATATCTTTCCATGATGAAATGGCAAACCTTACTGAAGAGAAATGTCAAAAGAGCGGGAAAAAATATGGCGTCGTTTGCTGTCCCTATCGATTTATTTTGTACCGTCTCTGTTGAAAACCCATTTAGTTACATGTTGCTGGGCCGTTTTTTTCAGCGTGTATGGAAAATTATTATTTTAATTGTATGGAAATTTCCAGCAGACCAACTTTAATAGTATTAGCAAAAATCCAATCTATTATATAAATCAAAATCACCAAATACAACCAGACCTTAAAGCCACAGAGTTAGCTTCGTGCTAATAACACCTTTAAGTATGGGTCGCCAAAATACCTTTCATATATCATGTCTTTTCTCGTCCATTCAATTTTTATATGGACAACTAATATGTAGAAACTTGTCTACAGCTTCCTATATTATGAATAACTCTTTATTCTGTATCCGAAAAACTTTATAGCCCCACTACTAACTTATCCTATTCTGTTAGAGGTACAAACTCCATAAATTTTAAATAGTCACACTTTAACCTGCCATAATGGTCACATCACCCTCGTGCCGCTTAACCCCATTATGTTCCCAGTGTGCATGAAATGTGTGTTTAAAGCTCATGTTTTGCTTTTAGGTGTTGCTGAAGAGAATGTTTATGTGTTATCTTTTTCTCGGAGATTCACTCGAATCGACGCCTCTATGCCCGCCCACACAAAGTAATTGGACACGAAAAGTACTTTGTCATACTAACATTGACATGAGATATAACAACGTACATATACCCGTAACCATACTAGTACATCCACCCATAGCTTCACATCCACATAAATACAAACGCCAATAGACGCACATAAACCAATGGACACAAATAGATGGACACCATATGCAGAGTCGTTGGCAAACCGAGAAGGTGAGCCATTGTGCAACCCAACATCAGAGTAGAGCAAATTGTACCCTGTCATATGGAATAACACAAAAAAATATCATACAAATTGCAATGACACCGTGTTTTTTTGCTCACCTTCCTACAAAACATCGTTAAAAGCCATTTACTCACATCGAGACGGCTTAAAAATGGAATAATTTATGTGGGGGATTAAAAGAAGGGCACGCAAAACTCTGAATGCAAAATGGGTTGATTTATTTTTTCCCTGAGATATTTTTCGAAGATAGTGATATAAGCTGTAAAAACAACCAAATTTAGAAAGACTGTAAAACAAAAATGTAAGTCCAGTTTTCAAAATCCTTAACCCTTAAATGCATGATGTATCTTTAAAGATACAACCAGAAAAACAGTGTAATTCCTTAATTTCTTTACAAAATTAAAAAAATATTGTAAGCAACTACTCAGAACTATATTTTCTATCATATTGAATCATACTTATATCAATTGTTTTTAGCTTATTAGGTTTACATAACGTTAAACTCAAAATTTTAAAATTCATATATTTTTAGAAAAACCCATTTTTATAGTCACATTTTAACAATAATAGTATTTTTAATTTAGACAAAAAATTAATATGTCCTTCTGTGATATGTATTTTAATAATAAGTAAAATTTTAAACAAATGCGACGCCAACTTTAGTTGCAAAATCACTTTTAGTGGTTGTATCTTAAAAGATACACTATGCACTCCGCACTAATTTCAAATATTCCTTTGTTTTTTTTTTTGTACATTGTGTTTGTATTTGAAAACACAAACATTTGAACAGGTTGCTTTTTTTTCTTGTGTGCACTTACTTGGGTTTTTTTTTATTCTTTCTCAGTCGTTTGATACGAGAGGTTGCTTTGGTTGCCACGGAAATAATTTAATTTTATTCAGTGCAATTATTTGATTGTGAGGCTGCTTTTATCTATTCAGAATTTTTGTTATTCTATTTACATATAAATCATAACTATGAACGCTTTTACTCAAAGAAAAACACGAATGACCGATGATGAAATATGCAAAGTACTTTGCAACAGTGAAGATTTTCCTTATGACAGCACTGATGAAAGCAGTGATGATGAAAGGGAAATTCCACAAATATGCTCCACTAAAACAAAAAACGTGTTACTCATTGATAATAATATCGATTCTGAAGAAACCGAACTAAGTTTTGAGTTGAATGACTCAATTCATGACTCGTTTATTGTCCTAATGAACGATGATAACAAGTCCACGACCTCTGTTCTGTCTCCTGTTACTGCAAAATGTTCTTCTTCAAACCTTTCTAAAACCAGTACTCCAATTTATGATAACAAGTCCACGACCTCTGTTCTGTCTCCTGTTACTGCAAAATGTTCTTCTTCAAACCTTTCTAAAACCAGTACTCCAATTTATGATAACAAGTCCACGACCTCTGTTCTGTCTCCTGTTACTGCAAAATGTTCTTCTTCAAACCTTTCTAAAACCAGTACTCCAATTTATGATAACAAGTCCACGACCTCTGTTCTGTCTCCTGTTACTGCAAAATGTTCTTCTTCAAACCTTTCTAAAACCAGTACTCCAATTTCTGCTTCAAAAAAAATTAGGTCACCTGCACTTACAAAATGTGCTACCACAAATTTGGTTATTTCTAATTTGGTTATTTCTAACTCTCCTGTTTCTAAAGAAAATTCTGAATCTATACCAGGACCTTCTGCTTCCCTAGATCATTCTTTAGAGCTTCAGACAAGTTCTTCGACATTCAATTTATTTCCATCAAAATTTCAAGACATAAAAGTAGATCCTAAATCTTCAGCATTTGAAAAAACAATCTGGAAACAAGGTAATTTGCAATTTCATAGTAAAGAAGTAGATTTTCGGGGAGATAGCTCTCTCAGTGATGATATTCAATCATTAGTAACTCCTTATCAAGTTTGGAGCTATTTATTTCCAGAAAGCTTAGAAAACCTTTTAGTTGAAGAAACTCTACGGTATGCTGGATTAGATGAAAAGTTTTCCTTTAGTATTTCGGAGTTGCGAAAATTTATTGGTGTTATGTTTTACATGACGTATTTCAATTTACCAAATACCAGAGATTATTGGTCAAGCAATAATGACCGATCAGTAGACGTTATAAAGCAGCAAATGACGGTAAACCAGTTCGAAAAAATAAGGCAATATCTACATTTTAATGACAAAGAAAAAAACCTACCACGCGACGATCCGGAACGTGATAGACTCTACCTTATTAGGCCGGTTGTTGACTCCCTAAATGATACATTTGGTTCTGTTTCCAAGTTAGCGAGATTGTCTGTAGATGAACAAATGTGTTCGACAAAAATGAGCAGCTATATGAAACAATATCTGCCAAACAAGCCTAAAAAGTGGGGATTTAAATTTTTTGTGTTATGTGATACTAAAGGGTATGCTTACAAGTTCGAAATTTATACCGGAGCAAATGAAGCTATGCGCCCAGAAGAGCCAAATTTGCAAGCATCTGCAAACATTGTAGTAAGGTTAGTTCGTGAAGTTCCTAAGTTTAAAAACTACATATTATACTTTGATAATTACTACACTACAATTCCTTTACTTATACACCTTAGAACCCAGGGAATTCTTTCTGTTGGTACAATCCGACGGAATAGGATAAAAAATTGCAAGCTTCCAGAAGAAAAAACAATGATGAAGTTTGAACGAGGAACCAGCCAGGAGTTTGTAGCTAGTATCTATGGTATAGATGTGACTTCTATTTCATGGAAGGATACAAAAATTGTCAATTTAGTTTCGACTTATATAGGAACTAAGCCACCCTTTTCCTCAATCACGCCAAATGAAAGTTTATTTGTTCGTAGATTTGACAAAAAGCAAAACAAATCGACAACGGTCTCTTGTCCGCAAATTGTGAAAGACTACAATAAAAATATGGGAGGCGTCGATCTATTGGATAGTTCCATGAGCCGCCACAAAATAACTCTAAAAAGCAGAAAGTGGACAAACAGATTGTTTTACCACCTATTAGATATGACCTGCATCAATGCATGGATTCTTTACAAAAGAATTAACCAAGATCAAGCAAAAACAAAAAATTTACGATTGATAGATTTCAAATTGGAAGTGGCAGATTCACTTTTCAATTATAAAAATTCATCAAAACATACTACAGTTCGTCGACGACCAAACATAGAAACTGAAATCCAGAAAAAAAACAAAAGCCGAATTCGCAAGTACCACCTCCCGAAGATGTAAGACTAGACGGAACACAACATTGGACGCTCGTAAGTATGAAAGGAAGATGCAAGATGCCAGGTTGCACAGGTCAAACAAAGATGTTTTGCAGTAAGTGTGAATTAAATCTATGTCTCACGGCTGATAAAAACTGTTTTTTTAATTACCACAACCAATAAAATTAAATATTTTTCATTTATGTCTATATATATATGTATACAACTTATAAAAAATAAACTTTTGTTATTCAAATCGTAAACAGTATTTGTTTTTCTCATGTGTTGTTATTTTAGCGGGGAGTGCATATTGTATCTTAAAAGATACAACCAAGTTTTTCTTCATAAAATAAACAAAATAACTTTTTTTTCAAAAATTTAAACGCAGTTATTATTTTTTAATAGGATTTCATTATATATATCATTTTCGCAAAAATCTGAGACTATATGCATTTAAGGGTTAAGAGCGTTTGTGTTTCTAATAGTCTACTATTATTTCTTGGATATTTCATTGAGGAATCAATTACTTGTTAAACAGTATCTTTTTTAAGAATTAGCTGTGAAGCAGATGTGTGTAGCCAAATAACTGGAAAAAAGTTGGTCATATATAGACGCTAAAAAAGTTGCATTTTTTGTAAGTTTTGGTGCAAATTTAACGTATTTGTAGCTGGTCGCAAATATATTATTCTTGTACACAAACACAATGTATTTGCTATTCAATACAACATGATGGGACAAAGTGATTAATAGGCCGAAATATATGTATTTGTGACCCAGATGTGTTCTTTTTTGTTGAAAAGTGCTGAAGCCAAAAACGTGAAAGACACTGAAGGAAAAAAGCAGCAGATCTTCAATTCACGAAAGCACTGCTTGCAAACATGTACATGGTTCCTGCAATATATTTCTTGGGCAGTTAGTTTTCAGCCTGTAGTCGCTAAACGCCACAAGCTTCGGATTATACACAAATGTTATCATATCGATTCGTTTTGTTCAACGACACTGGAACTGTAGAACTTGTGATCGGTTTTTTGCAATTATAGTCCACAAGATTCTTACAGGCTAAAAAATCTGTCTTTTTTTGTTGTTTGGATGCAAATATAAATATGTTTGGAGCTTGTCGCAAATATAATATACTTGTTCCAAACGCATTGTGTTTGCTATTTAATTTTACATGTATGAGACACAAAGATTAATATGTTATAACATATGTGTTTGCGACCCAAATATATCTCGGTTTGTTAGACAAATACAGCTGTGTTTGTTGCAGTTTATGCTCTCTCGAGAGCAAGAGAATAAAAGAGGGACAACGAGAACGTCTATCTTGTAAGTGTGTATCTGAATTTTTGCATTATTCTCTCAGTCAGTGATTCATCACTATTCCTCAATGTGCGTGTAAATTGCAGATGAAGTCAGTGTTTATTACATTGGTGATGTATTGCGTTTCAGCTTCATTTATTCAGTCGTCAATGGTTCATCGGACAGAGACAATCAAAAGCGCTTAAACAGTGAAAAGAATAAGCGAATGGATAACCAACACATAGCTGAAAGCTTCTAAGAACAAAATTTTTAGAAACAACAAAGAAAGGAGACGCAAAAGAATAATAAATCATACATATATATTGAAACCAAAAAATAATTCGTTTCTAAATATTATTATGTTTGGGGGGTAATACGCATAAATTTCCACGTCAGTATGTGTAGGTTTGGGTGAAACACGCATATGTTACCAGTAAACCTGGTACTGTTTACATGTAAATATATATGAGTTTGGGAGTTGCAAACATATGAGTGTTTGAAATGTGTTCCAAACATATACATGGTTCCTGCAGCATATGTTTGGGAGAATGTGTTAGAGAAGCCGGTATTTTTCAGCGCGTAGGCCATTCTGATTACTTACAACGAGGTTAAGAATTTTAATGGAAAGTAATAAAGTTTTGCATTTACAGCCCAATTCTGGCAGGGTTACTATTTGACAGGAATGGAACGATTGTCACAAATCGTTATTCTTTGTGCTATGGAAATGGAGCAGAAAGCAGAAAGGACTTGGTTTTGTGCCAGAAAGATTGAGAAAGCACCAAATGTATATCAAGATTTTGAACGTAAATATCTCCCGTCTTTAAAGGGATATTTTATTATACCTTAGAAAACTGTCTTGTTTTTTGCCGGAGCCTACAAAAAATATCTATAAAGTTGATTTTTGTTGCAAAAATTCACTTTTATCAGATAAGTGAGGTTAAAATTTTTTTTTGTCATTAGCCCCCAACCGGTTAATAAAAGTAAGTATGTTTATGTACTGGTTTACAGAATTTAGAAACACCTTTGTAATACTATCCATTTCAATCAGATCGGATTATAAATACCTGCGATATGAGACATTGTATACTCAAGCTTTAAAGGCCTATATGTCAAGAACTTTAACCCATTGTAGGGGGAAATGAACACATTTGGAATTCAGCGTAGAAGCTTCTGTCAGTTGTGATATTTTTGGTCTCGATCAGAGGGTTGGTGCAAATAAAATTTCTTCTTCTATTAATTAGCCGTGAATGGGCAGATGTATTCTTTCCGCTTAGCACCTCCGGATGTTCCTTGACGCAATATAGCATTCCATCTATGCCTTATCGGTGGACTCAAATTTCCTAAGTAACGATGTACGAAGGTAGTTCAATAAGTCTTTGACTTTTTGAATGAAACACATTTTTTTTTCAAAAAACAATATTTTTAAACATAATCTGCTTTTAGCTCAATACGCTTAGTGCCTTCCAAAAAATAGGATTTTTCGAGGTTTATAAAATAGGTATTTGTTTGATCAATAATTTCATCGTTGGAGCTAAATCTCTTTCCACCGACCCATTTCTTTAGGTTTGGAAATAGGAAATAGTCACTGGGGGCTAAATCCGTAGAATATACTGGATGAGGTACGAATTCGTAACCCAATTCATGGAATTTTGCCATTGTGACTAAACATGTGTAGACCCGTGAATTTGTGTTCAATTGAGAGCAAACGCGGTACCCGTCTTGCAGGCAGCTTTCTTAAACCCAACTGATACTTTAAAATTGAAACCACACTGCGATATGAAATGCCTATGGCATCAACAATATCACACACTTTTACTCTTCGATCGGCCAATACCATATCGTGGTTTTTTTCGACATTTGTGGGTGTATTGGCCTCAAATGGCCGTCCGAAACGAAACAAAGAAAGTCAGTAAACCACTTATTTTACCATTGAAATCGATGGTGTAGAGTCCCCATAGTATTTATGAAGCTTTTCCTTGGTTTTATTGACGGTGTTTTCACAAAAAGTTATATTTAATGAGAACTCGAAATTCACTTTTTTCCCTTTTTAAAAAAATGCACGAGGTTGTATGATTTGAACAGCTGTTAAACGCAAAGTAAATGACGGAACTTGCTCAAAATTTGACAGTACTCTATTATCAGGTGGTACTTCATGGGAGCAGTGTTGCATTTCATATAACTACGAGGGTAGTTCGAAACGTCACGGACTTATTGATCAGCCCGTTTTCATTTTAATTCAATAAAATATAAATATCTTAAATATATGTACTAACTTTTCCATTTTTGCAGCTTTCATTTTGTGTTTTTATTTTGTCTTATCTGATTTTGGCAACCTGTTATTGTAAGGTGAATTATTTGTTACGTGGTGAATTTTTGTAGCCATCGTGTTGCCGGAATACCAGATATAAACAGTGGTGGTAACTTCGTAACAATTTTGTTGTTACAATTTGATTGTTACTACAAACACAGAAGTGGGTTCTTAATCTAGACTTATGAAAATTTGTATTTTATTAGAAGATTTTTAGTTAGTGGCTAGTAGTTTTAGTGGTTCCAAAATTTGTACAGAATTTCAGAACATGAGGGTACATTTCCAAAACCGAAAGCTTAAAGGGCATGCTTTGAGTAGGCAAATGGGGGGGGGGGGGCGTAAAATATGATATTAAAAATCGAAAGACATCAAAACAATCTATATTTATAAAAGAGAATGCCGTCCGTGTGAACACGTAAAACTTTATAACGGATCGTCTGATTTTCACGATTTTGGGCTTGATGAATTCGTGTTGGCCCAAGGAAGGACATAGGATGTAGGACAATTTCCAGAAAAATATAAAATCCGGGAAGATTTTAACTAAAATTTTACTGTTTTTTTTTTGTGAGTTTAACAAAACCAAATAATATTTCGAATGTTTTAAATTTTTTTTCATGTCAATGTCATTTCTTTTGTGATTTCATATGTCGGTAATTATGAAACTCAATTAATTTCTTCGAATATTATTACATATTTTGGGTTTTCATTTTAGTGATGATGCCGCCAATAAGAAGGGCAAACCTTTCACGTCGCAGTCGTAATGCACAACGTTTGAGAACTGTTCGTACGAACGAAACTCCAGAGGAACGCTCAATGCGAAATGCACACAATCGAGCGAACATGTCGGAACTTCGAGAAACATTATCACAAGAACAACGTGTGGTTGTCCAAACTAGAGACCGAAATAGACAACAACGTAATCGAAATCAGCAGAGCGTTCAAATAAATGCAAATCGCCAAAGAAGAAGAAACGCCGTGAATGTCGAATTGGAGCGAGTCGCCTTCCAATACGACTGCACGATTGACTATAGCGAACTTCCGTGTGTCTCGATTGGCGCTATGACTGTCGTATGTCCACATTGCTATGCACTGAAGTTTCCTTCCGAAACACCCGGATTGTGCTGCATGAGTGGTAAAGTAAAATTACCGCCTTTGCCTGATCCACCTGAGCCATTGCGCTCATTGATTTATGATAATACACCCCAATCACGACAATTTTTGACCAGAGCTCAACAATATAACAGTTGTTTTCAAATGACGTCTTTCGGAGCAGAAGTTATTCAGGACAATCGCCCATACAATCCGACATTCAAGGTAAATTCGCTTGATTCAAGTCCACATTATATTGCGATTGTGGAATAAATACAAGAATGATATGACCGACAATATTTTGCATCGAATTCGAACTGTGACATCGGATAATCAACTGGAGATGTCAGATGAAATGCGCAACGAAACTTTGATTTTGATCGAGGATATGTGTCTGCTCATGAGTGGCAATTTGTTGTGCAAATTGGGAATGCCATCCCCGAATCGTTCAATTCATGACGCATGTAATCGAGAATTGGAGCGAGAAATGGATTTCGATCGAAACGCATTGAGTCAAGCAGTTCAAATAAATATGCCACTGTTGAATCCAGAACAAAATCAAGTGTATGATGAAATTATGCAAGCAGTCGATAACGGAAATGGCGGATTTTTCTTCCTTGATGCGCCGGGTGGAACTGGAAAAACATTCCTGATTTCACTGATTTTGGCTACGATTCGATCAAGATCTGAGATTGCTTTGGCACTCGCCTCTTCTGGGATAGCGGCTACGTTGTTAGAAGGCGGTCGAACAGCTCATTCTGCATTGAAAGTACCATTGAATATGCAAGTGGATGAAGAACCGATATGCAACATTTCAAAGAACTCTGCGATGGCAAAAGTATTGCAATAATGCAAGATTATTGTGTGGGACGAGTGTACAATGGCTCACAAACGCGCATTGGAAGCTTTAAATCGCACATTGAAAGATTTACGGAATGACACATGAAATTTCGGTGGCGCATTGACTTTGTTGTCAGGCGATTTTCGTCAAACGCTGCCTGTCATTCCAAGATCAACTCCAGCAGATGAATTGAACGCTTGCCTGAAGGCGTCGGCTTTATGGCAATACGTGAAGAAATTGCAGTTGAAAACGGACATGCGAGTTGCTTTACGAAGTGACCAGTCCGCTGAGGAGTTCTCGAATTAGTTACCGGCTTAATTGAATTTCCACAAAATTTTTGCAGCATTACAACTACGCCGGAAGAGGTCATCATGAAGGTTTTTCCGAATATCGCGCAGAATTATGTTGACCATAATTGGCTGAGTGCACGAGCGATTTTGGCTGCGAAAAACAAGGATGTCGATCATTTGAATTTCGTCATTCAAAATGATATCTCCGGTGAGTTTCATTCATACAAATCCGTCGACTCCGTGATGGATGAAAACGAAGTCACGAACTATCCGACAGAATTTTTGAATTCTCTGGATGTCCCAGGCTTGCCGCCACACTTTTTGAAATTGAAAGTCGGCTCAATTATAATTTTGTTGCGTAATCTCAATGCACCAAAACTTTGTAACGGTACGCGTTTGATTGTGAAGACACTCAAATCAAACGTCATTCAAGCGACGATTTTGAGGGGAAAATTCAAGGGCGAAGATGTTCTCATTCCGCGGATTCCTCTTATTGCGAACGATTTGCCATTCGTATTTAAGCGTCTTCAATTTCCGGTGCGTCTCGCCTTCGCTATGACAATTAATAAGGCGCAAGGACAATCGCTGGATGTTTGTGGAATCAATCTTGAGTTCCCATGTTTTTCACATGGTCAATTGTATGTGGCGTGCTCACGTGTCGGCAAACCTTCCGCTTTGTACGTGTACGCGCCAGAGAACAAAACGAAAAACGTTGTGTACCATAAAGCACTTCAGTGAAAAAGCGGAAGGTTGGCTGATAAGTCAATCATTGCGGTTTGATTAAAGCACATCGTTATTCTTTTACTTTAGTTATTTCCATTGTATTTAACACAACTTTTTAATAAAGAATTTGAATTGACATAGTTATATAAAGCAGCATGTGCATGCTCGGAATTATTTCTTTCGTTGCATTAACGAATTTAAGCGGAACGAAGTTCGCCGGGTCAGCTAGCATAATATATTTTAGAAAGTAGCATCGGCACAATTTTTGAGTGATTGTGTTCATGTATCGAAATATGAAACTAAATTGAAAATTTACTACGATATCTCTGCTTATTTTTGAGATTAGAAAATTGCAAAACACATTTTAGATTTACTGTAATTCCGAAATATTTTCCAACATAACCTACAGTTTCAATTTTCTTCTTTAATTGGGAATGCTGTGCCAATCCTTCGTCATCCCGTCCCACAATGAGTTTGTGATGCTCTCTTGTATTTTGGCGCCGTATTAGTAATGTCATTGAATCAACAACGTCCTTGGTTGTGTATCCCTATGAGCGTTTGAGCTGGTATTTATTGTGGTATATATGTGTGCACTTTTATGCTAGAATTTGATTTTTTTTGTATTCACTGACAATGTGTGCGTGAATACCACATTGTGGTGTAAAGTATATATGTGTGTGTGAATCTATTACATTTTTTCTTCTGTGTTATTTTCTGTATGTAGCTACAGCTTTTTGGCGTCGATATTTCGGCGTTATTTGCCAACTTTAATTTTTTCTCTCTTGTTTTGGTTAAAATATGAAAGTTTTATTTGTATTGTTGTTTTCGTCTGTCATTTTACAGCTCTACAAGCAACAAATTGTCAATCCAGTGTTTAAAGTATTTACATGATAGTTTTTATGGTTGTGGTTTGTTTTTGAAACTCATTTGTGTAACTTGTAAATTCAAACCGTTATTTTCCAGTGAGTGTCGATAAGGACATACATACATTGATGTGTTTGTCCCTATACCCTTATCCAAAAGCAACATATTCGTCTTCGCTGAAGATTAATGGCCAGTTTTTAAGTGGGTAGTTAACTATCGGATTACTTAATCTTAATTCTAAGTTAATTAGAGGTTAACTTTGCATTTTGTTTTTCAGTGGTGAGTTAATGTAAGTCGCCATATTTTCAACTAATATGGCAACCCTTGTATTCTTATTGGAAAAACGTGTGTTTTGGGATAAATACCAAAACAACAAAGGGGAACAAACAAAATGGAATTATGTAAAATAAGAAGTAGATGCATAAAATCGAAGTCAATTTAACAAAAATGTGTAAAATTCTACATAGGCGCAACAATTTAACGATCTCGACTCAACGTATGTGTACAAATATGCAAATCTGATACATGTATTTTATACAATCTTCAGTTCTCACTTTGACAGTCAGTAATTTGGTTGTTAAACTAATATGGTTCTGACTATAAGTTAACCAACCAAAATTGGGTGGTTAAATCATAGTTAAACAATGACTAAAAAACATAAATCGATGTTTAACCACAATTTAACAAAGAAACGAAGATCACCACTGACAGAAAAACTGGCCATAAGTGACTTTGACTTACGTATTGCTTATTTCTCACTGTTTGTATGGGTTTTGATTCCCTAGGTTACTGTGCTGCCTTTTAAAGTTTAAGGGTATAGTTAGTATTATCACACTCTGTGATATTTAAGACAATCCTTCGCGCCTTTAGCGTTAACCTCCGACATT